>CM038466.1:59346281-60546281 GCA_021464415.1 Lonicera japonica
TAAAGACTTTTCAAATTGGAGATTCCATTGTGCTCATTCTGTTGGAGTGAATTTTGCTGACACGACTATTATTAATTTGCGTTTAGTTCTTTGGAGAGCCTTGTTGGTGATGCTCTACAATTAATTCAAAAGTGGACAGCGTACGTGGTGGATAGGAATGTGGTTGCATGGCTTTCCTTAAGTAGATTTTGTGGGTCCCGCTACAATTTAGGGTGCAATTGATTAGTTCTTTTAGATTGGGCTGCATTATTGTCATTTACTTATTTGATAAAAATAAAATCCTGCAATTAAATAAGGCACAGATTTTCTAGTAGAAGAATTGTTCTTTTCATTTATAATAGTTTTAACATGTGCACTAAGGCCTCATATTATCATTTTTTCTTAACTAAATTTAATATATATTTTCAATCAGATGGCAGAACAAAAATATTTGAAAGAAAAAAATCAAGCATTAGTCTAAATTATGGGTGAAAATATTGGCACCTCCAATATCTCTTGGAAACAATTCCACTTTGATTCGGTTCTTTACAACCGGTAACTATACATTACCTAATTGTCAAGAACTGAGTATAAACGTAATAATGCATTACTCGGTTGTCAAGGACCGAGTATATAAGCTTCTAGTCGATCCACAATAACAGAGTAACAGATACTTTACTTGGTTGTATAAGGTCTGAATAAAAAGTGGGGAGTGTCACCAAGTTTTTTTTTGGGGTGCCAATATCACTGCCCTAAATTCTAGTTACAATAATGTGACTATTGTGATGTGACCATTGTCTATCACATCATTTTATTTTTAACTATCACTATTAAAATAGTACTATTAGTTTTGTTATTTTATAGATTGGTGTGAATCAGTTCAATTCGTTCTGTAGGCTTTCGGATTTACCATAACACCCCTTAAATTAGTAGTAAGCATGCTGAGCTTCTAATATTATGTACCAATTGTCTACTACTACTGTCAGTAACAGTGGTGTCAGTAGTAATAGTAGTAGTAGTACAATAGTACTATTAGTTTGTTGTTTTTTGGATCGATGTTAATTTGTTCAATTCGTTCGGTAGCTTTTTGTATTTGCCATAACACCCCCTAAATTAGTTCTAAACACCCAGTAGTAGTTACAATAGTACTATTAGTACTAATAGTTTGTTGTTTTTCGGATTTGCCATAACACCCCCTAAATTAGTAGTAAACACCCTGGGCATCTGATACTATGTACCAATTGTCTACTACTACTTCTATTACAACAACTACTACTATTTTCTTTATTTTTATTTTTTTAAATTTAAGAGAGGTCTAAGTCTCTCCCTTAATCCTACAAATAAAGAAAAACCCTTCCCTCCCACCCCATGAGTCGAACCCTTGATCTTACACCGAGGGTGGAGGTTGCCTACCACTGGGCCAACCCCTTTCCTCTACTACTACTACTACTACCGTCAATAGCAGTGGTGTCAGTAGTAGTAGTAATAGTAGTACAATAGTACTATTAGTTCGTTGTTTTTTAGATCAGTGTGAATTTGTTCAATTCGTTCGGTAGCTTTTCGAATTTGCCATAACACCCCCTAAATTAGTACTAAACATACTGAGCTACTAATGCTACGTACCAATTGTCTACTACTACTGTTAGTAGTAGTACAATAGTACTACTACAATAGTATTTCTTTGTTTTTTGAATTGGTGTGAATCAGTTAAATTTGTTTGGTAGGTTTTCGGATTTGTTTCTGTTGTTATTATTCTATTATTACATTACATATTATTATTATTATTATTATTATTATTATTATTACAATATATTATTATTATTATTATTATTATTATTATATTACATTACATATTATTATTATTATTATTATTATTATTATTATTATTAATTATTATTATTATTATTATTATTGTTTCTGTTGTTATTATTCTTTTAATTACATACACTACTACTACTACTACTACTGTTGTTGATATTCTTATTGTTATTATGAATGAAATTAATTGGTATTATTATTAATTATTATTATTATATTATTATTATTATTATTATTATTATTATTATTATTATTATTATTATTATTATTATTATTATTATTATTGCTATTGTTATTTTTTCGTTCCACAAAATTTCCTTCTACTTTATTCTTATTTGGCTTCATCCGATTGTACAAATGTCACGGGTCATCTCCCTAGGCAATGTCGTGTTCATTTCAACTTAATTTTGGGCGCCAAGTCACGCCATGGCAAGTTGCATTTAATGTGATGCAGTGGTAGAATAAAAAGTTCGAAGTTCTAAGATTAACATGATTACACAAGGCATGCGCATTAGATGATATACAACAAAATCCCTTTCTTTTTTTTGGGAGTCTTGTCTCCGTTACACTATAAATATATGCACCAGAACATCATAACCGAAGTATCACACTATTTTGAATAATACATCTTCTCTCTTAGTTTTCTAATTAATACTCAGTATGTCTTTAATCATTTTGTCTGAATTCAGAAGAAGTAGCAAAAAAGAAAATCACAACAAAAAATAATACTAGAGGCAGATGAGTGTTCTATTCATACGAAGAAGAGGATGATGAGGAGGTTCAATCTTCACTTAAAAAGCTCAAGGTTGGCCAAGAGGATGACATTGAATCTGTTAGAGTGATATACTAAAAGCCATAATTTTCTTGTTGGTTTGGATATATTATAAACTTGGTTTTGCTTTTTAATGAGAATTTGTATGGGCAATGGTTGCATTGTATTATTTATTTAAATATTGTGCATGTGCGTCTTTTATTCCATATAGTAGATGATTTGGCGTGTAGAGTATAGCTTACAACACAGAAGATCTTATCATCGGTTCTTGTGGAATATAAATTTAATGGTTCACAGTCTTAGATGTAATTGGACACCCCATCGGTAGGATTGTAGCACAAGTTTTAGTAGTTTATCTTAACTACAGGAAACGGTATAGTTTTAACTCGTTGTGCTAGTACACTTTGTGTGTATGAATAGGACCACTTTGGGTTAATTATTTTTATACTGACTATATAAAACAATTTAAAATCCCATGGTTATTATGATTACTTATGCTCTTAAATCTGAAATAATTAATAGACATATATATGTAGTATTTGTTGTTTTGACTCATTAAAAGTGAGTTTTTTTATGGATCAATAATCTTTGTGAATTGGATGACGATACTATATATATGATGACTATAATTATTGACGGAATCCACTCTCGGTATAGGGATTGATGATAGCCCCTTGAGAAGCTTATAAGTTTTGATCATGTCAAACCCTGCAGGTGGATTATGTTAATCCGACATGTCAAATAAGTTAAGTGGTAGGAAGCTCAAGTCAAGTTAATCATCAAATTCATAGTTGAAGTTATCAATAATAAAAATGGGGAAAATAAATAATCTTAACTATAAGGAGATAATAAGTATTAATTTTGAAGGAGCTCGAAATCATAATTTTTTGATTAGTGGCGAGTGCAATTATAATTTTTTAGTTGTGTGAATTCCAAAAATTTATGCAGGAACTATTCATAGTGGAATTAGATTCCAACTTTCCTGGAAAGCCCCAAAAACCATTTCTCCTTAAGGTCCCGACGCCAATATATACGCCGACCTTGTCTCTTCTCAAGATAACAATAATTCTTATAGTTAGGGTTTGTTCTATGAGAGAGGAGAAAATCTTGGTGATACCGTAGCCCACACTTGGTGCAAGATTTGATGGCGAAAGAAATACGATAGAAGATCTTTAGGTTTTCGGCACATCAGTCGTAAATTAATCGTAACTTTTGATCGCACCGTTGGATCGGGCTGATTTTTGGATATGTCGTTCGGAACGAAACGCAAATTTACTATTTAATAAGCGTAAAATCAAGACGACTGAGACGTTTCAATGGCAAAAACAAATCGATTTCGTAGTCCCCGTGAGAATTAAAAAAAACTTGACCAAATTGTAATCTGATTCTTTCAAACCCTAGTCTCCTCATATGGATCCTCTACATGATCCACAAAGGTGAAATCTATTTATTCTTATAGGGTTTTAGCAAAAGTTTTTTTTTGTTCAATCTATACGCAATATCAAACGATCCTGTATTTATGTCTCCATCAGAATTTCCCCACAAAAAGATCAATGTTCGCCAAGAGGATGAGGTTAAATCTCCCCTCAGAGAGAACAATGGTAAAGAACTTGACCAGAAAGAGGACTTGACGCAACTGCTGAACAAGCTTCATGAATATTTGGACATATATGGCAAACAAAAAGCCCTTCTGAGTGCATGCGTGACCGATATTATGTTTATCAACGTTACCATTAAGAGTCTGGAGAAAAATCTCGCGGAGATTTTTAAGCCTTCGGACGATGTTTAATGTTTTTTTCTTGTTACTTTTAAAATTATTTGTCAAGTCTTTTGTTTTGGGGCCTTTGTCCCTTCTAAGGATCTTAACTTTCTTTGTCAAGTCTTTTGTTTTGGGGTCCTGGTCCATCCGAATGATCAACCTTCCGAAGGATCCTTACTTTATTTGTCAACTCTTATGTTTTGAGTCCCTGGACCCCAAGAAGCATCTCGTGTTGGCTTAGTTAATATTAATCCTAATACTTTTAAATGTTGCGATTTCCCTCTTCTTTTTGTTATTTCAAATGGTACTTGATGTTCAATTCTCCTTCTCAGTGCATGCATAGCAATTCAAGTTTTCCTTCTAAGCGAATACATTAGTTATTTTATATCAACCGAAAGACAACTCAGAGATTTAATTTTCATTAAGTAATATGTCCTCTCGGGTTTTTTGCAAAAAATAAAGAAAGGGCACTTTTTAAGCCCGTATTCAACATATATACTTGAAGTACTTTAGCATTTGCATTAACTACAAAGGAGACGTAAAAAAATAAATAAATACAATTTCTATCTTCTTTGAAATAATATTTAAAAATTAATCTTGCCTCACATATGTATGAGGCCTCAAAGATAACAACACATTAATGATTATTTAAGTTTTTATTTCTGCAAAGGCAACACCAAAACGATAATTTATTTGCAGAAGCGTTGTACAAGCATTTAAACTATCAAAGAGGAATTAACATTAACATTAACATTAAGCGAGAGGAATTAACATTAACATTAAGAGAAAGATAAAATACCTCACAAAAAACTAATATTTTTAATGACAAAAAATAAAGAAGTAACAAAAAACGAAGATAATCATTATAAATCGTCCTTCGCCTGAACCGTTACAGATTCCTCTAAAAAACCTTATCTTCATTTTAGGTATAACCGTAACAGTGCATATCGCAGTCGGTCATTTTCTTCCCTTAATCGGCGGATTTGTTATTCTTGCTCCCTCCCCAATTGGATGGAGTCTTGTAGCACGCCATCAGCATAAGCATTTGTGCTGGCCTCCCGAGATACAGACATCTCGTACTTTGTCCTCAATTGCTCATATCTTACCCCAAGGTTACGCAGCTTAGAGTCAAGGTCAACTATTTCACACTCCATCCGGTGGACTTTACCTTTCAATTCCTCCTCTGCCCGTTGGATCCTTTCAAAATAATGCTGGTTTAGATTAACATCTGTCGAGTTGGAACCACTTGCATCACCCGTATCCGACCGTCGGAAGCTACGAGGAATGGGTTCGGCTTCAACAAGAAAGATATCCAGATTCCTGTGAGTCAACATATTCCAAAAACAACGAAAGAAGAAGGACGAAGGAGTAAGCCCTAGGTTTTTTCTTCGAAGAGGGAGAGAGAACTCAATTGTTTATATATTTTCTCTGTATTTAACATATCCGCACGCGCAAGTTCACATGCGTCCCACGCTCGATCAACCAAACGATGGAGTGTAACCCTTGGGAGTCGAGAATGGTCACCATCGCGCATTTAATGCAAAAGACGTGCGCTGAAATGACCTCAGGGAAATTTCACGTGGCATCTTCAACTTAGAAATAATATTAATAATAATAATACTAGCTTAATATATAATAATATCCACCCAGTGCGTGGTCGTTTTAATAAAGAATTTGTTATATAATTTTGTTTTACTAATTTTTTACTAACATATCACTTTACACATCAATTATTTTATATAATGCCTACTAAATTTCAAAAATCTTATGCATCTCAGTCAATTAATATTTAGTTAGTAATTAATATATAAAAATAGTTTACTATAAGCAAATCAAATATTCCATTCGTCTCATAAAAATAGTTTACTATTCTTTTTTCGTCTGTTCCAAATTATAGTCCTCTTGCCTTTTAAAAAATGTACTAAAATTTTCTTTTTCCTAATGTACCCTTATTTAATTACATGGTTATCAACTCCAAAATAATTAACTTTACCTAATAAATACTCATTTTCCATAGGAAAGATAAAAAAATGTATGTTCATCTTCTAATTCAATGTATTTATTATAGTAGAATAAATGAGGGTATAATAGGAAAAATATGAAAAAAATTATGGTTCCAATTACATTAAATGAAATTTTTTAATCTACATGAAAAAAAATGGGTATATCTTTGTGAGACGGAGGGAGTAATAAACTTCTTCGAAAAGTGTTTATAGTGGCAAGGAAATTCAAAAGCCGCATTAAGTGAAAGAAGATGAGGAGTAAATGCGATATAAATGCTCAATTGTTAAAAACGCGACATGTGGCACTTCTTTGGTAAGAAGGGGCTGCATTTTTATTTAGTTTTTAGTTTTAGTAGATAGATAATATAATATAATAATAATAATAATAATAATAATAACAAGTGTGTAACCCACGCAATGCGTGGCCGTTTAGCGGAGGGAGTTTTAATTTTCTAGGCTACGAATTTTCAGGCAGAATAGGTATTATTTATCCTTTATCCGTCTCACTTTTTTATTTTATTTTTTGCATCGTTTCTCGAGTGTCATAACTCCTTTTTGCGAACGGTCATTTAGCTTGGCTATAAATACCCGAAGCACCTTCTCACAAACCCATCTTTCTCATATTCCATGCCTTTATACAGAGCCATATATAGATTTTTGGCAGAATCCGGTGCTTCAGAATCGTCCACCTTTATGAAGGAGAACAAACCTCCAGTTAACCAAAACATCAAGCAAATTATAGATAAAGCCAGTACTTCCAACGTTTGGAAAGAGAGATCCCCGACTTGGAAATAGAGATCTCCAAAATGGTTAGTCAAATCCAAAGTTTGGAGGAGCGCTTGGCAACCGTCATGGCAGAGCGGGATGAGCTGCAGAGAAGGTTGGGAGAACGGAAAGAAAACACTACTTGATGGTGGCTCCCCCCATATAAATCTTCTTACTGGGGACACTTTATCATGTTTTGCTCTTCTACTGTTCAGTCCGTTCTTTTTGTTCACGCTGTAAGTGTACTTTGTTTTTGAATCGTAAAATGTTTGGCCTTCTGGATAAGTCAAGTGTAATCTTCTTCACTTAATGGAAATGCAATATTCTGTCTATTTTTTTCTTTTTTTGGTCTACATACTCTGTCTAATTTGGGGCATTAACGTTTTTTATATTATTAACTAATACACAACCATTTTACACATTGAAGAGAGTAATATTTTAGAATTAAAAAATAATTTAGTGATTATGAGACAAGTTTGATTAAATTTTGAAATGTGGCGTCAGTGCTCACACCAAAGTAGCATATCTTAATTCAATAAAATTTAAATATTTCTCTATATCCAAAAATCTTAATTTAATAAAATTTCTACAAAAGTAAGAGCAATCGTGACAGTAAATATTTACAAATAAAGAAGAAAAATTATTTAAAGGCAAATCATCAACGTAGGAACTCTCCTAATGAAGTGACAACCACTTCATCAAACTCCTTGCCCAAGCTCTCTTTCACATCACCTAGCAACTGCTTCCTTTCAGTGGCAATAGCACCGAGTTGCCAGTCCAAATTGCGCTTCGGTTACTCCAATTCTTCAATTTCCTTCATCAAAGAATTTATCCTTGCTTCTAAAACAACCTTCTGAGTTTCAATTTCCTCCTTCTTACGCAGTAGTTTTTCCTCAGAGTAAAAGAGAGTATCAAGCCTATCACTTTTGCTGCGAGTGGAGAGGGACTTCAAAAGACGAACCTTCTCCTCCAGATATGTAGTATCCAATTTGCTCGCATGCAAAATGATCAAGGCGTTTTCCATTCGCTCAATGTCAAATTCGCTCAGAAGCTCAATGGCAGTATCACCCATCACACCGAAGGTGTCATTAAATATACCAAGAAGGTGTGGCCTGAGTGTTGACTGACTTGCCAAAGACCGAAAGAAGGCACAGTCCTTGGTTGAAAGTTTCTGAAGAAGGTCAACTTGCACAGTGTCTTCAATTCCGTTCCACATGTAAGAAAAGTCTTGCTCATCAGCGTCGACACCTTCTTTAGTATAATGACCAGGTTGCTCAGTCATTCCTTCATAATCCACTAGTGGAGCAGGCATGTGAGGGTTAAAAAAAGGAGGGAAAGCAATATGAAAAAAGGATAAGCAAAATAAATACCATGGCCACTTTCAGCTGTCGGAAGGTCGACTTGAGCAGTCTCCTCAATTTCCTTCGTCTTGTAAGAAGAATCGTCAGTTTGCTCAAGCATTCCGCCAATTTTATTTTCAATGTTGCCTTCATAAACAACTAGGGGAGCAACGTCCGTAGAGGCTGTAAAAAAAAGTAAAAATAGAAAGGAGAAAGGAGAAATGATGCAGCTAAGAGTTAAAAAAAAAGTGAGAAAGCAATATCAAAATGTATAAGCAAAATAAATACCATGGCCACTTCCACCTGTTGGAATGCCGACTTGTGCAGTCTCCTCAAATTTTTTCCTCTTATAAGAATCCGCAGGAGTATCTGAATTCCCACCATCGCCGGAAGAATGATTATGTCCCTCACTGAGGCCAGCCGACACATTGCCACCGTCGACAGAATTATCATCATATCCCTCAATTAGGCCAGTAGTCCCACCTTCATTATGGCCTTCTGAAACAACCAGTTCAGCAATAATACGAGAATTTTTCTGCACAAGGACGCAAGCACCCTCTTCTTCCGACCAAAAAAAGGAGGGATAACAATCAGATGAGAGCATCTCCAATAGCAATGTATAAAAACATGTGGACTAATAAATAATTGACATTTGGTTGATAAAAATTTGTTTTACAAATAAATTATACACATTGTCAATTTTTGCTCCAATGATTCGTACTTGTAATCTCGTGCAAAATTATGACGCACCAATTATAAGGAAACACATGGAATATAATATTCAACATTTTGTTATAATTTATTTTTTTTATAATTAAAGGGTCATTTTATAATTAAAGAAAGGAAAATTCATATACCTCCGACAAATGAACTTCCACTTCACTTGTTATTTCCTTCTCTCCTTCGGCGCCCTCACAATGTTTTCCACCGAGGTCATCTTCAGTCTGACCGGCAATGGAAGAAACTTTCTGGCTGGCTGCCCCCTTCTTTAAAGCTTTGACCACTTTTGACAAGGGCACTTCATCTTCAGGGAAAGTTTGGGATAATTTTCGGCGTTTGTCGGCCTCCATGGGTACAAAAGTAGAGGCATCTGCGTCCCTACTCTTTTGTTTCCGTTTGGAACGACCGGAAGGAGCAATTCTCTTGCCCTTGGGAACATTCTCTGCTATGTCCTTAATGAAACGGCTCCGATGTCCTCTCCATTGCCCTTCAACTGGAAATTCTCTCAAACAGCGGAGCGTAGTTTTTGGTATTTTCACCATATCAGAAGATGCCACTTCGGGATCACTCTGAACGAATTTAGTTATTTTGGCGGCTTGTAGATGCCAAAATAAAGAATAGTTAATGGTTTTCCTACCAATGAAAGTACTATCAGCAATCACGAAGGGTTCATCAAGCTGAATACATCTCTCTAGTGCTAACCTCCTAGTAAAAGCGGTCCATGCGAAATCGTGCATGCCCGAGAGAATTTTGCTTTTTGCATAAGGGGCAGAAGGCGTAGGAACCACCTGGTTCTAGCCAAATTGCCTTGCAACTCTGTGAGGGTTGTAAGCTGCTGTAGAAGTCTCCAGTTCATTCAAAACAGGTACACAGCAGTGAAGAACACAAGCAAGGGTCTTGTCGATGGTTTCACGATAAAACAGTTTGGCGCTAATTCCCGGAATATTCCAATACGACTGAACTGTTGGACCGAAGAAATCGTGGTGAAAAAATATAGTCTTCTGATATGGCCTGAAGACAAAGTCACTTTCAACATCGATGAAATCTCCTAAATTTTTTAAGGACGAAACACCGTTCCACCGTAAGAACCTCAAAGGTCCTCTCTTTTCGTTGCCTTCGGCATTAACATTTAGAGGGGGAAAGGGCTTCGGGGTAGGAGCGTATTTAAAAAAATGTTCATAAATGAAAGGGAGCAGAATCATTATGGGCGCGTAGCTGCCAATCGCATACCGACCCATTGAACGGCGAAAATCGGAATGGGCTCGATCGAGCCAGCTATAAAAATTGCCCAGCATAAAAGCGGCCAAAAGAACGTCACAACCTGAGGCCAGTTGAACAGCAAGAGGCACAAGAAGCTTTCGGGGGGCTTCAATGGGTTTACCGGGCGAGATAACTCGCGAAAGAAATATAGTCAAATAAGCGGCCAGATGCCACTTATGGTTACACAACTCCGATGTTTTAACCGTAGGAGTTGTGCTGCTTGAACCCGCCTTCTTAGACTTCCCCTTGGCACCACCGTCAATATGACCAAACACATGTCTGACCCAGGTTCCGAAAGTAGTTTTCTTTGACTTCTTTCCATTATCGTCAATCAGATTGCCAGCTTCCGTGTACCAGCGGTCAAACACGTCAAGAGCCTCCTTCATTCCACCAATGGAGTTTTCGTCATAAGGGTGCTTGGTTAAGGGGGCTAACCCAAATAGCTGGCAAATATCTTCTAGTGTAATTGTGAATTCGCCCCAACTCGTGATAAAAGTATGAGTATCACAGCTCCACCGTGAAATTAGGGTTATTAGAGAATTAACAACCGCGTCCTTTTTCTCAAAGTGAAAAGAACGGAAAGCCTCCACTAAATGATAAATACCTGCTTTCATCAACAGGACGCGATATGTGGAATTACTAAGGATGGAATCGGTCCACACTTCCCAGTTGTTGGTGGTTCCGCTGTAAGCATCGAATATAAGCAAAGAGTACGGGAAATCACCACGATCCAAGGCGAAGCGTAGAACAGAAGAAGGGGGAATGAAAGAACCTTTCTCAGGCTCTAACTCGTTTTTGGGAGAAGGAACATCGGGATTAAAAGGAGAAACTTCGGATGGATCATTATTTGTGCCATCACAATCGATCAGATCATCCATGATAGTCTCGCAAGCATGAAAGAAGGGAGCAAACCTCCAACAGTTAGGTGGAGGAACATTCGGAACGTGATCTTTAGATAAAGAAATGTTAGCCATTACGAATAAAACTATTCAGAAACAGAAGGATTTCAACGAGAACAAATTTTTATCAATTTTAGGGTTCGTTTGGTCTGGGTTTTTTTTTCTTTTTTTCGACCGACCAATGAAGACGTAGAAAACTTTGAATGATAAAAAACCAGTACCTACATATTAGGTACTGTGCAAAAGGAAGTATCGAAGTAGTAGGAGAGAAGCGGGAAACAAAACTGAAATAAGAGGTGGCAAAAGATGTAAAACAAAAAAATTGTTTATAGCATCTCTCGCAAAAATGGACTTTTTACTTGTACAAATGGCACAAAAAAAATTCTTGCTGGAGGACTCTTAAAAAATATTGTAAAGTAGGTAGTAAATTTATAGTATTAAAATTAAATAAGGGTATGTTATTTTCACGTGATTTACGTAATTTGAGACTCTAGTAGAAAAATAATATAACTTCATTTGTAAAAATTTCAAAAAAAATTAATTAAAAAATGCTAGGATTGATATTCAACATGTGTTAAAATCTTATTATTTTAAAATTTACACTACCATTAGATATGCACTAAAAAAGAAACAAATAAAGGTTGGGTGCTCACGCGCCCAATTACAACGGGCCCACAACCTGACATAATCACATCAAAAAGCTAGTCGTCTCAAAGAAGACAGACTGGGTGCTCACGCGCCCCATTGCAGTCTTTGCATTTAATGCAAAGATTCAAAATCATTGCGCATATCCACCTTTCTATTTTTTTTAAATAAGATATTGATATATTGGGAACCACCGAAAAAAAAATGGTGGGGGCAAAATTGGATGGGTCATGGGGTCCTAATAATAAAACGACACGTGTCCATTATTATTATTATTTTTTAATCTATTTCAATCAAATGAACAAATGGAAAAGAAATTAATTTTAGGTAAGAGTGGACACCCGTAGAAGTGATTAGGTATTGTGCATGTGAATTTTTTATTAAAAAATTGACATCAACTTTCTTTCATTCATTGACAGTTTTGTTTTTCTTTCTTTTTTATTCAAAATAAAAAGTTTAAATTTATATATTTTTCTGAAAGAGGAAAAAAAAACCTTATATTATATTTTACTAATTCGAGTGTTAATATCCAACTCCTTATTTATATTGATTCAATATTTTATTTTTTAACTTTTCTTAAATTTAAAGTGTAAAAACTAATATTTTGTTTTTAAGATTTGTAAATATTTATCATATCTAGAATTTATTTTTCTCATGATCATATGGAATTTCAAACCAAAAATTATAAAATTGATGTTAATAAAAAATTATTGTGCTATAGGCACAGACAAAGCTATCATTAAATTAGAAGTCGTTGATAGGTGAATTGGAAGGCAATGATAACCTACGCGGATGAAGTAACGTTACAGGAAGCCCGTATGACGGTTACACGGGCAGAATTAATTTACCGATCTCCTCTTAGTTATCGTGCATCTCTTCGGTTTCCAGAGTGACACCCTAGTATATAATGATGGCCCTAGTATATAATGCCGACTACCATTCACAATTCAAACAACCCACAAACTTCCTTATTTTCTTTACTTTCACTTTCTCTCTCCCCTAAGATAGCGATCATGTCAACAAGTCCAGTCACTCCTTCTGATATTAATGTCAAGCGTGCCTAGTATATAAAATTTCTCGATGGACTTTCGGAGGAATGGGCTTCCGAAAACAAACAACTTCGAGAGCTAACTGCGAAAGAGAACCCGAATGCTTCAGACGAAGAACTCGATGAGTTCGATAAAAAAATGAACGATATCTTATTGAAAATAGATGGGCTGATTCAGAAGAGGCGGAAGAGAACAGACGAGATGGATGCATTGGAACTCATGTGGGAGAATAGTAGGAAAAAATAAATGTTTTTTCTTTTTTCAATGGCCCGCTATGTATTACTTGTTTTTTAATTATTAATGAAAATTATCAGTAGTTTCGATAATCTCTGGTTAAGGAGGGTGGACATCTAATTCAGTAGCCTGCAGCCATTTTCTCCGAAATTGTTTAAAAAAACAAAAAACAAATGTTTCCAAACCATGAACTTATAGGAAATGCTTTTCAACCCACTGAACATCGTTTTACACAATAATTTTAGGGTGATTTTATTTCTGTCCACCATATCTCGAAGTTAATCCGCGTTATTAAGTTAATCCACGTAGCCTATTAAATTAATCCACGAATGTGGATAAACTGAAAAAAAAATATTATTGATTCAATTTTATAAATATTATTTTATTAATGATTTAATTTTAAAAAATCCACTAGATTAATAAGTACATCCACTTTAATTAAAATTATAACTTACTTACAGATTCATGATGGTAAACAATAAAACAAACATATGCTGTAATTGAATATTCTTCCTTTGACTTAAAAGGATTTATAGATTGAAGGAAACGATGTTTATTGCCTCTACTAATTCTTAATTAGTTTCTTGAATTCCAATACTGCTTTATTTTAGTTTTTTAAAGCCCTCATTGTAAAGCAAAAAAGAAAAAAGAAAAAAATTAAACTCATTTGTTGAAAAAAATTATTCGTTAGTGTGATGATGTAATACTATAAATTAATTCCGCCCAGTTTTGTAATATTGTATGTTTTTTATGAATAATGAATGTAAAGTACTTGTATCAATACAATTTTAACAAATTAAGAAAAATATATTCTAATTAGGAAACTACTTTTAAAAGTAAATATATTTAAAGGAAGTATATTCTAGTTAGGAAACTATCTTTTAAAATAAATATATTTGAAGGGTTATTAATTGGTGGATAGAAATAAAATTACCCTAATTTTAAAATAGTAATAAATGTAAACTTGTGAGTTCCAACAGTATTAATTAGTTGCAGTATGCAATAGGTTTACATGCCCAATAAGATATTACTAACTTAAATCGTTGCTTTCGATTAGCCACACAATGGAAACGGTTCGAAAACCCATAAAAATCATCGGGAACGGTTGATAGGGACTTTAAAGTCCCAATATAAATCCCTGCGCTTTAAAGTCCCAATATAAATCCCTGCGCATTAAAGTCTAGCCTTCCACATTACATCATTAAATTACTAGTCTTTTCTATTGTTAAATAGATTCTACAAGCAATAAAATTATTTACAACACATATACCTCTGATACGAAAAACATATTTCCAATGGCTTCACCAATCAAAAAGGCCAAGTTTGATCAAACAGATGCTTTCTCTGGAGATCATCCAAAAATGAAGGTTGACGTCCAAAATCCTCCAACTTACTACAAATCCCCTCCCCCACCACAAACTACAGCAAAAGATATTCTTAATGATTGGCCCGAGAACATAGCAGAGCCGTATGATTCAACGGCTATAGAGGAACCGAACGGAGACACCGATGAAGCAAGCGATGAAGAAAGCGATGAGAAGCGACGGATCAAGGCAATGATTACTATCTTTATGGAGACAGTTGATGACCATCAAAAGGGCATGGTGCACTGCCCAGTTTGCTACGCAACTGGCAACCGCAAGCGCTTCAACGAGTTAAAAACTTTATCATCCCATGCAGCAGGGACAAAGAAGAAAATAAGATTCCACAGGGATCTAAAGGGCCGTCTCGACGATCTTCTCTGATGGCAAGGGGTTGGAAGAACGAGGAATATGTGTTGTTGAATGCTTCATAAGAGGGAACTCTTTTTTTTTGGTAGGGTTGTGAAGGTTTTTGGGTGTAATGGCTTAATGGCATTTTTAACTATGGGTTTAATGGAATTTTTTGGAACTGAAGATTACACTATGAGTTTAATGGCATTTTTAACAAATGTAAATATTTAATAAAACATATATTTTCCTTAGGGTTGATCCTTCAACAAACCAATAGTTATCCCACCGAATGATGGGTGATCCTTCGGCAATTAGAGTCTTTTTTATATGCATTTGCAAAAATAACAGTAACCTATTAAATAATAGTTAAGAAATGACTGGAACTTAATGGAGATTCGAACTGACTTTAAGCATTCGAACTTAAAAGATTACACTACGGGTTTAATGGCTTTTTTAACTAATGTAAATATTTTATAAAATGTCTGTTGTTCCTGCGGGTGGGTCCTTCGGCAAACCCATAGTTATCCCACCGAATGATGGGTGCTCCTTCGGCAAGTAGAGTCTTTTTTATATACATTTGCAAAAACAACGGTAACCTATTAAATAATAGTTAAGAAATGACTGGAACTTAATGGAGATTCGAACTGACTTTAAGCGTTCGAACTTAAAAGATTACACTATGGGTTTAATGGCTTTTTTAACTAATGTAAATATTTTATAAAATGTCTGTTGTTATCCCACCGAATGATGGTTGCTCCTATTAAATAATAGTTAAGAAATGACTGGAACTTAATGGAGATTCAAACTGACTTTAAGCATTCGAACTTAAGATTACACTACGGGTTTAATGGCTTTTTTAACTAATGTAAATATTTTATAAAATGTCTCTTGTTCCTGCGGGTGGCTCCTTCGGCAAACAATTAGTTATCCCACCGAATGATGGCTGATCCTTCAGCAATTAGAATCTTTTTTTATATACATTTGCAAAAACAACGGTTCTCCTAAATAATAATAGTTCAGAAATAACTGGGACTTTAGCATTGGAACTTAAGATTACACTATGGGTTTAATTTTAATTTGAAAAAAAAATGAAGAAATGACAAAGTAATATTGTGCAATAAAAATTTAATGTAGATATATAAACAGAATAATGCTTTCTCAAAATGTAATATACATAGATGCATTAAGATGTCTACGAAAAAAAGAAGGAGCTAAATTAAGACAAAAAAAATATTATTAATTTTTGTTTGACTTCGTCCCTCCTCTATTGGTTGGGCAATTTCTTGAATCGTGGCCTGTTCCATGACATCTCTTGCAATATCTTGGCTTAATAGTCGTTGTACTTTTCCTTTTTCCACGTTGAGATGATTGAGTAGGTCTACCTTTGGTTGGAACAATTGCTGGGTCTTTAATACCCAATGTGGCAGAGTTTTGGTCCCTTGATATAGGATCATCTCATTTTTCTTTCGCCATTTTTTGCAACTCAACTACTAACCTAGTCATAGCCTTCATTGCCATATTGAATGCTTTACTTGATTTAGTAGCATAGAATGCGACCAAATTACTCTGCGTGCTAATGCCACCATACCTGGTGTTCTCTACGACATCCGGATGAGGGCATTTTCTCTCCGAACCTACTGATGACGGATCAATGATTTTTGCATCCCTTAACCACCTCCTCTTTACTAAAGATTCTGGAAAGTCAGCCTTGTTCAAATGCTTCATGACTGAAAAAATATGTCTACATGGTATTCCTTTAGTTTCATACCAATAGCACTCACATCTAACGTCATCCCCATCATGAGAGTAGAGAACCTTACGCTTTGAATCATTACGCATGTACTTTGTCACTAGGCAAACATCGTAATTAGGTAATTATGTCCGTTCTAAAACAATGTATTTATCAGCACGTAGAATCTGAGCCCTCACTCGATGAAATATCTCTCTAGTGAAAATTGAACAGGCCTGTTCCTCAAGCAACTCCATGTTGGTCCGATCAAGGACAGCTTCTGTCATGTTTGTTCTAAAGTCTTCTCTCATCTCATGGTAACGTAAAGCAGCTAAACCATTGTCGCAATGTCTAAGAAACATCCACAATGGTATATCCTCTTCTAAATCCTTTTTGAGAAAAGCATTCATAGACTCACACCTGCCGGTTGCTCTACTCCTACTAAAATAATGACCACGAAGAAAAGAATCTGCCCACATATGCCTAGTCATGTACTGTGCCTCCAACCAATCATTCTCAAGTAATTCGTGTTTGGCCTTCATTTTGTTCCACTCTTCTTCCCACTGATTATCTGAGTAGTACCTGTTGAGAAGACATAATTAAAAAAAAAGTGTAAATATATTGATCCTTCGAAGGAGTAACAATTATTTACCTGAATATTAATCTCTTGAAATCTTCGCTGAATCCATCTTTATGTATATGTTGTATCGAGTTTTTTATTATGTGCCATAAGCATATACAATGCACAACACCTGGCATGGTCTCTTCTAGTGCCTTGTTCATGGATCGACAACCATCAGTTAAAACTGTATCAGGTTGCTTTCCATCCATATATTCTAAAAATGTCTCTAGTATCCATGTATACGTTTCAGCCAACTCGTTTTGTAGTAAAGCAAAACCAAATACACAGGTTCTATCGTGATTGTTTGACCCCAATAGAACTACCAATGGTTTTCCATACCTACAAAAAAATTACAAATTAAGAAAAATGTGTGGATTTTATTATGAATGTAAATAATTTGGCATGAGCTTGGAACTCGTACCTGTTAGTTTTATATGTGGAATCGAAAGATAAACAGTCACCAAATAGCTCATAGTCGACTTTACACGCTCCATCCGCCCAAAACAAATTTGTCAACCTCCCTTCCTCGTCAGTGGCATGCTTGTAGAAGAATTCAGGATCTTGTCCCTTTTTTTATTCTAAATAACCCATTGCCGTAGATGTATCACAATCACTCCAAGCACCATATTTTTGCCTCACCCCCTATACAAGTCAGGTTTGATACACCCTACCTTCTGCCAACCTCCGTGTTGTTCTACCATATATTGCCAAATGTGGCAAGTCCTTATTCCAGACCTTTTCATCAATATTGCTTGTTCCCTATCTGCTTCATTTAATTTTCGGCTGGATCTAAGAAATGGTTTTTGGTGGGATAAGGCTAAGGAATGGTTGTGATGTGTCCTAAGACATTTAACAAACCATGTGCCATATTCTTTATTTCTATTTATTCTAAATGAAGCCCTGCAACCTGTCCTAGTTATATTTCTTGGCTCCCTAGTCCTACGTTTAAGATATTGATATTTATTCTCTCTATATCCTTCATTTGAACACACCCAACTTCTAATTATACACTCACCTATTGAGTTTCTCCTTTTAATTTTCTTACGAATGCTAAACCCTATTATTTTTGAGTACATATGGTAGAATGTTTTAGCTTGTTCCATTGTAACGAACTCTTTATCGACTAAGTCATCATCTTGTATGTCTTCCGGTGCTTTATCAATGCACAAATACGTCATTAATTCTTCCCACACCGTAACATCTGGATCTGTCCATTCTAATAAATTTTGCTTATCTTTTTGAGGTTGATCTTCACCATCTTCATTTTCACCTTCAGCTTCCATGTTAGAAGATTTATCTTTTGAAATCTATTCTTTTGCTTTTTCGGTTTCAGCAATATGCGTCAACACTTTGCTGTTGCTTAGAAAATCATCATCATCTTCATATAAGTTAATGGCTCCCTCATTTTGGTTTAGAAGATTGAATGTAGATGCAGAACTAACTAAATGTTCCATTCACAAATTATGATGATGCAATATTACTTTCTTCTAAAGCAATATGATTACTGATGACTGAATGGTGGAGTACTTGTTTAGGTTTTAAGTTTTGTAATGCCCATTTTCCCTTCTAATTTTTAAGTTTTTAAATTTTAAATAAATGAGCATTGGAAAACAGCAAATTACTAGCCTAACAATCAATGGCCATTGGAAAACTAAAAATAAATAACCAATTGTGCGTAGCCAAGTTTCATGATTTTCAGAAGGCATGCGCAGTAAATGACAATTTTTTTTTTGCTATTAGTATTGTGCACGTTTTAATATAAATAAATAAATATATGCACGCATACAACGTAACCAAAGCATCACTGCATTTTCAGTAATACTTTTCTTAATATTCAATATGTCCTTGATTATACTGTCTGATTCTGAAGAGCTACCAAAGTTCACAAATGATTTTAACGAGGCAAAAGAATGATATATTCAGTACGAAGAGGAGGAACATGTTCAATCCCCCTGAAAAAGATCAAGAATCTCCATCAAGATGAGGTACAATCTACCCTGACGAAGGTCAACACTCGCCAAGAGGATGAGGTTCAATCCCCCACGAAAAAGATGAAGCCTGGTGTCTCTTTTCCTAAAGAGTTAAATCATAACCAAGATGGACAAGTACTGACGGATTACCAGAATGCGGAGTTAACCCAACTGCTGCACAAGCTGCTACAAAATTTGGAGAGATATACCAAAAGGAAAGCCCTTCTCAATGCTAGCGTGTCCAACATTATGATTATCAACGTTGCAACCGAAAGCCTGGAGAAAAAGCTCAGAGAGTTATTGAAGCCTTCGGACGATGTCTGATTATTACCTCAATCCTATGGTAGTTCTAAGCTTGTTTTGACTAAGCATTATTTTTAGATATATTGTAAAATCTCAAATTCATATTAATATTCAATGTCAGTTCAAATTCTTCATTAAGTTAATCGTATTAGGGTTACCGTTGTTTTTGCAAATGTAAATATGCAATCAATATTGTGCCGAAGGAACACGCATTATTCAGTGAGATATATATGGGTTTGTCGAAGGAGCCACGAGCAGGAACCGCAAACATTTTATAAAAAAACTACATTAGTTAAAAAGTCCATTAAACCCAAAGTGTAATCATAAGTTCCAATGTTTAATGTCAGTTCGAATGCTCCATTAAGTTCAATGTATTTCTGAACTATTACTGTTGTTTTTGCAAATGTAAATATTCAAGCAATATTGTGCCGAAGGATCACGCATCATTCGGTGAGATAACTATTAATTATTGAATCGTCCATCTCTTTTATTGTAGGTGCACACGTAATAATAACTGTTGGAATGCACGCACCTGTTGGGGTTTCCAAACTGACAACCCTTCGTATTCCAAGAGACTAGTATATAAACATAACTGCCATTCACAAATCAAATCAAATCAAATCAAACCAAACCAACCATCAAATATCTTATCAATTTTCAATTTCCTGTTTCAACATGTCAACTCCTCCAAAATCTCCATCGACGTCGAGCCCACCAAAATCTCCATCAACGTCGAGCCCTCCAATATCATCGTTAAACTTCACTAAGATGTGCATCGACAATTTGATTTATGCTGAACGATTGACAAAAGAGTGGGAGGCTGAATCAAAAAAATTTGAAGAGGCTTATAGGATGATGAAAGAGATACTGGAGGAACTGAGGAAGGCAAACCTCGAGATGGAAGAAGCGGCGGAGAGAGAGAATAATGAGAAGAGGAGGAGAATTTGAACTTTTTTTTATGAATTAGGTTGGTTTCCTTAATGTTAACGTAGTAGTGTTGTTTTTGCTTTCTGATGTTAACGTAGTAATTTTCTTTTTGCTTTCTAATGTTATCGTAGTACTTTTGTTTTTGCTTTGTAATGAATATTACTACTAATTAATATTTTAATATTTCTTCTCGAGTTCAATGACAAATTAAACATATTATATTTTTTCCTTTTTTTCAAGAGTAAACTGCCCTAATGGCCATTGAACTATTGGGTTAGTCTCACTTTGGTCACTAAACTAAAAAACGCACCACTTTGGCCCTTTAACTATTAGCGAGTGCCAATTTGGCCATTCCGTCTACTTTTTCCGTTAAGTTGGACGGAAATAGGGGGTATTTTTGCCATTTCAATTATTTTTTTAAAAAAATGAATTTAATTTGCTTTTTTTTCTTAAAAAAATTATAAAAATAAAAATAAAAAAATGAAGAGAGAGAGATAGAGAAAACAAATCAAACAGAGAAAGAAAGTAAAAGAAAGTACGAATTCTTCATTCTTCTTCTTCTTCTTCATCTCTCTCTCTCTCTCTATCTCCTCTTTCCCCCCTTTTTGTTTGTAAATCTCAACGACAAAACCCAAATCAATTGAATTCGTTTGAGAAAGGAACCGATTGAAATAAGATGAATGAGAGAATTTTTGGTCTAAGAGAGAGAAAGGAAGAGAAAGCACGAACAGGGATACAAATGACGAACCGATTGAAATGGCAGTGGTTATAGTGGCGGCGGCGGTATGTAGGTGTATGGTGATGGTGGTTGTGGTGTCGGTAGATCTATGTATGTATGTGTATGAAAGAAAAAATAGGAGGGTTTAAAGAGAGATGAAGATGGAGATGGTGGTTGTGGTGGCCGGAGATGGAGGAGGGGATGGTTGGATTTGTGGTGGCGAGATAAGGAGGTGGCCGGAGATGAAGGGAGGTGGCCGGAGATAGCTAGAGAGTGGAGGTGGCTGGAAATGGAGGTAACGAGAGAGAGAAGATGGCCGGAGAGAGAGGAGGTGGCCGGAGATGGAGAAATGGCCGAAGATATATATATATACATATATATCTCAACATCAAATTTACCGTACCATAACATAAGAAAACCGAGGGAGAAAACATTACTCCGGCATCATTACCGTACAAACCCTGTAGTATGGTGTTTCGCAATCCTCTGCTTAATATTCTCTCTCCTCGTCATCCTTTTGGGGGTAGCTACTTTGATCATCTTTCTTGTAATTAAACCAAGAAACCCGGTTTTTGATACCCCAAATGCAAACCTCAACGTCATCTACTTCGACTCGCCGGAGTATTTCAATGGCGATTTCACCTTCATTGCAAATTTCTCCAACCCAAATAGAAAACTTCATGTAAGATTCGAGTATTTGGTTATAGAGCTCTACTTCGTCGATAGTCTCATAGCGGCTCAAGCTCTTCAGCCCTTTAGTCAAAAACAAGGAGACACGAGGTTGGTACAAGTTCACTTAATATCCAGCTTGGTTCATTTGCAGCCAAATCATGCTCTTCGTCTTCAAAAACAGATGCAGAGTAACAGGGTTGTTTATAATGGAGAAATGGCCGGAGAGAGGGGATGTTTTTTTTTTCTGTTTCTTTCTTTTTTATTTTTATAATTTTTTTAAGAAAAAAAAGCTAATTAAATTCATTTTTTAAAAAAATAATTGAAATGGCAAAAATACCCCATATTTCCGTCCAACTTAACGAAAAAGTAGACGGAATGGCCAAATTGGCACTCGCTAATAGTTAAAGGGCCAAAGTGGTGCGTTTTTTAGTTTAGTGACCAAAGTGAGACTAACCCAATAGTTCAATGGCCATTAGGGCAGTTTACTCTTTTTTCAATACATGTTAACATTTGAACTTCCAACTGAAATTGTATGGACAGAGAAACTTAATTAAAGAACTTGAAGCATACACACCAAATTTACTCTCCAACCGTGTTTAGAGAGATGGGGAATAAAAATATTTAATCATAACTATTGGCATGCATATTGATTACCGTGCATCATCATTGTAAAAAATAATAATAACTCTTCATTAATCAAATCTATTGGCATGCAAATTGAGCACCGTGCATCATAATAATAACTTTTCATTTTTTCTTACAAAAAAATTCAAAACAGTTTACATGTTCATTTTCAAATAAAATTCTCGAATATCGTTCATCAATATATCTCTGTGCTTGTTGTAGTTAGAATTCGCCAACCAACATGCTAATCTACACCGCTCTTCATTTGAGTCGAACTACAAAGTAATTACAAAACAATTAAATAAAAGAAACAACAATTGAATTAATTAGTAACGCTAAACAAATAGAAATATCTTACCACAAAGGATCGTGAATTGACTTTATATCCAGATTGCATAAACAAAATAACAAACATGCCGCAATCAAACCCGTTAGGTTGCCTCGAAACGAATGATGCACGAACAATGCGAAAACTAGAAAAACTGAAATTTTCAGGCTTCTTTCTAATCTCTCTCTCAAGTCCCAAGTCCAAATTACGTAGCTGGAATATATTAGGAACATTACAGGAAAAAAAATGACATTTTATGAACCTTTGAAAAACAATCAATGTGGAATAGAAATCCCGTAATTTTAAACTTACAATATCCTTAATTCTTGCAGAATAAAGAATAGGTTGTGTCGCATCCGATAGAGAGTTCCAAACTTCAACAACTTTTGTCTTCAACAACACTCGTGCAAGAATGTAGTGTCTTGAAATTAAAATTGGAATGAATACCTGATGCAAAACACATTACCAATTAGTTAGAGATAGAACGTAAAACAAATTACAAAAGAGATAATATATACTTGCCTCCTCGCACTTGTCCATGCATCCCATAAACATCTTATAGTAATTCATTGTTCCCCACACTTTGTGTAATGTTATATCACGATGTGGCAGATGATCCTTCTGCAAAAAGTATAAATTAATAACAATAACTAAGTTTTTTAAGTAAGTGATTCAATCAACGGCATACTCACTGTTAATCTCGCAGGAAGATACCACTTTCTTGCCTTTTGGCTAGTTCTGGATCTCTCATCTTCGGTCAATATTTTGGAAACCATAGTAATAATCTATTTCATAAATAAAAAAAGTCAATACGACCACTACGTGAATGAAACAATACTTGTCTTATTTTACTTTAAAAATAAAAAATATAACAATAAGAAGAAGAAGAAAAACCTCAGATTCTATTTCTTCATTGGGACCGAGATATCGAAAATCAGAACGCAAAAGGCAATGATCACCACTCGCCACGATCAATTGGCTGATACAAACAAGAAAAATAAATTAGTGTAATTCAAACAATATATTATATGAAGAGTTAATATTAACTCACTCTTGCTTTACAAATTTGGAGAATATGTACTCCAACAATTCTCGTTCATTTGCCCTGAACGTATTTTTAAGTTTGAATTCTTCGAACAAACAAATATTCACTGGCGTCGTACAAATACTTCTACGAACTTGATGTGTTATTATTTTAATACTATCGTCATTCGATGACTTGAGTTTCTTTCGAGACATAAAGGAAAACTCGTCATCATCCCCGTAACAGTTATCATCAGAAGAGTTTCTCTCTCTCTTGATAAACTCTTTGTCAACCATCAAACTCTTTATCAAACTTAATTCATTCTTCACTATTTTTAATTCTCTCTCCATGCGTATTCTCCATTCTTTTTCACCTACCTCCTTAACCTGATCACTAGAACTCATTTTCTTTAAAAACTATTCAATGGATCGAATAAACCAATCCAATATAACTTAGTTTGTGGTCCTTTGTGAAACTAGCTATCAAGAGTTGTAAGTAGAAGAGATACTATATATCAGATCTACGGTGTGATAATACAAACTTCGTGACTAGTGTAGTATTAAATAATTAATTACTTTGGTTCAATAATCAATGTGTGGTGTTTGGCAAATAATATTTGAGATCATCATATTTTACAAGGGTAAAGAATAGGGATACCCCGGATTGGAATTAGCTAGCAAATCATGCAATGAATCTCTAATGGGTAAAGAATAGGGATATCCCGGATTGGAATTAGCAAATCATGGAATGATTCTCTAATTTAAGATTCCTTAAAAGTAAATGGAAATAAAAATAAAAATGTCATGTCATCATGTAACAACAAATTAACCATTTAACCTGGCACTTAATGGTTTGTATTTCTTCAATGTGCATTAATTATGTTAGCCAACTACTCATTTGATTTCAACCATTAACTTTTCATCCAACGGTTAATATTAGAGTAACCATCCATGGGTAAAAATAACGGTAACCATTGAAACATTACCCATATGTATGTATGTACATATATGTATGTGCAGCATTTCAAGCACAGACTAATTCGCAGGATTTAGTCAAAAAAATTAAGAAAAAACCAACTTGGTAAATCTCATAACCCAAATCTCTCTTCTTTCTATCTCTGAAACTAAGTAGAATCGTTGTTTCAAAATAAGATCTCATCCAAGTTGAACCTTTGGCCGGTGCCGAAATCTAACCATATATCTTTCCCGAACTTGGTTGAGCTCCAACCTTTTTCTTCTCTTTCTAGTCACAGGAATCCGAATTGTCCACATTTTCCTTACCTTTCTTCATACCCAACAATCCCCTCAACTGCCTAATAGTTTTCTTTATATTTTCTCTCTTTAAATTTGGACAAAAAATCTAGAGAGAAACAAAACATGCCCTATTCTAAACAAAACAAGAAACAGTGTATAAAGATTTGTAAATGTTCAAAACCAAAGAGCTAGGTGTTATTTACCAAAAAAACAAGACACTTAGAATATTTACATTGAAAAACGTCGCCTGGGCTTTTTCTTGTGAGGACTTTTTGAAATTCTTTTATGTTTCTCTCTCTAAGACTCAACAAACCCATTATCAATCTTTTCCAATTTTTGCTCTTTAAAAAATCCCAGTTTCTCTCCATAAATTTGGGCATATACCACTACGAAGAAAAAATATCGATTTAGGATGATAATAACGGTTTTAATTTTGTAGAGAGATCTTTCATTACTGTTGCTCTAAGATTTACCAATAGTGAGAGAGAGGAGTGAATAGAGAAAGAGAAACACGAGGAAGAAAGATATATATATATAGAGAGAGAGAGAGAGAGAGAGAAACATGTCAAAAAAAATTATTATTATTATTATTATTATATTCATGAATATGAATTGAATCATCAAATTCTTCTTGATTTCAAGGACATCTAAAAAGCAAATTTAATGGAAGAATTATACTAGCTCATCAACTCAAAAATCGAATTAATTAGGTTTTCATATAAAGAAAATGAGGGCATTTTAGAAAATTACATTTTTTAATATCATATTTAGAAAAAAAAATGAGGCTACAAATCTAAATTTTTTTTTACTTTTTGTAAGTTTATCCAATAAGTGGATAATTTAAACAAAAAAAAATGTGGATTAACTCAAATGTGGATAAACTTCCAAATCTTGTGGTTTGATTTAAAATCACCTATAAATTTCCCTTGTGTAAGAATAGAGAGAATTGGAGAGAATAATATGACTTACTTCCTGCCAATGATTATCAATTCCCAAATTCACAATATGATCCCTTTTAGATTTAATATCCCTCTTTGTTTAGATCTATTTCAGTTTTAACCCCAAGAGTTTATAGAACTTCATTTTCCTTTGGATCTCTGATAGCTGAACTAGTTCCACCTACATAAGTTTTGCCTCAGCCACTCCATTTGCTCGTTGAATTGTGTCACTAGAGCATCCATTAATGATTGCAATTTATTCAACCTCTCATCGAATTTAGTCTGAATAGTTTAGTTTCAGCTTATCCCACTACCATTTGCTCATTCAACTGACTTAAAGTTGGTTCTTCAACCATTGAATACTCAATAAGGTCGAAGTACTTATAAAGTTGGTTCTTCAACCATTGATTACCCGATAAGGTCGAAATACCTCTGATACCACTTGTTATGATCTAATTAAGTCTAGATCCAAACAAACTTCAATCAGAAGTAGGACTGAATAATAGCTTATTGCCTTCTTAAGTTATATCTCATATGCAATATGCATTCAAGTTATAGCAGCAGCAATTGGAAGCGAAAACACATGGAACTTCATATGTATAGTTGATAAAGCAAAAACATTGGCTCTATATTTGAACCTTTTAATCTCAAAATCAAACTACAACATCAATGGTGTATTCTTTCTCTCCTACAATCAGGTGCCGGGTCCCCTCCTCGATCACCATCAAACCATCTTCGTTAGCTCTGCTTAGGTGCTCGCAAGGGTTCAGTACGAACTCGATTTCATCTCTCTCCCCTGCATCCAAAGCCACAGGTTCGAAGCCCACCAATTGTTTGATGAAATGCCCATCTCTGATCTTGGCCTGTTTTACAAATAGCAACACCGGGTGCTTACCGGCCATCTCCCCCTCATTGCTAACTCCCACTTTAGCCGAGAATTTCGCTTTCTCACACAACTTTGTGCCCATTTCCGAAACTGACACGTAACGAACCGAGTCTGAGTTTTCAGATGCTTGAGTAGTCAATAATTGGCTCAAGTCAAGCTTCTTTTGGGTAACTGAGGCAAATTTGTAGGTATATTTTGAGTAGCTTAGTCCATACCCGAATTCATAAATGTGTTTCCCAGTGTAGAATCTGTAAGTGCGTCCTGGATATCCCGAAGATTTGTCGGCGCGCATTCTCATGTCTGTCATTGGTACTTTGATGAAATCTTTAGGATACCAAGTGATGGGTAACTTTCCTCCTGAAAGACACATTAGATAACTCTATTAGGATTTAGGAGTCTTGAATCTTGTTAGTATACCTAGCAACGTGTTAACTCGGGTTCTGCCCATTTGTGTAAGCGTGTCTAACAGGTCAACCTACCAGTAATCCAGATCCGCAGAGAGAGAGAGAGAGAGAGATTACCCTCTTTAGAGGACAATCCTCTCTTTAAATATCGTCCATTTTAAGGGGTAAATGAATGAATTTTTTGATATAATTAGCCAGAGATGATTTCCTTGACATAGATCAACCCTACCAAATTTGGATGAAAAATTTAATCTAGAAATAGGTGAGATGATTATCAAAAATATCAAATACCGAAAATGCATGTATATGTCAATTTTTCATAAAACAAGCTTCTAGATTGAATTTTTTGATGAAATTTTGTAAAAACTTATTTCTACCAAATTTTGTCAAAAAATCCCTTCATTTACCCCTCAAAATAGATGGTCCTTTTTTGCAAAGATAAAGAGAGGACCATTCTCTTTAGAGCAGGACAATGTATATATATACACATATGTATGTATATTCGATGAAACTGCACCTGGGTTATGGTCACCAAAGATGATTTCCGCTATTGCAATTCCTCCGGCTTCGCCCGGGTACCCAGCCCACAAGATGCTTCCAATCTTCGGGTTATACTTGGCAAAGGAAATATCAACCGGACCTCCACATATCATAACGAGAACGACTGGCTTCCTGGCAACTTTGGCAACACTCTCAATAAGACTCTGTTGCTTCCCCGGGAGGACCAGATCCACACGATCATGATCCTCGCGTTCTTGACTCTGATCCAACCCCATAAACATTACAACATATTCGGCCTCTCTTGCCACCGCCACTGCCTCTTTGATTGAAGCAGAGGTACAGTTCACTGCATTGCACCCCTTGTGATACACCGCATTTTTCGTGTATCCTTGAAGGGCTAGTAATGGGGTGATAGATTTGCAGGGTGGGCCCGCGTAGTTCCCTTGGAGGGTGTATGCCGAGTTGGCATTGGGTCCAATTATGGCTAGGGAAATGGGCTTGGTCTTTGGGAGGGGGAGGAGTTTCGCAGAGTTTTTGAGGAGGACTATGCCGGACCGGGCAGCTTTGAGGGCAAGTTTTTGGTGGTCTTGTGTGCACACCTGGTCTGGACCAATGTTGCCGTAAAGAAGGGTGGTTGGGTTGCCATTGAAGAGGCCTAGTCTTATTCTAATGGAGAAGAGATTGTGGAGGGCTCTGTCTACTTGGGATTCTGATACCTTTTTCTTTTGAATTGCTGATTTGGTGTAGTTCTTCAAGTAAGAACCACAGTTGACATCCATGCCTGTTAATGAAGGTCATACAGTGAACATAAGTTAGTTTTGATTCTAATTGTGTTTTAGAGTTCAAGTTAAGATAAACATACTGAATGGATGTATATATTTAGTTATCATTTTTTTGAATTTTAATTAATTACATTAGGTTTCATTTGGTTCAAGTTTTAGGAAAGGAAGCAAAATTTTAGATTTTAAGATTGGGATAATTAGTGTAATTTAATTAAAACCAATTCCCATATAATATGTTGTTAACTATAAAAGAAAAACAACATTCTTAGAGTGGGAATGCTTTCCAAAACAAACTGACGGGGTATGATTCCTGAGAATCTTCTTCTTAGCAGAGACAGAAATATTATTTAGTATCACCTCAATACTTCAGCCAAACATTATACTTATTTAATATCACCTCAATATTTCAGCCAATCTTTGTTGTACGGATTTTCCGTTGTAGTGTTTTGTTGGCCCTTCGGCCTGATTGTTTTTTAAAAAAAATAAAAATAAAAATTGCATAGTTAATTGATCAATTAGACAAGTGAAAAAAAATTAAGTGCAAGAGTGGTGGCATTGAAGATAATTAAAGCTGAAAGTTCTAATAAGAGCGAGCCAAATTTGCTCGAAAGATACTAGTGCCGTCATAAGTGTGAGTGAGATGCAATTGCGATAATTCAGAATGATTAAGACATTCTAACACTTTCGATGCATTAGCGATTTTTGGACCAGCCCCGCTCAAGGATAAAAAATTTAAAGTAATGCTAGATGTATAAATAATATGCGAAATATAATTAATTGGATAAAAACTGAAACTTATAGAAAATAGAAGAAGTCATTTAACTATTATCATTTTGTGTAAAAGGTTCATTTTTTGGTAGTTTAGGTATTTGTTTAGTTAGAAAAGTGTGCCAAGACAATATAGTGGTTGCAGGCCGAAAAAGAGCAAAATCCAAAGACAAAATGTCCATTTTGTAAACTGAGCACGACTTCCCGTGAGCCCATTCTTTCTCATTTTTCCTACTAGTGGACGCAATAATTGAATGGTCCAATTTTCTCCCTTATTATAAAGGATAATAATATATTAAATATGCGTAGGTATATAACTTTTACAAAATTAATTTTTGCCCCTCAAGCGACAAGTTAATTCCGCTGGTGCTCACCCTATTTCAATTATTCAAACATAGATCTATCGCTGTGTATTAAAATAATATTTTATGCACGTGGCAAGGACAGACAATTTATCCTCTTAGACCTAGAATATGTTAGAATATCATATTTTACAAGGTATGCTAGTTGTTGTTTTTTCTCTTATTGTAATTTATGTTGAGGTTGAGAAATAATTATTTTACAAGTCGAGACTCTACTTTTCTTTTGTTTGAATCGGGATAATAATAAATATTTCGTGTTATTTTTTTTTTCTCTTATCTTTCCAAATTAAAGTTGTATAATACGTACAAATGTGCTGCTCTTTGCTAAAATAATCGACTAAAAATATAAAATTTTACAGGATACCCGTGTCAAAGTACCATTAACTCAAAGTGCGGGATTGGGGTTATACATACCGGCCTTAAGAACATCAGCAACAGCATCTTCGGGTGATTTAGCATATTTTTGATTGTCATGTATTATGGATACTGCGTCACAATCCGATGTTATGTACCTGCAATTTCATTTTTATTTTATTTTTGCAATATATAATTAAATTTCCCTTTTGTGTATGTGTAATATATATTTGAATTAAAGTATTAATAAATTTATGAAATATTAGTTTATTTTAATTTGATTGTTAATCTAGCCCCAAACGTTCGTAAATATGACCAAATCTTATACTTTAGACTTCGCCTCTTAATTTTTATGTCAAATTTCAGAAGATTATTATGTCTGTTAATAACTTTCTATTGATTGAGTTGAAAACTATAACATTTTATTTTTAGTTTGTCGAAAAAATAAAACTATATATTTTTGCACAAAATGGACTTCAACGACTCTTACTAAATACCTTTTTATTTTAAGAACATTTAATTGCTACCCAACACATGAAGTGTTTATTATTCGTTTTAGTCATATTTTAATGACAATTTTACATTGTATACCTTTTCTTGGTCCATTGAAGCAATGACGGGGGGGAAGAGAGATAAGAATACCATTATTGCTAACCTACGGGTTTGAGGCATAACCCTTTACATTGTATACTAATTCACAAGTATAGTAGTTTCTATTCTATTAGTCAATTGTACTCTTGTTAAACATTTATCTTCTTTTTCGCTCATTATATAGTTCACCAATTGTTGTCGAAAACCAGCCTTTGGTAATATTTAGTGGTGATCAAATGTATCTTTCATAAATAAGGTGAATGGTATTTTAGGTAAAAAAAAAAATGAGTGTTTTTGTTTTGAAATGAAAACGCAAGACACGTAATTGTTTAATTTTGAAAGGAGTCGTTTTGTCTTGTTGGTGATCTGTGCGTGTTTATGGAATGGATAATCGGTATGTAAGAGTACCCATGAAAATTCCACTGGCGACGAGCAATGTTGGATAAGAGATTGTAATCAGCACAATTGGGGACGCCATTGACTCTGTTGTAAGCGCACATTATCCCACTTGCTCTTCCTTCTTTTATGCAGCTCTTAAATGGTGGTTGGTATGTATCCGCCATATCTTGTTTACTCACCTATATTATATTTTAATTAGCCACAAAAAACAAATAAAAAAAATATTAATTATTATTGACTTCTTTATTTTTATGCTAACGCAACGTTATAATACATGTGTATGTGAAGAAAACAAGGGGCAAAAAAGAATCTATTTTTCATCAATCGAAAAACCCACAATCCCAAAGTTGCTCAAATCTAAAAACTGTAACACTCGAACAGAACAAAATGGAATGCCAGTCCGCATTTGGTATTTGTTTTCTGTATTCCTTATCATTAAATTTGATTCAAATTGAAAAATCATAGTTAATTACCATATTGCTTAATTTTAAAACTTTGTTCCAATGTATTCATTACGCTACCCAAACAAACCATATATATTCAGATATCATCTAGATAAAAAATAAAAATATATTCTTTGAAAGTTTTATTTAGTATTAGCGTTCAAAATATAATATTCACTATCCAGCATTCAAAGTTTTAAAAAATAAATAATCTCTTAGGTCTCGTTTAATTTACGGATTTTAGTACTAGTGAAAGGAAAATCGTTAATTTCTTTTGTTTGGTAAGCACAAATTTCAGAAATACTTTCCCGAAAGAGGAGAATGTAAAGGGTAAAACCATTTCTCTCAAAACACATGAGATTGATTTTTTCATGTGATTTTCAAGCATTTAATACAAAAATTTTAGACAACAATACCCTTACCTAAATACTTTCTATGCTTTACCAAACACAAGAAAATAAATTTGATGGGAAATTTAGTTTCGCACCTCCATGGGAAAGATAAGGGAATTGATTTTCCTGCCGTGAACCAAATGAGGCCTTAGTTTGTCTTAGGTTTTGAAATAAAAAGTTAAAGTTTACTTCATATATAAAACTTAAAACTTGTTTTTAACAAATTGGCTTTCTGTAATTGCACTATAATAAGTAAATTTACAAATATAAAAAATTTCAAACAAAACAAGAAACAAATTCCGAATTTTATTTTATTTTATTTTTGTACAAAACAAATTCAGAATTAAATAAGTCCTTTGTGTAATGTTTTAAGACCTCGTTTGGTTCACGGATTTGAGCACTCAGGACCCTGAATTTGGTAAATAAAATATTTTAGAAATACCTTTTTGACAGAGGAAAAAATAGGAGGTAAAGTCATTCCTCTCAAAATTCATAGGATTAATTTTTCCTTGTGATTTCCTAGTATTTATCAGGAGCGGACCTAGGAGGAACAAGGCGAATTTCAGCACAGGGAAAAATTTTGAAAAACCTATTAACACTAGTAAAAAAATATAAAAAAAAAATAGTTTAAGTCACCCATTTACTAAGTTTTAACCCACCCTTTAGCCCAACTCAAATTTATATTAGACAGAATATGTAATAGATGAATTCAAATTATTAAAATATCATCGAGCTCAACTTTGTTAGATATTTTTTTTATGTATGAACTTAAATATTTAAATTATGCTATTAATTTATTTTTTTTCACTATATCATTATACTTTTGATATTTTTTTTTATAATATTTTTTATATGTTACTATCAGCCCAACTCTCAAAAAATTTCTAAATCCGTCTCTGACATTTATTACAAAAATCTTAGACAACAATACTCTTAACTAAATATTTTTTATATTTTATCTTAAAAAAATAAAAATTGATAAAAATTTTAATTTATCACCTCCGAACAGAATTGATAATTGATTTCCCTTCCCGTAAACGACACCTAAGTTGAAGTCCTACGGCAGGATTCTTGTCCATATTTCAGCCCACCCGATCCAATCCTACGTCTAACGTGGGGCCATCATTGAAAACAAATCCAAATAATTGAATATTGATAATCACAAACCCCAATAAAGGACAAAGCGAGATGTCCATTAATCCCCTTCATTTGTAAAGCATTATCATATGCACAAATATCAAAAGAGGAATCTACGGTCCTTTCAAACTTGTACTAACCTAAAGGGATTTTACTGAATAACTAGTCTTTGTATCAAAAGATAAAAATAATAAGTAGTTTACTTCCGATTTCATACAATTTTTAGTATGAATTTCGCGTTACTAATCAAATTAAATTGTAGAATTAGGTATTAACAATTCTACCCGTGTATCCAACGAAATGCTACGTTCACATTATTGTACAGAATTTCATCCAAATTTATGGCCAATATATATATGATTCAGATAACTTTTTCTAAATGTAATGTTGTAAGTTAGTGTAATTCACCGCATACAATTCTTTTAAATAAATTTAAAGTATGTTTAGCATTGTATACACTTGTTAACTAGTTAGTGTCATATCAACTTATGTAAAAAGTTTACATGTAAATTTAGTGTGAGCAATGCAATAACGGTTAGTTTTGTTCATTGTCAAAATAATTATAGATTGAAACATATCAGACATATTTAATTTTTGTACAAACTAATTGTTGAAATTTTTAGAATTTGGGTCGGGTACAATCAAAGCATATGCTTTGAATTACTCTTGTATGGGGGTGTGATATATTGTGTATACGGAGATGTATAGCTATTTAGCTATACAGAGCTCCTCTAAAATTACTTATTGTGAAGACCTTAATTGCAATGTAACAATTTCTTATTTCTCCTTTTTCTTTTCTTGATTCTTGGATTATTTAAGAGGAGGAGTTGAAAAATAAACTTGTCCCGAAATAATTTAGTATTTTTATTTAGACGCATTTTTTGTTTTAATTGATATTCATGTACTTGAAGGTACATGTATCTAGTTGAAAAGATGTCTAGGGAGATGATTTTTATTAAATGCTCATTCATGTATTTGGGTTTATACATGTCAAAGAGAGGCCAATAAATACTTATGTACTCATTTCATTTGAAGTAAGAAATACAAGACTTCATTTGTGATAACATCTTCTCCATTTCTCTCTAGTGTGCGTGTGAGAGTTGATTAATTTCCAATGAAGTGGTATCAAGCTAGTTTGTATCCTACCCCCTTAATTCTTGATGCATTTAGAGGAAAAAAAAAAGTATGGGCAGCATCATCTGGAGTTTTCACTATGGGGCTTAGAGATTCAGCCCGTGGAGCCATCTGCATTTTCACAATTTTTATTTATTTTTTTTGCTTTTTCTCTCTCGCATGTGCTACTCGAATGTTTCAATGCTGTTGCATCAATCTGCAAACCAAACAGTGATAGGAATTGAAGACTTGGGCAGCATCATTTGAAATTGTCACTAAGGGACTATGAGATTCAACTCGTTGAACCATATGCATATTCACATTCTTTTTGTTCTTTTTTCCTCACGTGCTGTTCAAAGGTATCCTTATTTGGTTTGCAAGATTGATTGCAACATCAAAGATTACTTCCAGCAACACGTGAGGAAAAAGCACAAAAGGAATGTGAAAATGCAGATGGCTCCACAAGCTCAATCTCCAAGCACCTTAGTGACAACTCCAGATGATGCTGCCCAGATTTTTTTTCTCAAGATGTTGCTGACGGTAAGCTACTGATATCTGTGTGGCCAAAGGAGGACATAGGAAAGGCAATCGAAAAAATACATGCCAAGGGAAAAAAGAAAGAAGTTGAACTTGTATTTGTGAGGACTCAAGATCAAATTGCCGATAGGAATTATTTTGCAAATTGCGAAGCTCACTTGGTGTGACAACTTTCACAGGAGGTGTTGAAAAATAAAATTGTACCTAATGTAATATCACGTACTTAAATAAACTTGTACAAAAATTTAACAAGTTAAAGACGTGAGCACAGAGAACTGACCTTAGCATCAAATTCAAAGCGATTAATGCCTTTCCAATGATCCAAATCATAGGCAGTGAAATGCTTGCAGCAAGCAGAGGCCTGAAGAGGGCCATTGGTGAAGAGCTTCCCACCTTCAAACACATCACCTTGAATCCCTCTCACATAGGAAACTGCATATTTGCCGGTGACCAACGGGTCTTCACCAGGTGTCTCTTGCCCTCTTCCCCATCTTGGGTCCCTAAATACATTTATGTTTGGCGCCCAGAATGTCATCCCCTTTGTTTGCCCTTCATTGTACACTGCTCTTGCCTCCTTTCCAATCACCTAAATCATATATATACCACACAAACATAAAGGTTTATGTTTAGATGATTTTACATGGTTATTCTCTATTCAATTACAATTCAAAATAATGTATGGCTTTTTTTTTTATACTGAATTAAGAGTTTGTACTTGACATTTATATTTTTTTTCATTAAATGATACATTATTTTTACAAGAATTAGTAACAACCATACAAACTTATTTATTATTTTAAAATTTTATATTTCAGTATATCTACTACGTCCCGGGAACAAGTTGGATTCATTTAATAGCTGACGCAACTTTTTGTAACAAAACTAGAAGGGGGTGGAAATAGACTCGAAACTGCAAGGTCCCGTATTTTAGAGTAAATATCATATTTAGTCATTGAAGTATTCCAAAAATTTGAAAATAGCCACTCAACTAAAGTTAGTTCCATTTGATCAGTTAAACTAATTATTTGGTTCCAATTTGCTCACTCCGTTAAAAAAATCCATCAGCCATTAACGGAAGTAGGTCACGTCCTCCTCACATGACCAACTTAAGGTGCATTTTCGTCCGACTAAGTTATTTTTGGCCATCTTCATCCTCTCCGGCCATCTTCGAGCAAACACTCTTTTATCTTTCTCTACCCAAAAATACCACTTTCCCTCCACATTTGAAAACAAAGCATCACAAAACACAAAAAATGATTATTTTTGCTGGAAATAAACTGGCTTTGCCGGAGACAAAACAGAGCAACGGAGCAAGAACTTGGCTTTGCCGGCAATTTCATACACCAAAGGTTTGAGGACAACATGGCGAAAACAAACCGAGACTGACGAAAATAACAAAATGGGTGGGGTGGGGAGTATACTGCTATGTTCCAATTTGCCCATGTTAAATTTTATAAAAGAACAAAATGGGTGGGGAAGGACAGACTGCTATGTTGCTCTGTTTTTTTCCGGCAAACCCAATTTTTTTTCCCACGAAAATACCCATTTTTTGTGTTTTGTGACGCTTTGTTTTCAAATGTGGAGGGAAAGCGGGTGAATTTTGGGTTGAGAGAGAGAAAGTGGAGAGAGTTTGTCAGAAGATGGTCGAAGATGGCCTAAAATAACTTGGTTGAACGAAAATGCACCTGAAATTGATCATGTGACGCCAATGGTTGACAGACTTTTTTTAACGGAACGGCAAATCGGAACCAAATAGTTTAATGGGCAAACTAACTTAGTTGGATGACTATTTTTAAACTTTCAAAATAACTCAACACCGACACACCACTTGAACTATTAATGTGTTGCATTTGATTTAAGCACTATAAGTTATATCTCCCCTAAAAAACCATTAAGCTCTTAAACAAGAACAACTTAAATTAATTTAGAATCCAAAACGTTCTAAATACACCTAGATTTAATGTCGGTAGTGGTAATACCACCGAGTCAACTCGGTCCATCAACTCACCTGACCAATACGATACCAAAGCTTCGAATCAAACGAAGCGGCAGTAAGAATGACTTGAGGGAAACTCGTGGCATTCTTGATCCGGCCGTTAAATTCAACGCCGTAGCCGGCATCGGCTACGCCGTGCAAGGCCTCGGACCACCACTCGTAGGCCGGGATATCGAGCCGGGGAATCGCCGGCGCGGTGTTAACTAGCTGAGAAACTTTCTCGTCGAGCGTGAGGCGGCTGACGAGGTCTCGGGCTCGTACAGGAATGGGGAGGTTAGGGTTACAGAATGTGAGGGATTTGGTGTGGGGATTTGATGAATCGCATGAGTATGGGGGCTGAGTTGATGAGGTTAGGGTGAAGAGAAAGGTTATGAGGGGTATTAAGGTGTGGAGGAATGACATTGTTGGTGTGGGGGGAGGGGGAGGGGGACGGGGGAAAGTGTGGGAGTGAGAACTGAGAAGTGAGAGTGGAGGGAGAATTTGTGTCTTTATTTAAGGCCAAGCATATAGGCAAGTTGGTCCGGACAATACTTTTGTTAAAGGGCTTTGACCCTCCCTTCTATTATTTTTTTTTTTTTTTCTTTTTGTTAAAGTTCTTAAATAAATTCACCGTCTTCTTATTTTAGAAAGAGAATATTTTATTCTCGTCACACTTACTTTTAAAAATAAAATTCAATTCACTCTAACGATGGGTGAATTTACTAAATGTACTAGTGGGACGTTAATTTTGTTGTCGTTAAAACTAAAATATGAAAATCTTATATAAAAATATTTTTTGTCGAAAACATTTAACATACTCCATCTTTTTTATACAGGCTAACGACATAACACCTCTTTTTTATAAGTCAAATAATAAATTTATTTTTTTATTTCACATCCACAAAATTCATTATTGACCTCACACAATTCCTAATTAGAGATAGGGTGAAGCCACATAAGTGACAATTTTGAAGACAGTAAAGTGTGAATTTGAAAAAAAAAATAGTAACATCAATAGTTTTAGACTTTTAGGCGACTAACTGTTTAAAATGAAACACTTGATCAAAGTAAAAATTAATTAATTAACACAAGATAGTTACCCCAACCGTTTCTGCTAGCTAATAATAAAATTTTAATTCATAATATTACTGTCTGCTATACGATTGTATTTAATGAATTGAAACAATGAAATATTTTTTACAAAAATAAATCATTTATTAAAATATTTTGGAACTAGAGTTGTAGAATTATTTGTTAAAAAGAATGGACCTTTTTAATTTTAAAAAATTTAAATGGGCGAAAAGATAAATTAGTGGCAATTTTTTCAAGTACAGAAACTGGGGTGAGAATAAAGAATCTTATGCTACTTTTTAGGTTAAGATTGACGTAATATTGACTTTTGGTAGAATGCGAAGATTGATTATGTTGGTGTATTTAAGAATACCCTTTTTTTTTCCATAACTTTGGTACTGTTTTTTTGTTTTTACAGCTTTGGCCCTCATTTAGTTTTCATTAGTTTAGTATTCGCTTTTTTATTTATTTATTATCTTTTGGCCTTTATTTTAGATGGTTGTGTTAAATCAATGTGTTAAATCACTAACTTTGTGAAAAAATGGGAGCAACTACTTAAAATACCTCTTATATGCTGGACCAAAGGCCATTCCCAATTTTTCTATTGCATTAGTTCATTACACGAATTTTACTAACTTTAATTTAAATTTCATTTTTATTTCTTTAACCAATAGATCCACAATTTAAGTATTCAACTTTAATTCTTACTTTGAGGTCAAGAGTTCGACTCATGAGATGTGAGAAATGATTTTTCTTTGTTTAAAGAGTTAAGGAACAGATTTATACCTCCTTAATTATTATTATTTTTTGAAAAAAAACAAACCATCACAATTCCTCTTCCACTAAAGTATCACTATTCTCTTGAAACAAATTCTACTTCTCAATTGAAAGCTCCTCTGTTCACTAGCACTGCCAATACGATGAAAACCCACCACCGCTGGAGCAAAATCCAACGCCGCCGCCAACGGATCTATTGTATGCGGCTTCCTTATCGAAATTAACTCCTAAAAAATCCTAACCCTAATTTTGGAGTTCATCATCCTCACTCACTTTCCTACCATCAATTGTAAGCTGCATAAGTAAGCTCTAGATATTTCTAGTAAAATCTTTATTTTGTGTTATTGTATTTGTGAAATATGAACTAATGATTTTGTTAGGAGTTTGATTTTATTTTATTTTTTGTATGTAGTTTTAGCAACAAATGATGAAACAACATAGCCCAATACCTTAGGGACAATAAAAGGCTTGGATTTGCACAATATCATTCATGGAAGATTAGAGTTAAGGTTTGGTTTCTCATGGAGAGAAAGAGAGAATACGATGGAATGGGGGTGAATTGTGATTTTGGTCAATTGTGTTACAAGTGTTAAACAAGGGAGGTAGTTTAGCTATTTATTAACGGTTTAACTAGTTGACTATGAGGTTCAATCCAAAATGGGGGCCAAAGCAAAAAAAAAACCAAAAGTGGGTATCAAACTTAATTATGAAAATAAAACCGGAGCCAAAATCCAAATAACAATTTGTTAAATTTATAAATAAGTAACTCAACTCTTATCAACAATATAAATGCGACTCAAAATACTAATGATGCCCCTGTTAACACAGTGCATCTAGGTTTGAGTCTTGTATTTATATTTATTTTTGACGAATTATCAAAATATAATCACTTGTATAAAAAAGATTGGTATTATAATCAAAGCAATTTTGATTAACGTTAGAATAATTACAATTTCATAAGATTATCTACATTATCAAAACAATTATTTATTTGTCAGAGTATGGTATTATTTTAAAAAGTTGTATGGCATGTTTTTAAAATTATGATAATGCCACCCCTTCAAATTTTTGAGAACAATATTGTGCTATGATAAAACCATAATTATTTTGATAATTGGGATAACCTAAAAAAGTAGATGAAAATAGTGTAACAAAAATGTTAAATTCCAATCCTCCAATTTAAATACTACTTTAAATAAATTTGTAACATCATTCTTTACTTTTCAATTGGCTGGTAATTATTATCTAAAAAAAAATATAGTTGGTAATAAATCTGTGTTTGATCCAATAGTTAAGAGTGTGAGTTATCACAAGAATCACCAAGATTCGACTCTTCTCCTCTTCCTTACTTTCTAAAAATTCACAGCAGCTAGGTACTAATGCACTCGTCATTTTTTTTTCTTTCCTTTTTTGCCCAGCGATCTTTCTCAACTTCGACACCTATATAATTTTCATCTCCGCAGGGCTGCAACAACGACCACACCCATGAAAAAACCTGCTAAAAATTTAGAGAAATTCAATTAAATTAAGCATGCACAAAATTTTATGGAACTAAAAAATGTTGTAATAAATATGCATTATATGTGCCACATTCGGCAATTTCTATATATAAAATTTGGATGGCCTCGTTGCGTTGGGAAAAAAATATAATTAGGTATTCTAATAAATGAAACTTAATCTACAATACTAGGGAGTGTCGTGATAGTATTCTTCTTTTTAGAAAATTTATATTATTATGAGGACCGGTCTTATAGTCTAAAGGAATTTGTGCGGAAACATATCATATTTCCCTTTTAAAAATTTTATATTAATTTACAACAAAAAAAAAAACGTAGCATCGATTGAAACTTTTTTTTTTAAGTATTAGATTTACTTGTTATAAAATTTTAGAAGGCAAATATATGTAGAGAGAGGCTAAATAGAGTGTGAAAATCACTTTGAGAGGGAGAGATAAGAATTTTTTTATTAAAAAAATATTCAATGAGATTCTTTAAATTAACCGTTGTAAAAATTGAAAGGGGAAAAGAGGTAAAAAATAAATTAATTAAAAGAGAAAGAAGTTGAAAATATAAAATGAAAAAATAGATGAAATGAAAAGGACTCGAACTTGAGATATATATAATAAGAAAAACACATTAACAAACAAATCTAAACCCCATGTAATATAGGATTCCTTAATATAATATAGGTAGCCCTTATTTTAACATTGGACCATGTATTGTTGCCCAACCGACACATCACAGGAATGATCCTAATTATTATATTAATGGAAAAATATATATTGCACTTAGGACCGGAATCTGTCTTCAATTATAAATTCATATTAAGTTTTTTACCACTCGAATAAACTATATGCTATATGTGTCTCAATATTATTATTCAATTGATTATTGTAGAAATTAATAGTTAGGGCCAAGGATTTTGATGGTGATGACCCAACAACCAAGCATGCCATCTCTCTACAAAAAATAAGGCATCTGGGCCACACTTTCAAATTGGGTTACAAAATTAATTCTTCTTCTTTTTTCTTGTCATGAAATTAGTTATTTGTAGGCCCATTTAATTTTATCTTCAATCATCTAATCTATTAGAAAATCTCCAACGTCTTCTATATTTTTTGTTTTATATAAAATTTACATAATTTATAATTAATTTTTGTCTCTAACAATTTTTTAAAATACAAGTTTGTGTAAAATAATTGTATAAAATACACTCCTATTATACAATGCCATGTCATTTTTTCTCTCTTCGTTTTTTAAATAAAATTTAAAAATATAATAACTTCAAATGTAAAATATAGATCTTAATAAAAACTATGTATTTGAAATACGATCATCAATACTTACAAATCAAGATTCATCATTACTATAGAATTATTTATAAAAAAAAATCAAGAAAAATAATAATAAATTACTTAAATTAATAATTAACAAGTGTTAGAATCTTATTGGTTAGTTTAAAATTTACAGAAAACTTTACAAAAGTACCATTGAAGTATATTTATTTTAGTATTCATTTTTTAAAAAAAAAAAAACAAATTGACACATGTGATTTATAAATTAATTTTTACACTACTACTGAAAATACTCTTAGCATTTATCATATGCTAAGAATCATATAAAAAGAAAGAAGTAAGACTACTAATTGTGAAGGTTACTCCGATCATGACACGTGGCTCCACAGCAGATATGACCACCATGGCTCTTCCATTTATTTTTCTAAAACATATAATCTTTAATGCAGTCCAATTAAATTTTGGGTTTTTTTTTTAAATCATTTTCAACCCATTAATCCAACAAATTACTCTCCATGCGTTTCTTCTTCACATCAGTTATATATTTCCAACCCAAGCATTGGTTTTTTTGGTATCACAAGCAATTTTACTTATAATCTAACTAAATATCTTTTATGATCCTCTTTTCTAAATCTCTCACAAGTACTCAATGACAATCAAGTTCACAAAGGCCATTTTGAAATTTATAATTAGCAAAGGGCCGGGGTTATTTATCATAACACATGCATAATAGTTCAACGACCTCATTCCTAATCAACTGTATGTTGAATATTGATCGACCGCAAAATCCTATATCTTGCGTTATTTCAAAATTTTAGAAAAGTTGAATAGATGTTAATTAAATATTGTAGCAATAAAAATATATAGAATCTCTCTTAATTCCACTGTAGCAATAGCACACCAAATTTAATTTCATGATTTGTGTTTGTATTTCTGCACGGATGACTTCTTAGGTTTGAATTTCTTTTTCCTATTTCGATCCGTTACCTAATATTTGGATTCAAAACTAATTAATAAATTTACGTATCAAGGTTAATATTTGCATTTTAATATTCCTTCTCTCTTTTTTTCCCTTTTTTTTACTTTTTGATACAAAAGGCAAACAAATTTACATAAGACGATCTTTCCTCACTTTCTCCAACACACTAGAGAGTGGGTTAACAAACCAAATAGTTCCTAGAGTGAAACAAACAGTATGACTTAATTTAGTAATACAATCCGCACTATTATTATAATTCCTAAATACAAATGTTATTGAACAAGCCCAAAGTCGCCTCTGCAATTTCTGCCATTCCAAGATAAGTTGCAGAAATGGGTGGTCCTGCTCCGGGAAGCAGTTTATATGCTGCATCACTTTTGAAGAGTCCGATTCTATAATCATGCGCATGCATTTCTTCTGATGAATAGTCAGTAACTCCTATTTCATGGCCATTAGTTCAGCATAAAGAGCGGAGGCAAAACCGCATGAACCCACAAAACCCCACATCCAACTTCCCTCATGATCTCGCAGTAGCGGGTAGCCCACCAAACGTGGCCTGTTTCTCCCGCACGCTGCCATCAACATTTAATTTAAAGTAACCCGGCGAAGGACGGAACCAACGGCCATTGATTGGATCCAAATGGAACCCATGAATTGGTGCTACTTGGTAAGTTGCATGTCCCATGCAAACAGGAAACACTGTTTGATAACAGTAGCGCTAGAGAAGCCGACACCATTAAAGCAAAATTTATTTCTTGCTTTCTTTATAGTCCAAATAGCAACAAGAAAAAGTGATGACCAATCTCTAGAAATTAATCTCGACATCCCCTCCTGGTTTTCAATATTCCGGCACAGCCATGCATCGTAACCACTCGTGAAGAACCACGTCCAAGAGGAACGAGAGGCAGCATAGTCTCCCATACCGGACGCGATGCCGGACAGTCCCGAAGTAGATGAATGGTCGTTTCCTCGTCATCTTGACATTAATCACAGTAACCACGGATGCAGGGAGAGGGAGGGCAACTGGGCTGAAGCCCACCCCAAAAAAAAATTCACCTAGAGTAATAGTCATTTTTGTGGCATAGCCTATCCCTATAGGCTATAGCCCAATAGTTAACTTAATAGTTAAAAACAAAACACACACAAGAAAAAAAAAATTGAAGATAGAAAAGCACTACAGCGGCAGCACACCAGCACCGACAGAAAGTGGTCAGTGGTGGTCCTCAGTCCTCATTCTTTGAATCTCTCCTCTTCTGCCATTGGATAAAGTAGAGTAAGGAATATTTTATAAACATTTGTTTTCTCTATTGTTTACTTGTTAATTTGTTATAATATTTTATATACGTATATATATATAGAGGCCGTTTCCTATACGGACCGGTGCGTATGCACCAGTCCTCATGCGCGGTTTCCGATGCCATTTACGGCCCACGCCCCACAGCCAAAAAGTTAAACCATTTTCTCTTTCTCTTGTCAAAATTTATTTCTCTTCTCTCTCTCTGAAATAGTTTAGCACTTACCTCTCTAAAAAACTCACCGACCAAGCTTTCTCTTGCTCGCTATCTCTCTCTCTCTCTCAAATCCTGAAAAATTCTCTCGCTGTCCTAAACCATTAGCATCAAGGTCTGGTTTTACTGAAAATTCTTTGAAATTGTAAGGGGGACTCTCCATATCAACGACACAAAATGAATCCATAATAGAGCCTCACCTGAGAGGGATTACCATCCAAGTACTAAAGCAACGTGCCAACACTCAAAAACCACGCTTCGTCGACCCCTGTAGCTTGCATGAGTAAATAATTCTATGGACTTAGAGAATCATTAGAACACCAGCCAATAAACAAACTCAAAATGATATGTAGGATATCTAATTCAGCATCCTCACTCCATTTTTACTTATAATTTATACAATGAAAAAAAAACAAAAAAAAAAGAGGACAATTACAGGGGAAGGTACCATACACTATAGTTCCGGACTATATGAACTACAAAACTTATTCATCAAAAAGATAGTCATATACAAGCAAAAGCACAACATTCAACATCATGATTGAACTATTGAGTACTAATTTAGAATTAATTACCGCAACTAAACAAACAAACTAAAAAAAAAATAAACTAAATTATCCCATTTTGTAGGCGATCCCAGCAAAAATAACATCACCAATTCAACCCGAAATCTTCCCCTTTTGCACTAATTACCATTCCAAGCCTTCCTCAATAATCATAAATAACAAAACAGAGCTTGATGCCTTCAGATTTTAGAGAGAGAGGGAGCTTGCTGCCGTTTGGATTCTAGAGATATAGAGCTTGATGAAGTGGATTTTAGAGAGAGAGAGAGCGAGCGAGCAAAGAGAGAGCTTGATGAAATCGGATTTTAGAGAGAGAGAGCACTTGGTCGGTGAGTTTTTTTTAGAGAGGTAAGTGTTAAAACCATTTTAGAGAGAGAAGATAAATGAATTTTGTCTGGAGAGAGAGAGAGAGAGAGAGAGAGAGAGAGAGAATGGTTTAATTTTGGCTGAGAGGCGTGGGCTGTAAATTGCATCGGAAATCGCGCGTGAAGACTGGTGCGTACGCACCAGTCCGCATAGGAAACGGCCTCTATATATATATATTATGTGTATAACATTTGTTCTTGACTGTTGTTTACTTGTTTTATAATATTTTAAATACATATCTATATATAAAATATGTATGCACATTTGTAATTTGTTCACTGTTCACTGTTGTCTGTTGTTTATATATAGAAATTTCGTTTTTTTTAATTATTTTTTTATTTCAACTTTAAATACTCATTTGGCGCAATTTTGATAAGTATTTTTATCATTTTTACTATGCTTTGATGTAAATTTTTTTTTAATATTGTAATAGAAAAAATATGTTTTATTTGTTATGATCGATTTTCTACTTTGGTAATAACCCCCATTCGGAAAATCCTGGATTAGCCCTTGACAGTAACTATTGCAAGGTATTCCAATATGACATCTATACTTATTGACCGGTAAACATTCATGAAGTATAAAAGCCATACGGAAAATCCCGATTAGCATATGCAATAGTTGTTAGAAATTAATTTATACGGAGTACGAGCCGTAATTATACCATCAGTGTTCGCTTTCCAAACCTGGTGGTCAAAAGCACCGTTCTAATACGAAATACCAAACATAAAGGCTTATAAAGGCTAATCTCATCTACTACCAAACATAAAGGCTCTGTGGATAGCCGGTACTTAATTAATTAGCAGACGATTTTATATTTTCGTATATAATCAAATTAAATTTCAAAGTGAAACAATAAAATGATGTTTAGTACAAATGTCCCAATTTAACTGTTAAAACATGGAAGGACGAGTTGAATCAAGATTAAGTGTACGTGTAAGGACTTAATTAAAGTATTGGATCTGATAATTAATTGGTTAATTGTTTGCACATTTACCTTTTTCAATAATAAAAAATAAATTAATTGATCATGTACTAGCTAGAGGAAAATAATTTAGTGATTTAAAAGGAGTAAGTAAACAAAATTTATTTTGTTAACAGAGGTGTGTAAAGTCTGTATTTCTACCGTTTAAAGTAAAAAAAAAATACTGTATCTCAAGAAGAAAATTGTGATTAACCTTTTTATTTTGCTTCACATTTGTTGTATCATTCCCAAATTCTTTCATTATACCTGTTATGATAACTTATAATTTCAAAATTTTGAATTAGTATTTTTCTTTTTTTAAAAAAAAAATCAAGTAATTACTGCATTTTGAAGTTTTAAAATGATCTAGTTACCATACATTATTGTGGAAGAAATTGAATTACTTATGATACATATAAGCATTTAATATATGTATTTAATTTTAATGTACTACTATCAACTTTTAGGTGGCTATAGATTTTCTTAATTTTACCTACCTACGTATCCTGTTTGTGAAGACATATATGGAAGGATAAGGTAAGCCATGTACTCCTTCCGTCTTAAAATAGTCCTATTTATATTAGATTTGGTATATCGATTTGGGAGCATTTTTTTAAGGAACATTCATAAAATTGAATATTCTTTCAATTTTAAATACATAGATGGAAATGCTCTTAAATTTTAATTTTTTTGGTGAAAATATAGCTTCTTGAAGTTGACTGTTTAATAATATATAATAAAAAAATCACTTATTTATATTTTGTAGTTAATCTTTTATGTAACACATCCACATATCCGAGGGCGGTTCGAGGAATTTGCAAAGGGGAGGTAATGTAAAATTGTATATCAAAATTAAAATATTTATATTAAAGTTTCATAATTTTTACCTATTGAAAAAGTAAAAATAATTAATTAATTTAAAAAAAAACTTACATTTAATCTGTTCCTTGTCTAAGGTTTGTTTGTTTAATAAGTTTACCAAGTTAATATTATACCCATTTAAAAATACAAAATTGTAAATTGTAAATTTGGAGATATTAATGAATAAAGGCATATGTGATATTAAGGAACAAAGAAATTGATTGATTGATTCTTCACATGCGGAATCTCAAGGACCCTAAGGCTGAGGCTGAGAAGGCTGGGCTGCAATCTTGGGTTGGCCAATTTTTGTGCCTATTAATTATGGGACCTTTTTCCTTGGGGTGGGCTAGAGATCCGCCTTTGCACGTATCGCGTGGGTTGATCGTTTGTTAGAGGTAGCCTTTTTTCATATATATTATTATTTATACAACACAATTTCCTTGGTAAATTTAATTCAATATACATGTGGAATCAAATTATTGTGTTGAAATTTACGTGCAATACAAGAGACAACTCATGGTAGACGGTACGGTTAAACATTTGGAAACATTTGCGTTTCCAATTTTTTGCATGGTTAATTATTTGTGTTTAACGGTCACCACATATTATAAACGAAACATGCCTATATTATTCACTTATTATAGAAGGAAAAAAATTTGAAAAATAATGCTTTAGTTGATATGAAGGTTCATTTTGATAATAAGATAGAAAATAATTGAAAAAATAACTGATTTATGTGAGACGTTGGAGTATACATTGAGAGATATGGTGAGATATTATCTTATTTTGTAGTTTAATTTTATCCATTGAAAAAATTGTTTGGGTAGAAAGAAAGAAAATTTATTCACAAAAAAATTAAGAATATTGGATTACATATATTCATAAAAGATGGAGAGCATCTCGCAACATTACATAATTTATTTTACAATTTTTTCACACAAATCACTTGTGTTTTATATAATTCTTCATCATATTATCGAGTGCACATTAACTATCTTCCACACACTCTTGTTGGAAGGGAGTTCAACTGGTGTACTCGCATAATTAGATTAAGTCAGTGACGGAGATAGTGTGGGACAAGGGGGGGGGGGGGGGGGGGCTTAAGCCCCACAAGAAATTTGGATTTTTTTTTGAAGTATAATAACATAGGGATTGTTGTGTAGGTATTTAACGTTTGAGGTTGGGTTTGTAAAGTCTTAGAAAGCAAGCTTGCCTCTTCTTAGTCTCTGCTCTCTCGTGTACGAACTTGCTCAAATAATCGATTCATGCTTCATTTGAGCATCAAGCGGGGGAGACAGTCACTTGCTATGTCCGGCATCTTTTTCTTCCTATACACTTTCTTTTGGGCTCTATTTATGTGTAAGTTTCTATTGTATTTTTTTGTCCAACACTTAATTTTGTAATTTATTTGAACCATTGAATATAGGTTAAAAAAATATTGTTCTTGAAATTCTATATTTAAAAATCTCTTTTTGTTATATATGACATCAATCTCTTTTTGTAATAGATGTTTAATATTTTAATACAAGTGTTATTAATTTTTGTATTTTTTTTATTTAGTAATAATCAAGTTTTCATTATATTAAAATTTTTGCTTTGCCACTCAATTGAGTAAAGGGTTTAAATTCGTGCATTATTACAATTTAATATTATCCACTTCTTCGATTACCACTTGGATGGAACTAAAAAGAAAATTCTTTTCTTCAATACGTTGTTCAATCAAAAGAAATGTCTAAATTGCATGTTTATTGCTGCCTACAAGTGATAAAATTCAAACACACATTTTAAAAGAAATAAAGAAAAATTAACTAGTCAAAGAAGGTGGTTAGCAGTTACTCAATGGGCCCACTTAACCGTAGAAGTTTAACCAAAAATCTGAAGGTACTCGAAAAAAGGACACGCGTATATCTCCATAGTTGCCACATAGGGAACGCGGGACCCATATTAACCGACAAAATTATGAGATAAGAAGTCGGTAGATGAGAAACACCGATTAAACCAATTTTTTTTTTTATTACCAAATCCACCAAACAAACGTCCATTAACTTAACGCCGTCTAATACTTGTTTTCATTTGTTTAATGACTGGACCCCACCTTTGCTTTTGGAAAAAAAGAAAGATAAAATATGGACCCCACCCTGTTGACGTGTCAAGTGCTGCGAGCCATGTAACCACATAGCGTTGCCAAACTATGTAGATTGGAGGAGCCGAGAGGTGGTCTCAGTGCCAACAACGCGGACTTCGCAATGTCGTAGCGGTGGACGACTGGAATTTCGACAGCATTAATAAAAAAGTACATCAAATATTAGGTGAGTAATATAATATTTAATAATTTATTATATTATATTATATTATATTAAAATAAAAATAAAATAAATATATTTAGTAGTGTTTGGGTAAGTAGGAAGAATTCATATTCATTATGCTTAAGATTATAAGTTTGGGTTATTATTTAATTATTAATTTTTCTCTTTGATTTCAAAACAAATGTAAATAGTGATTTATTAATTTAGAGCCCGTTTGATTGTGTAAATTACCTAATTTTAAAATTAGTTAATTTTTGATTGAAGAATTGTGAATTTGCTTATTTATGAATAATTCAATTCTAATTCAAGTAGTATTTGTAAAACTTGAACGAGAAAATTTCGATTGTTAGAATAAAAATATGTTCTCTATTGTTGTATGTTATTTCAAATTTTGTCTAGATGCATAAACTTCACGGGTAGAAACTTGATCTTCTTGAAAAATAGAGTTGGAATGAATTATCTAATTCTAGAATTAGGCAATTTCAAGTTTAAAATGAAAATTTTGTAAATTATCTAATTCGCAATTTGAAGGACAACCAAACTGGCCCTTAATAAATTTATCAAAACTATTTGCTCATGTATGTATGTAAAGAAGTATATGCCATATATATATATGGCATTTTTCTTAAGAATACTAATTGTTTTAGAACTAAATGTGGATCAACTATTTGAGCGGTAAACGGATTAATTTTTGGATGAAAGTTTGCGAGGATGGTCTCCATAATTTACTAGTTCATCTTTTCCAAATTTTATCAAAAATTCAACCGAAAAGTAGATTTAGCTAAAATCAAATGCAACACGTGAGGAAAAAGCACAAAAGGAATGTGAAAATGCAGATGGCTCCACAAGCTCAATCTCCAAGCACCTTAGTGACAACTCCAGATGATGCTGCCCAGATTTTTTTTCTCAAGATGTTGCTGACGGTAAGCTACTGATATCTGTGTGGCCAAAGGAGGACATAGGAAAGGCAATCGAAAAAATACATGCCAAGGGAAAAAAGAAAGAAGTTGAACTTGTATTTGTGAGGACTCAAGATCAAATTGCCGATAGGAATTATTTTGCAAATTGCGAAGCTCACTTGGTGTGACAACTTTCACAGGAGGTGTTGAAAAATAAAATTGTACCTAATGTAATATCACGTACTTAAATAAACTTGTACAAAAATTTAACAAGTTAAAGACGTGAGCACAGAGAACTGACCTTAGCATCAAATTCAAAGCGATTAATGCCTTTCCAATGATCCAAATCATAGGCAGTGAAATGCTTGCAGCAAGCAGAGGCCTGAAGAGGGCCATTGGTGAAGAGCTTCCCACCTTCAAACACATCACCTTGAATCCCTCTCACATAGGAAACTGCATATTTGCCGGTGACCAACGGGTCTTCACCAGGTGTCTCTTGCCCTCTTCCCCATCTTGGGTCCCTAAATACATTTATGTTTGGCGCCCAGAATGTCATCCCCTTTGTTTGCCCTTCATTGTACACTGCTCTTGCCTCCTTTCCAATCACCTAAATCATATATATACCACACAAACATAAAGGTTTATGTTTAGATGATTTTACATGGTTATTCTCTATTCAATTACAATTCAAAATAATGTATGGCTTTTTTTTTTATACTGAATTAAGAGTTTGTACTTGACATTTATATTTTTTTTCATTAAATGATACATTATTTTTACAAGAATTAGTAACAACCATACAAACTTATTTATTATTTTAAAATTTTATATTTCAGTATATCTACTACGTCCCGGGAACAAGTTGGATTCATTTAATAGCTGACGCAACTTTTTGTAACAAAACTAGAAGGGGGTGGAAATAGACTCGAAACTGCAAGGTCCCGTATTTTAGAGTAAATATCATATTTAGTCATTGAAGTATTCCAAAAATTTGAAAATAGCCACTCAACTAAAGTTAGTTCCATTTGATCAGTTAAACTAATTATTTGGTTCCAATTTGCTCACTCCGTTAAAAAAATCCATCAGCCATTAACGGAAGTAGGTCACGTCCTCCTCACATGACCAACTTAAGGTGCATTTTCGTCCGACTAAGTTATTTTTGGCCATCTTCATCCTCTCCGGCCATCTTCGAGCAAACACTCTTTTATCTTTCTCTACCCAAAAATACCACTTTCCCTCCACATTTGAAAACAAAGCATCACAAAACACAAAAAATGATTATTTTTGCTGGAAATAAACTGGCTTTGCCGGAGACAAAACAGAGCAACGGAGCAAGAACTTGGCTTTGCCGGCAATTTCATACACCAAAGGTTTGAGGACAACATGGCGAAAACAAACCGAGACTGACGAAAATAACAAAATGGGTGGGGTGGGGAGTATACTGCTATGTTCCAATTTGCCCATGTTAAATTTTATAAAAGAACAAAATGGGTGGGGAAGGACAGACTGCTATGTTGCTCTGTTTTTTTCCGGCAAACCCAATTTTTTTTCCCACGAAAATACCCATTTTTTGTGTTTTGTGACGCTTTGTTTTCAAATGTGGAGGGAAAGCGGGTGAATTTTGGGTTGAGAGAGAGAAAGTGGAGAGAGTTTGTCAGAAGATGGTCGAAGATGGCCTAAAATAACTTGGTTGAACGAAAATGCACCTGAAATTGATCATGTGACGCCAATGGTTGACAGACTTTTTTTAACGGAACGGCAAATCGGAACCAAATAGTTTAATGGGCAAACTAACTTAGTTGGATGACTATTTTTAAACTTTCAAAATAACTCAACACCGACACACCACTTGAACTATTAATGTGTTGCATTTGATTTAAGCACTATAAGTTATATCTCCCCTAAAAAACCATTAAGCTCTTAAACAAGAACAACTTAAATTAATTTAGAATCCAAAACGTTCTAAATACACCTAGATTTAATGTCGGTAGTGGTAATACCACCGAGTCAACTCGGTCCATCAACTCACCTGACCAATACGATACCAAAGCTTCGAATCAAACGAAGCGGCTGTAAGAATGACTTGAGGGAAACTCGTGGCATTCTTGATCCGGCCGTTAAATTCAACGCCGTAGCCGGCATCGGCTACGCCGTGCAAGGCCTCGGACCACCACTCGTAGGCCGGGATATCGAGCCGGGGAATCGCCGGCGCGGTGTTAACTAGCTGAGAAACTTTCTCGTCGAGCGTGAGGCGGCTGACGAGGTCTCGGGCTCGTACAGGAATGGGGAGGTTAGGGTTACAGAATGGGAGGGATTTGGTGTGGGGATTTGATGAATCGCATGAGTATGGGGGCTGAGTTGATGAGGTTAGGGTGAAGAGAAAGGTTATGAGGGGGATTAAGGTGTGGAGGAATGACATTGTTGGTGTGGGGGGAGGGGGACGGGGGAAAGTGTGGGAGTGAGAACTGAGAAGTGAGAGTGGAGGGAGAATTTGTGTCTTTATTTAAGGCCAAGCATATAGGTAAGTTGGTCCGGACAATACTTTTGTTCTTTGGCTTTGGCCCTCCCTTCTATTAATTATTATTATTTTTTTTTTGTGTTAAAATTTTTAAATAAATTCACATAATTCGTCTTCTTATTTTAGAAAGAGAATATTTTATTCTCATCACACTTATTTTTAAAAATAAAATCCAATTCACTTTAATGATGGGTGAATTTACTAAATGTACTATTGGGACGTTAATTTCGTTGTCGTTAAAACTAAAATATGAAAATCTTATATAAAAATATTTTTTGTCGAAAACATTCAACATACTCTATCTTTTTCATACAGGCCAACGACATAACACCTCTTTTTTATAAGTCAAATAATAAATTTATTTTTTTATTTCACATCCACAAAATTCATTATTGACCTCACACAATTCCTAATTAGAGATAGGATGAAGCCCCATAAGTGACAATTTTGAAGACAGTAAAGTGTGAATTTGAAAAAAAAAAGTAACATCAATAGTTTTAGACTTTTAGGCGACTAACTGTTTAAAATGAAACACTTGATCAAAGTAAAAATTAATTAATTAACACAAGATAGTTACCCCAACCGTTTCCACTAGCTAATAATAAAATTTTAATTCATAATATTACTGTCTGCTATACGATTGTATTTAATGAATTGAAACAATAAAATATTTTTTACAAAAATAAATCATTTATTAAAATATTTTGGAACTAGAGTTGTATAATTATTTGTTAAAAAGAATGGACCTTTTTAATTTTAAAAAATTTAAATGGGCGAAAAGATAAATTAGTGGAAATTTTTTCAAGTATAGAAACTGGGGTGAGAATAAAGAATCTTATGCTACTTTTTAGGTTAAGATTGATGTAATATTGACTTTTGGTGGAGTGAGAAGATTGATTATGTTGGTGTATTTAAGAATACCCTCTTTTTTCCATAACTTTGGTACCGTTTTTTTGTTTTTACAGCTTTGGCCCTCATTTAGTTTTCATTAGTTTAGTATTCGCTTTTTTATTTATTTATTATCTTTTGGCCTTTATTTTAGATGGTTGTGTTAAATCAATGGGTTAAATCACTAACTTTGGGAAAAAATGGGAGCAACTACTTAAAATACCTCTTATATGTTGGACCAAAGGCCATTCCCAATTTTTCTATTGCATTAGTTCATTACACGAATTTTACTAACTTTAATTTAAATTTCATTTTTATTTCTTTAACCAATAGATCCACAATTTAAGTATTCAACTTCAATTCTTACTTTGAGGTCAAGAGTTCGACTCATGAGATGTGAGAAATGATTTTTCTTTGTTTAAAGAGTTAACAGTCCGTTTGGATTGAAGGGGAGGGAGGGAAAGGAAATAGTTAATTAGGAGGGAAATGAATAGAATATAATGGAAATGAATGAGTTTAATTTTATTATTTTTTGGATAGCTAAAGATAGAAAAGAATGGAAAGGAAATAAATCTTGTTTGGATAGAAAGAAGAAAAGAAAGGAAAGGAATGTGATTTAATATATTATTAATAAATTAGGGTTAAATTTGGAATAACTTGAAAAAATCATTAAAATCTTTTCCTTTCCCTCCCAATCCTCCCAATATTGGAAGGAAACAAAATAAAAGAATAGAGGGGATTGACATTCCCTCTCAATCCCTCCGTTTCCTTTCCGCTCCCTCTTATAAATCTATCCAAACAAGTGAAATGCAATCCCTCTTCCTCTTTTCCTTTCCTTTCCTTCCTATTCCCTCAATCCAAACGGACTGTAAGGAACAGATTTATACCTCCTTAATTATTATTATTTTTTGAAAAAAAACAAACCATCACAATTCCTCTTCCACTAAAGTATCACTATTCTCTTGAAACAAATTCTACTTCTCAATTGAAAGCTCCTCTGTTCACTAGCACTGCCAATACGATGAAAACCCACCACCGCTGGAGCAAAATCCAACGCCGCCGCCAACGGATCTATTGTATGCGGCTTCCTTATCGAAATTAACTCCTAAAAAATCCTAACCCTAATTTTGGAGTTCATCATCCTCACTCACTTTCCTACCATCAATTGTAAGCTGCATAAGTAAGCTCTAGATATTTCTAGTAAAATCTTTATTTTGTGTTATTGTATTTGTGAAATATGAACTATTGATTTTGTTAGGAGTTTGATTTTATTTTATTTTTTGTATGTAGTTTTAGCAACAAATGATGAAACAACATAGCCCAATACCTTAGGGACAATAAAAGGCTTGGATTTGCACAATATCATTCATGGAAGATTAGAGTTAAGGTTTGGTTTCTCATGGAGAGAAAGAGAGAATACGATGGAATGGGGGTGAATTGTGATTTTGGTCAATTGTGTTACAAGTGTTAAACAAGGGAGGTAGTTTGGCTATTTATTAACGGTTTAACTAGTTGACTATGAGGTTCCATCCAAAATGGGGGCCAAAGCCAAAAAAAAACCATGGGTATCAAACTTAATTATAAAAATAAAACGGGAGCCAAAATCCAAACAACAATTTGTTAAATTTATAAATAAGTAACTGAACTCTTATCAACAATATAAATGCGACTCAAAATACTAATGATGCCCCTGTTAACACAGTGCATCTAGGTTTGAGTCTTGTATTTATATTTATTTTTGACGAATTATCAAAATATAATCACTTGTATAAAAAGATTGGTATTATAATCAAAGCAATTTTGATTAACGTTAGAACAATTACAATTTCATAAGATTATCTACATTATCAAAACAATTATTTATTTGTTAGAGTATGGTATTATTTTAAAAAGTTGTATGGCAAGTTTTTAAAATTATGATAATGCCACCCCTTCAAATTTTTGAGAACAATATTGTGCTATGATAAAACCATAATTATTTTGATAATTGGGATAACCTAAAAAAGTAGATGAAAATAGTGTAACAAAAATGTTAAATTCCAATCCTCCAATTTAAATACTACTTTAAATAAATTTGTAACATCATTCTTTACTTTTCAATTGGCTGGTAATTATTATCTAAAAAAAAATATAGTTGATAATAGATCTGTGTTTGATCCAATAGTTAAGAGTGTGAGTTATCACAAGAATCACCGAGATTCGACTCTTCTCCTCTTCCTTACTTTCTAAAAATTCACAGCAGCTAGGTACTAATGCACTCGTCAGTTTATTTTTCTTTCCTTTTTTGCCCAGCGATCTTTCTCAACTTCGACACCTATATAATTTTCATCACCGCAGGGCTGCAACAACGACCACACCCATGAAAAAAACCTGCTAAAAATTTAGAGAAATTCAATTAAATTAAGCATGCACAAAATTTTATGGAACTAAAAAATGTTGTAATAAATATGCATTATATGTGCCACATTCGGCAATTTCTATATATAAAATTTGGATGGCCTCGTTGCGTTGGAAAAAAAATATAATTAGGTATTCTAATAAATGAAACTTAATCTACAATACTAGGGAGTGTCGTGATAGTATTCTTCTTTTTAGAAAATTTATATTATTATGAGGACCGGTCTTATAGTCTAAGGGTGTGATTGTTGCGCGGGATTAGAAGTGGGATAGGATTAATTAATCCTATCCGGTGTTTGTTGTCGGAGAAGATAGGATAAATAAATCCTGTCATGTGTTTGGCGCAAGGGTGGATAGGATATTTTAATCCTATCTCACGTTTGGCGCAACATGGGACTGGATAGCATTCGGGATTAATTATCATTTTATCCCTTTATAATCGGGTAAATATATACCACCCTTATAGGTGGTATTATTTTATCCCATGATTGCTGGATAACAAAATGAATATAAAAATAAATTTTTAATTAATTTTTTTTAATCTTTTTCTTTACACCTTTTAAATGATCAAATTTGTTAATGAAAATTTCCAACCACCCAAAATCACAGTAACTCAACTAATAAAATTTATTTATTTTATAATATGGCATTTTTATTTATTTTTTTATTAAATGAAGATATTTATAAGAAACTTTAATTTTAGAAAAAATGGTAACACTAGAATTTGAAATTGTACTTAATGCCTAGTTCGTAAATATTGTACATGATATAAAACTTTTCTCCCGAAAGAATTTTTTACGAAACTTATTTATAAATAGAAGAATCGCATTAGTTAAAAAAAATGTGCACAACAATTAAAATTCCTTATATTTTTAACAGAAAAGTAAGTTGTATTATAAAATATCTGAACTTGTATTCCGGAACTCCATCAAATGCAAAGTTTATTAAATCTTATCTGACTAATTCTTATCCTGTCCGATCCCGCTTAATCCTTATCCGACTAATTCCTTTACTATCCTATTCCACATAATTCCTATCCGACTAATTCCGATTCTTATCCTATCCGGCCTTTATCCTATCCTATACTACCTCCTTATCCGGCGCGCCAAACGCACCCTAAAGGAATTTGTGCGGAAACATATCATATTTCCCTTTTAAAAATTTTATATTAATTTACAACAACAAAAAAAAAACGTAGCATCGATTGAAACTTTTTTTTTTTTAAGTATTAGATTTACTTGTTTTAGTTTTATATAAAATTTTAGAAGGCAAATATATGTAGAGGGAGGCTAAATAGAGTGTGAAAATCACTTTGAGAGGGAGAGATAAGAAATTTTTTATTAAAAAAATATTCAATGAGATTCTTTAAACTATTGTAGAAGATTGAATTGAGAGGGGAAAAGGGGTAAAAAATAAATTAATTAAAAGAGAAAGAAGTTGAAAATAGAAAATGAAAAAATAGATAAAATGAAAAGGACTCAAACTTGAGATATATAAAATAAGAAAAACACATTAACAAACAAATCTAAACCCCATGTAATATAGGATTCCTTAATATAATATAGTTAGCCCTTATTTTAATATTGGAGCATGTATTGTTGCCCAATCGGCACATCACAGGAATGATCCTAATTATTATATTAATGGAAAAATATATATTGCACTTAGGACCGGAATCTGTCTTCAATTATAAATTCATATTAAGTTTTTTACCACTCGAATAAACTATATGCTATATGTGTCTCAATATTATTATTCAATTGATTATTGTAGAAATTAATAGTTAGGGCCAAGGATTTTGATGGTGATGACCCAACAACCAAGCATGCCATCTCTCTACAAAAAATAAGGCATCTGGGCCACACTTTCAAATTGGGTTACGAAATTAATTCTTCTTCTTTTTTCTTGTCATGAAATTAGTTATTTGTAGGCCCATTTAATTTTATCTTCAATCATCTAATCTATTAGAAAATCTCCAACGTCTTCTATATTTTTTGTTTTATATAAAATTTACATAATTTATAGTTAATTTTTGTCTCTAACAATTTTTTAAAATACAAGTTTGTGTAAAATACACTCCTATTATACAATGCCATGTCAATTTTTATCTCTTCGTTTTTTAAATAAAATTTAAAAATATAATAACTTCAAATGTAAAATATGGATCTTAATAAAAACTATATATTTGAAATACGATCATCAATACTTACAAATCAAGATCCGTCGTTACTATAGAATTATTTATAAAAAAATCAAGAAAAATAATAATAAATTACTTAAATTAATAGTTAACAAGTGTTAGAATCTTATTAGTTATTTTAAAATTTACACAAGACTTTGCAAAAGTACCATTGAAGTATATTTATTTTAGTATTCATTTAAAAAAAAAAAAACAAATTAACACATGTAATTTACAAATTAATTTTTACACTACTACTGGAAATGGTTTTAACATTTTTTATCATACGCTAAGAATCATATAAAAAGAAAGAAGTAAGACTACTAACTGTGAAGGTTACTCCGATCATGACACGTGGCTCCACAGCAGATATGACCACCATGGCTCTTCCATTTATTTTTCTAAAACATATAATCTTTAATGCAGACCAATTAAATTTTGGGTTTTTTTTTTTAAAATCATTTTCAACCCATTAATCCAACAAATTACTCTCCATGCGTTTCTTCTTCACATCAGTTATATATTTCCAACCCAAGCATTGGTTTTTTTGGTATCACAAGCAATTTTACTTACAATCTACCTAAATATCTTTTATGATCCTCTTTTCTAAATCTCTCACAAGTACTCAATGACAATCAAGTTCACCAAGGCCATTATGAAATTTATAATTAGCAAAGGGCCGGGGTTATTTATCATAACACATAACAGTTCAACGACCTCATTCCTAATCAACTGTATGTTGAATATTGATCGACCGCAAAATCCTATATCTTGCGTTATTTCAAAATTTTAGAAAAGTTGAATAGATGTTAATTAAATATTGTAGCAATAAAAATATATAGAATATCTCTTAATTCCACTGTAGCAATAGCACACACAAATTTAATTTCATGATTTGTGTTTGTATTTCTGCACGGATGACTTCTTAGGTTTGAATTTCTTTTTCCTATTTCGATCCGTTACCTAATATTTGGATTCAAAACTAATTAATAAATTTACGTATCAAGGTTAATATTTGCATTTTAATATTCCTTCTCTCTTTTTTTCCCTTTTTTTTTCTTTTGATACGAAAGGCAAACAAATTTACAACACACTAGAGAGTGGGTTAACAAACCAAATAGTTCCTAGAGTGAAACAAACAGTATGACTTAATTTAGTAATACAATCCGCACTATTATTATAATTCCTAAATACAAATGTTATTGAACAAGCCCAAAGTCGCCTCTGCAATTTCTCCCATTCCAAGATAAGTTGCAGAAATGGGTGGTCCTGCTCCGGGAAGCAGTTTATATGCTGCATCACTTTTGAAGAGTCCGATTCTATAATCATGCGCATGCATTTCTTCTGATGAATAGTCAGTAACTCCTATTTCATGGCCATTAGTTCAGCATAAAGAACGGAGGCAAAACCGCATGAACCCACAAAACCCCACATCCAACTTCCCTCATGATCTCGCAGTAGCGGGTAGCCCACCAAACGTGGCCTGTTTCTCCCGCACGCTGCCATCAACATTTAATTTAAAGTAACCCGGCGAAGGACGGAACCAACGGCCATTGATTGGATCCAAATGGAGCCCATGAATTGGTGCTCCTTGGTAAGTTGCATGTCCCATGCAAACAGGAAACACTGTTTGATAACAGTAGCGCTAGAGAAGCCGACACCATTAAAGCAAAATTTATTTCTTGCTTTCTTTATAGTCCAAATAGCAACAAGAAAAAGTGATGACCAATCTCTAGAATTTAATCTCGACATCCCCTCCTGGTTTTCAATATTCCGGCGCAGCCATGCATCGTAACTACTCGTGAATAACCACGTCCAAGAGGAACGAGAGGCAGCATAGTCTCCCATACCCGACGCGATGCCGGACAGTCCCGAAGTAGATGTGTTAGAATATTAGTGTTAGAATATTAGAAAGTTTTTCCTTTATTCCTTTATTCTCCTTTTCCCTTTTCTTCTCCATGTTTCACTCCTTGTCTCCTACATGTTTTCTTCCATGTTTTTAGGCACTCATGTTTCCTTCTTATACTTGTATAAATATAGAGCATTTCCCATTGTAATAGACACACAATATATCAATGAAATCAATAATCTTTCATTTCTCTCTAGTTTTCTACATGGTATCAGAGGTGTAAGATCCTCTCGACTTTCCGCCGTTGCTGGCGGGCGATACATCTTGTCGCCCGCCGGACCATAGCCAATAACACAATCATCTCGCTGCCTCGTCGCTTCCTCGCCGACTCACCTATCCACAATCAATCCAAAATCAATTAAATCAATAACAACATTTCTTCTCCTTCTCCATTTCTCATCCTCCTTTTCCAATCAACCCACAAACTAACCCACTGCTAATCCACCATTACTAAATCATCTACAAAACCATCCCACTGCTCAAACCAGCCTAAGAAAAACTATATCCAATCCATATCAATCCATACCCATCCTCTTCGTCTTGAAAAGACGATTCCAACGCCAAAAGAATAGTTTGTATTATTTGCATTTTGACCCCTGAAGTTTTTGATATTTATAATTTGGCCCTACAACTTTTAGATTTTTATTTCCACCCCAAAAACTTTCTAATATTCTAACACTAATGCCACGTGACATCCAGTCAGTGCCACTTGTCCGCCACGTGACATCCAGTCAGCGCCACGTGACATCCAGTCAGCGCCACGTGACATCCAGTCAGCGCCACGTGGCATCCACGCCAGCGCCACGTGACATCCACGCCAGCGCCACGTGGCATCCACGCCAGCGCCACGTGACATCCAGTCAGTGCCACGTGACATCCAGTCAGCGCCACGTGTCCGCGACGTGGCATCCAGTCAGCGCCACGTGTCCGCCACGTGGCATCCAGTCAGCGCCACGTGTCAGTCACGTGGCATCCACGTCAGCGGTTAACGCCGTTTGCTTGCCGTCAGAATTGACGGAATATTCCAGACACCGTCAGATATATTTACAATTTCACCCCTGTACTTTCTGATATTTCTATTCTAGCCCCTAAACCTTCTTATTTTCCTATTCTAACATCAAGAGCCGTTGATCTCATTGCACCACTCATCCACTCGTTCAACTTCCCGATTCTCTCCTCCGTCAATCCCAAGCAACACCGTCCATTTCCTCAGTCATACCATAACCGACAACCCCTAATCCATACCATAACCGACAACCCGCAAATTCTGTAAACTCCAAACCCTCGCCATCATCAAATGCCGACATCTTTTTGCTCTGACCTCGAAATTCGAAATTCAAATTTCGAGATCGGCGCCTTTAACCCTTTCACCAGCTTCCTGCCATTAAAATCAAAACACACCATCCTCACTGCAAATCACCCAATAGCACCATCCTCACTGCAAATCTCCCATTCAAATCCAATACAAACAGCCACGCCCAAGATCACGAGGGGAACTAAGAACTGAAGGAGCTTTATGATGAAATCTGATGAGCCTTGGTTGGACTGGACTGGCTTTGGAGGGGTATACTTTTCCTGGGTTGGGATGGTTTCCGAATCAATGTCACCCACGTAAAATTCATCCATCATCGATCTCGCGCTCGTGCTGTGGCCCACATCCTCAAAATCATCGGTTGCGTCCTTTCCTGTGGCTGTCAACAAAACCTCATCACCACCAGGATGGTCCTCCAAGAACTTCGTCACATCATACACCTTGCCGCCGATGAGGAGCCAACAATCCTTGTTGGTGTTGTGGTTGGAGACCTCGGCCAGAGTAAAGACCTTTCCATCACCGCCCATTTTGTGGAGAAAGAAAAAGAGATTATCAAAAAGAGATGATTGATCTCTCCAAAGCCCTTAACAGAAAGGACTTAGAAGAGAAAAAAGGAGATAGATGTGTGTTGTGATTGAGGAAACAGCCAATAGCACCATCCTCACAATACAAACAGCCATGTCGATCAGCATCCGCCAGCGAGATACTCCATGTCCTGCCTGCTCTTTTCGCCGCAGAGCTTGTCCTCCTTCTTGTGAATCAGTTAAAATCTTTCCAAATGCGTATCATCGTCGAGATTATCACACAATCTTTTCCGTTTTCGGGGTAAAAAGTGTTGAATTTTTTTTACAACACGTACCGGATCACAAACATCGTGAAACTCTCGATTCGTTTCTCTTTGAAGCTAAGGCAAGAATCCTAAATCCTGCTGGTGGATGCGCTGCCCTCCTTACCTCTCTTGATCAAAAGCTTGAGGCTCTGCAGTCACGAATGACGGCGTTGGAGGCTCGACTGGACAGCGAGTCTCCCAGGGTTAATCCGTCATTTTCCTTTGTCCCTCCTGCAAGTTCCTCAAGGGCCAATCCATCCGACTCCCTTGCTCACCCACCAGGCTCCTTCGCTTCTCCATCCGGCTCTGGTCGACGCCGCCACCGTTCGACCGGAAAACTGCCGGAGAAATCTCCAGCCTCCAGGTCATTTGCCTACCCATCAGGCTCCTTTACTCACCCATCCGACTCTTTTGCCTCTCCACCTGGCCCCTTTAACCCTCCTGCAAGTTCCTCAAAGGCCAATCCATCCGACTCCTTTGCTCACCCACCAGGCTCCTTCGCTTCTCCATCCGGCTTCTTTACTCACCCATCCGGCTCCTTTGCCTCTCCACCTGGCTCCTTTAACCCTCCTGCAAGTTCCTCAAGGGCCAATCCATCTGACTCCCTTGCTCACCCACCAGGCTCCTTCGCTTCTCCATCCGGCTCCTTTACTCACCCATCCGGCTCCTTTGCCTCTCCACCTGGCTCCTTTAACCCTCCTGCAAGTTCCTCAAGGGCCAATCCATCCGACTCCCTTGCTCACCCACCAGGCTCCTTCGCTTCTCCATCTGGCCCCTCAGAGAATCCTCTAGAACCTGGGGTTCTTCCGACCCAGGAAGATTTGTTGGAGCATCCTCACTACAAAAGTTTTTTAAAGCTCCTTTCATCAACCCCTGATATCCATCTACCGACCGTGAATCTTTCAGAACACGGGGATCCTCTAACAGCAGTGGATATGCCGGCATATCCGACTCTGTCAGATTACCAAGTTGCTTTGGATGGTTTCTCAAAGGGGTCTCCTCAAATTAGTTCTGTTGCGGAGGTTGCCGGATTAATGACTCCGGATTGGACTACCTTAGGAGATATAGGATACAATTCGCTCTCTGCTTCTAACTTCACTGATATCTTGAATTTTGGTGCTGATGATTCTCAGAATCCATCGCCTTTCTCTTTTTTATCTCAATAATGTGTGTTCCCTTCCTTCCGCACCACCAACACCCTCGGAAACCTCTCGCCTCTCATATCGAAACTTCAGTTTATCTCTCTAAAACCAAAACCAAAGAAAGGGCCATCATTGACTACTAGCACCACTGCTACTCTTCCACCTCTCTAAAAAAAAAAAAAAAAAAAAAAAAAAAAAAAAAAACTTTCTAATATTCTAACACTAATATTCTAACAAGATGAATGGTCGTTTCCTCATCATCTTGACATCAATCACAGTAACCACGGATGCAGGGAGAGGGAGGGCAACTGGGCTGAAGCCCACCCCAAAAAAAAATTCACTTAGAGTAATAGTCATTTTCGTGGCATAGCCTATCCCTATAGCCCAATAGTTAACTTAATAGTTAAAAACAAAACACACACAAGAAAAAAAAAAATTGAAGAAGATAGAAAAGCACTACAGCGGCAGCACACCAGCGCCGACAGAAAGTGGTCAGTGGTGGTCCTCAGTCCTCATTCTTTGAATCTCTCCTCTTCTGCCATTGGATAAAGTAGAGTAAGGAATATTTTATAAACATTTGTTTTCTCTATTGTTTACTTGTTAATTTGTTATAATATTTTATATACGTGTATATATATATATATTATGTGTATAACATTTGTTCTTGACTGTTGTTTACTTGTTTTATAATATTTTAAATACATATCTATATATAAAATATGTATGCACATTTGTAATTTGTTCACTGTTGTCTGTTGTTTATATATAGAAATTTTGTTTTTTTTAATTATTTTTTTATTTCAACTTTAAATACTCATTTGGCGCAATTTTGATAAGTATTTTTATCATTTTTACTATGCTTTGATGTAATTTTTTTTTTAATATTGTAATAGAAAAAATATGTTTTATTTTGTTATGATCGATTTTTTACTTTAGGAATAACCTCCATTCGAAAAATTCTGGATTCGCCCTTGACAGTAACTATTGCAAGGTATTCCAATATGACATCTATACTTATTGACCGGTAAACATTCATGAAGTATAAAAGCCATACGGAAAATCCCGATTAGCATATGCAATAGTTGTTAGAAATTAATTTATACGGAGTACGAGCCGTAATTATACCATCAGTGTTCGCTTTCCAAACCTGGTGGTCAAAAGCACCGTTCTAATACGAAATACCAAACATAAAGGCTTATAAAGGCTAATCTCATCTACTACCAAACATAAAGGCTCTGTGGATAGCCGGTACTTAATTAATTTAGCAGACGATTTTATATTTTCGTATATAATCAAATTAAATTTCAAAGTGAAACAATAAAATGATGTTTAGTACAAATGTCCCAATTTAACTGTTAAAACATGGAAGGACGAGTTGAATCAAGATTAAGTGTACGTGTAAGGACTTAATTAAAGTATTGGATCTGATAATTAATTGGTTAATTGTTTGCACATTTACCTTTTTCAATAATAAAAAATAAATTAATTGATCATGTACTAGCTAGAGGAAAATAATTTAGTGATTTAAAAGGAGTAAGTAAACAAAATTTATTTTGTTAACAGAGGTGTGTAAAGTCTGTATTTCTACCGTTTAAAGTAAAAAAAAAATACTGTATCTCAAGAAGAAAATTGTGATTAACCTTTTTATTTTGCTTCACATTTGTTGTATCATTCCCAAATTCTTTCATTATACCTGTTATGATAACTTATAATTTCAAAATTTTGAATTAGTATTTTTCTTTTTTTAAAAAAAAAATCAAGTAATTACTGCATTTTGAAGTTTTAAAATGATCTAGTTACCATACATTATTGTGGAAGAAATTGAATTACTTATGATACATATAAGCATTTAATATATGTATTTAATTTTAATGTACTACTATCAACTTTTAGGTGGCTATAGATTTTCTTAATTTTACCTACCTACGTATCCTGTTTGTGAAGACATATATGGAAGGATAAGGTAAGCCATGTACTCCTTCCGTCTTAAAATAGTCCTATTTATATTAGATTTGGTATATCGATTTGGGAGCATTTTTTTAAGGAACATTCATAAAATTGAATATTCTTTCAATTTTAAATACATAGATGGAAATGCTCTTAAATTTTAATTTTTTTGGTGAAAATATAGCTTCTTGAAGTTGACTGTTTAATAATATATAATAAAAAAATCACTTATTTATATTTTGTAGTTAATCTTTTATGTAACACATCCACATATCCGAGGGCGGTTCGAGGAATTTGCAAAGGGGAGGTAATGTAAAATTGTATATCAAAATTAAAATATTTATATTAAAGTTTCATAATTTTTACCTATTGAAAAAGTAAAAATAATTAATTAATTTAAAAAAAAAACTTACATTTAATCTGTTCCTTGTCTAAGGTTTGTTTGTTTAATAAGTTTACCAAGTTAATATTATACCCATTTAAAAATACAAAATTGTAAATTGTAAATTTGGAGATATTAATGAATAAAGGCATATGTGATATTAAGGAACAAAGAAATTGATTGATTGATTCTTCACATGCGGAATCTCAAGGACCCTAAGGCTGAGGCTGAGAAGGCTGGGCTGCAATCTTGGGTTGGCCAATTTTTGTGCCTATTAATTATGGGACCTTTTTCCTTGGGGTGGGCTAGAGATCCGCCTTTGCACGTATCGCGTGGGTTGATCGTTTGTTAGAGGTAGCCTTTTTTCATATATATTATTATTTATACAACACAATTTCCTTGGTAAATTTAATTCAATATACATGTGGAATCAAATTATTGTGTTGAAATTTACGTGCAATACAAGAGACAACTCATGGTAGACGGTACGGTTAAACATTTGGAAACATTTGCGTTTCCAATTTTTTGCATGGTTAATTATTTGTGTTTAACGGTCACCACATATTATAAACGAAACATGCCTATATTATTCACTTATTATAGAAGGAAAAAAATTTGAAAAATAATGCTTTAGTTGATATGAAGGTTCATTTTGATAATAAGATAGAAAATAATTGAAAAAATAACTGATTTATGTGAGACGTTGGAGTATACATTGAGAGATATGGTGAGATATTATCTTATTTTGTAGTTTAATTTTATCCATTGAAAAAATTGTTTGGGTAGAAAGAAAGAAAATTTATTCACAAAAAAATTAAGAATATTGGATTACATATATTCATAAAAGATGGAGAGCATCTCGCAACATTACATAATTTATTTTACAATTTTTTCACACAAATCACTTGTGTTTTATATAATTCTTCATCATATTATCGAGTGCACATTAACTATCTTCCACACACTCTTGTTGGAAGGGAGTTCAACTGGTGTACTCGCATAATTAGATTAAGTCAGTGACGGAGATAGTGTGGGACAAGGGGGGGGGGGGCTTAAGCCCCACAAGAACTTTGGATTTTTTTTTGAAGTATAATAACATAGGGATTGTTGTGTAGGTATTTAACGTTTGAGGTTGGGTTTGTAAAGTCTTAGAAAGCAAGCTTGCCTCTTCTTAGTCTCTGCTCTCTCGTGTACGAACTTGCTCAAATAATCGATTCATGCTTCATTTGAGCATCAAGCGGGGGAGACAGTCACTATCTATGTCCGGCATCTTTTTCTTCCTATACACTTTCTTTTGGGCTCTATTTATGTGTAAGTTTCTATTGTATTTTTTTGTCCAATACTTAATTTTGTAATTTATTTGAACCATTGAATATAGGTTAAAAAAATATTGTTCTTGAAATTCTATATTTAAAAATCTCTTTTTGTTATATATGACATCAATCTCTTTTTGTAATAGATGTTTAATATTTTAATACAAGTGTTATTAATTTTTGTATTTTTTTTATTTAGTAATAATCAAGTTTTCATTATATTAAAATTTTTGCTTTGCCACTCAATTGAGTAAAGGGTTTAAATTCGTGCATTATTACAATTTAATATTATCCACTTCTTCCGATTACCACTTGGATGGAACTAAAAAGAAAATTCTTTTCTTCAATACGTTGTTCAATCAAAAGAAATGTCTAAATTGCATGTTTATTGCTGCCTACAAGTGATAAAATTCAAACACACATTTTAAAAGAAATAAAGAAAAATTAACTAGTCAAAGAAGGTGGTTAGCAGTTACTCAATGGGCCCACTTAACCGTAGAAGTTTAACCAAAAATCTGAAGGTACTCGAAAAAAGGACACGCGTATATCTCCATAGTTGCCACCTAGGGAACGCGGGACCCACATTAACCGACAAAATTATGAGATAAGAAGTCGGTAGATGAGAAACACCGATTAAACCAATTTTTTTTTTATTACCAAATCCACCAAACAAACGTCCATTAACTTAACGCCGTCTAATACTTGTTTTCATTTGTTTAATGACTGGACCCCACCTTTGCTTTTGGAAAAAAAGAAAGATAAAATATGGACCCCACCCTGTTGACGTGTCAAGTGCTGCGAGCCATGTAACCACATAGCGTTGCCAAACTATGTAGAGCAGTAGAGTGGAGGAGCCGAGGAGGTGGTCTCAGTGCCAACAACGCGGACTTCGCAATATCGTAGCGGTGGACGACTGGAGTTTCGACGGCATTAATAAAAAAGTACATCAAATATTAGGTGAGTAATATAATATTTAATAATTTATTATATTATATTATATTATATTATATTATATTAAATAAAAATAAAATAAATATATTTAGTAGTGTTTGGGTAAGTAGGAAGAATTCATATTCATTATGCTTAAGATTATAAATTTGGGTTATTATTTAATTATTAATTTTTCTCTATGAATTCAAAACAAATGTAAATAGTGATTTATTAATTTAGAGCCCGTTTGATTGTGTAAATTACCTAATTTTAAAATTAGTTAATTTTTGATTGAAGAATTGTAAATTTGCTTATTTATGAATAATTCAATTCTAATTCAAGTAGTATTTGTAAAACTTGAACGAGAAAATTTCGATTGTTAGAATAAAAATATGTTCTCTATTGTTGTATGTTATTTCAAATTTTGTCTAGATGCATAAACTTCACGGGTAGAAACTTGATCTTCTTGAAAAATAGAGTTGGAATGAATTATCTAATTCTAGAATTAGGCAATTTCAAGTTTAAAATGAAAATTTTGTAAATTATCTAATTCGCAATTTGAAGGACAACCAAACTGGCCCTTAATAAATTTATCAAAACTATTTGCTCATGTATGTATGTAAAGAAGTATATGCCATATATATATATGGCATTTTTCTTAAGAATACTAATTGTTTTAGAACTAAATGTGGATCAACTATTTGAGCGGTAAACGGATTAATTTTTGGATGAAAGTTTGCGAGGATGGTCTCCATAATTTACTAGTTCATCTTTTCCAAATTTTATCAAAAATTCAACCGAAAAGTAGATTTAGCTAAAAAATTGATACATATGCGTATATTCAAGCTATTGAAATTTTAGATGTTTAATTAACCAACATATTAGTTGAATTTTTTCATGCAATTTGGTAAAGATAATCTAATAATTATAGAGATCATCTTCACAAAGTTTCATAAAAAAATTCACATGATTCACAAAAAAATTACTCTTAAGAGAAAGGTTTTGTGTATATATATGCATAAACTTGTTCGTATCATAACTCCGAGGAGTGTGCATTGGGTTCTAGGCCAAATCTACTTCCAAAATCAATTTTTTTGATTCCATGGTTTTGGACCTAGAAACAAACCAACCCAACCCGATCAAATATCAAGTTGGTTCGGGTCCATTTTGGCTCATCACCTCTTTCTTTTTTTTATTAACACTTTTCTAACTCAAAAAAAAAAAAAACAAAATAGGAAAACAATAAAACAAAATTCAAATTAAGTTTACCAACCAACAAACCAATAAAAAAACATACCACAAGAGTTAATAATCCACAACTAAATAGAATACAAAAAATACAAACTACAAATGTATCAAAAACTTGAAAAATTCAAATTAGTTTGACATTAGCTACAAAGTACAAAGTTTTAACTCTAGCTAGCAATTATCAACTCAAGAAAGGCCCCCAAATTATTAATTATTTTTCATGTTGTTATTAAACGGAGTCTTAATTAACATTTTTTTAAGAGACTATCAAAATTGAGATTTAAAAAAGAGAAAAAGTTAATGCATCTTCAGTAGTTCAATACATTTTGTCAAGGGCAGTGTTATTTATACCCCTAAATGTGTTATAAATACCCATTCTAGAATTAAATTAAAAATATATTTTAACACCACCATTATTTATCACTAACACTCCATCCATTGCTTGATGTTATGCGAGTACTTAGCAACACACTCTCTTTATTTGAGCCGAGTTTATACGAGGGTACTCACTTCTCATTATGATGGCTTTTATTTGAAAAACACTGCAGCATTCCATTGCCTGATGTTAGGCAAATTCTTATCAATAAACTCTTTAAATGTATGCCGAGTGTATGTGATTGCAATCACCTCTTATTAGATAGGTCTTAGAGGGTGTTAGTGATAATAAATTTATTCTAAGGAATGTTAGTGATAATAAATTTATCATATGCGCGTGTTTGTGACAAGGGGGTGTTTATGATAAATATAAGGGGTGTAAATAATACCGACCTTTTGTCAAAGTACAATGATAAGAATGTAAGCTTCCATCTACTAATTAATATACTGATGTCTACCATTTGAATTAAAACAACGTATAAGATAATAAGATTTGTGAACATTCTTCTACCAATTAATACACTGATATAACATCATCAAAGTCAAAGAGTCAAATTAGCCCTTTTACAAGACCGGGAGGTTTCAGGACCTAAATAGAAATTTGAAAATAGAGCCCATTAACTATATATTAATCAATAGCCAATGGGAGAGGAAAGTATTAATGTCACTACTTTGTTGATGCTTTCAGACATGTTTTGAGTAGTTAAAATAATAATCTATGTTAGTTTTTATTAATTAAGTGAGCATATTTTATATATAAAAATTAGACTTTTATAATATATGAACGGACTTTTATACTTTATATATAACACTACATATATATAATAAAACCTATTGTAGCACTATATACATAGCACTATTTCCTATATATATAATATTCATGAACGTAAAAATTTAGGACTCTTAACAACTAAGAACCCATGATGGTACATTTTTTGCCATACCGCTAGATTACTCTTGCGCCTTTAAAAATTTATATTTTAGACTATGTTTGATTATAAAGATAAAAAAGAAAAATAAATTTAGTTAATTTATATAAAAAGATAGAAATTAAGATGATAAATGTTGCTCATTTTATGAGTAGATATTTTTTATTTTTTTATATTTTTGGTGAAATTTTTTTCCTTACCATTATGCAAAGAAAATTTCTTCAATAAAAAACTTAAAAATCAAGATAATATCACTCTTATTATTTAATTTATTTTTTATCTTCTCACTAAAATTAACTTAATTTTTTTTTTACCTTGCCTAATGAAATCAAACATCCTAATTGTAACATTTTTTTTTTTTTTTTTTATCTTTTTTGAAAACTAGAACCTTACCTGAAAAGGCTGAAATAGTAAAATTAGACCAAACCGCAACAAGCCGAAACGGCTAGCAAAACGTTAACGTGATGTGGAGCCCACAGCCTTGCATCGTAACGGCGTAAGCGTTTGTTTAAGGTGGGCACTATTCGCACACCACAAATTACTTGGTTTTGGACCATTTCTTATAAACACTCCAAAAGGTAAGTTACTTTCTCATCTCCACTCCAAAATCACTTTCACCACTCTCACTATTATACAAAGTAATTAACTAATTAAATACATTAATTAATAAATTAATTAAGTTAATTAAATTGAAAAAAACAAAACCATTCCACCACTCCCCCTTTTCAAAACACGTACGCTCTCTTCTCTCATTACACTCCCTCATCGTAACCTCTCTCACCCACTCCTCCTCACAGACTCACCCATTTCTCAGTCAATCATCTCCCTCATCTTCGTCTTCACCATCGGCATCATCATCTCCTTGCTTCTGTCTTCAGCATCACCAAGTAAGTTAAACATTTTGTCCTATTTTGACCTAATAATGGTTTGGTTAATTGTGGTTGTAACCTATGCCAAAATTTACCCAAAAATAAAAAAAAATTATTAAGAAGTTTAGCATCCTAACCTTTCAAAGGAGAGGTTTGAACACAAGCTTTTTTTCTTTTCATTCTTTTCTCTTAAGTTAGATATTGCTATGCATGTCAGATTATTACATCAGTCACCGCATGTCCAACGAGAAAATAAGTCTCACTCCCTGGACATCCGGCATCTAGTTGCACCGTAGTCACCCAATGTCTAGCGAGTAAGACTTACTGCTTGCATATGTTTTCTTGTTTTATGGATGAAATTTAAGGTTCGAAGTTTTGTCTTCTTAAGTATCATTCTCAAGGGGCTTTACGAGGTTCTGGAAATAAACAAAGGAAATGTTAATAGACTTTTCCTTTTGTGTATATGCTCCTTAAGATCTTATAATCATACGATAGAGTGTAGACATTTCTTAAATTTGTTAAATGTTCTTTCATTGGGATTCAACTTCAATAATTTTATTATATTTCCTCCATCTTGGTAACTGTGACTTAGCTTTATTCTGAACTTATGGTCATATGTATGTGTGTATACTATATGCATATGGCTTAGTGCTATATTTAGCTACAATATTTTATAATATTTTGCTTTTAAAGAAAAAAATGGGGTAATTCATATTTTTGGGTACTCCACTACTCCATCCCTGATTAAGATCAATCCAATGACTGATTATTATTGTTTTATGTTATTAGATATGACGAATAACAATCCAATGACAGCCGCGAAGAGGCAACGAAAAGTAAAGTTTGTCGCGGCACTAAAATTGTTTATTATACCTTCATTTTAATTATTTATTGACTACATATACTTTTATTTTAATTCTTTATTGACTACTATACTCGGTCCCATTATTTATTTTAATGTAGGACCAATCTGAACAATTGAGTATAATTAGCCATTGGAACAAGCAAGGCAAAAGAAGAGACATGCGGATGCCCCGACAAAGACTACAAGTACAACAACAAAAACCTCGCCAGGATGCAAATCCGCTAGAAAAGCCAAAGCCCCACCACAAAAGAAAATAAAGTAGTTATTTTTGTATAAATGTAATTGCGTTTGGCTTAATGTAGTCACGTTTGGTACTTCTTTTTTGTTAATGTATTTGCTTTGGATTTGGTACATGTGTTAGGCTTAATGTATCTGCTTTGACTTAATGTTCATGTATTACATTATCTAAGTTATATTTTTGGATAATGAAAAATACTGCCATGCATGTTTTGATCATTTATTTTTTATTAATTTATCCTAATTATTGCAAAGAAGAAGAAGAAGAATTTACCTATATTACTAGTATTAGAAGAAGAATTTGTTATCCCCATGTCCTAAATTGATAATGCTCGCTAGACATTGGGTGATATGTACGCAAACAAAAGACGGATGTCTAGCGAGTAAGGCTTACTTTTTCGCTAGACATGAGGTGGCTAGGGTGCACCTAAAATGAATAAAACCTACTGAAAAATTTACTAAGCTTGATATCTAACGAGTATATTACTCGCTAGACATTAGGCGACTATGGGAAAACCAAAGGACGGATGTCCAGTGGGTAAGGCTTATTTTCTCGCTGTACATGGGGTGGCTAGGGTGCACCTAGAATGAATAAAACCTACTGGAACTTACTTTCTCTCCCGTTATGTAGTGAATGAGGCTTATATTTTGTTCCAAGTGAAAAGTAAATCAAATACACTCACAACAATAGTAAATTATGTATCTTTAAAAGCAATTATATTATGAGGACCCTTCACATATTCGGATCAAAATGTTGTCATTCATATAAAAAAAAAGGTATCAAACACTTTCTATGCAATAAAAAGTTACATATTCGGATCAAAGTGTTGTCATTCTAACAAAAAAAATAAAGCTAATACCAAATTACCAAGTAATGTATTCAGTTAATGAAAACCCAAAAACAAATTTGTCCTGCTCGCTACATGTCTGGTAATTATACCTATCATACTCGCTTATCATGAAGCGAGTTACAGGCTATGACTGTCTACTGATGTCTAGCGAGTGGGCATGACAGCAAAATTTTCCTATGTCGCTACATTTTCAACGAATGAGCTACTATAATTCACTCCATATCAAGCGGCTGTCACTGTATTTCCAGTTATGTGTACTCTGTTCAATGCTTTAGAGTGTTGTGTATGTATTCATTGCTTAAAAATGCAAAAAAGAAACACAATGACATACAAAACACTAAGCATATCTCTCCTCCATCACCCTTTTCTTGTATATCACCTTTAGGTTCTTCATTACCTTTCATTTTCAACTCTATGGTGTTCTCACCACTATTCATGGGTCTAGGGTTTCTTTCTTACTTCCACAAAATATTGCTTTAATGCTTGATTTTCTTCAATCAATGGAAGTCTTTGTACATTTCAATCAAGAAGAGGAGAAGAAAAGGAGAGTCCAGCGATTTTGGCGTGGTGGAGCATTGGAGGGGAAATCAAACGTGAGATATCATTAAATTCCATTTGAATTTGACAAAGTAATTATAAGTTAATGTAATATGTAATTAGGAAGGTTAATTTTAACTTTAGGTAAATAACCATTGGGTAAAAATATAAATGAGTGGTGTGCAAATAGATAACTAATGCATTTTTAATAATGGAGTATTACCAAGTAATTCTTGGTGTGCAAATAGTAGCTGCCTTGTTTAATCAATAGCATGGGGCCACGATGGGGTCCGTTAAAACACCCCTCACCCGCTATTATAAGTACGCCCCCCCGTTTGCTCTTCCTCTTCGCCGTTAATCAAAATATCTCACTCTCGACTCTTCTTCCTCTTTCTCTTTGTTTCCAATTTCTATTTCTCCTCCTCCGAAAAAAATAATCCATTTTCTGTTTGTTTCGCGGGAAAATCATAGTAGTCCTTCGATTGTACGAGCAAATCCCTGAGACTTAAACCTCTCCAGCTCCTTTAATTCCATATTTGAAGGTCAGTTTCTTCGGTTGCGCAATGATTCTGTTGAGTTAAATCAATTGATTGTGTTATGTACTTTGAATATGTGATATTAGGTATTTTTTTAAGGTTTTCATGTTCTTGAATTTTGAGTTTACTATAGCATTGTTGTAGTCAATGGAACTTATTCATATACTGCTTTTATTTGACCATTTACCTCCTTACTTTTGGTCGGTCCTATAACTGATAGATTCTCTACATACTTTCTATCAAAACCTTATTATATTTCAGTGATGTATAATTTTCGTCAGCTTGATCTATCAGTAGTTATAATTTATGTATTTGCTTGACGGATCAGATTTAGGTTGTATTTGTTTTTACCTCTAAATGCTGAATGAAAGTATTTTTTTTGCCATTTTTGTCGTTCAGAAGTTATAATTTAAGTTCAATTTGTGTATTTGCTTCACGGATCAGATTTAAGGTGAAAAGCTGAATGAAAGTCTATTTAGCATTAAAAGATAGAAATATGGTTTATTTTTTCACCTCTTAATGCGGAATTGGATTAAAAACTAAGCATTTGGCATTACAAGGCAAGTGTGTTGAATACTTGAATGCTTAATTTAACTTCAATGAAATTTTACCCAACGATGTCCTTATTTCTTTTTATTCATTAGCTTTTGATTTGTATAGGATAATAAGGGTGAAATTGTAAAATGACATAGCCAAATAAAATCATGCATATTTTTTTAAGAGGCTTGTTCAGCATTAAGCATTTAGAGTTCAATATTCAGCAATCAAAACTTAAAAAAACAAATGGCCCTTAATTTTTTAATTGTAGGAGAATGGCGCAGTTTCAGAACCATGAATATGAGGACATGGTTGATGAGTATTACGACATCACCAATGTTGATGATAACCCATTTGACAACATTGAGTCGAAGAGCAACAGTGTTGATGACTCACTTGACTCAGACTTCGAGGACGATGGGGACCAGGTCTGTTTAGTAGCGAATTGTACAAATTTTTTATGCAAACAATTGTAGCACTAATCAAGTTACAAGAGAGGGAGACAATACATTAAATGTGTGGCCCCACCATTTCATTTGAATGGTGTGTGTCATGTAGTTTGTACAAAAAGTTTGTAAAATTTTTTGTAAGCCTTACATTTTCCTTTGTTAAATAGGTTGTAGAGATTACTTGTATATATGAATATGACTATTGCTATGTAGAATCTTAATTTTTTTTTTTTTGGCTTTTTTGAAGGAAAAGCAGAATACTGATACATCAGCTCTAGAAGCTAGGAAAGGAAAAGATATTCAGGGAATTCCTTGGGAGAGGTTCAATTTCACTCGAGACAAATACCGTGAATCAAGATTGAAGCAATACAAAAATTATGAAAACCTCTCGCTCTCTCGCCAAGAGCTTGATAAGGTCCGTTTATTAATGCTGCAGAGATAAAGATGAATCTTCCTTGTTCTTTTTATACAAATAGTAAACCCTTTGCCAACTTAGGGTCTGTTTGTTTTGCGCATTTGATGTCTGAGAGGCCAAATTTAACATTTGAAAGGGGAATTAAGGTTTTTGTTTTGGTTAAAAAAATTCAAAAGTAACCTCTTAATACGCATATGAATCAGAGGTGTGATTAGTCAAGTTTGAAAGTTTGTATCCTCTACTGTACTCATTCGGTCATACTTTATAAGATAAAAAGAATACCAAAATGGTCAAAGTTATAGTGCTGTTCAAATATTATGTTCAGGCATTTTTTGTTCAGATTCATATTTTAGCTTCAGAAAAATTTTCAAATTCAAATTTTAGGCTTCAATACATTTAAGAAAACAAACACCACCTTAGCGTCACCCCGGATCTGAATTTTTCTTGATTTTACTTCTGGGGATAACCATACACCTTGTTATTGTACGATATACACTTGCCTTTATTAAAACAAAAAAATTATCATTTCTTATATAACAGATACAAAAAATTTAACCTCACTTGTTTCTTCCCCAAGGTGCTTGCTTAGGTTCTGAAGTAGACATTGAATTTTATCAGCAAGAATGGAAAATGGGAAACAAAAAAAGAAGTTAAAGACACTGAAAGTATTTTCTATTGGGATAAATAATACTTGTCTTATTCAAAATTGTGCTGAAGCTCTTTCTGAGTACAGTAATCTTTTGACTTTTTAATATGAAGTTGGAATGACATAACTTTACATAAAGATTATTCTATGATATGAAATTTTGAATGGGTGACATGAAAATTGTTTATGGGCTGTCTTTAACATTGTTATTATTGACAGGAGTGCAAGCAAGTGGAGAAAGGCCATAGCTTCTATGATTTTCAATTCAATACAAGGATCGTCAAATCGACAATTGTGCATTTTCAGGTAGAAACACTCAACTGCTTAAAGTTTTAATTTTAAACAAAGAAATTGTTTTAGTTAGAATGTAGAAACACTCTCAGCTGGTTACTGTGTTACTAGGATGTCTAGGCATGCCTCATGATCTTGACATTTGACAAGTGTAAATTTATTTACATTTATCGTTCTTAAGATTTATTGGGTGAAGTCCATAGGAGCAGGAATTTTCTCTGAGTCGTATCTATCACTTCCATAACCAGTTAATCTACTTGGTTTTTAAATTCCCCCAGTCCCCGGCCCATTTAACATGGACACGAGTTGTTTGCTTTGCTCAACCCATTGTACTATCCTTTTGTTTTGAACATTTTCAATGCATATTACTTTGTTTTTCCGCGGTATAGTTTATTTGTTTGTGAGGTTGAGATGAGAGCTAGAATATTTCTTCACATGCCATTCATCTGTTGTTTTAATGTCTGATTAGGTGAAATCAAATTTACTATTGAATTTGAATTCTTTGAAGTTTTGACTCCACGATTAAGAGCGAAATCTTTTACTTTACAAGTTAAGTTTGGTTGGATTATCCAAGTACCATCAGATTATAGTTTTGCAGGTGTTCTGTTTTTTGATTTGTGAGTGTTGCTATGTGCCCAACTCCTCCTTGCAAAGGTATGGAGACTACAGATGCTGTTTTCATGTTAGAACTTGGTATTTGTTTTCAGTTGATTATAAAATTCAATAGTTTCCTGTTGATGTTAGACTGTAGTCCATAGATGCTGTCTTAATGTTATCCTTATTTGATAGTAAAACTCACTTCTTCCAGATAAAATTGATTTAGTTAGATACAAAACTTGCTCTAGCTTCAAGCGTGCTGACTTCAATTCCATTTCTAGTTCAGCTAAATAGTTTTGTTAGAACTTTGTATATTGCGGTTTGTAGATTTACTCAACGGCGGGTTCTTGCCTGCTTTATTTTGTTGCGACTGCTTGCATGCTCAGTCCTGTTAAGCAACAAAAGAATTGTCTGGCACTAACCCTCCCCTTTATATGAATGAACTGGTTTTGTAATTATATTTTGTGCCCGGTTCAACTAGCATTGAGCCGGGTCTTCTATTCACTTAATCCTTTTTGTGCAGATTACACTTGCCAAGTGACGCATGAATTTTTAATAAAATTACGAGATCTTTAGTTCGAAGGTACAATCTTGAATATTTGCGAGTTCGTTTTCAACAGCTGAATATGTTTATGCCAAGTTATGGATATGGAAGCATTATGGTGAGGATATAACATGCTTTCATGTAAATTTAGTATTTTGGTAGCTTAAATTTGCCTAAAAGAATTGCTTATTTAGCTATATTATCATTTGAAGCTTGTCATTCTACCGGCTAACAGACATGTGGGAGCTATTATTTACGTGTAAGATAACACGTATTCATGGTTTTTCAATAATTGAGAATTAGTCTAACTTCCTATTTGTTGCTATCAAAATTGTGTTGATTATTTAATCGCTAGTTTTCTAATGTTACTGTTATAAATAGTCTTAGCTTGAACTGCCGGCTGTTGCCAACTCTTTTGAGATGGTGCATGATGTATTCTTCCTGGGGAATCTTGGTTTTATTTGCTTCTACTTTTTGTTGGTCCTAAACTTTAATGTAAGCCTTTTGTATTCAGGAGTGCTGTTTTATATCTATTTTTGTAATTTAAGGGTGGGAGTTATACATGTGCATCTGTCACGGTAATAATAAATTGTTCATATGGCAGTTGGGGTTTATAAGGGTTTATTCTTATTCGCCCTTTTATCCCTAAAAATCTGATTCACATGACAGCTCATATTTTTTTCTCTTTTTCAGTGTACTTGTGTATGCATTGGCATCTTATTGTGTTGTTTTTAGCGTGTTTCTAATTTTACTATGGGAATGATCTGGTGAGACGGTCACGAGAGATGCTTTGTAATATTTGGTTTGATATAATCTTTCTAAGTGGGTGGTTGTTTGAGAACGTTTGAGAGCTGTGATTCTATTTTTTTTGTTAACTCAATGTTCTATGGATTTCTATCTTTGTGATTATAAATAAGGAAAAGGAGATTTTACCCCATATTTTGTCCTTTTCAGGCTCAATAAGTGGCCAAGCATTATGTCCCTCTAGCTTGCTAAGTTAATTGTCACTAGCTTTTTTGTGTATTTGTAGAGACCCCCATCCTAGCAGATTTCTAGTGTAAGCATTTTTGACTGATCTCATCTATATAAGCTGCATTTTAGTTTTAAGGGACGATCATTCTGATCTGATGTTCGGCTGTCTTGTTGTTGAAAGATAAAATTTGTGTTATCAATTGGAATGACTATCGACTTGAAATTATTTTTTTTCTGCCTTTCCTGAATTAATGTTCTTGTTTAACCTAGTTATGGGGAATGCTGTGCATCAGAGTTTGATGCTTTTTTAGTTCTTTTGACATTTTATGTATTTGTAATCCTTCATGAACTCATGGAGGATATACAGTGATCATTGGGGGTACTTTATGTTATCTCGGATTCCAGTGTTAATAAATTCATGTTTCTTATGAGCATAAGGAAAGAAAAGAATTTGTGGGAATTTATGATGCTTTTTAGATGGTGAACGATGTGCTCCTGAACTGGCTCTCGACTTTTTTTCAGCTGAGGAACCTATTATGGGCGACCTCGAAACATGACGTGTACCTTATGCAAAACTACTCAGTAATGCACTGGTCCGCACTTCTAAGGAGGGGCAAAGAAGTACTCAATGTCGCCACACCAATAGTTCCCACAATAGTAAGTAGCATATCTTATTTTATTTATTAATTTTGGAATTTTTGTTGGCTAATATTCTTGTTTACCAACTGATAATGATGAACTGGGTTCTGTAGAACAACCCTGGGTCTTTGGCACAGACACTTTCTAGAGTTCAGATTAGCACTATGGCTGTTAAAGACAATCTAATGGTAGCTGGCGGTTTTCAAGGGGAACTCATCTGCAAGGTACATGACACCAAAAAGAAAAAAAGCAAAAAATGCGATTTACCGTGTGTAAATTTCTCACATGGGTATTTTCACTTCGCAGTATTTAAATCAACATGGAGTTGCCTTTAGCACAAAAGTATCCCCAGATGACAATGCTATAACTAACGCTGTGGACATATACCATAACTCCAAGTAAGAATTTTATCTTAATTTTACTACTCCCTCAATCCCTAATTAAGAGTGCATGTTTGACTTACACATTTTTTCAAATGAACTAATTTCATCACAATCAATGGTTTAGAACAAAACTTGAAACTTGTTTCCTATTGTAAGTTTTGGTACGTTGATTATTAAGGATAGTGTAATCGTAATTCGGGACATCTCGAAAAGCAATAGTGTACTCATAATTTGGGACAGATGGGAGTACTTAATATTTGTCATTAGAAGCCTTTTATGTGTATTCTTGCGGTAGTATTGTGCGTAATGTGATAAATATGCGACATTTTATTTTTGTGCAGCGGGTCAATGAGGGTTATGACTGCAAATAATGATGCTCAAGTACGAGTCTTTGATGCCTCTGGGAATTTCGCTTGCCTTAATCAATTCTCCTTCCCATGGTCTGTGAATGTGAGTAGATGGTTGTGTTTGATAAAGTGAAGAAAAATAAAGAAACTCTCTAAAAACTAACTGGCAAGGCCAAATTTTCTCACTCTAAAATACTCATCATCCATTTTTTTTGGGCAGAATACCTCTGTTAGTCCTGATGGTAAATTGCTTGCTGTTCTCGGGGACAGTGCCGAGTGCCTGCTTGCTGATACCCAATCAGGGAAGGTTAGTCGCTTCTCGTGCCACTGATAATTTCAGTTTTATCTCGTGTAAAATTTCCCCAGATATTCAGATACAAAATATTTCAGTGATATATGCATTGATAAATCTCACAATTTTCACATGACCTTCATAGTACACCCTTTCGATAGTCCCACCTTCCTTTTTGGGACATAGTCAATGGACCAAGCAAATTCTAGTAAATCGCTGAAAGCCTGCATTGGTATCTTTATTTACTCTCTGAACAAAATCCAATAAAAATACCCATAATTTCATATGAATATCTGTTAACTACTGGTGTAGTTTGTGATATTGATACATGATATATCCATCTATATATCCTTAGAATTGAAGTTGCGAGATACTCTTGTTGCTAATTAAGAGTCTCTGTTCGGCTTCTACATTTTCTACGAATGCACAAATTTCATAACAATGAATGGTTTAGAACAAAAAATTGTTTACTATTTTCTAAGTTTTGGTACGTTAATTATTAACTCGAGGGAAGTGGACTCTTAATATGAAACATCCCAAGAAAGAATAGCGTACTCTTAATTTGGGATTGAGGGAGTGTCATTTTTTTCAGTGTCATTTCTTGCCGTATTTAAACCTTTTCTCAACTCAAACCAGAAATAATCCACATCATAATGGATGCTTAAAAGTGTGTGGTTCAATTTGCAGGTGATTGGAAACCTCAAGGGGCACCTTGACTATTCATTCACATCAGCATGGCACCCAGACGGCCAAATTTTGGCAACTGGGAACCAAGACACCACATGCAGACTTTGGGACATAAGAAACCTATCCGAGTCCTTGACCATACTCAAGGGCCATATGGGTGCCATCAGAGCCATTAAGTTCACCTCGGATGGCCGGTTCATGGCCATGGCTGAACCGGCCGACTTTGTTCACATCTTCGATACGCAATCGGATTATACCCAAGGGCAAGAGATTGATCTTTTTGGTGAGATTGCTGGAATATCCTTCAGCCCGGATAATGAAGCACTCTTTGTTGGGGTTGCAGACCGGACCTACGGTAGCGTATTGGAGTTTGACCGGAAACATTACAACCAGTATATGGGCTCTGTTCTATAATTGAAAGCTGTATATATATGTAAGTGTTAGATATAATTTTGCATGATGGTGCATGTAAAAGTTGTTTTGGTGAAGCAAAGTATATAGTTGCAGCCTGGAAATTTTGGATTTTGCAGATAGAAAAAGGTCTTTTCTGGTTTCTTTTTGTAAGTTATTATTATTATTATTATATTTTTATCATTTTGTTGTTTGACATAGAGACCTTGTTTTTTGTGAGAGAAAAGTGTTATTCATCATTCCAGTTTTGAAGTTTTTCTGTTAAAATTAGTGGACTGATGGCTGGTGCATTTGGTAGACGCAGTTATTCAGTGTGCAATTCAATCCATGTTTATCAGAGCGTGTAGGGAAATAGTTTTTTCAATTTTATGATTTTTTTTTTGTATTCAATCTCAATCTTCTTATGGTACAAAAGAGAAGCGAGGTATTAGTACTTTTTCTCATATTAATTTCAAAACAATACGAAAATTACGTATTTAATTGTAATATTTTTTGTTGGATTCTTTGCAATTATAATATATTTGTAGGATGTTAGTTAAATCTTATCATTGAAACAAAATTGATTTATTCTTTCAATATAAAAAAATTATAATTAAAATAGTCAGGACTGGCTGTATCTTTTATTTGTGACAAGTTTATACTAATGCTTTTGGTACGACGCTCTGTAAATCATTTTGCAATGGCCAATGTTACTCATTATTTGATTCACAATGATTATACAACAATGGTAACATTTATTTAAGGGGGTAAGAAGTGCAAAATTGAGTTGTACGATAAATTAGAAAACAAGTTAAAAAATGTGGCCATGTTTTGAATAAATATCCCTCATCTTCCTTCATTTTTAGTGAAATTTTTTTCTTCATCGCTAATTTATTTTCATTAAAAAAAAAAAGATACATCTCTCAATTTATTTAACTTCTAACAAAAATACATTATTTAGACACATTAGAGCTGAAAAGTCATCATATTTCATTGGGATGTGCTTGGTGAGAGTGCTGCAGGTGCCAAGAAAGAATTATTTTTTGTGGGGAAATTGATTTTCTTATATATCAATAATATATTCACTTGATTTATGAAACCCCCAGTATTTGCATACTTGAGCTACAATGGATTTGCGCGGATATGGCTTGAGCTAGTTTAGTGTTGAATAGCACTACTATTGACATTATTATGCGCATTTTTTTTGAAACCTTTTGATGTTGTTTATCATTCAATCCTCAATCCTCATCAAAAGCAGTACCATTGGTTTTTTTTAACTGATTTTTTCTATTGCTGTGAAGAACAAATAAAACAAGGTATTGCTACAAGTCTAAGCAAAAATATAAATATAGGTATAGACATCACCAAAAACACATATTGCAGTAAGTGAACACCAATATGGCAATATCATACCCCCCAAAAAAAAAAAACACACAACTAAATTCTTACTTCAAACAGAAATGGTCTAGCAAACAATAAAACCAGCTAAAGACCATAATATATTATACCTAAACAAGCTATTAATAATACAATAATATACCTAAATAAATAAATTGGCTCTGCAAATTGCCAAAAACTCCAACGCAGTAGCCACCACCTAAAACTAAAACCCTATAACCTTAAAAACAACAGAGAGACCCACATTAAACAACAAGACACAAATTCAAATCGAACTCCAATCTATTTCATTAGATGGATACTTTTCCAACATCAAATTCTCCGACGAGCAACCATCCCACATGGGATCCTCCTCCGTAAACTCCGCAAAAGTCAGATCCGACAACGCCGAACTGGAACCACCACTCTCCGAGCATCCCGACACCGCCGGTGACGTCCCACATGCCACGGTATCAGATACCTCCGGACTCGTGTCAGGTACTGACGTACACGTGTCCGATGCGTCAGGTGACTTCTTCCTCGGTTTCTTTCCGTCGATGGGCTTCCCGTCGGCTAAGTTCTTGCAGATGGCTTGGAGCTTGGCGTCGACGGCGGAGTGAAGCGGCTTGTAGTCTCCGATGTGGGACCCTTTGTGACTGAGCTGGGGGAAGTTGAGCCGAGCCGAATCCCCACGTAGGCTGTAAGCCGCCTTGTCGTATGCCAGCGCAGCTTCTTCAGCCGTATCAAAAGTACCGAGCCAAAGCCTGGTCCGGTTCTTGGGTAAACGGATCTCGGCGACCCATTTTCCCCAGTGCCTCTGTCTGACTCCCCTGTAGAGCTTGGCGGGTTTTTGGAGAGACCAGACTTGCTTCATGGGTACAGGTTTCGGACCAAGGAAGTGGGCCCATTGAGGTTGGACTCGGTTCTGGGACTGGATCTCGTGGATCTGGGTATGACACGGTTGCTCCAGAATAAATGGATCTAGATCCGAGAACCCATCGGAAAAGATATTATGGGTCTGGATCGGGTAGGAAAAATCGGGTCGGGTGGAGGTTGAAGGAGAGGAATAGAAAGAGGGATTTGTTGTGAATGAAGAAGAAGAAGAAGAAGAAGAAGAAGAAGAAGAAGAAGAAGAAGATGATGTATTAATAAAAGGTTCAAGTGCTTCCATTAATTCACCGCCTCTAAAGGAATCAAATTGAAGAGTTGATCTGCTACTGTCGATAAAATTCATTGTAGCTGCCATTTCTTAATGTAAAAAAGACAAAATTACCCTGTTTCTCACCAAAAATCAAGAACAGGGGTTTGTTTGTTTCTCGGGAAAATAAGAGAAACCAAGAACGAAAATAAAAAACCTCCAAATTGAAGGGAATGAAAAAGTGGTCTTCAAATAACAACCCTTTTTCTTCTTCGAGGGACCAAAAATAAAGCCCTCCTATGAAAAATTTACACAAGAAAACAAATTGAACTAAAAAAGAAAATAGATCTCTGTTCTGAAAACACCCGACTCTTTTTCTGATAAATTCTTTAAAAGTTTCGTTTTTTTTTTTCTTTGTTGTTCTGAAATGAAACCCAAAAACAACAAACCCAAAAAACAGATAAATCTTTTAAATTGAACAACAAAAAAGAGAGATGATTTACAGAAAGGGATACAGAGAAGCGGGGATACAGAGGGGGAGGAAATCTAGTCTTGAGAAAATCAAATCAAGAAAAATTAAAATTTAGAATGCAGTGAAAATTTCTCTCAAAACCTCACAATTTGTTTGTTCACTCATATATCTGTACAAGTCGGACTTTCTGGCCTGTTTATATAGCTAAAAGTAGCCCACTGATTTACAGTCTTAATCTATCTTGGTAATCACGATTTTCTCTCTCTAAACCTTAATTAACTATAATTTTTTGTATTATCTACTGACCTTAGCAGAAACCGGCTGTTTTGGGTTGATGCCCGATTTGGCAATACCATTTTGTCCATTAATATGACGACGCGTGTCTTTCGAACTGACACCTGTCTATCAGCTCACGGGCAGCTGTCGGTATTTCGTTCTGCAAGGTTTGTTTGACTATACGCGTTCACACCGTCGATTAAGCAACCAATTTGTCCCTCTTTCACTCAATTTTCGTGTTTTCTTTTCGGCAAATTATACTTAAGCCCCCTAAACTATTATGTTTTGGCACTTTACTCTCTAAATTTATAAAAGTAAAACTTAACACCCACAAACTATCATCTTTTCTTACTCAACCCAACTTTCAATTCTTGTGTAACAGATTCTATGCCTCCGGTCGAAAACAATATGAAAAAAAACATATAAATATTTAATTTGAGTTAAAAAATAAAAAATAAGTTGAGGTATATGATAAAATATTCTATATTTTATACTCATTTTTATGAGTAGATATCTTTCATTTTTTATTATTTTTTGTAAATTTTTTTTCATCTTGAACTAAAAAAAATAAAATTTAGTCATAGAAAAAATTACAAAGAAATTTCATCACATGTCTTAACTTATTTTTATGTTTTCACAAAAATCAACATTTTTTTTAATATTATTATCAAACGGATCTTATATTTTTTAATAAATAATAAGATCAATGTTTTAATAAGAATCTCCGTAAATTAAGATCAATATTTTAATAAGAATCTCCGTAAATTAAGTAAATTAAGAGGCTAAATCTACCCCCATCAATGTTTTATATGATTACAAGTTAAAAAAGAGCAATAGGATACTATGTTAGCAATAATATAACTTTTAAAAGGTGATTTTTATTTGCACATTATTAAATATTTAATTTTATTGTATATTTTATTTATTTTATGTCAAATGAATAAGTGTATATTAGTTACTTGATAACAAATAAGCAAATAAATACATGTTATTCATTTGATAAAAAAATAAATAAGATATTAAGATTTTTATTTATTTATTATTATTAAATAATATACATCTATTTATTTATTTATTTATTTATTATTAAATAAATAATATTTATTTATTATTGTACGAATGAAAAGTGAAACGTATGCATCACTCTCCTCTTAAATTTGAGTCAAAATTGGTCACATCAATTGACGGCAAATGGTGTTGAAAAAAAAGGCAGCCACTATTTGCACTCCACTTATTTCTTGGTTTCACTCCAATGTTAAAAAAGTTATAAGTGTCTATTTGCACACCACTCCTTCCTTTTTTACCCAATAATTATTTATCTTAAAGTTAAAATTAACCTTCCTAATTACATATTAAATATTAATTACTTTGTAAAATTCAAATAGAATTAAATATTTTTTTACGTCTGATTTCTCCTCCGACCGTGTTTGATTTACTTTTCACTTGAAACAAAACATAAACCTCACTCACCAAATAACGAGTGAGAAAGTGAGCCTTACTCGCTTGACATCCGTATTCTGGTTGCACCATAGTCACCCCATGTCTAGCGAGTAATATACTCGTTAGATGTTAAGCTTAAAAAATTAGACAGTAAGTTTTATTCATTCTAGGTACACCCCAGCCACCAAATGTCCAGCGAGAAAGTAAGCCTTACTCGCTGGACATCCGTCTTCTGGTTTCACCATATTCACCTAATGTCTAGCGAGCATTATCACTTTACGACATGGGATCAACAGATTCTTCTTTTAATACTAGTAATGTAAGTAAATTACTCATTTTCTTCTTCTTTGCAATAATTAGGATAATAAATTAACAAGAAATAAATGATCAAAACATGCATGGCAGTATTTTTAATATCTAAAAATGGTACTTAGATAGTGTAATACATTAAGCCTAACACATGTACCAAATCCAAAGCAAATACATTAACAAAAAAGAAGTACAAAAAATAATTACATTAAGCCAAACGCAATTGCATTTACATAAAAATAACTATTTTGTTTTCTTCGGTGGTGGGGCTTTGACTTTTTCGGAGGATTTGCATGCTGGCGGGGCTTCCGTTGTACTTGCAGTCTCTATCGGAGTATCTTCATGTGTCTTCTTTCGCCTAGTCTCTATCGGGGCATCCTCATTGTCTTGCTCTGATTTAGTTTTTCTTACATCCCTGAGCATATTGTATGCATATTTCGCAGCTTCTACAAATACAATGTGGACATCAAACAAAAGCAAAAGTCTTTTAATAGAAAAGGAACTCCATAATGGGACCATTAATTGTTCCAGTTACTCAACAAATCAGAATTTCCTTCTTATAGTTCCAACTGAAAACCATTTTCAAATAGAGCAAAACAAATACAACAGGAAAATCATAGAGAAGCAAAAATCGCTGGATATCAGTAGACAGTCATAGCCTGTAACTCGCTCCATGATAAGCGAGTATGAGATGCATAATCACTAGATATGTAGCGAGTAAGACCAATTAATTGACTGCTAGCATTTTCGTAAAGATTTTATATCAAAAATGCACAACCTCATTCCCAGTAAAAACAATCACAATATTCAAAATTAAACCGATATAATAAATAATGTTATACATGCTTGACCAAATCACTAGAAGCTAAACAATACCCATAAATAGAAATCACTAGAATCTAAATAATACCCATAAACAGAAATTACTATGTCAAATTGTGAAACTTACTTCGTTCGTGATGTTGAAGACGGAAATAGCGAGATAATGATGCCGATGGTAAAGTAAGTGAAGGATGGTGCTTGTGATGAAGACGAAGATGAAGAATGGGTGAGTCTATGAGGAGGAGTGGGTGAGAAAGGTTAGCGTGAAGGAGGGAAATGAGAGAAAAGATCGTGCGAGTGGTGGGAGTGGCTTTGAAGTTAATTATTAACTTATGAATTAATGTGTTTAATTAATTAATTAATTAATTTGTGTAATAACAGGAGTGGTGAGATTGGTTTTGGAGTGGTAAAGAGAAAGCAATAATACTTTTGGAGTGTTTCTAAGCAGTGGAGTAAAACTAAGAAATAAGTGGAGTGTGAATAGTGGCTGCCAAAAAAAATGGTGTATCATTCATTACGAGTGACGGGGAAGCGGTCAGTACCAATTAGTGAGGTATTGATTTTTTCCACAAATATGTGATGAAGCCAAGCACGCGGAAAGAATCCTCTAGACCTTTGATTGGACTCATCCCATCTGGACCGACACTATAATTTTAATTTTTGCTCTTTTACTATAAGCATAGGTGAAGAAGATCCGGGTAAAAATTAAAATTAAAATAAAAATGGAAGTTATAATGAGCATTTATTTTTTTAATATAAAGATAAAGATGGGATAGGTGAAGATAAGGAAAAAAAATTAAGATAAAGATGGGATACTAAAGGAGAGCCTTTTTTAATATAAACAATAGGTGAAGAATCGGATAAAAAATTAAGATAAAGATGAGATGTTTAGAAAATGGGCGGAGAACATAGATTGAAAATATAAGAGTACAATTAAAACAAAAACAAAAAAAGGGGGGGTTTGATAAATGTACTCCCATTTGTTTTATTAATATTAAATTAAATTCATTCCAGATTAGTCTTTAGTAAAAATAAAATTAATGATCTTTCACTAGTCAAGAGATCTAATGACCAAGTTGGTTAGCATAGTTGGATTGGTGTCCGTGAGAGATCGCATGTTTGATTCTCACCAAAGGAAGAATTTGGGGTGTATTTTTTTATTAGTAGTTAAAGAATGAAACTTAAGGCTCCGTTTGATTGCAAAGAATGAAAATTTAGTTAGTTTGTGTAAAAAGATAGAAAATCAAGTGAGAGATGTTGTTCATTTTATGAGTAGATATCATCCATCTTTCTATATTTTTGGTGAAAAACTTTTCATCACCACCATGTAAAGAAAATTTATTTATGGAAAAACTTAAAAATCAAGAGGATATCACTCCTATCACTCAACTTATTTTTCATCTTTTCACCAAAACTAACTAAATTTTTTTTTTCGACTTTGCAAACAAACAAAGCCTAAATCTCCATTTTCTTAAAAAGTTGGCTGGTGAAAGTTAGGTAGAATAATTCATTTTTAAGTTATTTTGATTCGTAAATAATGTTTTGTTATTATTATTATTATTATTATTATTATTATTATTATCATTATCATTTTGTTTTTTTTAAAAGAAAATTAAAAAAGAGATGTTAAAATTTGTTGGTAAAATGAAATTGATGGGCCAAACTTCTGTTTGCCCACTAACATTAAAAGGTTCAAAATATGGGTGGCCTAAACCATGCATAATAAAGAAAATGGCTGGAGAACACATGTTGAAAATACAGGAGTACAATTAAAACAAAAACAAAAAAAAGGGTGCGTAGACACCTTAATTTGTACCAATTTACAAAATCATCCCTACATGCACGCATTTATTGCCTGAATTGATTCTTTTTCAAAAGTCGATTTTTTAGTACTTTAGGGACCATGTCGCAGGCCCTGGGGGTAGCCTTTTTTGAAGTTTTTTTTTTTTTAACAAGATTTTTTTTTATAAATAGGATATTTGAGGTCTCATTTGAGAGGGACAACACTCAAGAGAGTCTTAGAAAAAGAAAATTCTATCTAGATCATTAGGGAGAGAGTTTTAGAGAGTGAAAATTAGGGAGAGAGTTTTTAGTGAGAGAAAATTAGAGAGAGGAAGTTTTAGAAATAAAAAGTTCTAGAGAGAGAAGCAAGCAAGGAGGAAATAATCAAGCTAGCAGTCTTATTCTTCTTCAAGCGCATCAGGTACGTCTTTCTACAACTCTTCTGATTTTAATTATTATACAAGTTTTAATCAAAAAAATTACATAATTTGCAAAGAAATTCACTGCTTTCAAAACAAGTCCTTTATAAGTTTTGCAAGAAAACTAAAATATGTTTTGACACGTTTTCAAAACAAACAAATACAAAAATAATTTTCAAACAAGTGAAACTACGAGACTTTAATTTCAGTCTAAGCATGAATACGTAAGCGCTCGATTCTAATTTCACAAATACTGTTTTAAATTGAACTTATTTGAAAGGATTATTTTGAAAACAATTTAAATTACTTGTAAGATATATAAAATAAGAATTAAATACATGATCCATTAAGAGACCAAAATGGTGAATTGGGTGCCTAACACCTTCCCAATTCGTAACATAGTTTCCGAACCCTAGCAAAACAAGTTATCAATCAAATCTCTAGTTTCAAACGTATAAAAGGTAATTTGTCTTCGGATTGTCTTTTATACAATCTTTTGTTTGTTTTATTGCGAAACAAACTAGCTACTCTAAAAACATGTTTTCCATCAAAACCGCAAATTTAAAATAAACAACCAAAATGGAGAAGGAATATCGGAAGGCTAGATTCTCACAAGGTGGGGTAGGGTGGGGGGTTGATAAATGTACTCCCATTTGTTGTCACTAACACCTTCTAAAATTTTTATTAATATTAAACTAAATTTTATTCATATTACCCTCTCATTTCACTTTTTTATACAAAAATTAACTATTAATTAATTTAATTAATTAGTCATTAATCACAACAAAATAATACCATCACCCCCTTACCACCCTCTTCTTCTTCTTCTTCTCTTCATCCTTCTCTTCAAAACATACATATATACATAAATATATATAGATTCGAAAACAAAATAATATGGATTCTTCTTCTTCCTCCTCGTCCTTATTTTTTCTTTTCTTCTTTTTATTCAAAATATGCATATATACATACACATACACACACACACACACATATATATATATATATATATATCAAAACATACATGTACACGCACACACACATATATATGTATATTCTAAAATGAAAGAAAAAATAAACAAAAAAATGCATATATATATATAGATTTTTTCTAAAAAAAAGTTACAGATCTGTTTAAGTTTCAGATGCTCAATGTCGAACAAATAACAATGAAGATATTCTCCCAATAACGGGAGAGTAGTACTACATTTACTTTTCCAATGGCAGGAGAGTATATCTAAAAAATTGAGCTGTATCTTAAGTTATTACTGAAGTTCTAGATATTTAATATCGAGCAAGTAAAAATAAAGATACTCTCCCAATGACAGGAGAGTATATCTCAAAAATTGGGTTGTATCTTAAGTTATTGCTGAAGTTCTAGATAGTCAATGTTAAGCGAATACTAATTAAGATACTCTCCCATTTATGGGAGATTATTACAACATTTACTTTCCCAATGACGAGAGAGCATGACCTAGAGATGATTAAACACACCTTTATTTTTATCAATATCTCTGGACTAATATCTAGCTTAAAGCGCCAAATTAAATACATGGAGATTATTAAAGCAATACAAACTACTATTTCAATCACCATGTCAAAGCAATATAAACTACTATTTCAAACACTATGTTAAAGCAAAAACTAATCTACCATTTAAAGCACCAAATGTTAAAGTACAAACATATCCCAAACAATAAATTACTAAAATATGAAATATTAAAACAATTAAAACATTCACTAAATGTTAAGGTATAAACATTAAACAACCTAACACCAAAACATAAAAGTATCAACCAATTAAAAAAGATTCTTGGTTTTTTTCGTCTTCATGTTTTGTTCTTGTTCATGTTTTTGTTCAATGGCACGATCATCTTTTGGTACTTTGATAATCTCTAAATTCTTTTTATGAGCCCGACCATGCTTACGGCTTTTTGGAACATACTTTTGTGATTTCCTTCGTCTCTCAAACGTTGTCATTGGATTATTTTTTGTCACGCCTAAGATAATAAACACAATGTATTAAATTCTCATTAGACATGAAATTAAGCAAATGCATAGAAGAATAAAAATTAGAATTCAGTTGACATAGTTACAGAAATGAAGTATTTTGATATTTAGTGTCTGGTGATTAAGGTAAGATAGTGTATTTTGCTGATCTAAAATAACTTAGATTGTAGTGTGAGCGAAAGGTGTCAAATTTAACTTTATTTTGTAAAGAATGGTATTCAAATGTCATGAAAAATTGGAATATTGAAGGAAAAATGGATAAAATGGAGTTACTTGAGAGTTGACACTATTTATTACAAGCCTTGTCCCAATACATATTTGAAATTGATTTCACATAAGTTGATTTGTAATGTTATTTCAAAAATACATGTGGAAATCCTCTCATTGTATCAATCCATTCTCCACCACCGAATCAAAAATACAACCAATACTTTTAAGATATATTAGCTTTCAAGCCTAATGGTTTACAAACCCCCTACCTAAGATTACAAGTGTTTTTTCATAACCTTCAAGAAAAAAGACTGATCATTCCTTAATTTGCTATAACTTTATATTAAACTTCTTTTTTACAACAGTGCAAAACATTAAAGCCCTATTGAACGAGAATACTGTCAGCTTAAAAGTATCCACATATTGAATTGAGTGCCTAACTAGTTATAACAAAAAAATGTTGAGTGAGATTATTCAAAGGAGTAGATACAAATCATATAAATAGAAATACTCGTTATATGAGATTTAGCAATTGTAGATAAATTAAATTGATAATTAAAAAAGGGCATCCAAATTTTGACAGAGCGACAAAACAGAAGAATAACGACTTACTATTTTTCGGGAACATAACTAGCGGGATAGAGACAACGAGAGACCAGCGGAGATGGAGTGGAGTAACTGGAGTGGAGTAGATGAGATCCACTGGCAGAGATGGAGAATGAGAGAGACCGGCTGCGGAGATGGGAAGGAGATAGACCGGCTGTGGAGGTGGAGATGGAGTCTGAGAGAATGACAAGAGATAAAAATTTAGCTTAATTATTTTAATTATGGTTCTTAATCTAGAGGGTAGTGGAGGGGGGTGTTTGTGATAAATTTTTTAAATGTGAGGGTGTAAAGTGTAGAGGGTGTTTGTGACAACAAAAGGAGGTGCATTTATCACCCCGCAAAAAAAGTGACCACACAAAACGCTAGTGTTAGGAAATCTAACCCAACCCTGGAAACATGGATCTTGAGTAACATATGTGGCCTTTCATTCCCTTCAAATGTGCATTTGAATAGTAAGAGTGTCTTCGACAAACTCTTCAAAAATGATTTTTTAAATATGTAATTTGTTGATTTATTCTCTTCAAATGTGTATTTGAATAGTAAGTGCATCTCTAACAAACCTTTTAAAAATGAATTTTTAAATATGTAATTTGTTGACTTAATTGACAATTTGAAAAGTAATATTTAATGACTTCAAACAAACTCTTTAAATGATAATATTTTAATATTTTTTTTATTCTTATTTGACCAACACAAACTTTAATCAAATAAAATATTTCAAAAAATAATTTGAAGATCTATTTTTCACTAGCCAAATTTGAAGAGAGATAATGACTCTTTAAAATAGAGAGCCAATTTTACTATTTTTGTTAGAGCCGATTTTGCTGATATAGCTCTTTAAAACAATAGCATTTTAGTCCTTTGAAGAGTTAGTTGAAGATACTCTAAATCCACTTTTACACTCCCCAACTTCCAACAACCAACAAAGCAATAGAAGAGAGAAGTCCAACACTAAAAAAAGGGTGTTCTTAAATGTACCAACATAATCTGTCTTCTCATCCTATCACGGCCAGCCCTGAGTTTTGAAGGCCCCTAGGCAAACTATTTTTTCAGGGCCCTTTTGTATAAAGAATCTAGTACTTATGAATGAGCCGTATAAGGATCGATCTTTAACAACAAAATTTTGCTGCTAAAACAATTTTTGGTATTTTTGCATCAAATTTTTTGTCTCTAAAGAGCCGATCCATATACAACAAAAGTATTGCAAAAAATAAAATAAAATAAATACATAATTCAATCACACTAACAATCAACATTGATATTGCAAATTTTAAAAAAATAAAAATAAATTTGGTCTTTGTACTTCACAAGAAATAGTGTTTAAGTCAAAACAAAACCTAAAAAATGTGCATGGACTATTTACCTTAAAAGAAATGTTATTTCAATATATTCTTTTTAATATGTGGGCCTAACTTTTTAATTGAGTGAAAATTTTAATTTTTTTTAAGAAAAAATTAAGTCCACATGTGTCTTCATTTTACTAATTTACATTGGGCCATATAAAAAAAGTGTCAAAGGTAAAAATTTATATTAGTGGGGGGTTTAGTTAGTAAAGAAGTTAAGTTACAAATTATTAGGGTGTCCAGAATCCAATTCAAATCGAGAAACCAATCCAATCCAATCCAATCAATTTTTCGTGGATTTTATGGATGATTAGATTGGATCGGATGCAAAATTTGAAAACCGAAAAAAATTGGATTGGTTTCGGTTTGATGTGCTCTAGGAACCAATCCAATCTGATCCAATCCATTATTAGAGTTGTCACATGTCTCTCCCTTATTAGTGGCATAATATAATATATACAAGGGGTCACTTTAAAATCATTTTATCTTAGTTTGTTATTTAATATTTAGTTTAATCATGTATGGTTCGTCACTTGGTTTAATTATATATTTGTGGTTAGACAATAGACATTTTAACTTGAAACTATTTGGTTGAACACTTGAACATTTCAATAATATAATATATTTTATTTTAAACTTCTAATCGGATCGGATCGAAATCGTTCCAATCCAACATTGTATTGGATTGGATTGTATTAGATTGGTAAAGTGTATTGATTGGATTGGATGTCAAAACCTAAAATCGATATCAGATCGGATCGGATGGACACCCCTACAAATTATATTTTTAACAAAAGTGGTGCAAAAAATTAAATTAGTAAGGTCACTAATATTTTGAATAAAAATTAGGCTAATAATGGTTTAGAAAAAGTTTAGTATTCAAAAAGTGAAAAAGCTCAAACTCATTTGAGGGAAATAATATATATATATAATAAAAAAAATAGCAATAAAAAGTAAAGACAAAACGGCAACGTGTAGGCCACATGAATTGAATGAATCTTCTATGATCACTAATTCACTATTGACAACCCATGAGAATTGAACCTGTGATCGCTAGAAAATAGTAGCTATAAAACATAAAAACCACCATTGGGCCAAGCCTCTCCATTATTATTTTTGTGTACACCTTAATATATCTATTCAAAACTTCATATACATATACATAACACCCTGACGATTGGTGGCCCTACTATAACGGTGGCCCTAGGCGACCGCCTGGGTCGCCTATAGTCGGGCCGGCCTTGCACCCCATCAAAAATTAAAATACCGTCAACTGTAACTTAAAAAATAGCATAAAATCCATTCTATTCACCCCGATTTTTATAAATTAAAAAAATGCCACTTATTTGTCTTCTCACAACTTAAATTTTTAAAATTAAAAAATTAATTACAAAACTATATTCTTTATTCTTTCAAAGTTTATACTAATCGGCTTCAAAGTTTGGATTATATTGTTGTATAATGTTTTTGATCATATTGCAAGAAAACATTTTAATTTTAATATACTAATTAGCTTGATTGATGCTCCAGAACACACACATAAACAAAATTTAATCACTACAGAATAGACTAAACAATTAGGCTTGATTTTTACTATTTTATTTGATTTCTCAATCCTTTAGTAGAAATTGAACACAATACGATAAAAAAATCATGGATCTACCGAATTAAAAGTGAATAATCAATTCTAATTGCAAACTAAATAAGAATACAGAAGGATTACCAAGTAGCAGCAGTAACTTACATGAGAATATCAATCAAAAAAAATAAGAAACAATTTACTTCCTAGTAATTTTGGGTGGAGTGTAATAGTACAATTTACTTACAATCTAACATCAGGAAATTCTCAATATAAATAATCACAATTGACTAGTAAGATTTGATAATAAACACAAGTATCATATTTGCATAGTTAAACATTTATAGCACAAAATTTTAAAATTTTCATCCGGATAATACTCAGCTTATGCTATGCATATGTAATTTGTATATATTGAATATCGTATCTGCGTGCTGAAGTCCATTTCGATTTGCTTTTACTATTCTTTTCCTCTGGTTTTCTTAAATAATCTTGCACTTTTTTTTTGCTTTTAATCTTCCACTTCAAAGTTTCATTTATTCTTGTTTTCTACATAAATTCATTACCCACAATTTTTTTACTATGTTTTATTTTAATGCAAAAATTAATATTATTTAATATTTTTATTTTTAGTGACGAAACATTATCGCTCCTATATTATTTCAATAAACTCACCCCAATACTGGAATGAATTGCAAGTTCTTTTAAAAAATTGGTAGAGTGAGAAGAAAGTATTCTCATACTATGGTGAGAAGACGGATTATGCGGGTGCATTTAAGAACGTCCATACAAAACTCAGTCATATTATATCTATATGCTATTTATAACCATACATGTCTACTATTATATTATATCTTGTTGACCTTGAAGGTCTTAATCTTATTTTGATAATAACAATAAATCAATCATGTGTAATTTAACATGTTCTTGATATAAGATTATAGATTTCTTATTTGAAAAATCAAGAATAGCATGATTGCTCAAAGGAAGTTTGACAAGGATCATTCAATCAATATTCGATCAAGTCAACGAAGCATTGAACTAAAACCGATCTATCCAAATCAAGATCATTCATCTACAAGCGTTGGACAAGTCAAAGAAGATCATTCTCATCACTCACAAGCTAGTAATGCATTTCATAAAGCACAAAAGATCAAGGATCATATGCTAAAGCTTCAAGGGAAAAGCTTCAAGTGAAGAATCAATTTGAAGAAACAAATCGAAGCATTCGAAGACTCACCTATTTGGTAATTGAGTGTTTGCTGAGGATTAATGTAAAGTTTCTTAATTGATTGATTATATAGCTCAAATATAAACTTGCATCATTGTTAGATTGATCAAAACCAAGTTTGAATCAAAATCGTTTCAAAACATCATTCTTGCAAAAACCGGTTTTGAAATAAATTCATAATTAATTCATATGAATGAATTTTGATACAAAAACATATTTGGGAGTCTTAGAAACTTATTTGGAACACTCCCCAAGCATTAGAATTAATTTTGGAGTCATATTGCAAAAGTTAGAAAATTGCACAAAAGTCCCCACTCCAGTGCCATGTAGCCGACTCCACTGAAAGTACTAGAGTCGACTCCCTCATGGAAAGTCATGGAGTCGACTCCATGAAGACTCAGGGAGCCGACTCCCTTGACAAAATATAGCCGTTGGAACTTTGTTTAAAGTGCATTTTTGCCCCATTAATTTATATCACCACCACAAACGGCTATATCACTTTTGGGACTATAAATATGACTTCCAAGACTCATTCTAAACACCTTGAATCATTCATACACTTCATACTTCATCTATCTTCAATATCTAAAGATTCAAGAAATTATTTTTGATCAATCATTAATCTTTTGAGCTATATCATCTTGATCAAATAGGATAACTCTAGTGTGAGCTTCAAATTGTATTCTATACACACTTGAGAGAGCTATTGTAAATTGGTATGAATCACCAAACAATTTAGTATTCAAATTGTGAGAGGTAAATCTCATAGGAAAAACAAGAAGGTAAAATTCTTGTTTAGTTTTTGTGAAAGGTAAATTTCACAAGGTTAGCAAGAGGGTTTCTTGTGAAAGTATTGAAGGTGTTTTCAATACTTGTGAGAGTGTGTGATAAGAATACACTTGTAGAGGTTTGATCTTCACCAAGAAGGAGATTGATTTTAGTGAAAATTCTCGGGGAACTAACCGAGCGCGGACTATGGTTTGGTAAACCAAAACCGTGTGGACAAAAAGCCTTGGACTTCAAATCGGTTCAATCTTTCTAACTCAATCTCTTTATTATTGATTGTTTAAATTATTTGAGATTGCTTAATTATTTGCTCTTGTTCTTGATTGTTTATTTGCTTACATTCCTTGATAAATTTGTTTAGTAAATTGTTTTACTTAAACATTTTCGAAAAGTTTTTAAATTCCGCATTAAGCTTCAAAAACCCTATTCACCCCCCTCTAGGGTTGTTTTCCGACCAACATATCTACATTTTATTTATATGTATAATATTCTATTATATTTATATGTTATTTATATAATTATATCTATACATGTCTACTATTCAATTATATCTACATATTATTTAGATGCTTTATATTTTTTTCATGTCACTAATATATCTATGAATTACAATTACTTTTAAATACTATAAATAAATATTATTGCTATGGTATTTTGATAGTTAATATGATGACTTTTAAAAGTAGGATATTTAAAGTTATTTAATATTGAAAATATGTTGCTAAAATTTAAATTGATTAAAATTCAAAGCAGGACATCTAGGATATTTGTTTGTTTTCTTTAAATAATAGAAGGAAGGTTAGTAATGGAACTACACCAAAAAATAAAAAAAATATATAAAAAAATATAAGTTAAAATATTTGTTCTTGATTCAACATATCGTCTTTTATTACTAAACATTTCATTTAAACTAATGGTTCAAAAATATTGTCATTTATTTTAAATACTACCTATATATTGTTCTTGATTATTATTTTCTATATAAAAAAACAAACAAAGAAGATGATGATGATCGAAAAGAAATTTTTTACTTCCAACAATTATAAACGGACAAAAGATGAAATCATGATTTAATATTGAGAAGCCACAAATTTTATATGTAGCATACACTCATGGACAATGTTTTAAAATGTGGTCTAAACATTAGGGGGTGCTTGTGAATCTCAATTAGTGCATAGGTAGATATCTAGATGCTAAGACGAATTAGGAGAATTTAGGCGGGGGTTTAATTGGACTAAGCGGGGCATAGACGGATAGACTTGCGTTTTATTTATTTATTATTATTATTATTTAAGGAGTAGCCTATATTTTTTTTTGTTGAAAAATTACCATTTAAGAAAACGTAAATAATCTATCAATCATCATAAACAAACTCATCTTTCATTCACCCGATTGAAACCAAGCCCTAATTAGCAACAACAATCATTAGAATATGTAAAAGAAGAATAAATTGTTTTAAAACTAATTACAAACTCACCATTCTACCTTATTTCCACAAACCTATTTGAAATTTTCTTCTTTTTTTTTTCTTTTTATTGTTGCCGTTTTTTTTCACTAGTTTTTTTTTTTCTTTTTTACTTGAAATAACTTGATAATTTCACATGGATTTGAACCAGTAATTCAATTTTATTTTGGAAAAGGAGTCTAATGATTATGTTTCACTTGTTTTTGCGTTATATAATTATTATATACATTTATATTTCAAAATATAAAAAAAAGACTGTAGTGCCCAACCACCAAAACCCCCTCTTAAGCATTCTCTAGCCGCCCTGAGTTCGCCTAGCACATTTTAAAACATTGCTTATAGATGATGATTCCTTTTTTCTGGTTATATAAAGTTGCTATTGCTAGAGCAACCTAATTTTTGTGTTTAACTACGAGCATGAGTCTTAGGATTTCCGTACCGTGCAATCTAACACATAAGAGCACAAAACATTCTTCTTATTAATTTTTGTCCTATCATGAATAACTTTAACAATAGGCAAGTAGTTATATAATATTCATATTGTTTTCAAGTGTCGAATATTTATTTTAAGCAAGGATATTTGAAAAGGTACGTTGCAAAGTAACAATATGAAACCTTAGCAATCAAATTATATAGCTTTTCATACCCATCAAAATCAGAACATTTTATGAGCCACATAACTAAGGAAATGATTTTCCTTGAAAACTAAATTTTTCTATCTTATTAGACGCAAAAGACCCCTATATAAAGCTCAAGGTCCAGTATTGAATTCAGCATCTCTTCCGACTCATTTTTATTCATTGCATAACTTAGCTGATAGTAGTACCATCTATGGCTTCTATAAACAATTGCCTATTTTTCATCTGTGTGGCTTTGCTCCTCATTTTAGGAGCTTTGCCTTCTCAAGCTACTTCTCGTTCGCTCAATGAAGCATCAATGTACGAGCGATACGAGCAATGGATGTCTCGTTATGGGCGTGTATACGAGAACAGCATTGAGAAGGAAACACGTTTCAAGATATTCAAGCAAAACTTGGAACATATAGAATCATTTAACAAAGCTGCAAACATGCCTTACAAGCTGGCATTGAATGAATTTGCAGACCTTACTAACGACGAGTTCAAGGCTACCCGAAACAGATTCAAGAGCCACGTTTGCTCACTGTCAACAGGTTCCTTCAGGTATGAAAATGTGACCGCCATCCCACCTACCATGGACTGGAGAAAGAAAGGCGCAGTAACACCTGTCAAAGACCAAGGCCAGTGTGGTAAGTAAAATATTATAATAAACAACAATAATAAAATTACGACGCTGCTAATTTTTAAAATTTTAACTCTTAATTGGTGTCCATATATATATAGGTTGTTGCTGGGCATTTTCAGCTGTGGCTGCAATGGAAGGAATTACCCAGCTAAAAACAGGTAAGTTGATCTCTCTATCTGAACAAGAGCTAGTGGACTGTGACACAAGCGGTGAAGATCAAGGGTGTGGGGGTGGTTTGATGGACAATGCATTCGATTTCATCCAACACAATCACGGCCTCTCAACAGAAGCTAACTACCCATACCAAGGAGTTGATGGCACTTGCAACACCAACAAGGAAGCGAACCACGCAGCTAAGATTACTGGGCACGAAGATGTGCCTGCCAATAGTGAGAGTGCACTTTTGAAAGCTGTTGCCAATCAACCAATATCGGTTGCAATTGATGCTGGAGGATCTGACTTCCAGTTCTACTCGAGTGGTGTCTTCACCGGAGAGTGCGGAACAGAACTAGACCATGGGGTTACTGCCGTTGGGTATGGAACGAGTGAAGATGGAACAAAGTATTGGTTGGTGAAGAACTCGTGGGGCATGAGCTGGGGAGAAGAAGGGTACATAAGGATGCAGAGAGGTGTTGCTGCAGCCGAAGGTCTTTGCGGCATTGCAATGGAAGCTTCCTATCCGACTGCTTGAAGTTTAATATCAAGAACTATTATGTTTACAATGTGAATTAATGCCCAATATCTGTCTTTTGCTTGATTAAGATTTCTGCTGTGGTGTTGTGCATAGTTGCAGCAAGAACTTGTGTTATTCTCTCTGTCCATGCTGATTAAATATACTTGAATATTGCTTATCAGTTCCTGTCCAAGTATATTTGTGTCAGAAGCATATAATTCTCTACTGAAGACATTAAATAATTCCTTTAATTTAATATAAACAAGAATCTTAATCTCTTTTTTGTACACATTTTTACAAGTAAAAGACAAATCTGTCCATTATTAAGAAGTGAAGACTTCATTCAACAAGACAATTTCGACATCAGACTGACAGTTGAGAAAATAAACTCCTGCACTTTCTTGATAGACTAAAAATTATTATCAGCATGTCAGCATAAACTATTAGAAGCAAAGAGGGTAGGGAGTCTGGCACTGTCCATGAAGATTAATTTCATTTTGAGATCAATTGAATTCATACAACTACAGCTACAGGATATATTTGAGACTTCAAATGTGTAATGATGCATTTGTTCCTAGTATCAATAGCTTTTGTAAAATCAATAGCTCTTGTTAAGCATAGGTGTTCTGTTTCTTGAACTACAAGTGTATTAAACTAATTTGTGATTGGACAAAAGGAGCTGAAAAGCTAGCACTCTGGCAACAAAAGAATAGCGATGGTTTAAAACGGAATTTATTCAGTTCGATCAAGTCTTGAGTCTCTGAATAAGAAAATTATGACTAGAAGCCCTGCATATTGAACAAGGATATAATTTATTTTTTTAAATATCACTACTAGTAATTGAAACCTTTATCCATAAGTAAACAAGCACACGGAATAAACTGCAGAGGCACTCCTCATAAATGGTTGCAAATTAATTCAGTAGACATTTTACATGAGCCAATACTTCTTGTTTAAGCTTCACACGGGTTTTGGTTTGTTTGCTTGTACTTTGTGAACCCCAATTATCATTTATTCATCCCTTTTTTACTCATTCGGCTATATGCATTTTAATATGTGTCACTATTTCCGTACCGTCTTATCTAGCACATAAGAACGCAAACCTTCTTTCGATATTTTTGTCTTATCATGAATTTTTTTTCAAATGGGGAATTAGTTCTTTAACATTCATATTGTTTAATTAGGTGTTGAATTTTTTTAGCAAGGATAACCGAAAAGGTACGTTGAAACCTTAGCAGTCATATTGGCTCTCCATACACATCAAAATCAGAACATTTTATAAGCCACACAACTAAGAAAATGTTTGCCTCACAACTGTAAAAATTTCACACACAAAAGAACCCTAATAAAGCTCAAGGCCAGAGTTAAATTGTTTATCTCATCCTATTCATTTTAATTCATCGAATATAGCTGATAGTAGTAACATCGTTTCTGCAAACAAGTACCAGTTACTCATTTGTGTGGCTTTGCTCGTCATTTTTGGAGCTTTGCCTTCTCAAGCTACTTCCTGATCACTCAATGAAGCATCAATGTATCGCTCGTACGAGCAGTGGATGCCTCGTTATGACTATGTACACAAGGACGGTGTTGGGAAGGATACACATTTTGAGATATTCAAACAAGCAAGCCTTATCATTTAATAGAGTAACAAACAAGCCTTACAAGTTAGCAGTGAATGAATTTGCAGACCTTACGAATGACGAGTTCAAGGCTGCAGGAGAAAAAAAGGCGCGGTAACACTTGTCAAAGACCAAGGCCGGTAAGGAGAGTATTATAATAACAATAACCAACTATTATATTCCTTTTGTTATTTTCAAACTCTTACTGTTACCTTTATGACATATTAGGGTGGTGTTGGGCATTTTAGGCTGTTGAGGCTATGGATGGAATTACCCAACTTAAAAAGGGCAAGTTAATCTCTCTGTCCGAACAAGAGTTGGACTGTGACACTAGTGGTGAAGATCAAAATGGACCATGCATTCAATTTCATCCAACAAAATCATGGCCTCTCCACAGAAGCAAACTACCTATACCAAGGGGTTGACGGCACATGTAACGCCAACAAGGCAGTGAACCATGCAGCAAAAATTACTGGTCACGAAGATGTGCCTGCCAATAGTGAAAGTGAGCTCCTAAAAGTTGTTGCCAATCAACCAATCTCGGTTGCCATTGATGCTGGGGATTCTTCCAGTTTTACTCGAGTGGTGTCATTACTGGAGAGTGTGGAACTGAGCTAGACCATGGTGTTACTACGGTTGGGAATGGAACAATGTATTGGTTGGTGAAGAACTCATGGGGCACGGGATGGAGAGAAGAAGGGTACATAAGGATGCAGAGAGGTGTTGCTGTAGCCGAAGGCCTTTGCGGTATTGCAAGATGCTTCATATCCCACTGCTTGAAGTCCAGCTAGAGGCAAACACACCGCATGGAAGACACGGGGAAAATTCCTTATTTACAAATGCATACCACAACTTCCTTGTCCAACTCTTGCAGCTTGTGATAGAAAAAGGCTCATAGCCCTACACACAAAGCAGAGAAAAATATTTACACTGAAAGCTAAAAGCTCAGGTAGAGAACCCCAAAAACTATCTAATAACACTTACTGTGGAATAGGTAATTGCTTTATGGATATCACCAATAGCAAAACAATTCGCAACAGAGAACATAAATTCAAACATTTTTCTTGGCAGGAAAAGTTGAATATTAATATTACGTTATCCAACACTAGGTGGGAAAGAAAAGGTCACCCACTGTCCATGATTATTTTCATTTTGAGAGCAAGTGAGTTCAGATAACTAAAATTGTTGGGCATATCATAATCTTTAGATATATATTGATACATTTGTTCATGATATGGATAGTTTTGGTTAATTCATTAGAGCGTGATGTTAAGTATACCGTATCACAAAAGTGACCACACAAAACGCTAGTGTTAGGAAATTTAACCCGACCCTGGAAACATGGATCGTGAGTAATGTTAAAATATTATTTCACCTTTTCTCTTTTTCTCCATGTATTTAGGCTCCATGTTTTATGCCTTCTTTTCCTCCATGTTTTAAGCCTCCATGTTTTTGGCTCTATTTTATTTTACATGTTTTTAGGATCATTGCTCTTTCATCTTATACTTGTATATATATAGGGCTTTTCCTCATTGTAAAGACACAAGATATATACACATTAAGATATGCTAAACATTCATTTTCTCTCACTCTCTCTAAGTTTATCATGGTATCAGAGGAATAAACTCTAAATCCTCCATCCCTCCATCACAGCTAAACCTACTGCCGCTCAACCAAACAGAATCCACACCACCTACAAACACTACACACAGAAGTTTAAAAGCCTCGTTCATCCATTACAGATATCCAAACCAACCACACATCATACCATTCTGATCGACTTGGAAAGACGATCCAAACACCGTTCGAATCATCGCATTTACACACTACACGCGCCCTCACGCGCCATGAACAGAAACACGCTCCGCTCCGTCATTTTCACGCGCCACCAGCGAGGAAGAAAGCCACGTCAGCGCCACGTCAGCGCCATGCCACTGCCACGTCAGCGCCACGCCACTGTCACGTCAGCGCCATGTCAGCGTGCCTCGTTGACCGTTAACGATTTCCAGAGCTGTTACGTCTGCTGTTAGATTTAACGGAATATTCTTTCTGCCGTTAAATTTAACGGAATATTCCTAACTCCGTTTAAAAAAAAACAGCATCCAACTTGTACAAATCAATACTTGATTCCATGGTTTCTCAGCATTCCGGACTCAACCGCAGCCTCAGTTTTTGCTAATTCGATCTCTAAATTTCAGGATCAGGTTCCACACCTTTTCTTCTCTTTTCTTTTCTTGTGAGAGCTTCATTTTCTACTATCCAATTTCATCATATCTTCTAATTCAGAAACTCCTATTTCTATTAAACTTGATGGAAGTAATTATAGTCATTGGTCAATGCTATTTCGTAATTTTCTAAAAGACAAAGGTCTCTGGAATTATGCAACGGGTAAGGAAAAATGTCCTGAAGAAACTGATTCCAAGTTTTCAGAATGGGATATCAATAATAATAAAATCTTGACATGGATTGCCAACACTGTCATACCATCGGTCAGTATACAGCTCGGGAAATGTGATACAACAAAGAAGGCTTGGGACTTTTTGGCCAATCGTTATGTTCAAACAAATTTTGCCAAAAAGTATAAGCTTGAACAAGATATCCGGGCTCTACAGCAACAGGCTGGGCAATCAGTTTCAGATTTTCACTCAAGCATGTCAATTATCTGGGACCCGTTAGAACTCATGGAACCTTAATGGACCACTGATATGCAATTATGGAAAACTTTTCGTGAAGAGACTCGTCTAGTTCAATTTCTTATGGCTCTCAGGGATGAATATGAATCAATATGGGCTGCCATGCTTCACCGTAAACCTCTTCCTACCGTCGAAGTGGCTCTCATGGAATTAATTACTGAAAAAACCCGCAGAGGTATCTCCTCAACTATGTCCTCAGTATTCATTGCCGCTCCTCGCCCACTACAACAATCTTATCGACCATCAAACAATCATCCCTCACCACATCCTCAGCATACACCCACACATCACCAATTCACCACCAACCGGCCAACCAGAAGTTCATCACAAGTTCAATGTAACTATTGCAAAGAATTTGGCCACACCGTCAAGTACTGCCCATCTCCTACTTCCCGCTACATGAAAAGCCTCCAAAAATCCTCCCACTCCGCCGTTGCCTTTACACCATCAAATATCAGCTCTCCATCTACATTCTACTCAACTAGCATACCTGAGATACACACTAACCCACCTCAAGGCAATCATACTGTCGCATCTGTCTTCTCTCCACCTACTAGGACACCAACTGCTCCATGGTTCCTAGATTCTGGCGCATCAAATCACATGACTTTTGATCCCACCAACTTTGCATCCTCCAGTCAAATACAATCCTCTCCCCCGATTCATACAGCTAATGGGTCTACCATCTCTGCTAGCCACATTGGCTCTATCAACAACAATGGTTTGTCTGTTCCTGATGTTCTTATAGTTCCTCAACTGTCTATGAAACTTTTATCTGTTGGACAATTGTGTGATCTTGGGCTAATCATTTCATTTGATTCATCTGGCTTTATTGTGCAGGACCGTTCGACGGGAACATCAATTGGGACAGGCCATAGAGCTGGTCATCTATATGTGACAGACAGATTACAAATCCCTTCTCCCACTGGTTCATCATTCGCAACAATTACCACCAATCACTCCTCCTTTATTCCCTGGCACTCTAGATTAGGCCATGTTTCTTTTTCCCGTCTTCAATTTATGGTCAACAAAGGGTTGTTATGACAAACCACTTTAGATAAAAATCCTTCATGTGTCGCCTGTAAACTGGCTAAACAACCGGCACTCCCTTTCAATAATAGTAATACTATTTCTATTTCTCCATTTGATCTTGTACATTCAGATATCTGGGGTAAAGCTCCTGTTACCTCTATAGGTGGGGCCTTATATTATGTTGTGTTCATTGATGATTATTCCCGTTACACCTGGACTTACTTACTTCTTTCACGATCGGATTTCTTAAAAATTTACATAGAATTTGTCCATATGATTAAAACTCAATTTTTTAAAACCATCAAAGTCTTCCGATCTGACTCAGGCGGTGAATATTTGTCTACCTCGTTTATTAATTTTCTTAAGTCCCAATGTACCATTCCTTAACTATCTTGCCCAGATACACCCCAACAAAATAGGGTTGCTGAACAAAAACACAGACATCTTGTTGAAACGGCCCGTACTTTACTTATATCCTCCGATGTCCCTTCAAATTTTTGGGGAGAAGCCATCCATACATCCACTTTCATCATTAATCGCATTCCTTCTGTAGTTACTAGTAGTCCTTCCCCTTATGAACGTCTATTCGGTGTCAAACCTGATTATTCCTATCTTCGTGTTTTTGGGGCCACCTGTTTTGTGCTTCTTCCAAAACGAGAACGTACAAAACTTACACCTAAAATAGCTATGTGCGTCTTTTTAGGATATGGCGTTCAGCAAAAAGGCTATCGTTGTTATGATCCAATTGCAAAACGACTTCGTATTTCTAGACATGTAACCTTCTGGGAAAATACCCCATACTACTCCCTGTCTAAAGATCCCGTGTCATCCGTTGAGTCCTCCCTACCGGTTGATCCATTCCCTGACTCCTCCATTACCGAATCCTTTCATACTCCACCAATTCTTCTCCCTGTTCCTGACCCAACACCTCTACCTACACCTTCCACTGATTCTGTATCTAGCTGTCCTCCTGCTGATCCCTCTACGTCCTGTCCCGACTCTACTTGTCCCGTCGACGGTACTGTGACACGACCACTCTGTGATCGTCGCCCACCAGCCAAGTTATCAGATTATCATTGTTTTCTCTCTGCCAGGCTGTCTCTCCATGAACCTACCTTCTATCGGGCTGCTTCTTCGGATCCTAACTGGCAACAGGCTATGACTGATGAACTCACTGCTCTTCAGCAGACAGATACATGGGATCTAACCAATTTACCTGCAGGTCAATCTATTGTTGGTTGTAAATGGATTTACAAAATTAAGACCAAGGCTGATGGTTCTGTTGATCGATACAAGGCTCGTCTTGTTGCGAAGGGCTTTACTCAAGAATATGGCATTGATTATAAGGAAACTTTTGCACCTGTCGCTCGTATGACTACCGTTCGCACTCTTATCTCAGTTGCCTCTATCCGACAATGGTCCATTCATCAAATGGATGTCAAGAATGCCTTCCTACATGGTGATATCTCTGAAGTGGTTTATATGCAACCTCCTACAGGTCTTCCTCACTCTCCTGGCCAAGTATGTAAATTACGACGGGATCTCTACGGTCTTAAACAAGCTCCCAGAGCGTGGTTTGCAAAATTTTCCAACGCTGTTCTCGCCCATGGATTTTCTCAGAGTTCTCATGATTCAGCTATGTTCACATCTTCCTCATCACAGGGCATTGTTATTCTTCTAATATATGTTGATGATATGATTATCACTGGGGATGATTTGTATGGTATATATCGACTCAAAGCTTACCTGTGTTTTTGTTTTGAAATGAAAGATCTTGGTCCTCTTCACTATTTCCTAGGCATTGAGGTTGATCACTCCTTTACAGGGTACTTTCTTTCTCAAGTGAAATATGCTTATGATATTATTGACCGGGCCGGTTTGACAGACAACAAGGTTGCCGACACTCCTCTTGAAATGAATGTTAAGTTTTCTCCTTCAGACGGCAGTCCTCTGGCTAATCCTACTTTATACCGCCAACTTGTAGGTAGTCTCAACTATCTCACTATCACCAGACCAGATATCAGTCATGCTATCCACATTGTAAGCCAATTCATGTCTGCACCACGATCTGTTCACTTTTCCGCCGTTCTTCGTATCATCCGCTACATAAAAGGGACCATACACCAAGGCCTGCATTTCTCGTCTGCCTCTACCCTTACACTTCACGGGTACTCTGATTCTGATTGGGCTGGTGATATTACTGATCGGCGATCTACCACTGGGTTTTGCATTTTTCTTAGCTACTATCTCATTTCATGAAAAAGCAAAAAACAAACTGTTGTTGCTCGTTCTAGTGCTGAGGCTGAATATCGTGCTCTCGCTCACACCACCTCCGAAGTAGTTTGGCTTCGCTGGCTCCTTCAAGATATGGGCGTTACTCTTCCAGATCCTACGCCCCTCTTTTGTGACAATCGCAGTGCTATTCAAATAGCCCACAATGATGTTTTTCACGAACGCACTAAGCATATTAAAGTAGACTGCCACTTTACTCGTCATTATCTCTCCCAAGGACATATTCGGTTACCACACATATCTTCCGCTCTTCAACCGGCTGATCTCTTCACCAAATCACATGTGACCTCTCGCTTTCAGTTCCTGGTGTCCAAGCTCCGCATGCTTTCCAAGCCCTCCTGAGCTTGAGGGGGGTGTTAAAATATTATTTCTCCTTTTCTCTTTTTCTCATTTTCTCCATGTATTTAGGCTCTATGTTTTATGCCTTCTTTTCCTCCATGTTTTAAGCCTCCATCTTTTTGGCTCTCTTTTCTTTTACATGTTTTTAGGATCAATGCTCTTTCATCTTATACTTGTATATATATAGGGCTTTTCCTCATTGTAAAGACACAAGATATATACACATTCAAATATACTAAACATTCATTTTCTCTCACTCTCTCTAAGTTTATCTTTCATCTTACACTTGTATATATATAGGGCTTTTCCTTATTGTAAAGACACAAGATATATACACATTAAGATATACTAAACATTAATTTTCTCTCACTCTCTCTAAGTTTATCAAGTAACATATGTGGCCTTCCATTCCCTTCAAATGTGTATTTGAATAGTAAGAGTGTCTCTCACAACAAACTCTTCAAAAATGATTTTTTAAATATGTAATTTGTTGATTTATTCTCTTCAAATGTGTATTTGAATAGCAAGTGCGTCTCTAACAAAATTTTTAAAAAAGATTTTTCAAATATGTAATTTGTTGACTTAATTGGCAATTTTAAGAGTAATATTTAAAAACTTCAAACAAACTCTTTAAATGGTAATATTTTAATATTTTTCTTATTCTTATTTGACCAACACAAATTTCAATCAAATAAAATATTTAAAAAATAATTTGAAGATCTATTTTTCACTAATCAAATTTGAATAGAGATAACGACTCTTTAAAATAGAGATCCCATTTTATTATTTTTGATGCTGATGTGGCTCTTCAAAACAATTGCACTTTAGTTATTTGAAGAGTTTGTTGAAGATAAATTAAATCCACTTTTACAATCACCAACTTCCAACAACCAACAAAGCAATAGAAGAGAGAAGTCCAGCACAAATACAAAATGGTGTTCTTAAATGCACCCACATAATTTGTTTTCGCACCTCATCAAAAGTCAAAATAATATCAATCGTAACCTACAAAACAGTGTAAAATCCATTATACCCACCTCGATTTTTATACATTAAAAAAAGTCGCTAATTTGTTTTCTCACCACTTAAATTTTTAAAATTTAAAAATTAATTACAAAACTATATTCTGTATTCTTTCAAACTTTGTACTAATCAGCTTTAAAGATTGGATTATATTATTGTATAATATTTCCGAGCATATCGCGAGCAAACATTTTAATTTTAATGTACCAAACAGCTTGATCGATGCTGCAGAACACACACATAAACAAAATTAAATCACTGCAAAATAGACTGAACAATTAGGCTCGATTTTTACTATTTTCTTCGATTTCTCAATCCTTTAGCAGAAATCGAATACAATACGATCAAATAATCATGGACCTACTGAATTAAGAGTGAATAATCAATTATAATTGCAGACTAAATAAAAATACAAAAGGATTACCAAGTAGCAACACTAACTTACATGAGAATAGCAATCAAAAGAAATAAGAAACAACTTGTTTCACGGTAATTTTGGATGGTGTGTAATACTGCAATTTACCTATAATTTAACACCAGAAAATTCTCAATATAAATAATTACAATTGACTAGCAAAATTAGATAATAAACACGAGTATCATATTTGCATAGTTAAACATTTATAGTGCAAATTTTCAAAATATTCATCCGGATAATACTCGGCTTATGCTACTCAAATGGTAATTTATATATATTGAATATCGTATTTGTGTGTTGAAATCTATTTCGATTTGCTTTTACTACTTTTTTCCTCTGTTTTTCTTAAATAATCTTCCACTTTTTTCCTACTAATCTTCCGCTTCAAACTTTCATTTATTCTTGTTTTCTACATAAATTCATTACCCACAATTTTTTTTATTATGTTTTATTTGAATGCAAAAGTTAATATTGCTTAATATTTTTACTTTTAGCGACGAAACATTATCGTCCCTATATTATTTCAATAAACTCACCCCACCACTGAGATGAATTGCAAGTCTTTTCAAAAAATTAGTAGGGTAAGAAGAAAGTGGTCTCACACTAGGTGAGAAGATGGATTATATAACTGCATTTAAGAACATCCATACAAAACTTAGTCATATGATATCTATATGCTATTTATAACCATACATGTCTACTATTGTATTATATCTACATGTTATTTATACCTATACAATTATATATGTATACTATTCTATTATATCTACATTTTATTTATATGTATAATATTATATTATATTTATATGTTATTTATATCTATACATGTCTACTATTCAATTATATCTACATATAATTTATATGTTTTATATTTTTTTCATGTCATTAATATATCTATGATTTACAATTACGTTTAAATACTATAAATAAATATTGTTGCTATGGAATTTTGATAGTTAATATGATGACTTTTAAAAGTAAGATATTTAAAGTCATTTAACATTGAAAATATGTTGCTAAAACTTAAATTGCTCAAAATTCAAAGCGGGATATCTAGGATATTTGTTTGTTTTCTCTAAATAGATAGAGGGAAGTTTACTAATGGAGCTACAACAAAAAATAAAAATTAAAAAATAGAAAAAAAAAAGTTAAAATGTTTGTCCTTGATTCAAAATTTCGTCTTTCATTACTAAATTTTTCATTTAAATTAACGGTTTGTAAAGATCGTCATTTATTTTAAACACTACCTATATATTGTTCTTGATTATTATTTTCTATATAAAAAAACAAAGAAAGAAGATGATGATGATCGAAAATAAAGTTTTTACTTCCAACAATTATAAACGGTCAAAAGATGAAATCATGATTTAATATTTAGAAACCAAAAATTTTATATGTAGCATACACCTATGGACAATGTTTTAAAATGTGGCCTAAACACTAGGTGGTGCTGAGGAATCTCAATTAGTGCATAAGTAGATGTCTAGATGTTAAGATGAATTATAAGAATTTAGGTGGGGGCCTAATTGGACTAAGCGGGGCATAGACGGATAGATTTGAGTGTTTTTTTTCTTTATTATTATTATTATTTAAAGAGTAGCCTATTTTTTATTTTGTTGAAAAATTACCATTTAAGAAAACATAAAGAATCTATCAACCATCATAAGCAAACTCATCTTTTATTCTTCCGATTGAAACCAAGCCCTAATTAGCAACGACAATCATTAGAATATGTAAAAGAAGAATAAATTGTTTTGAGACTAATTACAAATTCACCATTCTACCTTACTTCTACAAGCCTATTTTAAACTTTCTTCTTTTTTTTATCCTTTTATTGTTGGCTTTTCTTTTCACTAGTTTTTGTGCACGCGCATTGCACGTGGTTTTATTGCTTAACAAATGTGATTAACTAAGTCCATTAATGAATACTTACATATTAAGAATTGAATACTTAGTGTGAAATAAAAATAATCATAAATAAGCAAAAGGATAATATGAAGTGTAAAATTTCTAGAATTGGTATATAGTTAATTCTATTAAACTTATGTGGATTATTATGTAAAATATCACAAAATAATATAACACTCGTATAAATAATAGATTGTATAACCTGATGACGTATAAGTTAATATTAAATAGTTTTGTAATTTTAATATGGTTTATTAAACATACATACTTTTGTGGTGAGTTTTGAAAAACATCTAATTCAACACAAACTCTAACTTATATAATTATTTTAAATAAAAAAATAGAGTTTCAATTTATTTAAAATACTAACACTGATATAAAAATATATAGAGTTATACACTTTGAAATACTAATACTAATATAATTCTAACTTGCTTAATTAACTAAATAAAATAGAGTTTAAATTTATTTGGAATGCTAATACTATAATATAAAAATTGATGAAGTTATATTGTTTTTTTTTTGAAATGTAAATCTTAAAATATTGTGTTTAAAATCAAGGATATATTTGTCTCTCCAAAAAAGGGAAAAAACACTTAAATTATTCGTTCTTTTATATATAGTATAGTATACATAGACTAGGTGTTTTTTTTTTTCCCATTTTTTTGTGCTTGAAATACTTGATAATTTCACATGCATGTGAACCAGGAGTTCAAGGTTATTTTGGAAAAAGGAGTCTAATGATTATGCTTCACTTGCTTTTGTGTTAGACAATTATTATATACATTTATATTCAAAATATTAAAAAAATGACCGTACCGCCCAACCACCAAAACCCCCTCTTAAGCACTTTATAGTCGCCCTGAGTTCACCTAGCACATTTTAAAACATTGCATATAGATGATGATTTTTTTTTGGGTTATATAAAGTTGCTATTGTTAGAACAACCTAATTTTTGTCAAATTATGTTTAACTACAAGCATGAGTGTTACTATTTCCGTACCGTGCAATCTAACACATAAGAGCAAAAAACATTCTTCTGATTATTTTTTGTCCAATCATGAATAACTTTAACAATAGGCAAGTAGTTATATAATATTCATATTGTTTTCTAGTGTCGAATGTTTAATTTAAGCAAGGATATTTGAAAAGGTACGTTGCAAAGTAACAATATGAAACCTTAGCAATCAAATTATATAGCTTTTCATACCCATCAAAATCAGAACATTTATTGAGCCACATAACTAAGGAAATGATTTTCCTTGAAAACTAAATTTTTCTATCTTGTTAGACACAAAAGAACTCTATATAAAGCACAAGGCCCAGTATTGAATTCAGCATCTCTTCCCATTCATTTTAATTCATTGCATAAATTAGTTGATAGTAGTACTATCTATGGCTTCTGCAAACAAGTGCCTATTTTTCATCTGTGTGGCTTTGCTCCTCATTTTAGGAGCTTTGCCTTCTCAAGCTACTTCTCGTTCGCTCAATGAAGCATCAATGTACGAGCGATACGAGCAATGGATGTCTCGTTATGGGCGTGTATACGAGAACAGCATTGAGAAGGAAACACGTTTCAAGATATTCAAGCAAAACTTGGAACATATAGAATCATTTAACAAAGCTGCAAACAAGCCTTACAAGCTAGCATTGAATGAATTTGCAGACCTTACTAACGACGAGTTCAAGGCTACCCGAAACAGATTCAAGAGCCACGTTTGCCCACCATCAACAGCTTCCTTCAGGTATGAAAATGTGACCGCCATCCCACCTACCATGGACTGGAGAAAGAAAGGCGCAGTAACACCTGTCAAAGACCAAGGCCAGTGTGGTAAGTAAAATATTATAATAAACAACAATAATAAAATTACGACGCCACTATTTTTAAAATTTTAACTCTTAATTGGTGTCCATATATATATATAGGTTGTTGCTGGGCATTTTCAGCTGTGGCTGCAATGGAAGGAATTACCCAGCTAAAAACAGGTAAGTTGATCTCTCTATCTGAACAAGAGCTAGTGGACTGTGACACAAGCGGGGAAGATCAAGGGTGTGGGGGTGGTTTGATGGACAATGCATTCGATTTCATCCAACAAAACCACGGCCTCTCAACAGAAGCTAACTACCCATACCAAGGAGTTGATGGCACTTGCAACACCAACAAGGAAGCGAACCACGCAGCTAAGATTACTGGGCACGAAGATGTGCCTGCCAATAGTGAGAGTGCACTTTTGAAAGCTGTTGCCAATCAACCAATATCGGTTGCAATTGATGCTGGAGGATCTGACTTCCAGTTCTACTCGAGTGGTGTCTTCACCGGAGAGTGCGGAACAGAACTAGACCATGGGGTTACTGCCGTTGGGTATGGAACGAGTGAAGATGGAACAAAGTATTGGTTGGTGAAGAACTCGTGGGGCACGAGCTGGGGAGAAGAAGGGTACATAAGGATGCAGAGAGGTGTTGCTGCAGCCGAAGGTCTTTGCGGCATTGCAATGGAAGCTTCCTATCCGACTGCTTGAAGTTTAATATCAAGAACTATTATGTTTACAATGTGAATTAATGCCCAATATCTGTCTTTTGCTTGATTAAGATTTCTGCTGTGGTGTTGTGCATAGTTGCAGCAAGAACTTGTGTTATTCTCTCTGTCCGTGATGATTAAATATACTTGAATATTACTTATCAGTTCCTGTCCAAGTATATTTGTTTCAGAAGCATATAATTCTCTACTGAAGACATTAAATAATTCCTTTAATTTAATATAAATAAGAATCTTGATCTCTTTTTTGTACACATTTTTACAAGTAAAAGACAAATCTGTCCATTATTAAGAAGTGAAGACTTCATTCAACAAGACAATTTCGACATCACGCTGACAGTTGAGAAAATAAACTCCTGCACTTTCTTGATAGACTAAAAATTATTATCAGCATGTCAGCATAAACTATTAGAAGCAAAGAGGTTAGGGAGTCTGGCACTGTTCATGAAGATTAATTTCATTTTGAGATCAATTGAATTCATACAACTACAGCTACAGGATATATTTGAGACTTCAAATGTGTAATGATGCATTTGTTCCTAGTATCAATAGCTTTTGTAAAATCAATAGCTCTTGTTAAGCATATGTGTTCTGTTTCTTGAACTACAAGTGTATTAAACTAATTTGTGATTGGACAAAAGGAGCTGAAAAGCTAGCACTCTGGTAACAAAAGAATAGCGATGGTTTAAAACGGAATTTATTCAGTTCGATCAAGTCTTGAGTCTACGAAAAAGAGAATTATGACTAGAAGCCCTGCATATTGAACAAGGATATAATTTTTTTTTAAATATCACTACTAGTAATTGAAACCTTTATCCATAAGTAAACAAGCACACGGAATAAACTGCAGAGGCACTCCTCATAAATGGTTGCAAATTAATTCAGTAGACATTTTACATGAGCCAATACTTCTTGTTTAAGCTTCACACGGGTTTTGGTTTGTTTGCTTGTACTTTGTGAACCCCAATTATCATTTATTCATCCCTTTTTTACTCATTCGGCTATATGCATTTTAATATGTGTCACTATTGCCGTACCGTCTTATCTAGCACATAAGAACGCAAACCTTCTTTCGATATTTTTGTCTTATCATGAATTTTTTTCAAATGGGGAATTAGTTCTTTAACATTCATATTGTTTAATTAGGTGTTGAATTTTTTTAGCAAGGATAACCGAAAAGGTACGTTGAAACCTTAGCAGTCATATTGGCTCTCCATACACATCAAAATCAGAACATTTTATCAGCCACACAACTAAGAAAATGTTTGCCTTAAAACTATAAAAATTTCTCACACAAAAGAACCCTAATAAAGCTCAAGGCCAGAGTTAAATTTTTTTATCTCTTCCCATTCATTTTAATTCATCGAATATAGCTGATAGTAGTAATATGGTTTCCGCAAACAAGTACCAGTTACTCATTTGTGTGGCTTTGCTCGTCATTTTAGGAGCTTTACCTCATAAACCTACTTCCTGATCACTCAACGAAGCATCAATGTATCGCTTGTACGAGCAGTGGATGCCTCGTTATGGCTGTGTATACAAGAACGGTTTTGGGAAGGATTCACATTTTGAGATATTCAAACAGAACGTGGAACATATTGAATCATTTAATGGAGTAACAAACAAGCCTTACAAGCTACCAGTGAATGATTTTGCAGACCTTACGAATGACGAGTTCAAGGCTGCAGGAGAAAAAAAGGCGCGGTAACACTTGTCAAAGACCAAGGCTAGTGTGGTAAGGAGAGTATTATAATAACAATAACCAACTATTATATTCCTTTTGTTATTTTCAAACTCTTACTGTTACCTTTATGACATATTAGGGTGGTGTTGGGCATTTTAGGCTGTTGCAGCTATGGATGGAATTACCCAACTTAAAAAGGGCAAGTTAATCTCTCTGTCCGAACAAGAGTTGGACTGTGACACTAGTGGTGAAGATCAAAATGGACCATGCATTCAATTTCATCCAACAAAATCATGGCCTCTCCACAGAAGCAAACTACCTATACCAAGGGGTTGACGGCACATGTAACGCCAACAAGGCAGTGAACCATGCAGCAAAAATTACTGGTCGCGAAGATGTGCCCGCGAATAGTGAAAGTGAGCTCCTAAAAGCTGTTGCCAATCAACCAATCTCGGTTGCCATTGATTCTGGGGATTCTTCCAGTTCTACTCGAGTGGTGTCATTACAGGAGAGTGTGGAACTGAGCTAGACCATGGTGTTACTACGGTTGGGAATGGAACAATGTAATGGTTGGTGAAGAACTCATGGGGCACGGGATGGAGAGAAGAAGGGTACATAAGGATGCGGAGAGGTGTTGCTGCAGCCGAAGGCCTTTGCGGTATTGCAAGATGCTTCATATCCCACTGCTTGAAGTCCAGCTAGAGGCAAACACACCGCATGGAAGACACGGGGAAAATTCCTTATTTACAAATGCATACCACAACTTCCTTGTCCAACTCTTGCAGCTTATGATAGAAAAAGGCTCATAGCCCTACACACAAAGCAGAGAAAAATATTTACACTGAAAGCTAAAAGCTCAGGCAGAGAACCCCAAAAACTATCTAATAACACTTACTGTGGAATAGGTAATTGCTTTATGGATATCACCAATAGCAAAACAATTCGCAATAGAGAACATAAATTCAAACATTTTTCTTGACAGTACTACAAGAAAAATGGCCTTTTGTGACGACTTTTTTTGTAACAACTCAAAAAATGTTACTAAAAGCATTTATTTGTGGCTGGTTTTTTACCCGTCACAAATAAAATTATTTGTCACGGCCATATACATTTCCGTTACAAATAGGTAGTTATTGTGACGGTTAAACATAAAACCGTGACAAATAACCTCATTTGTGGCGGCTTAAGAAGCCGATACCAAAATTATATATACAATAAAAATTCTATAAATTAATAAGGTTGGGACATGACAATTTTATTAATTAAACCGGCCAATTTTATCAATTAAACATGGTTTTAATTTATCAATAAGTTAATAATTTATTAATTTACTGGAAAATTTATGTTTCCAATATTATTCTCTTGATCTTCCTTATAATTAGATTTTATTTTCTATAAACTTAATTAAGTAAATTATATTATCCTTTGATAAATAATTTGAAAGATTTATGTTTCTAATATTGCATGTGATATTGGTATTACCTAAATTTATTTCCTAGAAACTTAGGGCTCGTTTGGGTGCATAAATTATCTCATTTATAGTTGTTTCATCGTAAATTAACAAATTGTAAATTGTTTATTTCAACAAAAAACATTATGGTGTGATTTTTTTCACATGAACTTGTACGATAGTTATAAGTTATATAATTTCAACTATATATCTATGTTTTCTTATTTAATATCTTATGCATTAACTTAAATTTATGATTTTATATACCATGGAGTAATTCATTTTTACAACCAAACGCTCAAATTAGATAATTCACAAATTAAGCAATTATAAATAGTTTAATTCGTAAATTGGATCAGAGGACAACCAAATGGGTTCTTAATTAAGTAATTATATTATCATTTGGAAATCCAAAATTAAGTACTCTTTACACATGACAAAAAATATATTATTTTCCTTACTTTAATCCTAATGGCTTCTTATCTTAAAGGTATCAAAAAAGGATGAGTGATGAAGTGCGAAATATTTTGCATGAGTAGAAGAACAAGCCATCCTTCTTTGACTCAAAGGAAAAGACAAAAATAGTTTTATGAAGAAATCAACTTGTAGTTTATCGGGGACCTTATAATAGGTGAATTATTAATTTATGTGATCCTTAAGGGAATCTTATAAAAAAATATTGTCTTATAAATTTAGTGAAAATATTAATTTAGCTCGTGAGTTCAAATTGGCACCAACAAAATTTATTAATTTATTGATTTTGTTATTTTATTGAGTATAATTTTATCGAGTTTTTATTGTACAATTGTGCAAAAATACTGTGTGGTTTCATTTGAATAATACCAAAAAATAATAAACTCATAAAAATTCCCAAATTCATTTTCATTCCCAAATATTACCCCGCTCAAATCCCCTTCTCTCCCGCTCACGTCCTCTCTTCTCCATCATTAATCCCTAATCCCCATATCTTTATTGTAACAACTATAACACTTCTCTGCCTCGAAACCTTAATCCCCTCCACTGTCGTCTCCTCTCACCACGTTAGCACACCTGCGCCACCACCGTCGTTCACCTTCATCACCATCGCTGTTCACCACCATCACCACCACTGCGGTGAATTCCACACCGAGAATCTCCTACATCCACTTCCGAGTAAGCCCCCATCTCTCTCTCTCTCCATTTCCCCCCAAATGCTCAGAGCACTATTGACCTAGCATTTGACTAATAATTTCACAAATCAGCCTGTGTAGTTTGTTGTGTAAACCCTGCTTTATAGTTATTGTGATTTTTCATTTATACTATATATATATATGATTGTGTGAGATGAATATGAGGGTGTATTTGATGAAATAGTTTAAGTATTTTGACCTATGAAATGTGATATCCATAAATAGCGTACAAGTCCAATGGGGTTTCTGATGGATAGGGGCGAAGCTACGCAGGGGCAGGGGGGGCACCTGCCCCCTGTTGGATTTCATTTCTTTTCATTAGAGATGGGATCTTTTTTGGGAAAAATATATATATAGGGACTTTTGTGCATAAAAATAAACTTAAGGGTGCTTAATTGTAAGGGACAAAAATTTAGAGAACAATTTAAAAAGCATAAACATAACAAATTAAAGCCCCACAGCTGCTTTCTTCCTAAGCTCACTGTCTCATTCTTCTTCTTCTCCATTATGCTACATGGCTACACCTCTAAGTCTCTCACCTCTCCATTACACCGCACCATTGCACGGCTGCAACAAACCACGACCGTCCACCAGCTCACAGCCTACGACGCCGCGCAATGATCTATTTCAGTTTTACGAACTATTATTGTTAGTACTATTATGTTTGCGTTAAGATTTTAAGGCTTTAAATATGATTTAGCGTGTTTTGAATTTCAACCAAATTTCGCCCCCGGTTGCTCCAATTCCTGGCTTCGCCACTGCTGATGGATGCTTGACATTAAGCTTTTCTTAGTAGAATACTTTGTTAATGTTATAGATTTTAATCGAGACATTATAAGGGTTGAGATTTCAAATTCTTGCTTTGTGGACCATAGATGCGCACTTTTCGCTACTCTTTTTTTGCATTTTTTCTCCACAGCTTGGCTGCACATTTGCTTCATTTTTTTCTCTATATGGTTGTACTATTTTGCACTATTTGTATGTATTTTGCTGCACTTATTGGCTTCTTTTCGCTGCAATTTTGCTGCAATTTTTCTTCACGGTTTGGCTAATCTTTTGCCGTATTTATTGGCAATTAATTGCTGCTCTTTTTTGCATTTTGCCTACACAGTTTGATTGCACAATTGCTTCATATTTTTGCACTATTTGGCTGCGTTTTGCTGCACCTTTTTAGCTCATTTTCTCTATTCTTTTCGCACAATTTGGCTGCACGTTCACTGTATTTTCTGCACTTTTTTGCTGCACTTTTTGCCTATTTTTGGCTACTTTTTTGTTGCATTTTTGCTATTTTTATCTCAAGTCGGTTGGGATTTCAAATTCTTACTTTGGGGACCATATATATGCACTTTTTGCTGCTCTTTTTTGTGCATTTTTTCTGCACAGTTTGGCTGCGCACATTTGCCGTATTTTTTTGCTCTATTTGGTTGTATTATTCTGCACTATTTGGATGCGTTTTGCTGCATGTATTGGTTCCTTTTCGCTGCTATTTTGCTGCATTTTTTCTGCACAGTTTGGCTGATCTTTTGCTGTACTTATTAGCGCTTAATCGTTGCCTTTTTTTTGCGTTTTTGCTGCATAGTTTAGCTGCACAATTGCTGCATTTTTTGCACTATTTGGCTACATTTGGTTGCACTTTTTTGGCTCATTTTCTCTGCTCTTTTGTCGTATTTTTTCCCGTACAATTTGGATGCACTTTCACTGTATTTTCTGCACTCTTTTACTACACTTTTTGTCTCATAAGGCTTCTCTTTTGTTGCATTTTTGCTATTTTCATCTCAAATCTTGAACTTTCTCCCCCTCCCTTTTTAATTCAAATCAAAACACTAATCTCTTTTAGCAACCAGTTAGTTTCAAAACATTTCTTGCCCAAATTTTGTTTCCTATTTTCCTGAATCTTCTATGTTCTTTTCGCCAATCAAACGCATATTCAAAGGTTGAAGAGCATATAGTTAACATTTCATCATAGCAATCATATAGTTACTATACGTTTAATTGTTTCATTATACATTATGTGTTTAAAGAAGTGGAAATTGCTTTCATTATGCATTAGGGACTACATACGGACTGATTTTTGAGACTGTTTAGGACTGCATTTAGTGAATACATACGGGCTGATTTTAGGATTGAATTTGGGCATGTCTTAGGACTAATTTCTATATATGTACTCTATTGAATTGCAATTGCTGCTGCTGAATTTGCTCGCAAGTGCTGCTTAAGCTTGAGGACTTTATTACAGACTATTTTAGGGGTTTTTTACGCTCCCTCTATAGGGACTTTCTTGGGGACTATTTATATACTGTTTTAGGACTTTTTTAGGGACTTTCTTAGGACTTTTTTGTCTAACGTGTTTACAAGAACATGTAATCCTAAAAATGGTGGTCTTATGAATCTAGAGACGCAAGTTGTTATTGTGAGTAATAATTATTACATGAATTTATTAAAATTCATTAATATTGTTAAAATAAAATTTTTACTTATGTATATCTATAAAAATTTCATATAAAATTGTAGGTGGAGAGTCGAAGGGATGCGGTGCCAGATGAGGAATGAACTTAGGCTGTTGGTCCCGATGGGAATGGTTGTGTACAAACTTATGGAAAATGTGTCACTTCCCAAGTTGGTTTTGGCAAACGGAATAATACTAAAGAAGATAAGTTCAATAAGAAATGCGAGTACAATGCAAAACTCGATCAAGTAATTAGAGAGCGTGATGCAGAGATTGATCGAAGAATTAGAAAGGCTATGACTTCTATGAAAGCTTCCATTCGGGATGAACTTCAAGCGAAGTTGCATGGTGAAAATGGGCCTTCTAGCATTGGCAATGTAATTTTATTTATGTTACATACGTACTATAATTTATATTTAGTATAAGTTTTTGATAAACCATATTATTTACATGTAGGTTCTTACTTTATCAAGTGTTTATCGCCCATAGACTATGTTGTATGCATTATTTTATAATTTTGGGTAGATATTGAGCAAAATGCTATGTTCCTTGGTGGATAATACTTTTGGACAATGTATTTTGGTTTGGTTTATAATATGGTAAACTAAGTGAAGGAGATTATTTAGTTTATGTTATTCAATTTGCGTTTTTAGTGTTATTCAGCTTTGTTTTTTTGGTGTTTAATGGGTTTGATGGAATTAGAATCTTAATTTTAACAGGTTTCAAATATCAATTAGACTAGGTAACAGTGTTGCTACGTTGCTGAATATTGTTTATCACGGTTAATATAAATTGTCACAAATAAAGCCCATGTTATTGTAACGGAAACATGTCGTCACAAATATAAGCATTTATGAATGACAAAGTAACTTATTTGTGACGGCTTATGTCGTCACAATAACAATACAAGTAGCGCTTCAAGCCGTTACAATTAGTCCGTGACAATAGGTTGACAAAAATGACAGATTTTTTGTAACGCCGCAAAAGCCGTCGCAAATTCGTCACAAAAAGTAATTGTGACAGAATTTTGCTGTCACCGAGTTTTTGAGACCCACCTACCTTGTAACGCTTCAAAAACCGTCGCAAAACCGTCACAAATGTGTTTTTGTGACGGATTTTTACCTTTTGTGACGGTTTTGCACCCATCGCAAAAGACCATTTTTCTTGTAATGCAGGAAAAGTTGAATATTAATATTACGTTATCCAACACTAGGTGGGAAAAAAAAGGTCAGCCACTGTCCATGATTATTTTCATTTTGAGAGCAAGTGAGTTCAGATAACTAAAATTGTTGGGCATATCATAATCTTTAGATATATATTGATACATTTGTTCATGATATGGATAGTTTTGGTTAATTCATTAGAGCGTGATGTTAAGTATACCGTATCACAAAAGTGACCACACAAAACGCTAGTGTTAGGAAATTTAACCCAACCCTGGAAACATGGATCGTGAGTAACATATGTGGCCTTCCATTCCCTTCAAATGTGTATTTGAATAGTAAGAGTGTCTCTCACAACAAACTCTTCAAAAATGATTTTTTAAATATGTAATTTGTTGATTTATTCTCTTCAAATGTGTATTTGAATAGCAAGTGTGTCTCTAACAAAATTTTTAAAAAAGATTTTTCAAATATGTAATTTGTTGACTTAATTGGCAATTTTAAAAGTAATATTTAAAAACTTCAAACAAACTCTTTAAATGATAATATTTTAATATTTTTCTTATTCTTATTTGACCAACACAAATTTCAATCAAATAAAATATTTAAAAAATAATTTGAAGATCTATTTTTCACTAATCAAATTTGAATAGAGATAACGACTCTTCAAAATAGAGAGCCCATTTTATTATTTTTGATGCTGATGTGGCTCTTCAAAACAATTGCACTTTAGTTATTTGAAGAGTTTGTTGAAGATAAATTAAATCCACTTTTACAATCACCAACTTCCAACAACCAACAAAGCAATAGAAGAGAGAAGTCCAGCACAAATACAAAATGGTGTTCTTAAATGCACCCACATAATTTGTTTTCTCACCTCATCAAAAGTCAAAATAATATCAATCGTAACCTACAAAACAGTGTAAAATCCATTATACCCACCTCGATTTTTATACATTAAAAAAAGTCGCTAACTTGTTTTCTCACCACTTAAATTTTTAAAATTTAAAATTTAATTACAAAACTATAGTATGTATTCTTTCAAACTTTGTACTAATCGGCTTTAAAGTTTGGATTATATTATTGTATAATATTTCCGAGCATATCGCGAGCAAACATTTTAATTTTAATGTACCAAACAACTTGATCGATGCTGTAGAACACACACATAAACAAAATTAAATCACTGCAAAATAGACTGAACAATTAGGCTCGATTTTTACTATTTTCTTCGATTTCTCAATCCTTTAGCAGAAATTGAACACAATACGATCAAATTATCATGGACCTACTGAATTAAGAGTGAATAATCAGTTATAATTGCAGACTAAATAAAAATACAAAAGGATTACCAAGTAGCAACACTAACTTACATGAGAATAGCAATCAAAAGAAATAAGAAACAACTTGTTTCACGGTAATTTTGGATGGAGTGTAATACTGCAATTTACCTATAATTTAACACCAGAAAATTCTCGATATAAATAATTACAATTGACTAGCAAAATTAGATAATAAACACGAGTATCATATTTGCATAGTTAAACACTTATAGTGCACATTTTCAAAATTTTCATCCGGATAATACTCGGCTTATGCTACTCAAATGGTAATTTATATATATTGAATATCGTATTTGTGTGTTGAAATCCATTTCGATTTGCTTTTACTACTTTTTTCCTCTGTTTTTCTTAAATAATCTTCCACTTTTTTCCTACTAATCTTCCGCTTCAAAGTTTCATTTATTCTTGTTTTCTACATAAATTCATTACCCACAATTTTTTTTATTATGTTTTATTTGAATGCAAAAGTTAATATTGCTTAATATTTTTACTTTTAGCGACGAAATATTATCGTCCTTATATTATTTCAATAAACTCACCCCACCACTGAGATGAATTGTAAGTCTTTTCAAAAAATTAGTAGGGTAAGAAGAAAGTGGTCTCACACTAGGTGAGAAGATGGATTATATAACTGCATTTAAGAACATCCATACAAAACTTAGTCATATGATATCTATATGCTATTTATAACCATACATGTCTACTATTGTGTTATATCTACATGTTATTTATACCTATACAATTATATATGTATACTATTCTATTATATCTACATTTTATTTATATGTATAATATTATATTATATGTTTTATATTTTTTTCATGTCATTAATATATCTATGAATTACAATTACGTTTAAATACTATAAATAAATATTGTTGCTATGGAATTTTGATAGTTAATATGATGACTTTTAAAAGTAAGATATTTAAAGTCATTTAACATTGAAAATATGTTGCTAAAACTTAAATTGCTCAAAATTCAAAGCGTGATATCTAGGATATTTGTTTGTTTTCTCTAAATAGATAGAGGGAAGGTTACTAATGGAGCTATAACAAAAAATAAAAATTTAAAAATAGAAAAACAAAAGTTAAAATGTTTGTCCTTGATTCAAAATTTCGTCTTTCATTACTAAATTTGTCATTTAAACTAACGGTTTGTAAAGATTGTCATTTATTTTAAACACTACCTATATATTGTTCTTGATTATTATTTTCTATATAAAAAAACAAAGAAAGAAGATGATGATGATCGGAAATAAATTTTTTACCTCCAACAATTATAAACGGACAAAAGATGAAATCATGATTTAATATTGAGAAACCAAAAATTTTATACGTAGCATACACCTATGGACAATGTTTTAAAATGTGGCCTAAACACTAGGTGGTGCTGAGGAATCTCAATTAGTGCATAAGTAGATATCTAGATGTTAAGATGAATTATAAGAATTTAGGTGGGGGCTTAATTGGACTAAGCGGGGCATAGACGGATATTTTTTTCTTTATTATTATTATTTAAAGAGTAGCCTATTTTTTATTTTTTTATTTTGTTGAAAAATTACCATTTAAGAAAACATAAATAATTTATCAACCATCATAAGCAAACTCATCTTTTATTCTTACGATTGAAACCAAGCCCTAATTAGCAACGACAATCATTAGAATATGTAAAAGAAGAATAAATTGTTTTGAGACTAATTACAAATTCACCATTCTACCTTACTTCTACAAGCCTATTTTAAACTTTCTTCTTTTTTTTATCCTTTTAGTGTTGGCTTTTCTTTTCACTAGTTTTTGTGCACGCGCATTGCACGTGATTTTATTGCTTAACAAATGCGATTAATTAAGTCCATTAATGAATACTTACATATTAAGAATTGAATAATTAGTGTGAAATAAAAATAATCATAAATAAGCAAAAGGATAACATGAAGTGTAAAATTTCTAGAATTGGTATATAGTTAATTCTATTAAACTTATGTGGATTATTATGTAAAATATCACGAAATAATATAACACTCGTATAAATAATAGATTGTATAACCTGATGATGTATAAGTTAATATTAAATAGTTTTGTAATTTTAATATGGTTTATTAAATATACATACTTTTGTGGTGAGTTTTGAAAAACACCTAATTCAACACAAACTCTAACTTATATAATTATTTTAAACAAAAAAAATAGAGTTTAAATTTATTTAAAATACTAACACTGATATAAAAATATATAGAGTTATACACTTTGAAATACTAATACTAATATAATTCTAAATTGCTTAATTAACTAAATAAAATAGAGTTTAAATTTATTTGGAATACTAATACTACAATATAAAAATTGATGAAGTTATATTGTTTTTTTTTGAAATGGAAATCTTAAAATCTTGTGTTTAAAATTAAGGACATATTTGTCTCTCCAAAAACGGGGAACAACACTTAAATTATTCGTACTTTTATATATAGTATAGTATACATAGACTAGGTGTTTTTTTTTTCCCTTTTTTTTGTGCTTGAAATACCTGATAATTTCACATGGATGTGCACCAGGAGTTCAAGGTTATTTTGGAAAAGGAGTCTAATGATTATGCTTCACTTGCTTTTGCGTTAGACAATTATTATATACATTTATATTTCAAAACATTAAAAAAATGACCGTACCGCCCAACCACCAAAACCCCCTCTTAAGCACTTTGTAGTCGCCCTGAGTTCACCTAGCACATTTTAAAACATTGCATATAGATGATGATTTTATTTTGGGTTATATAAAGTTGCTATTGTTAGAACAACCTAATTTTTGTCAAATTATGTTTAACTACAAGCATGAGTGTTACTATTTCCGTACTGTGCAACCTAACACACAAGAGCAAAAAACATTCTTCTGATTATTTTTTGTCCAATCATGAATAACTTTAACAATAGGCAAGTAGTTATATAATATTCATATTGTTTTCTAGTGTCGAATGTTTAATTTAAGCAAGGATATTTGAAAAGGTACGTTGCAAAATAACAATATGAAACCTTAGCAATCAAATTATATAGCTTTTCATACCCATCAAAATCAGAACATTTTATGAGCCACATAACTAAGGAAATGATTTTCCTTGAAAACTAAAATTTTCTATCTTGTTAGACACAAAAGAACTCTATATAAAGCACAAGGCCCAGTATTGAATTCAGCATCTCTTCCCATTCATTTTAATTCATTGCATAAATTAGTTGATAGTAGTACTATCTATGGCTTCTGCAAACAAGTGCCTATTTTTCATCTGTGTGGCTTTGCTCCTCATTTTAGGAGCTTTGCCTTCTCAAGCTACTTCTCGTTCGCTCAATGAAGCATCAATGTACGAGCGATACGAGCAATGGATGTCTCGTTATGGGCGTGTATACGAGAACAGCATTGAGAAGGAAACACGTTTCAAGATATTCAAGCAAAACTTGGAACATATAAAATCATTTAACAAAGCTGCAAACAAGCCTTACAAGCTGGCATTGAATGAATTTGCAGACCTTGCTAATGACGAGTTCAAGGCAACCCGAAACAGATTCAAGAGCCACGTTTGCTCACCGTCAACAGGTTCCTTCAGGTATGAAAATGTGACCGCCATCCCACCTACCATGGACTGGAGAAAGAAAGGTGCAGTAACACCTGTCAAAGACCAAGGCCAGTGTGGTAAGTAAAATATTATAATAAACAACAATAATAAAATTACGACGCCGCTATTTTTAAAATTTTAACTCTTAATTGGTGTCCATATATATATAGGTTGTTGCTGGGCATTTTCAGCTGTGGCTGCAATGGAAGGAATTACCCAGCTAAAAACAGGTAAGTTGATCTCTCTATCTGAACAAGAGCTAGTGGACTGTGACACAAGCGGTGAAGATCAAGGTTGTGGGGGTGGTTTGATGGACAATGCATTCGATTTCATCCAACACAATCACGGCCTCTCAACAGAAGCTAACTACCCATACCAAGGAGTTGATGGCACTTGCAACACCAACAAGGAAGCGAACCACGCAGCTAAGATTACTGGGCACGAAGATGTGCCTGCCAATAGTGAGAGTGCACTTTTGAAAGCTGTTGCCAATCAACCAATATCGGTTGCAATTGATGCTGGGGGATCTGACTTCCAGTTCTACTCGAGCGGTGTCTTCACCGGAGAGTGCGGAACAGAACTAGACCATGGGGTTACTGCTGTTGGGTACGGAACGAGTGAAGATGGAACAAAGTATTGGTTGGTGAAGAACTCGTGGGGCACGAGCTGGGGAGAAGAAGGGTACATAAGGATGCAGAGAGGTGTTGCTGCAGCCGAAGGTCTTTGCGGCATTGCAATGGAAGCTTCCTATCCGACTGCTTGAAGTTTAATATCAAGAACTATTATGTTTACAATGTGAATTAATGTGCAATATCTGTCTTTTGCTTGACTAAGATTTCTGCTGTGGTGTTGTGCATAGTTGCAGCAAGAACTTGTGTTATTCTCTCTATCCATGCTGATTAAATATACTTGAATATTGCTTATCAGTTCCTGTCCAAGTATATTTGTTTCAGAAGCATATAATTCTCTACTGAAGACATTATATAATTCCTTTAATTTAATATAAACAAGAATCTTAATCTCTTTTTTGTACTCATTTTTACAAGTAAAAGACAAATATGTCCATTATTAAGAAGTGAAGACTTCATTCAACAAGACAATTTCGACATCACGCTGACAGTTGAGAAAATAAACTCCTGCACTTTCTTGATAGACTAAAAATTATTATCAGCATGTCAGCATAAACTATTAGAAGCAAAGAGGTTAGGGAGTCTGGCACTGTTCATGAAGATTAATTTCATTTTGAGATCAATTGAATTCATACAACTACAGCTACAGGATATATTTGAGACTTCAAATGTGTAATGATGCATTTGTTCCTAGTATCAATAGCTTTTGTAAAATCAATAGCTCTTGTTAAGCATATGTGTTCTGTTTCTTGAACTACAAGTGTATTAAACTAATTTGTGATTGGACAAAAGGAGCTGAAAAGCTAGCACTCTGGTAACAAAAGAATAGCGATGGTTTAAAACGGAATTTATTCAGTTCGATCAAGTCTTGAGTCTACGAAAAAGAGAATTATGACTAGAAGCCCTGCATATTGAACAAGGATATAATTTTTTTTTAAATATCACTACTAGTAATTGAAACCTTTATCCATAAGTAAACAAGCACACGGAATAAACTGCAGAGGCACTCCTCATAAATGGTTGCAAATTAATTCCGTAGACATTCTACATGGGTTAAAGTCAAATCTACTATGGAGATAGAGAATGGAGACAAGGAGAGAGTAGAGGGAAACTATTTTTAGAGAGAGAAAGAGATTATATTTTCTTATATCTCGATTGCTGTTACACATATAGTTAATTAAGGTAAATATATACAACTTGAGAAAGACAATAAAAGACACTAAAGGGAGATCCAAAGGAAAGTTAGGATGTTGTCTAAGGGTTGATGATGAAGTAAATGGAATCGAATGCTAACAATGGTATCCAATGCTAACACTCTCCCTCAAGTTGGGGCATACACATCAACCATGCCCAACTTGCTCAATGAGTCGTAGAATGCTTTTCTCGAAACCCCTTTTGTGAGGATATCTGCAAGCTGCTCTTCGGTGGAGTCGAAAAGAAAGCTAATAAGGTTGGCATCTAGATTTTCCTTTATGAAATGACAATCAACTTCCACGTACTTAGTACAATCATACTGGACTAGATTCTGCGATATATCAATGGTTGCCCGGTTGTCACAATACAATTGCATAGCGTTTTTGGGTTCGAAACCCAGATCACACAATAGAGTTCGCAACCATAACAATTCGCATACTCCATGAGCCATCCCCCTGTACTCAGCCTCAACGCTTGATCTAGCCACAACTTTCTGCTTCTTGCTCTTTCACGTAACAAGATATCTCCTACAAAGGTAAAATACCCGGAAGTCGACCTTCTGTCAGTAACACTTCCTGCCCAATCTGCATCGGTAAAAACATAAACTTTGAGACAATCATTGTGTTTACAAAACAACATTCCTCTTCCTGGGGATGACTTTAAGTATCTCAAAATTCTGATTACTGCATCCGTGTGACTTGTACTTGGATTATGTATGAATTGACTTACCATACTGACGGCATAAGCTACATCTGGTCTAGTATGGGCCAAATAGATTAAACGCCTAACCAATCTTTGATATCGGGCTCGATCAATTGGTATTTGGTTTGGATACTCTGCTAAGGAATGATTTTGTTCAATAGGAGTGTCAACAGGCTTGCAATCCAACATGCCAGTTCTACTAGCAGGTCAAGAATATACTTCCGTTGAGACAGATATATTCCTTCACTCCCCTTTGCTACCTCAATCCTTACGAAATATTTAAGTTCCCCCAAGTCCTTCATTTCAAACTCAAAGGCCAATTGTTTCTCCAATCGATTAATCTCAATAGTGTCATCACCAGAGATTACCATATCATTAACATAAATAATCAGAGCTGTTAACTTGCCTTGTTGGTGCTTCAGAAATAGGGTATAGTCTGAGTTACTCTGTCTATAACCCACATTCTTCATGTATTGCGAGAATCTTTCAAACCATGCACGAGGTGACTGTTTGAGCTCATATAATGATTTCTCCAATTTACACACAAAATCACTAGGAGAAGCTGCTACATACCCTGGTGGGAGAGCTATGTAAACTTCCTGAGCTAATTCTCTATGAAGAAAGGCATTATTGACATCAAACTGCTAAAGGGGCCAATTAAAACTCGCTGTAAGAGATAATAGAACCCGAATAGTATTCATTTTTGCAACAGGAGCAAATGTCTCATCGTAATCTATCCCATACGTTTGAGTGAACTCCTAGGCTACAAGACGGGTCTTATACCGATTTACAGATCCATTTGTATTGTGCTTTACCATAAACACCCGACGACAACCTACAGCCTTCTTGCCTTATGGCGGGGAAACAAGTTGCCAAGTATTATTTTTCTGCAATGCCTCCATCTCTTCCTCCATTGTCCTTCTCCATTTGGGATCACCCAAGGCATCCTGCACTTTTTTAGGAACTAATACAGCAGATATTTGATTCACAAATGATTCATATGACTTAGACAATCTACCAGTGAAGATGTAGTTTGCAACTGGATACTTTGATTTAGCATGAAGGGAAGGTTCATATCTTCTAGTTGGTTGACCACGGCTTGACTGATTAGGTAACACACTAGACTCATTACTAGTAGTATTAGTGGGAGAATATATCTCGAATGAGTGATTTTCGGCACCAGGAGGAAGCTGTGGATCGGGGGTATGAGCAATAGTAAATGGGGCACATATGATTTCTTGTGTCTAAACTAGTGTATGGATCTGGATGTCAACTGGAACAGCCTGTATATCCTGTGAATTTTCCTCCTCACAATGATATAGCTCTTCATAGTACAAATTGTCCTCCTGAAGAGCAGAGTCATGTGAGGAGAAATAACTCATGTCTTCGAAGAAAGTAACATCCATAGTGATATAATACTTACGAGTATGTGGATAATAACACTTGTACCCCTTCTGAAATCTCCCATAACCAACAAACACACACTTAATTGCTCGGGCATCTAACTTGGACCTCTGATTTTTAGGAATATGAACAAAGACTACACAACCAAAGACACGAGCAGGAAGGTTATGAACTGATGGCAACGACACATGAGATGTAAGTGCTTTAAAAGAAATCTTTCCCTGAAGTACACTGGAAGGAAGGCGATTAATAAGGTAGGAGGAAGGTTGTACCGCATCGCCCCAAAGGTATTTAGGCATATAAGCAAAAAAAAGAAGGGCATGAGCTATATAAAACAAGTGATGATATTTTCTTTCAGAAACTCCATTTTGTTCTGGCGTTTGAGGACACGTGGTACCATGCGTTTGAAAAAAGATTTCTAAAGAGAGAAAGAGATTATATTTTCTTATATCTCGATTGCTATTACACATATAATTAAGGTAAATATATACAACTTGAGAAAGACAATAAAAGACACTAAAGGGGGATCCAAAGGAAAGCTATAATGTTGTCTAAGAGTTGATGATGAAGTAAATGGAATCCAATGCTAACAGCCAATACTTTTTGTTTAAGCTTTATAAGGGTTTTGGTTTATTTGCCTGTACTTTTGTGAACCCCAATTATCATTTATTCATCTCGTTTTTACTCATTCGGCTATATGCATTTTAATATGTGTCATTATTTCCCCATCGTCTTATCTAGCACATAAGAACACAGACCTTCTTCTGATATTTTTGTCTTATCATGATTTTTTTTTTCAAATGAGGAATTAGTTCTTTAACATTCATATTGTTTAATTAGGTGTTGGATTTTTTTTGCAAGGATAATTGAAAAGGTACGTTGAAACCTTAGTAGTCATATTGGCTCTCCATACACATCAAATCAGAACATTTTACCAGCCACACAACTAAGAAAATGCTTGCCTTAAAATTGTAAAAAAATCACACACAAAAGAACCCTAATAAAGCTCAAGGCCATAGTTAAATTGTTTATCTCTTCCTATTCATTTTAATTCATCGAATATAGCTGATAGTAGTAATATGGTTTCCGCAAACAAGTACTAGTTACTCATTTGTGTGGCTTTGCACGTCATTTTAGGAGCTTTGCCTTCTCAAACTATTTCCTGATCACTCAATGAAGCATCAATGTATCGCCCGTACAAGCAGTGGATGCCTTTTTATGGCTGTGTAAACAAGAACGGTGTTGGGAAGGATACACATTTTGAGATATTCAAATAGAACATGGAACATATTGAATCATTTAATAGAGTAACAAACAAGCCTTACAAGCTACCAGTGAATGAATTTGCAGACCTTACGAATGGCGAGTTCGAGGATGCAGGAGAAAAAAAGGCGCGGTAACACTTGTCAAAGACCAAGGCTAGTGTGGTAAGGAGAGTATTATAATAACAATAACCAACTATTATATTCCTTTTGTTATTTTCAAACTCTTATTGTTACCTTTATGACATATTAGGGTGGTGTTGGGCATTTTAGGCTGTTGCGGCTATGGATGGAATTACTCGACTTAAAAAGGGCAAGTTAACCTCTCCGTCCGAATAAGAGTTGGACTGTGACACTAGCGGTGAAGATCAAAATGGACCATGCATTCAATTTCATCCAACAAAATCACGGCCTCTCCACAGAAGCAAACTACCCATACCAAGGGGTTGACGGCACATGTAACGCCAACAAGGCTGCGAACCATGCAGCAAAAATTAGTGGTCACGAAGATGTGCCTGCCAATAGTGAAAGTGAGCTCCTAAAAGCTATTGTCAATCAACCAATCTCGGTTGCCATTGATGCTGGGGATTCTTCCAGTTCTACTCGAGGGGTGTCTTTACTGGAGAGTGGGGAATTGAGCAAGACCATGGTGTAACTGCGGTTGGGAATGGAACAATGTATTGGTTGGTGAACTCATGGGGCATGGGATGGAGAGAAGAAGGGTACATAAGGATGCGGAGAGGTGTTGCTGCAGCCGAAGGCCTTTGCGGTATTACAAAATGCTTCATATCGCACTGCTTGAAGTTCAAAAACAAGACCATATTTAATGCTTGCAATATATCTGAATTAATGTTTATTATCTGCATTTTTGCTTGTCTAGTTTTTTGTGATTGTGTTCATATTTCATAGTGGCAGCAATAACTCATTGGTTCTCTCACAGCAAATAAGTAAAGATGTCCCTGATGATTAAATACAACTGCATATTATCAGTTACCCTCCAGGTATATTGGTGGCTATCCACAGAAAATGAGAAGTATATGATTCAATTAAATTATTCCTTGAAAATCCAACAAATTACGTCATCCCCAATCCCACTCTACATATTTAATATTATTGACAGTGTGTCAAAACACCAGCAATCTTAAGATAGTATACACTTTTGAGAACTGAAGAATGCATTTCAAGAAAATAGTTTCGGTTAAATAACCCTTAGCTTCAAGATGACATAGTTGAGAGTGACACAGCTGAGACCGTGTCATATCGGGCCAACCCAATCCAAATCCAAGCCAGAGTAAGTTCTCAAAACCTCCGGCCATCCGAATTAAAGCCATCAAGCCCAACAGACCAGGTTTAGTTCAGCCTAGCCCACTACACACGAGAAGAATCGAAGGATGGCCTGAACCAACAGAAGTCCATCTACAGGCAAACACACCGCATGGAAGACACGGGGAAAATTCCTTATTTGCAAATTCATACCACAACTTCCTTGTCCAGCTCTTGCAGCTTATGATAGAAAAAGGTTCATAGCCCTACACACAAAGCAGAGAAATATTTACACTGAAAGCTAAAAGCTCCGGCAGAGAACCCCAAAAACTATCTAATAACACTTACTGTGGAATAGGTAATTGCTTTATGGATATCACCAATAGCAAAATAATTCGCAATAGAGAACATAAATTCAAACATTTTTCTTGACAGGAAAAGTTGAATGTTAATATTACATTATCCAACACTAGGTGGGAAAAAAAAAGGTCAGCCACTTTCTATGATTATTTTCATTTTGAGAGCAAGTGAGTTCAGATAACTAAAATTGTTGGGCATATCATAATCTTTAGATATATATTGATAAATTTGTTCATAATATGGATAGTTTTGGTTAATTCATTAGAGCGTGATGTTAAGTATACCGTATCACAAAAGTGACCACACAAAATGCTAGTGTTAGGAAATTTAACCCGACCCTTGAAACATGGATCGTGAGTAATATATGTGGCCTTTCATTCCCTTCAAATGTGTATTTCAATAGTAAGAGTGTCTCTGACAACAAACACTTCAAAAATGATTTTTTTAAATATGTAATTTGTTGATTTATTCTCTTCAAATGTGTATTTTAATAGCAAGAGCCTCTCTAACAAAATTTTTAAAAATGATTTTTTAAATATTTAATTTGTTGTCCTAATTGGCAATTTTAAAAGTAATATTTAAAAACTTTAAACAAACTCTTTAAATGATAATATTTTAATATTTTTATTATTCTTATTTGACCAACACAAATTTCAATCAAATAAAATATTTAAAAAATAATTTGAAGATCTATTTTTCACTAGTCAAATTTGAAGAGAGATAACGACAAAATAGAGAGCCTATTTTATTATTTTTGATAGAGCCGATTTTGCTGATGTGATTGTTCAAAACAATTGCACTTTAGTTATTTGAAGAGTTTGTTGAAGATAGATTAAATCCACTTTTACACTCATCAACTTCCAACAACCAACAAAACAATAGAAGAGAGAAGTCCAGCACAAATAAAAAATGGTGTTATTAAATGCACCCACATAATCCGTTTTCCCACCTCATCAAAAGTCAAAATAATATATATTGTAACATAAAAAATAGTGTAAAATCCATTCTACTTACTTCGATTTTTATACATTAAAAACGTCGCTAATTTGTTTTCTCACTACTTAAATTTTTAAAATTTAAAAATTTATTACAAAACTATATTCTTTATTCTTTCAAACTTTGTACTAATCGGCTTCAAAGTTTGGATTATATTATTGTATAATGTTTCCGAGCATATTGCGAGCACATTTTAATTTTAATGTACTAAAAGGCTTGATCGATGCTCCAGAACACACACAGAAACAAAATTAAATTACTGCAGAGTAGACTAAACAATTAGGCTCGATTTATACTATTTTCTTCGATTTCTCAATCATGTAGCATAAATTGAACACAATACGATCAAATAATCACTGATCTTCCAAATTAAGAGTAAATAATCAATTATAATTACAGACTAAATAAAAATACAAAAGGATTGCCAAGCAGTAGCACTAACTTACATGAGAATAGCAATAAAAAGAAATAAGAAACAACTTATTTCACGGTAATTTTGGATGGAGTGTAATACTGCAATTTACCTACAATCTAACACCAGAAAATTCTCAATATAAATAATTATAATTGACTAGCAAGATTAGATAATAAACACGAGTATCATATTTGCATAGTTAAACATTTAGGGTGCGTTTGATTGCAAGCGTGAAATTTGCATGGAAAGAAAATAAGTTACCGGCAATTGAATTGCCTAGAATTGAGTTGCATGGAAAATGTAGTGTAGTGTGTTTGATTGCCTTAATTTTCTACCCGAAAAATATTGGTTGTATTATGGCATTTTTAATGTAGAAAAAATTATTGGTATATTTTTTTTACATAATTATATAGTCATGATAGATCTTGTTTAATTGATCTTGATTAATATATTTTAAATATTAAATTTTTATATTATTTTGAATTTTATATTTTAAGTTATTGCATTTTTAATGTAGAAAATGATAAAAATCTTGTCTCGTGAACTGTGCCCAAGCATGGAAAACAAAAAACCACCTCCCCCCAAAGAAAACATTTTCCTCAATTGTCTTGAAAATGCACATGTGTGAGCCAAAAGTGAGAATTGAATTGCCTAGAAAAAAAAAGTCAATCAAACACCTTAAGTTGTCAAATCAAGTTGAAAATATTCATTTTTCATGGAAAATGTTGACAATCAAACACACCCTTAGTGCATAAGTAGACGTATAGATGTTAAGATGAATTAGGAGAATTTAGGTGGGGGCCTAATTGGACTAAGCGGGGCATAGACAGATAGATTTGAGTGTTTTTTTTTTCTTTATTATTATTATTTAAAGAGTAGCCTATTTTTTATTTTTTATTTTGTTGAAAAATTACCATTTAAGAAAACATAAATAATCTATCAACCAACATAAGTAAACTCATCTTTTATTCTTCCGATTGAAACCAAGCCCTAATTAGCAACGACAATCATTAGAATATGTAAAAGACGAATAAATTGTTTTGAGACTAATTACAAATTCACCATTCTACCTTACTTCTACAAGCCTATTTTAAACTTTCTTCTTTTTTTTATCCTTTTATTGTTGGCATTTCTTTTCACTAGTTTTTGTGCACGCGCATTGCACATAGTTTTATTGCTTAACAAATGTGATTAATTAAGTCCATTAATGAATACTTACATATTAAAAATTGAATAATTAGTGTGAAATAAAAATAATCAAAAATAAGAAAAAGGATAATATGAAGTATCAAATTTCTAGAATTGGTATATAGTTAATTCTATTAAACTTATGTGGATTATTATGAAAAATATCACAAAATAATATAGCACTCGTATAAATAATAGATTGTATAACCTGATGACGTATAAGTTAATATTAAATAGTTTTATAATTTTAATATGGTTTATTAAACATACATACTTTTGTGGTGAGTTTTGAAAAACACCTAATTCAATACAAAAAAAATAGAGTTTAAATTTATTTAAAATACTAACACTGATATAAAAATATATAGAGTTATACACTTTGAAATAATGATACTAATATAATTCTAACTTGCTTAATTTACTAAATAAAATAGAGTTTAAATTTATTTGGAATATTAATACTGTAATATAAAAATTGATGAAGTTATATTGTTTTTTTTTCAAATGTAAATCTTAAAATCTTGTGTTTAAAATCAAGGTCAAATTTGTCTCTCCAAAAAAGGAAAAAACACTTAAATTATTCGTACTTTTATATATAGTATAGTATACATAGACTAGGTGTTTTTTTTCCCTTTTTTTTGTGCTTGAAATACTTGATAATTTCACATGGATGTAAACCAGGAGTTCAATGTTATTTTGGAAAAGGAGTCTAATGATTATGCTCGGCTTGCTTTTGCGTTAGACAATTATTTTATACATTTATATTTCAAAATATTAAAAAAAATGACCGTACCGCCCAACCACCAAAACCCCCTCTTAAGCACTTTATAGTCGCCCTGAGTTCACCTAGCACATTTTAAAACATTGCATATAGATGATGATTTTTTTTTTGGGTTATATAAAGTTGCTATTGTTAGAACAACCTAATTTTTGTCAAATTATATTTAACTACAAGCATGAGTGTTACTATTTCCGTACCGTGCAATCTAACACATAAGAGCAAAAAACATTCTTCTGATTATTTTTTGTCCAATCATGAATAACTTTAACAATAGGCAAGTAGTTATATAATATTCATATTGTTTTCTAGTGTCGAATGTTTAATTTAAGCAAGGATATTTGAAAAGGTACGTTGCAAAATAACAATATGAAACCTTAGCAATCAAATTATATAGCTTTTCATACCCATCAAAATCAGAACATTTTATGAGCCACATAACTAAGGAAATGATTTTCCTTGAAAACTAAAATTTTCTATCTTGTTAGACACAAAAGAACTCTATATAAAGCACAAGGCCCAGTATTGAATTCAGCATCTCTTCCCATTCATTTTAATTCATTGCATAAATTAGTTGATAGTAGTACTATCTATGGCTTCTGCAAACAAGTGCCTATTTTTCATCTGTGTGGCTTTGCTCCTCATTTTAGGAGCTTTGCCTTCTCAAGCTACTTCTCGTTCGCTCAATGAAGCATCAATGTACGAGCGATACGAGCTATGGATGTCTCGTTATGGGCGTGTATACGAGAACAGCATTGAGAAGGAAACACGTTTCAAGATATTCAAGCAAAACTTGGAACATATAGAATCATTTAACAAAGCAGCAAACAAGCCTTACAAACTGGCATTGAATGAATTTGCAGACCTTACTAACGACGAGTTCAAGGCTACCCGAAACAGATTCAAGAGCCACGTTTGCTCACCGTCAACAGGTTCCTTCAGGTATGAAAATGTGACCGCCATCCCACCTACCATGGACTGGAGAAAGAAAGGTGCAGTAACACCTGTCAAAGACCAAGGCCAGTGTGGTAAGTAAAATATTATAATAAACAACAATAATAAAATTACGACGCCGCTAATTTTAAAATTTTAACTCTTAATTGGTGTCCATATATATATAGGTTGCTGCTGGGCATTTTCAGCTGTGGCTGCAATGGAAGGAATTACCCAGCTAAAAACAGGTAAGTTGATCTCTCTATCTGAACAAGAGCTAGTGGACTGTGACACAAGCGGTGAAGATCAAGGTTGTGGGGGTGGTTTGATGGACAATGCATTCGATTTCATCCAACACAATCACGGCCTCTCAACAGAAGCTAACTACCCATACCAAGGAGTTGATGGCACTTGCAACACCAACAAGGAAGCGAACCACGCAGCTAAGATTACTGGGCACGAAGATGTGCCTGCCAATAGTGAGAGTGCACTTTTGAAAGCTGTTGCCAATCAACCAATATCGGTTGCAATTGATGCTGGGGGATCTGACTTCCAGTTCTACTCGAGCGGTGTCTTCACCGGAGAGTGCGGAACAGAACTAGACCATGGGGTTACTGCTGTTGGGTACGGAACGAGTGAAGATGGAACAAAGTATTGGTTGGTGAAGAACTCGTGGGGCACGAGCTGGGGAGAAGAAGGGTACATAAGGATGCAGAGAGGTGTTGCTGCAGCCGAAGGTCTTTGCGGCATTGCAATGGAAGCTTCCTATCCGACTGCTTGAAGTTTAATATCAAGAACTATTATGTTTACAATGTGAATTAATGTGCAATATCTGTCTTTTGCTTGACTAAGATTTCTGCTGTGGTGTTGTGCATAGTTGCAGCAAGAACTTGTGTTATTCTCTCTATCCATGCTGATTAAATATACTTGAATATTGCTTATCAGTTCCTGTCCAAGTATATTTGTGTCAGAAGCATATAATTCTCTACTGAAGACATCAAATAATTCCTTTTATTTAATATAAACAAGAATCTGAATCTCTGTTTTGTACTCATTTTAACAAGTAAAAGACAAATCTATCCGTTATTTAGAATTGAAGACTTCGTTCAACAACACAATATATTTCGACATCACACTGACAGTTGAGAAAATAAACTCCTGCACTTTCTTGATAGACTAAAAATTATTATTAGCATGTCAGCATAAATTATTAGAAGAAAAGAGGGCAGGGAGTCTGGCACTGTTCATGAAGAATAATTTTATTTTTGAGATCAATTGAATTCGTACAACTACAGCTAAAGGATATATTTGAGACTTCAAATGTGTAATGATGCATTTGTTCCCAGTATCAATAGCTTTTGTAAAATCAATAGCCCTTGTTAAGCATAGGTGTTCTGTTTCGTGAACTACAAGGCATCGTTTGATTCAGGTATTAGGATCAGTGGGATTAATAATACAAGTATTAATAGTACTAGACTATTAATCCTGGTATTAATTTAATACCAATACCTTGTTTGATTCGTGCAGTATTAATACTAGGATATCCCATGCTGATGTTAATACCATGTTTGGTTCTGTAACTCATATACGGGATTATATTTTGGAATAACAAAAAAAAATCTTTAAAAAAGGAATTTTTTTAAAAAAATAAATTAAAAAAATTTAATTTTTTTTTTAAAACTAATAATAATAATGTAGTAGTGGCATTTTTGAAAATATTATAGTAGTAATGGCATTTTTGAAAATATATGATTCGTTTTTCTTAATTCTGGATAAACAATACCACCTCCCCCTGGTATTAAATTATACCACAAAGAGTGGTATTAAGTTAGTACCGATATTAGTAATCCCAGCACATTTGTGCTAATCAAACAAGGTATTATAAAAAAAGTGGTATTAATAATCCCATCTCACCTTTTAATACCCGAATCAAACGAGGCCCAAGTGTATTAAACCAATTTATGATTGGACAAAAGGAGCTGAAAAGCACTCTGGGAACAAAAGAATAGCAAAGGTTTAAAACGGAATTTATTCAGTTCGATCAAGTCTTGAGTCTATGAAAAAGAGAATTATGACTAGAAGCCCTGCATATTGAACAAGGATATAATTTATTTTTTCAAATATCATTATTAGTAATTGAAACCTTTATCCATAAGTAAACAAGCACACGGAATAAATTAACTGCAGAGGCAGTCCTCATAAATGGTTGCAAAATAATTCCGTAGGCTTTCTACATGAGCCAATACTTCATGTTTAAGCTTCACAAGGGTTTTGGTTTATTTGCTTGTACTTTTGTGAACCCCAATTATCATTTATTCGTCCCTGTTTTACTCATCCGGCTATATGCATTTTAATATAAGTGTCACAATTTCCATACCTTCTTATCTAGCACATAAGAACCGAAACCTTCTTTCGATATTTTTGTCTTATCATGAAATTTTTTCAAATGGGGAATTAGTTCTTTAACATTCATATTGTTTAATTAGGTGTTGAATTTTTTTAGCAAGGATAACCGAAAAGGTACGTTGAAACCTTAGCAGTCATATTGGCTCTCCATACACATCAAAATCAGAACATTTTATCAGCCACACAACTAAGAAAATGTTTGCCTTAAAACTATAAAAATTTCACACACGAAAGAACCCTAATAAAGCTCAAGGCCAGAGTTAAATTTTTTATCTCTTCCCATTCATTTTAATTCATCAAATATAGCTGATAGTAGTAATATGGTTTCCGCAAACAAGTACCAGTTACTCATTTGTGTGGCTTTGCTCGTCATTTTAGGAGCTTTGCCTCATAAACCTACTTCCTGATCACTCAATGAAGCATTAATGCATGTATCGCTTGTACGAGCAGTGGATGCCTCGTTATGGCTGTATATAAAAGAACGGTGTTGGGAAGGATACACATTTTGAGATATTCAAACAGAACATGGAACATATTGAATCATTTAATAGAGTAACAAACAAGCCTTACAAGCTAGCAGTGAATGAATTTGCAGACCTTACGAATGACGAGTTCAAGGCTGCAGGAGAAAAAAGGCGCGGTAACACTTGCCAAAGACCAAGGCCAGTGTTGTAAGGAGAGTATTATAATAACAATAACCAACTATTATATTCCTTTTGTTATTTTCAAACTCTTATTGTTACCTTTATGACATATTAGGGTGGTGTTGGGCATTTTAGGCTGTTGCGGCTACGGATGGAATTACCCGACTTAAAAAGGGCAAGTTAATCTCTCTGTCCAAACAAGAGTTGGACTGTGAAGATCAAAATGGACCATGCATTCAATTTCATCCAACAAAATCATGGCCTCTCCACTGAAGCAAACTACCCATACCAAGGGGTTGACGGCATATGTAACGCCAACAAGGCTGTGAACCATGCATCAAAAATTACTGGTCACGAAGATGTGCCTGCCAATAGTGAAAGTGAGCTTCTAAAAGCTGTTGCCAATCAACAAATCTCGATTGCCATTGATGCTGGGGATTCTTTCAGTTCTACTCGAGCGGTGTCGTTTCTGGAGAGAGTGGAACTGAGCTAGACCATGGTGTTACTGCCGTTGGGTATGGAACAAAGTATTGGTCGGTGAAGAACTCATGGGGCACAGGATGGGGAGAAGAAGGGTACATAAGGATGCGGAGAGGTGTTGCTGCAGCCGAAGGCCTTTGCGGTATTGCAAGATGCTTTATATCCCACTGCTTGAAGTTCAAAAACAAGACCATATTTAATGCTTGCAATATATCTGAATTAATGTGTATTATCTGTGTTTTTGCTTGTCTAGTTTTTGCTGATTGTGTTCATACTTCATAGTGGCAGCAAGAACTCATTTGTTCTCTCATAGAAAATAAGTAAGTCACAGAAAATAAGTAAGGATATCCCTGATGATTAAATACAACTGAATATTATCAGTTACCCTCCAGGTATATTGGTGGCTATCCACAGAAAATGAGAAGTAGATGATTCAATCAAATTATTCCTTGAAAATCCAACAAATTACGTCATCCCCAATCCCATTCTACAGATTTAATATTATTGACAGTGTGTCAAAACACCAGCAATCTTAAGTTAGTATACACTTGGGAGAACTGAAGAATGCATTTCAAGAAAATAGTTTCGGTTAAATAACCCTTAGCTTCAAGATGACATAGTTGAGAGTGACACGGCCGAGACCGTGTCATATTGGGCCAACCCAATCCAAATCCAAGCAAGAGTAAGTTCTCAAAACCTCCGGCCGTCCGAATTAAAGCCATCAAGCCTAACAGACCAGGCTTAGTTCAGCCTAGCCCACTACACACGAGAAGAATCGAAGGATGGCCTGAACCGACAGAAGTCCAGCTAGAGGCAAACACACCGCATGGAAGACACAGGGAAAATTCCTTATTTGCAAATTCATACCACAACTTCCTTGTCGAACTCTTGTACAGCTTATGATAGAAAAAGGGTCATAGCCCCCTTATACACAAAGCAGAGAAAATTATTTACACTGAAAGCTAAAAGCTCAGGTAGAGAACCCCAAAAACTATCTAATAACAGTTACTATGGAATAGGTAATTGGTTTATCGATATCATCAATAGCAAAACAATTCGCAACAGAGAACATAAATTCAAACATTTTTCTTGACAGGAAAAGTATAGTTGAATGTTAATATTACGTTATCCAACACTAGGTGGGAAAAAAAAGTCAGCCACTGTCCATGATTATTTTCATTTTGAGAGCAAGTGAGTCTAGATAACTAAAATTGTTGGGCATATTATAATCTTTAGATATATATTGATACATTTTTTCATGATATGGATAGTTTTGGTTAATTCATTAGAGCGTGATGTTAAGTATAACGTATCACAAAAGTGACCACACAAAACGCTAGTGTTAGGAAATTTAACCCGACCCTGGAAACATGGATCGTGAGTAACATATGTGGCCTTCCATTCCCTTCAAATGTGTATTTGAATAGTAAGAGTGTCTCTCACAACAAACTCTTCAAAAATGATTTTTTAAATATTTAATTTGTTGATTTATTCTCTTCAAATGTGTATTTGAATAGCAAGTGTGTCTCTAACAAAATTTTTAAAAAAGATTTTTCAAATATGTAATTTGTTGACTTAATTGGCAATTTTAAAAGCAATATTTAAAAACTTCAAACAAACTCTGTAAATGATAATATTTTAATATTTTTCTTATTCTTATTTGACTAACACAAATTTCAATCAAATAAAATATTTAAAATATAATTTGAAGATCTATTTTTCACTAGTCAAATTTGAATAGAGATAACAACTGTTCAAAATAGAGAGCCTACTTTATTATTTTTGATGGAGCCGATTTTGCTGACGTGGCTCTTTAAAACAATTGCACTTTAGTTATTTGAAGAGTTTATTGAAGATAGATTAAATCCACTTTTACACTCACCAACTTCCAACAACCAACAAAGCAATAGAAGAGAGAAGTCCAGCACAAATACAAAAATAGTGTTCTTAAATGCACCCACATAATATGTTTTCTGACCTCATCAAAAGTCAAAATAATATCAATCGTAACCTACAAAACAGTGTAAAATCCATTATACCCACCTCGATTTTTATACATTAAAAAAAGTCGCTAACTTGTTTTCTTACCACTTAAATTTTTAAAATTTAAAAATTAATTACAAAACTATATTATGTATTCTTTCAAACTTTGTACTAATCGGCTTTAAAATTTGGATTATATTATTGTATAATATTTCCGAGCATATCGCGAGCAAACATTTTAATTTTAATGTACCAAACATCTTGATCGATGCTGCAGAACACACACATAAACAAAATTAAATCACTGCAAAATAGATTGAACAATTAGGCTCAATTTTTACTATTTTCTTCGATTTCTCAATCCTTTAGTAGAAATTGAACACAATACGATCAAATAGTCATGGACCTACTGAATTAAGAGTGAATAATCAGTTATAATTGCAGACTAAATAAAAATACAAAAGGATTACCAAGTAGCAACACTAACTTACATGAGAATAGCAATCAAAAGAAATAAGAAACAACTTGTTTCACGGTAATTTTGGATGGAGTGTAATACTGCAATTTACCTATAATTTAACACCAGAAAATTCTCGATATAAATAATTACAATTGACTAGCAAAGTTAGATAATAAACACGAGTATCATATTTGCATAGTTAAACACTTATAGTGCACATTTTCAAAATTTTCATCCGGATAATACTCGGCTTATGCTATCCAGATGGTAATTTATATATATTGAATATCGTATTTGCGTGTTAAAGTCCATTTCAATTTAATTTGCTTTTACTACTTTTTTTCCTATTTTTTTCTTAAATAATCTCCGACATTTTTCCTACTATTCTTCCGCTTCAAAATTTCATTTATTCTTGTTTTCTACATAAATTCATTACCCACAATTTTTTTTATTATGTTTTATTTAAATGCAAAAGTTAATATTACTTAATATTTTTACTTTTAGTGATGAAACATTATCGTCCCTATGTTTCAATAAACTCACCCCACCACTGAGATAAATTACAAGTCTTTTCAAAAAATTGGTAAGGTGAGAAGAAAATAGTCTCACACTAGGTGAAAAGATGGATTATGTAAGTGCATTTAAGAACATCCTTACAAAACTCAGTCATATTATATCTATATGCTATTTATAACCATACATGTCAGCTATTGTATTATATCTACATGTTGTTTATACCTATACAATTATATATGTATACTATTCTATTATATCTACATTTTATTTATATGTATAATATTATATTATATTTATATGTTATTTATATCTATACATGTCTACTATTCAATTACATCTACATATTATTCATATGTTTTATATTTTTTTCTTGTCATTAATATATCTATGAATTACAATTACTTTTAGATACTATAAATAAATATTGTTGCTATGGTATTTTGATAGTTAATATGATGACTTTTAAAAGTAGGATATTTAAAGTCATTTAACACTGAAAATATGTTGCTAAAACTTAAATTGATCAAAATTCAAAGCGGGATATCTAGGATATTTGTTTGGTTCCTTTAAATAGTTAGAGGGAAGGTTACTAATGGAACTACACCAAAAAATAAAAAATAAAAAATAGAAAAATAAAAGTTAAAATGTTTGTCCTTGATTCAAAATTTCATCTTTCATTACTAAACTTATCATTTAAACTAACGGTTTGAAAAGATGGTCATTTATTTTAAACACTACCTATATATTGTTCTTGATTATTATTTTTTATGTAAAAAAACAAAGAAAGAAGATGATGATGATCGGAAATAATTTTTTTACTTCCAACAATTATAAACGGACAAAAGATGAAATCATGATTTAATATTGAGAAGCCAAAAATTTTATATGTAGCATACACCTATGTACAATGTTTTAAAATGTGGCCTAAAAACTAGGGTGGTTCTGGGGAATCTCAATTAGTGCATAAGTAGATGTCTAGATGTTAAGATGAATTAGGAGAATTTAGGTGGGGGTCTAATTGGACTGAGTGGGGCATATACGGATAGACTTGAGTGTTTTTTTTTTTTATTATTATTATTTAAAGAGTATCCTATTTTATTTTATTTTTGTTGAAAAATTACCATTTAAGAAAACATAAATAATCTATCGACCATCATAAGCAAACTCATCTTTTATTCTTCCGATTGAAACCAAGCGCTAATTAGCAACCACAATCATTAGAATATGCCACTGTTCCGCAAACAGGGATTAGTCGAGGTACGCGAAAGCTTACCCGAACACCCTGTAGTACTAGAAAGTATCTAGACCCAAAAAAATCATTAGAATATGTAAAAGAAGAATAAATTGTTTTGAGAGTAATTGCAAACTCACCATTCTACCTTACTTCTACAAGGCTATTTTAAACTTTCTTCTTTTTTTTTTCCTTTTATTGTTGCCTTTTTTTTTCACTAGTTTTTGTGCACGCGCATTGCACGTGGTTTTATTGCTTAACAAATGTGATTAAATAAGTCCATTAATGAATACTTACATATTAAGAATTGAATAATTAGTATGAAATAAAAATAATCACAAATAAGCAAAAGCATAATATCAAGTGTAAAATTTCTAGAATTGGTATATAGTTAATTCTATTAAACTTATGTGGATTATTATACAAAATATCACAAAATAATATAACACTCGTATAAATAATAGATTGTATAACCTGATGACGTATAAGTTAATATTAAATAGCTTTGTAATTTTAATATGGTTTGTTAAATATACATACTTTTGTGGTGAGTTTTGGAAAATACCTAATTCAACACAAACTCTAACTTGTATAATTATTTTAACCTAATAAAATAGAGTTTAAATTTATTTAAAATACTAACACTGATATAAAAATATATAGAGTTATACACTTTGAAATAGTAATAATAATATAATTCTAGCTTGCTTAATTAACTAAATAAAGTATAGTTTAAATTTATTTGGAATATCAATACAGTAATACTATAATATAAAAATATATGAAGTTATATTGTTATTTTTTTTGATGTAAATCTTAAAATCTTGTATTTAAAATCAAGGGCATATTTGCCAGTACATAAAAGGAAAAAACACTTAAGTTATTAGTACTTTTATATATAGTATTTATTTATACTAGGTGGTTTTTTTTTTTTTTTTTGCTTGAAATACTTGATTATATCACATGGTTGTGAACCAGCAGTTCAATATTATTTTGGAAAAGGAGTCTAATGATTATGCTCGGCTTGCTTTTGCGTTAGACAATTATTATATACATTTATATTTCAAAATATTAAAAAAATGACCGTACCGCCCAACCACCAAAACCCCCACTTAAGCACTTTATAGTCGCCCTAAGTTCACCTAGCACATTTTAAAACATTGCATATAGATGATGATTTTTTTTTTTTTGGGTTATATAAAGTTGTTATTGTTAGAACAACCTATTTTTTGTCAAATTATGTTTAACTACAAGCATGAGTGTTACTATTTCCGTACCGTGCAATCTAACACATAAGAGCAAAAAACATTCTTCTGATTATTTTTTGTCCAATCATGAATAACTTTAACAATAGGCAAGTAGTTATATAATATTCATATTGTTTTCTAGTGTCAAATATTTAATTTAAGCAAGGATATTTGAAAAGGTACGTTGCAAAGTAACAATATGAAACCTTAGCAATCAAATTATATAGCTTTTCATACCCATCAAAATCAGAACATTTTATGAGCCACATAACTAAGGAAATGATTTTCCTTGAAAACTAAAATTTTCTATCTTGTTAGACGCAAAAGAACTCTATATAAAGCTCAAGGCCCAGTATTGAATTCAACATCTCTTCCCATTCATTTTAATTCATTGCATAAATTAGCTGATAGTTGTACTATCTATGGCTTCTGCAAACAAGTGCCTATTTTTCATCTGTGTGGCTTTGCTCCTCATTTTAGGAGCTTTGCCTTCTCAAGCTACTTCTCGTTCGCTCAATGAAGCATCAATGTACGAGCGATACGAGCAATGGATGTCTCGTTATGGGCGTGTATACGAGAACATCATTGAGAAGGAAACACGTTTCAAGATATTCAAGCAAAACTTGGAACATATAGAATCATTTAACAAAGCTGCAAACAAGCCGTACAAGCTAGCATTGAATGAATTTGCAGACCTTACTAACGACGAGTTCAAGGCTACCCGAAACAGATTCAAGAGCCACGTTTGCTCACCGTCAACAGCTTCCTTCAGGTATGAAAATGTGACCACCATCCCACCTACCATGGACTGGAGAAAGAAAGGCGCAGTAACACCTGTCAAAGACCAAGGCCAGTGTGGTAAGTAAAATATTATAATAAACAACAATAATAAAATTACGACGCCGCTAATTTTAAAATTTTAACTCTTAATTGGTGTCCATATATATATAGGTTGCTGCTGGGCATTTTCAGCTGTGGCTGCAATGGAAGGAATTACCCAGCTAAAAACAGGTAAGTTGATCTCTCTATCTGAACAAGAGCTAGTGGACTGTGACACAAGCGGTGAAGATCAAGGTTGTGGGGGTGGTTTGATGGACAATGCATTCGATTTCATCCAACACAATCACGGCCTCTCAACAGAAGCTAACTACCCATACCAAGGAGTTGATGGCACTTGCAACACCAACAAGGAGGCGAACCATGCAGCTAAGATTACTGGGCACGAAGATGTGCCTGCCAATAGTGAGAGTGCACTTTTGAACGCTGTTGCCAATCAACCAATATCGGTTGCAATTGATGCTGGGGGATCTGACTTCCAGTTCTACTCGAGCGGTGTCTTCACCGGAGAGTGCGGAACAGAACTAGACCATGGGGTTACAGCCGTTGGGTACGGAACGAGTGAAGATGGAACAAAGTATTGGTTGGTGAAGAACTCGTGGGGCACGAGCTGGGGAGAAGAAGGGTACATAAGGATGCAGAGAGGTGTTGCTGCAGCGGAAGGTCTTTGTGGCATTGCAATGGAAGCTTCCTATCCGACTGCTTGAAGTTTAATATCAAGAACTATTATGTTTACAATGTGAATTAATGTGCAATATCTGTCTTTTGCTTGATTAAGATTTCTGCTGTGGTGTTGTGCATAGTTGCAGCAAGAACTTGTGTTATTCTCTATATCCATGATGATTAAATATACTTGAATATTACATATCAGTTCTTGTCCAAGTATATTTGTGTCAGAAGCATATAATTCTCTACTCAAGACATCAAATAATTTCTTTACTTTAATATAAACAAGAATCTTAATCTCTTTGTTGTACTTATTTTAACAAGTAAAAGACAAATCTATCCATTATTTAGAAGTGAAGACTTCATTCAACAAGACAATTTAGACATCACACTGACAGTTGAGAAAAATTACCTGTCACGAAGATGCTAGGGGATCTGACTTTCAGTTCTACTCGAGCGGTGTCTTTACTGGAGAGAGTGGAACTGAGCTAGGCCATGGTGTTACTGCCGTTGGGTATGGAACAAAGTATTGGTTGGTGAAGAACTCATGGGGCACGGGATGGGGAGAAGAAGGGTACATAAGGATGCGGAGAGGTGTTGCTGCAGCCGAAGGCCTTTGCAGTATTGCAAGATGCTTCATATCCCACTGCTTGAATTTCAAAAACAAGACCATATTTAATGCTTGCAATATCTGAATTAATGTGTATTATCTGCGTTTTTGCCTGTCTAATTTTTGCTGATTGTGTTCATACTTCATAGTGGCAGCAAGAACTCATTTGTTCTCTCACAGCAAATATGTAAGGCTATCCCTGATGATTAAATACAACTGAATATTATCAGTTACCCTCCAGGTATATTGGTGGCTATCCACAGAAAATGAGAAGTAGATGATTCAATGAAATTATTCCTTGAAAATCCAACAAATTACATCATCCCCAATCCCATTCTACAGATTTAATATTATTGACAGTGTCAAAAACACCAGCAATCTTAAGTTAGTATACACTTTTGAGAACTGAAGAATGCATTTCAAGAAAACAGTTTCGGTTAAATAACCCTTCGCTTCAAGATGAAATAGTTGAGAGTGACACAGCCGAGACCGTGTCATATTGGGCCAACCCAATCCAAATCCAAGCCAGAGTAAGTCCACAAAACAATTAGTGCAAGGTCTGGGCCCAGGCCCAGTCAGTGATACAAAAAACAAGGTCCGGCCGTCCGAATTAAAACCATCAAGCTTAACAGACCAGGCTCAGTTCAGCCTAGGCCACTGCACACGAGAAGAATCGAAGGATGGCCTGAACTAACAGAAGTCCAGCTAGAGGCAAACACACCGCATGGAAGACACAGGGAAAATTCCTTATTTGCAAATACATACCACAACTTCCTTGTCTAACTCTTGTACAGCTTATGATAGAAAAAGGCTCATAGACCTACACACAAAGCAGAGAAAAATATTTACACTGAAAGCTAAAAGCTCAGGCAGAGAACCCCAAAAACTATCTAATAACACTTACCGTGGAATAGGTAATTGCTTTATGGATATCATCAATAGCAAAACAATTCGCAACAGAGAACATAAATTCAAACATTTTTCTTGACAGGAAAAGTTGAATGTTAATATTACTTTATCCAACACTAGGTGGGAAAAAAAAAAGGTCAGTCACTGTCCATGATTATTTTCATTTTGAGAGCAAGTGAGTTCAGATAACTAAAATTAATGGGCATATCATAATCTTTAGATATATATTGATACATTTGTTCATGATATGGATAGTTTTGGTTAATTCATTAGAGCGTGATGTTAAGTATACTGTATCACAAAACAAATCTGATAGTGTAATTTTAACTGCATGAAACTAAGTTGTGAATTGTGATTGATGAAAATGTGATAAAATGTCCAGGACTCAGAAAGAAGGGAAAAAAGAGCAATAAAAAGATATTTCAAGGAACGTTTTCAGTTGGTTCAATTCTTATACTATATGATTCTACCAAATTATCCATTTTTATGTGCTTTTGACGCGATTAAAAAAGATGACCATAATTTCATTTTACACCATGTACAAGTCCTAGGAGGGCATGCTCCGTTTCTTTGGAAATTAAGAATAACAGAAATATAACCAGAAGCATTGTCTATTCTGAAGCTATTAGAATATGATCATCCAAGAAGATAGAGCTATCATTACAAGTAATTGAAAACCTTCGTGTCTCCATAAATACATAAATTACAGAGATGCAATTATAGAACTAATCTTAAATGCTAGCAAATCCAATTTCCATAGGCATTCTACATGGGCCAAAACTTCTTCCATAAGCTTCATTTGGGTTTTGGCATGTTCTGCATGTACTTTTGTGAACCCCAATTATCATTTATTCATTCCTTTTTCACTCATCCGGCTATGCCATTTAAATATAAATGTCACTTATTCCATACCGTACAATCTAATACATAAGAGCCCAAAACATTCTGATATTTTTGTCTTATCATGAAAACTTCTACAATGGGGAAGTAATTAGTTAATGTTTATATTGTTTTTAAGTGTTGGATCTTTTAGCAAAGGATGAATGAAATCGTATGTTGAAAAGTAACATGGATACTTGGATAGCAATCATATTAGCATTTCATACATATCAAAATCATAACATTTTATCAGCCACATAACTAAGAAAATGATTTGCCTAAAAAATTTCTGTGTTAATAGTTAATACTTAAGAGACACAAAAGAACTCTATATAAAAAACAAGCCCAATGTTGAATTCCGTATGCCTTCCCCTTTCATTTTAATTTGTTGCATATAACTGACTGAAGTACTATGGCTTCCCCACACAAGTACCTACCATTCATTAGAGTGGCTTTGCTCTTCATTTTAGGAGCGTTGCCTTCTCAAGCTACTTCTTGCTCGCTCAATGAAGCATCAATGTACGAGCGATACGAGCAATGGATGTCTCATTATGGGTGTGTATACGAGAACAGCGTTGAGAAGGAAACACGTTTCGAGATATTCAAGCAGAATGTTGAACATAAATATAATAATTTAACAAAGCTGCAAACAAACCTCACAAGCTAGCAGTGAATGAATTTGCAGACCTTACTAAGGACGAGTTCAAAGCCGCACAAAATAGATTCACGAGCCATGTTTGCCCACCATCAACATATTCCTTCAGGTATGACAATGTAACCGCAATCCCACCCACCATGGACTGGAGAAAGAAAGCGTGGAAACATCTATCAAATACCAAGGCAGTGTGGTAGGTAAAGCATTATAATAATAACAATAACGAACAATTAGGTTTTTGTTATTTTCAAATTCTTAATTGTTACCCATGTATAGGGTGTTGCTGGGCATTTTCGGCTATCACAGCTATGGAAGGAATTACGCAACTAAAAACCAGTAAGCTAGTCTCTCTATCCGAACATGAGCTGGTAGTCTGTGACACTAGTGGTGAAGATCAAGGGCGTGAGGGTGGTCTAATGGACAATGCATTTGATTTTATCCAACAAAATCACGGCCTCTCCACCGAAGCAAACTACCCATACCAAGGAGTTGACAGCACTTGCAACACCAAGAAGGAAGCAAACCACACGGCCAAGATAATGGAAGAGTGTGGGACCAAGCTAGACCATGGTGTTACTGCAGTTGTGAAGATATGCAAGGTTCCCACAGACGAGAATGTAGCTGATCCTTTGACTAAGCCACTTTCTCAAACTAAACATGATCGTCATTTTAGTGCACTAGGCATTCGTTTTATGAATGAATGGTCCTAGTACAAGTGGGAGACTGAAAGAGATATGTCCTAGGACTATTCATAGATTATGATTTGTACTTGGATATTTTATGCTTATTGTTATTAATAAAGTTTATTTATTATACTTTATATTCTCTTGTAAATAATATATATTAATACTAGTTCATCAAGTACGTGACTTGATTGTGGGATGCTAGTAATGTTATAATAATATTATTTAGATGTCCCTAATCATATGTCAATAACCTAGGATCACATTGATATAATGATTAGAGTATGGGTCAGCTGATGATTATGTTCCACAAGTCATGGATATGGAAATATCAAGCTGAACATACTGATACTTGTTAGGGAACAAAGTATTGGACTGACCCGCTTTGGGGACACTGCGAGGAGTGTTACATAATGTCATCAGTGATGTTCCCCATTTGTGATATCGTATTATCCTTAGACCTGAGATCGCCATGGTTACCAACATAGGGATTAGCATGTCAGGCATTATCAAACGTTGCTCTTGGTCGAGTAATTATAAAGATGATGACCGAGCATACTATGAACTATGTAGAGGTATGTGGTTGATCAAGATGGGATTTGTCACTCTCGTATATTGAGAGAGATATCGTTGGGCCCCTTGATAAGTGTAATTAATATTTGCATGGCCATGCACAAATGAGATGTCATTTGTTTTAGATTAATTATACTTAGAGATCAAGAAATAAAGATTGAACTATACAAGAATGACACTTGCCTAGTCTTGTGTTCAATCTAGATATCGATTGACAAAAGGAGTTAATATGTGGAATATCAATTTAAGGTTGTGTCGTTTTTTGACCTTTATACCCTTTGGATAATAGTAATGTTTTACTAGAGACCGCTTACTATTCGTATAATAAAACGGGCTTTTAATTATACTGCCAAAGAGTGTAAAACCTACAGGGTCGCACACCAAAACGAGTTGGATCAAAACGAATTAAAACGGGCCAAGTTGGACTTAGGCCCAGTTCGTTTGTTGCTTAGGGTTCTCACTAGGGTTCTCTTATAAAAGGGAACCTTTATTCATCTTGGCCGTCAAGGAAACTCAGAGAGGCCAGAGAGAGAACCCTAGAAGGCGCTAGTACACCAAGCAAGGATCTCACCTCGTTTGTGTGTGCATACCGTAGAGGAGTCGTAGTTTCTACGCTAAGGACGACAACAACAGAAGGATCCGATCCACCCTGTTCGTTTCATTAACACCAAATCGCATATAAGGTATGCCTTCTGTCGATTTTATTGAACAGCATAGATCCTAGGGTTTAAAGATTAGTGCGTAAATATGTGTATGCGATGCATGATTACTGCCCTAATTCCCTACAGTTGGCTATGGAATGAGTGAAGATGGAATCAAGTATTGGTCGGTGAAGAATTCGTGGGGCACAGGATGGGGAGAAGAAGGGTATATAAGGATGCAAAGAAGTGTTGCTGCTGCTGAAGGCCTTTGTGGCATTGCAATGGATGCTTCTTATCCCACTGCTTGAATTCGGAAATGAAGAATAATATCAGTTTCCAATATTGTTATCTCTGTCTTCCCTTTGTCTTTTGCTGCTGTTGTACATAGTTGCTGCAAGAACTTTCATGTAGAGTTTCCATATATGAGAGATAAAAAGATAGTGTTGTTGAGATTTTAAAATGTTTTTTTAAGAGTGGATAGTACTTCTAGTACAGATTACGACTAGCATATATATATATATATATGAGAATTGGATAGTAAGGTAAGTTATTTAATCATGCCAAATATAGTAAGTGGTGCAATGTTTTAATATCATTCCCTTGCTTTTTGATTTTGATAGGAAACAAACAATTTTATTCCAAAATCAAGGTAAGTCATTTCCTTGCTTTTAATCAGTCAAAGGAGCCATTAATGATGAAAAATCTAGAAACTTCGCTGAAAAACGAGTTTTCAGCACCATGCGCAACTGATATAAAAATGATCAAATATTGAGTATTTTTAGATGAATTAAATATGCATATAAGTATAAAATTTGAATTGACATTGAAACATATTAGTATAATGTAAACGAATAGTGAGAAGAGAAATAAGGAAAGAAGACATGGGGGCATTAGAAATAGAAAGCATAATTGGGACGTAGAAGGAAAAGCAGATAGATGAGAGAAAACGGAGCCACGGATGGTTGGATACATAATGGGAGAAAACTCCAACTTATTGACATGAACTCCAACTCTTTTTTGTTTTCTGGTCCGAAAGGCTCTTTCTATAATTGTATATTCATGTTCGCACTAATTTGTTTAGATACTCACATTTATCTTTAGTTTATAATAGCACAACCAATTATAAAGGCAAAGCAATCTCAAACTTCATGCTATTGTTATGTTGTGGCCTCTGTTTACATTTCCAGCCAGCAAATCCATGTAGCTCATTTGCCTTTTTCACTTAAAAATTGGTTCAATATCTGCCATTTAGTCTTGAGATCTTACAATTCAAATACATTGTAGTTGTAATGAAAATCAGCTTAAATATCTTAAGAAAGACTTACAAACTAGATTAAAAGAAAGAAAAACACAGTATTAATATTCATCAAAAGCATACCTTTGAGAGATCCACCCTGCAGATTCGTGAAGCCCGGTTGATTCTTCAATCTTCAGAATATCCATACCACTCTGATACCAGAATTTTTCGGCCTTCAAATATAGTTTTGAAAACAAGAATTACACATATAATCGCAATATAAAGGAACAAAATAACAAACCTGCATTCAAAAAATCTCTCATGCTTCCATATAAAGAAATTGTTTTCTGTGTCATTTAGAGCTTCATCAACAACACTCTACAAGCAAAATAAGAATTTATCGCTTCATCTTTCAAGTTTACATGTTAATAGCCAGATCCTCTATAGTTCTCTGTCTCTTGCAGCCTTCAAGGAAACTACGCCATATCAGTGCATTTGGCGGGAAAGGCATACCAGCAATTAACCGCTCTGCTTCCTTGAGATCCCCATATCTAGCCAGCAGGTCCACCATAATAACATAGTGATCCATATCTGGTTTGATCCCATACTTCCATTTCATTTCCCCAAATAACTCCATCCCTTCTTTCACTAATCCAACATGTCTGCAAGCCGAAAGCACGGCCATGAGTGCAATCCTATCGGGCTTAAAACCTGCCGTATCCATTTCTCTGAATCTTTCTAATGCTTCATGTGCATAACCATGTAGTCCAAGGGATGAAACTAGAGCGGTCCACGATATAACATTTTTACCTGTGGTTTCATTAAAGATCTTCACTGCACTCAGGAGGCTCCCACATTTCCCATACATGTCTATAAGTATATTGCATACAAACGTGTCACAACGGGTAAAATCGGTTTTTATGATAAGAGCGTGAAGAGAACTACCCAAAGCAAGGTTACAAAGTTTGGTGCAAACACTTAGGAGGCTAACATATGTAAAATTGTCTGGGCGAACTTGAGCTATCTGCATGTGTTGAAAAAGTTCAAAAACCTCCTTGTAATCACCATTACGAGAACATGCTGTTATCAAAATGTTCCAAGATACCATGTCGGGTTCCTCAAGTAAAGAGAACAGCTCTTGGGTTTTATGGTATTGGTCAGTTCTGTTATATACCCCAGCAATTATATTGGAGGGAACAGCACTAAGTGGCATGTTAGTATTGCAAACAAGTAGCGAGGCATCAGATACCAGACCATTTTTGGCGTATGAGGTAATGAGAGAGCTTGAGACATACTCATTCTGATGGTAACCCATTTTTATAATCAACGAATGAAGCTGTTGCAACTCCAGGACAGATGATGATTTAGTAATAATAGAAAATGAGACCTCGTTGGGACAATAACCCAACTGAATCATTTCCCGGAGTAACAAAAGAGAAGTTGAACAGCCTCTATTTGAATAACCCAGCATCAAAGCATTCCAAGAAACCAAACTCTTCTCATTTATTTCGTAAAAACAGCGATGAGCATCTTGCATTCTATCACATTTAGCATAGAAATCAACCAGTGCGCTACCAACAAATACATCGGTCTCAAACATGTTCTTGATTATTTTGGCATGGATGAATTCTCCATACACTGGGATCTGCAATGCAGCACAACAGTTTATAGCATTCACAAATGTCGTCATGTTAGGCAAGCAATCATTCATGTAAATTTTAAAGAAAAGCTCTAATGCTCTGCCGGGTTTATCACTTCTTGCTTGTACTCCAATGATTGTGTTCCACGACACAATATCCCGAAAAGGCATCTCTTCAAACAATTTCTCCGCCAAATATGAACCCGAGCACTTCCCGTACATATTCATTAGAGGATTAGCAACAAAAACCGCAAATTCAAACCCACTCTTAATCACTAACCCATGTATCTGTTCCCCTAATTCCAGGTCCTGTTCACAAACAAATCCAGATAAAATACCCACAAAAGAATATTCGGATAATGTGAGTTCAGTCCTCATGAGCTCACGGAACATAAGAATACACTCTTCACTCAACCCATTCTGCCCAAACAAAGATAGCACTGTATTCCATGTCACCAAATTCTTCTGAGGTATTTCGTCAAACACCCGAATAGCTTCATCGAAGCACCCATGTCTCCCGAACAAACCTAACAATGCAGTTCCCGCAAAAGCATCGGCGTAAAGCAACCCGCTTTTTATTACCATACCCTGCAAGAAAGACCCGCGATCAAGATCCAAAGAAGCACACGACAAGAGGCTTCCGAATGTGAACTGGGTTAGCTCAAACCCACAACTTCTCATCTCCTTAAAAATCTCCCAAGCTTCCTCTACTTTTCCATTAGAACAATAGGCACGAACCATCGTATTGTACGAGACAATGCTCCTCTGAGGCATTTTGTCGAACACTTTGCGTGCAAGAGACAGGTAGCCCAAAGACTCGTAGTTTGAGATGATGTTATTGTTAACAAAGATAGGCTGCGTTGAATTCGAACCCATTGTGATGGAGAGCGCGTGGAGGGACTTGGTTGCGTCGAGTGTTTTGAGCCTTGGAGAGTGTTGAAGTAGCTGAACGAGGCGATTGTCCTTGAGTTCGCCATCGAAAGGATGGTGAAAATTACAGTTTCGAATTGGGATTGAGAAGTGAGTTTTTTTGGGGAGAAAAGAGGAGTTTGTAGTAACGTTGAAGAGCAGCTGTACAGAGCCTGAGGCAACAATTGCCTTTCTCATGCAGCGGAGAGAATCTATTCATTCGTTAGTTTCGCTTATCACCGCTTTTCCTCGGCCTCCTCTCCTTACAGGCGCTCGTATTTTCAGTTACAACGATGATTGATTTAACGGTGACCCCGTAAAGCTTTAAATTTACTCATTTATGTACGGGGCTGTTATTTATGCCTTCAATTTTGTCACTTTCACCGTCATTTATAATTTAATAAAAAATATATTTCAACGCATTATTTTTTTTTTGTCACAAACATTTTCGCACTTAACTATCACTTAATTTATTTATCAAATCGTTAAAATATTAACATATATATTTATTTCATTTTTTAAAAAACTAATCTAACATTAACTAAAATAATTAAACATATATCTCTCGTTCTCCTTCCCCCCATTCACAATCACATTCCATTAATTCAAGTAAAACGATAGAAAGAGAACAATACTCATTTCTTTATCATTTGAACTCTCAAAATTAAGAAATCACAACCAAATCGAAGCACAAACATTATTGGTGGAAAGTTTGAAACATGGATTATGATAAATAAGAAGCATTGTTCATGAAATGGTAGAAAAAGAAGAAGTTCAAGAAAAAGTTGGTGGTGAAATTCTACTCCAAAATGAAGTCAAAGATATATTATAATTGTTATTATTGGTGTGTTAATATGTATATTAGCTTTCATACATCATTTTATAACATTCAAATTGAAACGGAATCTGTCCAGACTTGACTCGCTTTATATAAGGAGAGTAATCTAGTTACAACTCTTCTCAAATAAGGCGAGTGTGTACAGACACACTCACCCCATGTGAGACAAATGTGTATTATTAGGCGAGTTACTTACAATGCATTCATCGAATGTGAGGTGAGTGTGTGTGAATCCACTCACCTGTCATTACATGAGTCTAATTTAGAAATATTCTAGTACACTCCGCACTCCATTACCTTTTATATTATGCGAGTTATTTAGAACACATTCACCTGATATGGGGTAAGTGTGTATGAATCCACTCACTTGTCATTAGGTGAGAGACGTAAATGACTTATTTTTTTTTCAATGTTAAATAGTTTTATTTTTAATTAATGTTTATATTAAACTTTTAATTGAGTATGGGTATTAGTGACTAAAAATTGACATGAGGCGGTGTTTGTGACAAAGGTGGTGTTAGTGACAAGATTGGAGGGTGTAAATAATAGCCCCCCTTTATTTGGCTTAATGACCAACTTAACCAGCGAATTTTACCACTTTTTTCACTTTGGCCATTAGATTTTATTTTATTTTTGCTAAAAAACACACTGTACTCTTTAAAACGTTTATATTTAGTCAAACTGTTTAACTTCCATTGAGTTGAGTAGATGGAAATCTGACGTGACAACTAATTACACACGTGGCATTCTAGCTGGACAATTTTGTCAACAAATGAGTTGAAAAAAAAAAGCCACATCATCTTCGGCGAGCTGCCAAGGTTAAATACTATCTCATGTCGAACTATTTTGCCCTAATCAGTTATGAAAGGATCTCCACACATTAGTTCGCTCATTATTCCAGCCAAAAACGATTTTCTTTTAATTCTTCTTCTGATTCTTTGTTTTATTAAAACCCTGTTGCCCTATTTGCTCAATTTTGTAGAGGTGAACTTCGAATCAAGTGGCTATAACCCTCTGCTTCATTCTTATCAGCCCAGAATCTTGTTTGATGAGTTTTTGAAAGTCTTATGTGTTTTTTTTATCTTAGGTTTGTTAGTTATTGTTCATATTCTAAGGTTTATGAGTGTATTGTTATTGCTCCGGTACATTTTTATCATATTTCTATGGTTTATTTACTTGTGGATCATATTACTAAGGATTTTTCTAGGGTTTTGTTTTAATTACATTATTTAGAGTTTTGTTGCAATTTATGTATGATTATTCACTTTGGTTTTGTAAATTTTTAATGTGTTTTGGTTTTGCTACATTAATATGGGTATGAAATTTAAGTTTTTTTTTTGTTCATTTGAGTTATTTTTATGTTACAGTAGGAAATGGGTTCTAAAATTTTACATTTATAATGATATATAGTAGTGCGCTATGTAGTGAGTTGTGACACCTCGAATCTCGTTATGAGATTGTCACCTCCGGGACCCGATTAATCACTGATGCCGTGTGTGACGGCTGGTTTAAAATAATAAAAACACAACTTTTAAAAGTTTTTCTTTGATAAAACATGATTATAAGAAATCTCGTTTCAGAAAATTTCGGACATGTGGAATTCACTTGAATAACAAACTAATCTGTTATATCAAAATCATATCATACAAAATAAAATCCCATTAATCAACATGGTGAATCCACTCCACATATAAATACCACTATACATCAAAATTGATATCAAATATGTTAATAAAAGTATTTACAGTATAACTAAGACCAAAATAATACACAACGTAGTCCTAGTTAAAAGGCTACAAAAGTCTATGAACATCAGAGACTTTCTATCGAAGTACACCACACGCGCCACCCCAAAAGCAGAACCTGCAAAACTGTTAGAAAATAGGATAAGCAAAATCTGGGCTTAGTGGAAATAGGTTTTGAATACATATCGCTAACACATGAGCGTATATCTTTATATAGAAAATAAATACTTTACTTAATGCAATATTTTTTAATCCGTGCAATACAAAGCAATCCACAAACGAGTGCATGCAAACCCCATTAAAACTCTTATCCTAGCCACCGAAAGCTATCTATCCAACCAATCGATCTCACCTCTAACCGTCCCGTGAAGTAGACCCCTTGGGAATTTCCATAACATTAGTGGATCGCTAGTCTAAAGCCACCCCGTATCAAACTCTAGCTTTTTAAAGTTCATCATGACACATGGATTTGCTCTCAAGTGTAATTCCATACTCTATCACTGTTATCCGGTACTTATATCGTATGTTGTAGCTATTGGCCAAGTAATCATTGTTTTCTTTTTAATTATAATACATTATGATTTTCATACTTGGCCATCTAACAAAAAATAGGGGTAGATACAACAAAGGCCATCTCCAAGGCCGACACAAAGAAATTACCTAAATTGACTAATGGACTAAAAATAAGCTTTAAACTCCACTAACCAATTAAAAAAAAGCAGCCAAAGACTAAACAAAAAGGCCACCATAAAAAATAAGAAAATGCCAAAACAGAAACGCAAGAGAGGAAGCAAACTAGCCAGAAAATACAAGAAAAAAAACTGTCAGGAACGAGTTTGAAGGGCAACAACAACATGCCAAAAAATACAATCCTGAGCTTTAGCAAAAAGAGTAGTAAACTGATCAGTAACCACACCAAGAATTAAAGGCAGAAACCCCAAAACTAAGCTACAAAAATAAGTTAAAAACTGAGTGATTGATCTTAGCTAACTTCAACAGTAGAAGGAGCTGTAGCAGTTGCATCTGCTATGGCTGGTTGTTTGTCCATTTGATGTTGAGCATACACACACACTTTCCATGTTTTAGATTGTGCTTCAGTGGGGTTTGCAACAACTTCTCTCATTTCAAGGGGATTTTTCAATGCAACATTAGCAGTGGCAATTTCTTCTGATCATCCAATAGTACTTGCCATTGATACTCATCTGGATCATGTCTAGAAATGGTAGTGCTAGGTTTGAAAAGCCTAGAAATAGCATTGGCTTCTCTTTTTACTGCTTTTGACATTTTTTTTTGCAAAGGCAAAATTGTTGTTGCACCTTTTTTTTCCTTTGTGCTCTGGTCTTAATGGGGGAAGGAATGTGTTCATAAGCATTAGATCCTGAATTGTTTTTAGCATTTGAAGATGGCTGAGAGGTGGAGGAAGGGTGATGGTGAGATTCTGAATGAAGGAATAAATTAATGCAACCATCATTGTTGGAGTGCTTAGCAATGGCAGCCTCAAACTGTGTATCAGCTAAGGCTTCCCTAGATTGAATTGGATCATCCTCAGCCATATTAGCCCAATTAAGAGCTTCATTGACATTGAGTTTTGGGCACTCAAACAGAGCTTCATTCAATCTGCCATTAAAAGGAGTTGCAGCATGGAATTGGACATCATTGTGAATAGCAGTTGCAGCAATATCATCATCTGATTATTCAAAAATGCCCCAATTATCCCCATCACTATCTCTATCCCAGTAGAGGTCTGAGATATGATTAAACTGATTTTGGAACCTGATTTTGTTCTTAAAGGCATTATGAGGAGGACTGGAGGTGTGTTGAGTATAAAAAGAGGTGATGTGGTGCATGACTTTAGCATTAAATTTCAAATTTGGTTCATTTGATGAAACAGAACAAGGGACAAAAGATTCTTCAAAATAAGAGGTAACGTGTTGGTTAGCATTGTTATGCACAGCAATGTGGGAGGTGCGAGCATTAGAATCATCCTTTTGAGGAGAGTCTAGTTTGTGTGTAGAGTTCTGAATGTTATAGAAAGTAGGGGAGTGGACACTAAACACTTCTTTAATAGCCCTGGAAGCATTAGAATGCATGGAAGCATTGTGCTAAGTAGATAAGTTGCCTTCAACAACTGTAAAATCCCTATCCTGGGTAGCCAATGAACCAGCAGCAGAAGTAACAGGTTGCAGCTGAGGTTTTTAGCAGCATCAGGCTTGTGAACTGCCTGTGATCTTTTAGGAACTGATGGGATAGAACTATTTTTAAGCAGAGAAGCTTGAATCCTCATAAGTTACCTACATTCTTCCACCATGTGACTAATAGAATAACAATGAGAGCAGAATTTTGGCAGGCTTTCATAAGTGACAGGAACCTCAAAACTATAGCCCTATCTCTCAACTACCAATCGATTAGGAAGAGCTTGAAGCGGATCAATTTCAACTTGTACTCTGGCATAGTGCCCAAAAACAAAGCCCAAAGTATTTGGATCTATAGCTTGTGGGAGACTAACCAAGCTAGCAATGCTTATCAAAAGCTAGGGTTCCCAATAATCTTGTGTGATTTCATGCAATCTGATCCACACATTAGCATTGGTTTGTTTTTGGCAATCAGGCTTGAAATCTTTGCACCAAGGTTGTAATCTGAAGCTGCCTGGATTCAAATTCAAGTGACCAGTCAAGAAGGCTTTATTTTGGTCCTCTTTGTTCTTAAATCTCAAACAGAAAAAACCCTTACCAATTGGAGTAAGAATAAACTTGTTAGAGATTGTCCACTTAGCTTGAAGCTTTGAAAAGAGCTCATTCAATTTGAGGGGAATTGAACCTTTGGGGAGGGTTAGCCTACTAATTAAATTAAATTGGCATGCTAAGATGGATTTATGATAGACTTGTTCATCTAACTTGATTGTAGGTAAATTTCCTTTGGAGTAAGGGGTGGGAAGGGGGCAAGAAGCAAAGCACTGGTCCCACTCGAATTAGTGAACAAGCTAGCAAATTTTTGGGGAGTGAACTGGGAAGTTGGATCATCTGGTTAAGAGGTAACTAAACTGGTTGTAGGGCCAGGGTGAGTAGGAACTGAATTGGCATTGGGAAGATGGGAAGAGCTGGCAGGCAAATCAGTTGAAAATAGACAAGAAGTATGAACAACTAAAGGAGTTTCTAAAAAAGTACTTGGCTGAGGAATATGTAAGATTAAAGAAGTATTAGATTGAGAAGAATGGTTCACAAAGTCAGACCTCAAGCCAATAACATATGCAGTAACAGCTGGTGTAGGAAATTTTCTAGCAAAGGCCTCAGAAGTGACAGGAATAGAGTACACAATTGTACTAAACTGCAAAGTGGTTTTGGGAGGAAAACCATTGGATAAAAGTGTGGGTTGTTGGGTACACAGTGTTCACATTATTCTTACTTACTATACATCTTATCTGAGACATTATATATACAACAAAGATATGTTACAACAGTAATAACAATAATAGTAACCACTGTATAAAAGTGTGTCATAAGTACATGAAAACAGGTCTGCATTTCGTGGTCTTGCCCTCAAGCGCACCCATCCGGCATGCAAGGCCTACATGTTAGTGTCTGAATATCTCATAATTGTCCAATCATACAACCAGGTCTGTATTTCATGCTTTTGCCCTCAGCCACACTTATTCAGCATGCAGTGCCTACACGTTAGTTTCACCAAGTCTGTATTTCATGGTCTTGCCCTCAGGCACACCCATCCATCATGCAGTGCCTACACGTTAGTTTTACTAAATATGTATTTCGTGGTTCGTGGTCTTGCCATCAGGCGCACCCATCCGGCATGCAGTGCCTACACATTAGTTTTACCAAGTCTGCATTTCGTGGTCTTGCCCTCAAGCGCACCCATTCGGCATGTAGTGCCTACACGTTAGTTTTACCAGGTCTGCATTTCATGGTTTTGCCTTCAGGCGCACTCATGCGGCAGCAGGGCCTACACGTTAGTTTTTGTGCATAATTTCGGGTCTTTCACCCAGAAGCATTGTGGCCCATCTTATGGCCCCAACCTGGTTTTCCCAGGGACTACGTCGTCCCGCAATCAATATTATAAATTTGCATAAGTTTCAACCACCATTCATTTGTATATACATGTAATACAATGTCCACTAAGGATAATTACAATTGCAATCATTCACTTCTCACAATTAATATATATATGTGTGTGTATATCATCAGTCTCACCATCATCACACATATGGCATCTCGTATAGATATAATACATAATAGCCCACTATTCACTTATCATAATCAACATCATCGATAATCATTTCTATACACGTCATCATCACGTTTATGTTCCATACACTTATCATCTAAGTGTTATTCATGTTATATGGCCAACAAGTTCATTCTTGATAAATTATATCTCATTATGCATCACATGTATAAAACTAAGGCCGAATGAGCTTTATTAAGGTTCTTACGGTATTCTATCTTGCCATATGCTAGTTATCGCAATTCTAGCCTAACCGGAATACTTATAGCGTACTTAGCTTCCTACATTATAGCCCAGGTGACCTACGCTTCACTAAATTGTGTTTATAGCATTTATAAAATGCATATAATGATATTCTCCTTATTGGCATTAACAAAAGTCTTTACAAGACACTAGTATCAAGAATTAATGTATATTGTTTTTGTCTAAGTGGGTTTTTAGTGCAAGTCCGAGGATAATGTCCTACCCTTGCAATTAAAAGCATATCTATGTATATTTACCTCTTATAACCCATAATTAACCCTAAACCAAGCACAAATTCCGAAATACACTCTAGCCTAGTTCATACCTTCGGCTACAAAGTGGGTATGATGTATGAATGCAAATAATGTGCTCATAGCTTAGTGATAATTGATGACACATAATATATAACTGATAATCTATCCACATGTATGACTAATTAAACCTTGAATTAACCCAACCCAAACCCCATGAACACCACAAACATAAGGTTTTTATGAAAAAAATCCCTTTTTTTTAGTAGAAACTTTAATGCAACAACAATAATATGAAATCAAGGGTTTAGTACTAGTGTTCTCACCTCTATTAATGATACTCATGAGATTTGAGTGTTGGAAGATGTGTATATGTCCAATTCCAAAACCCTAGCTCTCCTTCTTCAAGCTCCCACGGAAGAAATGGATGTAGAAGATGATGAATAATGCTTTAGGTGAGGGTTTGGATGATTTTGGATCTTGAATCTTGCATATGGAGTGAGAGATGTGTAGGAATCTCCCTCATTCTCTCTCTAGGGCGCTCTAGAACCCTCCATGGGTGTATGAATGTGGTATGCTCGAAGTTTGGTGGTTTTAGTTAATAAGGTGTGAGAAAAACGGGTCAAAAGTAGTCAAAATATGCCTGTACTGATGAGTAAGATCAATCTTACTAGTAAGATCGATCCTAGCCAGGGCAAAAAAGTGCACTGATCTATTTTCACAACAAGATTTGATGAGTAAGATCGATCTTACTACGGGCAAAAAGTGCACTATTTGTTTTGCAGGTCATAACTCTCTGCTCCGAACTCGAATTTTGATGATCCACATATCGACGGAAAGATAATTAGAAGATCTATAGCTTTCCTCAAGGAAGTTTTCTCAAATTATGAATGGATTAATCTCATAATTCCTCCAAAAACAGTGATATGCCAAAGCACAACCGAACAACCAGATTTAGCGATTGGCCAACTTCGCGAGCTGATTTGACCAACAAAGAGTACGAATTAACTTGGATCAAAACACAAAAGTTTTAGAATGCATCAAAACCTAGATGTATACATTAAGGAAACCTTAATCAGATAAGAGACGGAGGAGTTACACCAAAATTAAAGAATTGCATAAGACCGAAACTCACCATTTACGAGCCGATATCAATTCGGACTATCCGAATTATGAAACGATCATTCCCGTAAATTTAATATACCTAATATGATATGCTAGAAATGTTAAATCAATTAAGAATTGTTCAAAACAAAAATTCATCTCTTAACAAAGATTAAGCTTTAACCGGGCTTAATGGAAGGATTAACTCGAAAATCAAATACGGGCTATTACATAAGTGGTCACCAAAACCTTGCTGATAAAAAATTAGGGTGGAATGTGTCAAATTATAAGCGAAAGAATATTAAAATTATAGAAGTAAACGGGGATGAGATATGTATAACGAAATTGAATAGAATGATTCTAGAAAGCTTACCAAATCAGTGGGGCTACTCAATAACATTGAAGATTGATCATTTTCTAATATACATTTATACTAGTGCTAGATTAAAAACTAATAAGGATTTGTTTGATGGTATTTGATGATAGTATTCACCACAATGGCAATTATGATTTACATATATTCATTTGTATTGATGTGTTAATAGAAGTAAAATATGATCAATAGACTTCAACACCATCACATTTTAACAACGTGGAAATTGGTGTAACCCAACCCAACCCATTCAATATCCACTCACCATTTGCCTCAATACATAGGAGCAAAAGAGTTAAAATTAAAGTTAAAAAATCAACACCTAAGAAAAGAATTGGTGATAGTTTTGAGTCATTTATCCTTAAAAATTATATGGATGAAATCCCAATCCCAAGCCCAAGCCTAGGCCCAACCACCACCAATTTAAGTACCTGGAAATGAACCAATAATACTAGACCTACTTGATAGTGAACTTGAAGGTGACCTGATTCTTATAGTGATTCTAAATATAAACATGATCTTGAAACCCAAGAATTTGTTAATGAGACCTCTAATATGTACATGGGTTGTGAAAGTGGGGAACATGATATCCCTGCAATGGAAATAAAAGAATTGGAGGCATGAATGAAGCTTATTAAGATACATGAGTTTAGGGATTACATTGGGACATATACCCTTTTGAAGAAGTTTGTTTGGAAATATGTTAAGAATTACGGTAATAGGGCAAGGTTGAAGTGTCATGATAAAAAATGTAACTGGCTTTACCTCTTACATATGATGCATGTGCTACTCGTATATATATAATTTAAAGAAAATGCTTTAACAATAATAATAAATGGCTTAGTAATTAAACATGAACTTGTGCTATAAGGGCAGAATGTAGATTCTTGATACAAGCAATCTTTTCATGAAGAAAATTAAAAGGTAAAAAAGAAAATGACGTAGGCTACTTAATACACGAGTTTCTTATGTGACACGTATGATAAATATGTCATGTTATATTACTACATTTAATTAGATTAAGAGCATCTCCAATGGCCTAATCAAAATGGTTAGGCAAAAAAATGACACATCATCATTTTATTAGTCTTTTAAGATGTTGTTAAAGTTAACAACCCTTACTGCCCTAATGGTTATTTTAAGTACCTAATCAAAAAAGTAAGAAAACCTATAAAACTACGTCGTTTAACAGGAATTTAGTTTGCTTAAAACTTCTTGCTAAGTTGAAACTCCCATGTTTCCCCTTTATGCTGCTTGAAATTCTTAATTTTCCCTCGTCCAATTTTTGTTCCCGTGCTCCCAATTGCTATAAATTCAGTTAATCGATTCCCTTGTCTAATTTATGCCCCGATGGTTCAGTCTTTTAATCTCCATGCTTCCAATTTCATCAAATGGATTTTAATTTCTTTGAATCTACATAACCCCCTTAAGTATTTCAAGCCACGCAATTCCCTCAAGTATTTTAACCTCAAGTACAAAGCCAAATATAAGTGAAAAGCCAAAAGAAAACAAAGAAGTGCAACTATTCTATCGAAGAAGATGTATCACTTGTTCATGCTTGGCTGCATATTTTCGAAGATGCTATGGTAGGGAGGGATTAAAACTCAACAAAGCTATGGGAGTGTGTTCTGGATAACTTTCATCAATTTCTTAGTAAAACAACTGAGATAATCGATCAAGGACTGTAAAATCGTTAGCAACTAATCTCACATGATGTCTCTAAGTTTTGTGGTCATTACAACAAAATTGGGCAATTGAATCTAAGTGGATGGAATGATCAAATAAAAGTAAGTGTAATAAAAGCCTATTTTCCATATTATATTCATAGCTTTAGATGATACTTCTAATCATTTTAATTATAACATGTTTTTGCAGAAATTATAAGAAGTTGTTTATATTGTAATTCAATTGTTTAATGAAATTCCTTTTTGAATGTATAATTATGATATCAATTAATTATGATTGATAGATAAAGTATAAATTGGCAGAAGGGCATGGTTATGATTACGTGCGTATAAACTTGTTGTGTTTGATTTGTTTAAAGGTTTGTCCCTTTCTACTGCTTGTTTAATGATAAGGTCACTTAGTTAAATTTCTCCACATACTTTGTCCAAAGCTAGATGCCTAGATACATTCCCATTCTTTGAACAAAATTGGTTACTTACTCAATTGGCACTCCTTGTTATTTATGGAAAGTTTTGTAGTGGTGCAAATTAATATTTTACTGGTACAATTCTAATTAAAGTCTTACTTTCTTAGAAAGAAAAATGGAAAAATAATGAAAAATTTTCAAGTAATAGAAAAAATAAAACAATCTTGGAAACAAATTTGCCTTAAAATAATTAAGATCATTTTTATATGACAAAGTGGGGCTCAATTTAAAACGATTTTTGTTTGATTGATAGATATGGCCTGAATGATACATAGTTATTTTATAAAATGGAGAGTTGAAGTTTTATTAGGATGAACATTGGCAAAACAATTTCTTTGAACATCTTTACTAAAACTTTAAGTTGTGTATATATATATCTTATACTTGATTAATATGTGCCCCCGCATTTTTATTTTTTAGCTTGATGAAGCAAAACAACAATTCGGTGAAATTGAGGGGCTGTTACAACCAAAACCGGTGAATTTTTATAGGTTCAAGTTTGAACATTGTTAAAAGCTTTTGAAAGATAACTTGAAATGGACAGACTATGTTCTGGTTCGAAACATTACCAAAGCACCTAAGAAATAGTTAAAGACAATCTCAATCACCATTGATGTGGACAATTTGGATACTCTACTATCATCAACTACAGTGACAGGGGATGTAGCTAATGAAAATATTTCATAAGTTATTGGATCAAATTCGGGATGACTTAATGGAAGACAAAAGGTTAAGGCGAAGAGAAAGAAAGAAGCCTAAAAAGATGAGTCCACTTTATATCAATTAAACGCTTAAAGAAGCTGTAACTATTGAAAGAGAAAAATGGGAGGCTAAAAAAAGAAGGGCAAATAAAAAGGCCTTGAATCAAGATATGAAAGTGATGAGTCAATATATGGTGAGACTTTCTCCTGAACAAAAGGCTTACTAGAAGCTCCAACAATCTATGATCATTGAGCGCTATAAGAAAAATGGACGCTTGTCGAACCTTGAAAGCCATAATGTTTTTGGTGGTGATTTTGATTTAAATGAATGTTAATTGTGTAGAATTTTCCATTGGCAATTAAGATGTTATCTATTATCATAAGGAATAACTTTTCTGGTTGTGTTTTGGTGAAGTTGATTGCTAAACATGATCGTTGTTAATACCTTTAATCTTTTATAAGAAAAAAAGGCTTTTTGCTAGTGTGTCTGAACTACTTTTGTTGTTGGTTTGTGAATTGCTTAATTTTTTTCTTTTTTTTAAGAGGTTAAAAATAAAAGCTAAGAGTTACATGGCAGAACACAGCCAACAAATCCCCTAAACAAGTTTACAAAGATACAATACACTTGAACAAAAAACAATGCTAAGTACATTGAATAGGAGAATAGTTCACCCACATTATTGTTTGGATCTATCTCATTTTGTGTGTGTATATATATATTACTCAGCCTTCTCAAATGGATTAGCCCCATTCCCATCTCACTTTTTAGCATCATCTATGTATACGGAGTCAGTTCTGATACACTCTAGGAGCTCTCCACTTCCAAGTTGCATCTCTAATATTCACTCCATCACATAGGCCCATGTATGCCTAGCATATTTAAAGATTTTAGCATTTCTTTCCTACCATACAAAATAGACAATTACAGCTAGACATAATCTTCTTATTATTGTTTGGATCCATCTCCTTTTGTATGTGTATATATTATTAAAGCCATGAAAATTGATTATTTAAGATGAAGAAAAATGATCGAGTAATAAAGGTCGTAGCTCATATGGTACGTACCACTGTTACTAATAGACTAATAAATGACATTTGATATGCAGGTGAGCCCTAGTTATATAATCTTCAAAATTTTCAATCGTTAGAATAAAATTACTAACATTAGTGTATTTCAAAATTACCAACAATGCTTTTGGCATTCTGTTTTTAGTTTGTCTAGTGCATGGGATATCATAATATGTAAGCTTAATGAAAAGGTGAAAAAAAAAACACTTTAATGGAATAAGGGGAAAAAGGGGGAAAAAATTCAAATGCAACTAAGAATCCCTCTTTCATATTAGGAAGAATATTCAAACACTAAAGATCCTCAAAATGCAACTAATAATTGGTTAACTCCTCATCCAAGCCTTAACCTCTACTAAAATAAATCCCCTTAACTTGCATTACATTCCCAAAAGACACTTTAACCCTAAGATATCTAATATATTTGGTACAAGCAATGAAATTTCAATAAACTAATATCAACAATATCCAATTTTAAATATAAATAGAAGCATCTTCTCCACGTCACTTCCACAAGTGTTCGATGAGATCAACTTTCAGCTGACTATATGTAAGACCCGGTGTTTATATTAATGTAATTACATTCTATTTTAATGTCTTTATGTGGGAAAGTGTTGTAAATGACGAAAATTTATGAAAATGTTATACTATTCCAGCGTAATATCGTCGACCAAACTTGCAAAATTCACCAAAAAATATTTTTTAATCCTTTTTAAGTGATTCCAAAGCTATATGTTAGATATTGAACCATATTTTAAGGAAAGTACACTGATGCTCCAATAGAGAACAGGGGCCTGTTGGTAAGTCAGTTACAAAAAATAAAAAGGGTTCTAGAGCATTCTTTCACCCATTATTCACCTTATCCACTCTCTAAACTTAGAGCTAAGGTTCCTACACTTTCTCTCTCTCTAGAATTTCATCAAAATCAAAGCCTTTGAATTTTACTCAACTTTAAGAGAAATTGTTCTACGCGTTGTAAGGAACGATGCGACTTAGGAATTTCAAGATTTCATCGGACGGGGTTCCAACTATCAGCTTTCTTTTTTCCTTTCGGCTTGAATCTTTGATGTAGGGGTTTAAATGTTTCTAAAATCCGTAATATGATTTATTTGATGAAACTTATTAAGTTTTCACCATGTTTCCTCCAAAAGGTTATAATATGACTATTGAATACATGTTTTATGCTTTACATGGATTCAAATGTGAGATTTGAAATAATAGAGGCCTTCTATACTTGATATTCTTGTATCATCAAACCCTTTGAAATATTCCATGGATGTATGATTATTAGGATTTGTTGAAGTGTATGTGGCATAAATTGTTTCAAATGCTTGGTAAATGGCATGAATACATGTTTACATTATTATTGTGTCAACCGAAGGCTCGAAAATCTCATGGCAAATTCTTGAATGAACTCATGGCTTGTGGTTTGATTAAATATCTCATGGAAAACCTATATTATCTATTATTGACTTGGAGAGCTTATGTCACTTGGAAATGGATTCTTGTTATAAATATATAGTGCTTGCCGGGACGGAAAATAGGTAGGGCTCGGTACCCTTGGGTTGAAAATACCTAAACTCCTGGGAGAGTAACGTTTGGCTGCCTATAAGCCACTAGTGAGAAGTCCGGGAACCTAGGTAATGGCAAAGGCACTATGAATTTGGTTTACATTTATACTTGTATGGATTGGGGACAGGTAGTCCCATTTCTATTGTGGTGTTGGCAATACATTTTCTTAAGACGACGAGGAATATTTTCTTATCTATGGTTCGAATTCTCCATAGCACGGTAATGGTTGATACAGGAGGTAACCTGCATTAGCACGTGCATACATTGTTTTTAATGATGATTGTTAATAATTGTATTACAAAACAAGGATGATCGAATGGCACATTGTTAATTATGTTTTCGAAAACACCATGCCCTGTATTCCCCCCCTACTCAGCAAATAGCTCATCCCGTTTTCTTAAATAACCCAGGTACTCGGAGTCCAATGAGGATAAAAATGCGACGAGATCAGGGACAAAGTAGAAGCTCTGATATAACAACTATTTTTTTATGTATATGTTTTCACGGGAAGTCACGGCTAGCCCGAAGTATTGTATATTGTATTGAATTTACTTAATTTGGTTTTGTATAACTATTATATGCATATGTAAAAATTATACTATCTTTTTGTACTTCATGCTTGATTGACACATGACATGCATATTGCTTTTATTTCTTATTTAAATAAATACCCATTTTAGTCAATCTAAGATGGGTTAGTAACACCCTAGACCCTAATTACGGGTGCTATCCTGTTAATTAAGGCAGGGGCGTTACACTATGGGTAACCTCACTTGTCATAACTTTAATTCGGTTAATATAGTTGTTTTCCAAAAAATCTTCACGTTAATTGTGAACTACAAATTGCAACGATTCTCCTTCAGGGGGTTCCCATGCCTTTGGATCTTCCTCACTTTCTACAATTATATTGTGGAGTATAATGCAAGTCTTTATAATGCGACCACATTCTTTTCGATTCAAGAAACGTACTAAACCTTTCACAATGGCAAAACGTGCCTGCAGAAGCCTAAACGCTCGCTCTACATCTTTTCGTGCAGCCTCCTGTGCTTCGGTAAAATGCTTTTGCTTTGGATTGATTGGTTGGGCAATTGTTTTTACAAAAGTTGCCCAATTTGGATAAATGCCATCGGAGATATAGTATGCCCTTGTGTACGTATGCCCGTTCACAACATAGTTACAACTTGGAGCCTGACCTGATATAATGCGATCAAAGAGATGAGAATTGTCCAAAACATTGAGGTCATTATTTGTTCCAGCCATTCCAAAAAAACAATATTAAATCCAAAGGTTCTGTGTGGCCACTGCTTTTAAGAGAAGTGTTGGGGCTCCAATTTTTCCATTCACGTGACTACCATGCTATGCAGTTGGGCAGTTTTTCCATTTCCAATGCATGCAATCCAGACTGCCAAGCATGCCTGGAAATCCCCTTCTTGCATTTTTCGCTATGATGCGCTCCATATCCTATTTGGTTGGATTTCTTAAGTATTCTTCGGAGAAAATTTCAATAACAACTGTGCAAAAAGCATTCAAATTATTGAGTGTCGTACTCTCTGGAACTTTGAGATAATCGTCGGCACCATCCCCTGCGGTTCCATATGCTAAAATTCTGATTGCGGTTGTCATTTTTTGTAGAGAAGATAAACTTAACTTTCTAGCAGCATATCGACGTTGAAGGAAGTTAGTCAAGTCATGTTTAACGATGGCATCATGGATACGTAGAAAAACACATCTATTCATCCGGAATCGTCACCGAAAAATTTCATCAGGGTAAGTACAGTTCTCATCAAAATGATCCCTTATTAAGGTTTCATGAGCACTAATCCTATCATGATGGATGTATACTCTACTAATAATGGAACCACCCCCCCCCGGATGACGAGCCACTGCCATTTTACGTCGTTGCAACTCATATATAGTTTCTGCAATACCGACACCTCGATAAATTAATTTCACACCATTGTCATCATCAAAGGGAGAAGATGAGGAAGTCTCAAAATCGTTAATGGACGACATATTGAGAGAAATCAACCTTGAGGTTTCTCAATTTTTGGCAACTGTTGATTTTGCAGTCTTGCACATAAAACCCAATGGTGGTTCATATTAATTACATAGCTAAAAATTTACTAGTCCTGAAAGCATGAATTCTCCTATTACGTAAATGGATGGGGTTATATATATAAACTCTCATCTAGTAGCTTGCCTAAATGTTTAGATATATACGTATAAGTTATATTATTTATTAGGATTATTATGAAGAACCAAACTAATCAGTTATTGAATTAAATTAATTACTCCAAGAGAAAACTCTTAAACTAGGATTAACAATATATTAGTAATAAAAGAGAATACTCTGTTTCTCCCCTTTTTATTATTTTCTCAGTATTGTAAGAAGAAATTCACTCCATTTGCAAACCAATTAATATGATTGACTTATATCTAATGAATATATATATATATATATAATTACTAACATAGGGTTACCTCCTCGTGAATTTGATGCCTTCAATTTCCTCATGAATCAGACACCGAAAGTATAGCGTTGAAGTTCTATTATGTTTGTACACGGATCTTAATCGAACCATCAAGAGTAGACCAATCTGCTCATACAAAAAATAGAGGCCAACGATGATGGTGATTAACGTAATGGTGCAGGAAGATTGAGCGGAGAAGAAATATAAAAGTGCCCTAGTAATACGTAGTGTCTCAAGGAAGATGGGAGATAAATATGAGATAGGCCCCACTAATTTTGATTATGGAAAAGAGCCGCTAGTTTTGATTATTTGGAAGGCAAATTTGATTACTGAGTAATCGTTGTTAACCACATTTTTAGGTTTGATTATTCCGTTAGAGAAGGGTTTTAAGTTAGTATGGTTAAATCTAATTAGATGTAGAATTTTGATTAAGCTGTTGGAGATACTCTAACAAGTCTAGTGCGTTTTAAATTTGTGACAAAACTATTATAGACGTGTCTTGACACAACCTAAAGTTACTAAATCCACCATGTGAACCAGAATTGCAAACCCCACAATTAAAGGGACCGAAAAGACCATATGTAACTTCTTGCAGTGTAGCACGACTTTATAGAGAAGCATAAGATCTGTAAAGTGGTTCTGATGGTTGAACAAACCAACCACATCTTTTTCCCAAAATCTTATAAATTAGATATGCTGATCTTTTAGGTTTTCGTTTATTAGCATCATATGTATTTCATACTATTTTTTTTTTTATTTATATCAACTATACGCCAAAAAGAAGTAAAATTAAATTTCATCATTTTATGATATTAACAAGAAGCGCAAAATAGTTTATTTGCATGAAAAACTATATACATTAAAAACAAATTTCATTAGTTTTTAATCAACCAAACACAGCTAATTTATAATTTATGAGAAATGCGAGTAGCATTCTTAGTTTAGAAAGGGTCTTTAGTCCCAAGTTTATGCATGTCAATCAAAACATGGCATCGATATTATATATTAAGTCCGAGTAAAAGTTGTACGTTACTGAAATATCAAAAAAAAAAAAAAAATACCAACAAATGGGATTAAACTTCAACGAATATTTATATGATAAATAAAAATTTCCCTCCTTTTAACTTGCCTTTCAAACAGATCAACATCATATTGCAAATACAATTTAATTAGCAGAGAGAACCAGAGAAAAGGCAAACTATAAACACTGTTATAAAGTGACAGCAAAAGCCAGTTTATGATTGCCTTTGAGGCCAGAATGTATGTAAACATGTGATCAAAAGGCAGCCCGCCGAACCTGCACCGAGAGTTCAGTCCACAGTTTTCTCTGCTTTCAAATTGATTCTCTGAGAGGCTTTTTTCATATGCGAAATAAACCAAAATACAATACAGCTGTGTATGGAAAGAGCGTCCCATCAGCTAAATTTACCAATTTCCATCTTCTTCTTGATTACCTTTTGCCCATGGTACACAAATGAATCTAATATCCCCGAAACGGTGAAAACGCCTGAAAATGATATAAATACGATAAATTTAACATCTACCCCTGAAATGAACTTTGAACAGTATATATAATTATATATATATATAGAGAGAGAGAAAGAGAGATCACCTCCGACGATAGCACAAACATTTGTCAAGAAATGTAGAAATGAAACTTGTTCCTCTGTAAAAGTAACCTGCACAAGGGTATCAAAACTTAAAAAATCTTGAAAGAGTTCTGAGCATTACATCAGAAAATAAAGCAGCATAACACATAGTGACTAAAAGAGTATATATATTCTGAAAGGGCAATAATACTTGGCCCAAAAAATTCCCAAAAGCACAACCAGAAACTGTGTAAATGCATCTCAACTGCTCGTAACTCTCTCTCCATATTCCAGTGAAGATTTGCAGTACAAATTCATTTGGGTTACAGCTTTCAGATATTTTCGAGGCTACATGGCATTTCTATGTAAGGAACAATGTGGTATATTTTGCACGTCATTTAAATGTGCATCTCAATATCCAATCAATCGGATACTTGACATGTTTTATGCATATTTTGCACATTTAGTCTAGCCTAAAAGTTAGCTAAAGGTTAGTGCTTGTAATCTTCACACTATTCAATTCTATAGAGTTATTTTTGTAACTTCTAGCATAATTGTCTTGCTTGTATTATTATTTTCTTCACGTTAGTTATTCACCTTCTTTGTGTGTTCATTGATTCATCTGCACCTTCTGGTGCATAACCAGAATCACCATATTTTACGCAATTCAAAGATCAGTAAGATCTTTAATGTTTGGTTTGGTGAAATATTTTTCACCTAGATAAAAAATAAACAGATGAAACATACTATTCTCACCTATCCCAGATAAATTTTTATTTGTATTAGATTATGTGTAAATGCGCTTATAATTATGCAATTTTAACCAACATAGTGACAAACTTCAATAAACAGAAACCCACCTTGATCGGGGAAAGGTCATAGAAGAAGAAAACTCCAGGAAGTGCCTGAAGCTGACCTAATTCTGCTGTCCTAAAATGTTCAGTCACAGAGAACTGCACAGGAAAAGGGTCAGTCCATCAGGTGTTGCAATTGTGAACAAGATTCAAAATTGGTAAAAGGCAACTTTGAAGAAATGCCAAACCTGATTTGACTGGATGGCGTGTCCACTGACATCTGTGTATACTGTAGGGACCACCTGCATAGTAGGTTATAGATTTTCATAAATCCATGCAATCTGACAAGTGACGACTGGTTCGTTCTAAAACTGAGTATATACCTCAATGAAGGATTAGTAATCTCCATGAGCTTTAGACAGTGTTGCAATTACAACTATGTACAAAGATTACGGGTACAATTTTAAAAATGACACGGAATGAAACAAAATTGCCGCAAAATTGACCAGAAAATTCGTGTGCGAGTCATGTTCATGTCCAAATTTTGAAATGACATTGACATAAAATTGCCACTCTTAACAAGGGAGATATAAAGAAAGAGAGAAAAGCCATAGATAATAGGTGGTTCTAGAACAGATGTGCGAGAAAAAAGATCCAGAGCAAATTTTAGCTGGAAGTTTAATTCTTTTATGGCAGTAATTTCTACAGTTAGACGAACAAAACATTTAACTAAACCACTAGTTCGGTGAAGATAAATTTTAGTGACCAGACATTAATATTCACCGACTTTTTGTGCATAACGCTTAAGCTGCACATGCAACTCACATACAAGTGATTTAAGAATTCAACCATTTACCCCCTCAAAAGGGGGTGTCCACTTGTTAAGTAAGAGCAGAAGCCCCTTTTTGGAGCCTGGCTATATATATATAGACACGTTGTGTATAGTGTTAAATATTAAGAATATAATGAAAATTAATAACCTTATGCCTCAATCTTTGAAGCTTCTTATAGTGTTGCAAGCAAGATCTTATTTTATGTCTTCTCTATTCAAACCAACAGCTTACAAAAACTGACAAGGAAAAAATAGCATGAAATGAAAAAGATCGCGATGAAGAACAAAGTCATATGGTGGGTATGAAAACAAAATACGGTATCTTTGCTTCACTAATCAAAAGAAAAAAGAGAGAACCAATAATCATGCAGGCGTACATTTAATACTAGAGTGCTGCTGGTACACGTACCGGCTTCATCAACCAGTTATTCATACCGGATTCGTTGATTGGTTGTACATTCTCAGTGTGTACAACTCATTAAGTATGATTATCCGGTTGATAAAACCGGTAAGAATATATTTTTCCTTAATACCTTGAGAAAATACTGATACATCCCACTTGGCGTTTCTTGTATCCATTGCACTCTGCAAATTCAAGAAATAAGAACAAGAGTGTATGTAAACATACATAATGCCATTACGGAGAACTAATGCATGATACATCGAATGACGAAATCAAGTGAGAAAAAAAAAATTACCGATCAAGGGGATTTACAACTCCAGGGAAGTAGTCTCCAAAAGTTAATCTATTGATCTTGTGACTTATCTGTATTACAGATCCATACAAATAATTTAATTCAAGGCTTGTAAAAGAACTAGAAACTTAGATTCATCAAGATCATGTCTTACATTAAAACTGTCCTTCTGAAAAGCTAACAGATCATGTACATGAACGTTAGATTGTTGAAAACTTTTCCCAGGGGCAAAATGGAAATTTCCAGCCACCTTGTTAACTTCCAAGAATCCATATATGTTACATCCTTCACCTTCCTCATCTTTGATCTTTTGCAAGAAACCTTCTCTTTTGCACTGATGCCACAGAGAACCAGGACAGAAAACTTATTAAATTCAAAGAAATGACAAGTTTTCTGCAATCCAAAATATAAAAACCAAGACATTAATCACAAACAGCAAATTTTAGTAAAGAGGACGTGGAGTTGTTTTTTCCCCTTTTTTTTGTGTGTTTGTGTGTGGTAGGGGGAGCTTAAGATTCGGTTTGATTCCTTCTTTGGTTCGTTCCTGGAATCCTAAGTTCCCTCGTTTACTCAAGATTCCACCTTTTGGTTGGAGTTTGGCAAAGGATTCTTTACATCCATTCCCATAATTAATGGGAGAAACTCAGGATTCCCAGGAATCCTTTCCTATTTTTAACAAATAACCGAACATTTTATTTTGCAATAAAGTAAATTAATATTTACAAATATATTATAACATGATAACTAATTTTGATCAACGTATTTTATATTTAATAATATATAAGTAAGTTATTCTCAATTTGAAGAATTTTAAATGCTAGGAATGGAGCTACCTGGAATCTAAAATGCCATTTCCTTTCCTAAAACATGAACCGAACGAGAGTATCCACAGCAGTGGATTTACTGAATAACCCATTTATAGTTTATGAGAGCATCCACTGCAGTGGATTTAGTGAATAGCCCATTTATTTGGTCTATGAAATAGTAGTATGATAAGAACCACTCCTAAATGAAAATCATGTCTCCAACTCATAATTGTTTGTTTACTGGACGTACTTCTACCTGCATACCTCAAGCTTTAGAGAGAGAAAGAGAAGAGAGAGAGAGGGGGGGGGAGAAGGGGAGGTGAGTATATAGAGAGAGAAAAGGACATCTCATATCCAACTGGTATCCAAACAGGTACCAGCTTTCCCGTGGGATGTCACCCTGACATCTCATTCTCAAGTCGGTATGTTATTGAACTTTGTCATCTCAACTTTATCCAACATCAATCCAATTGTATAGTGTTTTATCCTCCAAAACTCGACTGCAGTGTGCGCATATAGGATAAATCTATCCTACTTATCCCACTTTTTTTTTTGATCAAAAACACAAACGCATTTTATTGAATCATCAAGAAAAGGCGATACAAGAGGCCTCTACGGGGAACCAGAAGTCCACCAAAAGAGGGCTCAAGAAAAGAAAACAAAAATTTAAAACATGAAAACAGTAAAACAGAATTAGCTACAAAAGTATTCGAAGCATCAAGTGATGGCAGCAGCCCAGTTGCTAGCCAGAACTGAAAAGGACAAATCATGGAAAACCGAAGAAGATTTAGCCCACAACGAGGCTAAAATTACCACTCCGCTCCAGACTTCATCTTCCTGCCTAACCTTATTTACAAATAATCTGGAGTTTCTTTCTAGCCAAGTGCACCAAGCAATAGCCAAGCAACAACATCTCCAAAGAACTATTGCCCTCTTCTTGAATCCTTTAAGGAACCATTTAATACTCAAAAAATCCCCCCATGATTTTGGGAAAGCCCCGACCATACTGAAAATATTGCACGCCTTCCACCACAACTTAGATACAAAATTACAATGTAGAAGCAAATGATCAATATTTTCTGCATTCTTCTGACACAAAATACAACAAGACGGTGAGAGCACCATGTTCGGTCTTCTAATCTGTAGCACATCACAGGTATTAACCTTCTTCCAAAAAGCAAGCCAAACAAAAAATTTAACCTTATTGGGAATTCCTGCTTTCCAAATAACCTTAAAAGGAAAGGAAAAAACATCTCCCGGAGAGTCAATGAGATTGCTGAAAAAAGATTTACAAGAGAACACCCCCGATTTATCCCCCGTCCAAACTCTAGAATCTGGAAGGTTTCTAGCCAAAGAGACATTAGAAATGATACTAATCAAAGCTGAAAAGTCATCATATTCATGATCAAAAAGATTCCTACGAAAATGAAGATCCCAAAAGAAAGAACCCGACTCATTCCACTCCACAACCGAAGAAATAGAAAGATTTTTGTCACATGAGAGGTTATATAAACGAGGAAATGAAATAGATAAAGGAGAAACCCCCACCCACAAATCCTCCCAAAAACGGATAACACTACCATTACCCACTTTAAGACAAATAAGTGATTTAAATGTTGCAAGACCGGCCGAGATAGCCTTCCACGGATTCCTATGAGATCCTCGATTAACCACGTTAGAATCCCATCCATGAGGATGCATACCGTATTTGCTCTTAATAATTGAACACCAAAAGGAATCTTGTTCAAGTGGAAATCTCCAAAGCCATTTTCCTAATAAAGCCTCATTCCTTGAAGCAATGTTGCCGATACCCAGCCCTCCCTTTTCCTTACTATTAGAAACAAGGTTCCAATTGACCAAATGATCACCCTTTGACTCTCCAAAACCTTCCCATAAGAAATCTCTCAACAATCTTTCAATACTCTTGCAAATCGAAATGGGTGCTTTGAATAGAGAAAGGTAGTAAATGGGCAAACTTTCAAGCACCGATTGGATAAGTGTTAGCCTCCCACCTTTAGACAAACAACATTTAAACCATCCTTCTAACCTCTTTTTAATTTTCTCAAGAACCGGATCCCAAAAGCTTAATTTACGAGGGTTATCGCCAAGCGGCATACCTAAGTAGGACATTGGCCAAACCCGCTTCACAACCAAACTTTCTAGCCAACGCTGAAATTTCCTCCTCTTTCATGTGAATACCGGCTATGGTACTCTTTGAAATATTAATTTTCAATCCAGAAGCCAGACCAAAGATCTTGAGGATTCCCATCAGATTATTAAAACTACTCTCACTATTTGAGAGAAAAAAAATTGTGTCATCGGCAAATTGTAGATGCGATACCCTCACCTTATCACTCCCAATTTCGAAACCTTTAACAAGATTGTAATCACAAGCTTTACTCACCAATCGATGAAGAACATCGACCACCAAAACAAAAGGAAAGGTGACAAAGGATCACCTTGCCTAATACCCCTAGTAGCCTTAAAGGAGCCTCTCGGACTTCCATTAATCATGATAGAAAAATTGGCTGAAGATAAGCATCCTTTAATCCATCTTCTCCATCTAGAGCCAAAACCTTTATTATCAAGAACATGATCTATGAAATCCCATTCCACATGATCATAAGCCTTCTCAAAATCAATTTTAACAACTAAGCCTTCCTTTCTCTTTTCTCGGTATTCCTCCACACACTCATTGGCTATAAGTACAAGATCCAAAATTTGTCTACCTCTCACGAAAGCTCCTTGAGACTTCCCAATGGTGATATGCAACACTTCTTTAAGTCTAGCTGCTAAAACCTTGGTCATAATCTTGTACAAACAAGTTACAAGACTAATAGGTCTATAGTCCTTTAGCTTGAGAGAGGAAACCTTCTTTGGGATGAGACAAATAAAGGTTGAGTTGGTTTTTGCATTAATAACTCCACTTTCAAAAAACTCATTAAAAACTTTGAGTAAATCCTCTTTAATAATTTCCCATCCTTTCTTGATAAAATCCATAGTGAACCCATCTGGACCCGGGGCTTTGTCACCTTCACAATCATCCAAAGCTGCCTTAATTTCTTGTAAATCAAAAGGTCTCTCAAGTCTAACCCTAGATTCGGCATCTATGGGTTTCCAATCCAAACCCTCAAAGCCCACGCTCACCCCATTTCTTTTAGAATAAAGCTTCTTGAAAAAATCCACAATTTCTCCCACTATCTCAGCCTCATTCTCAATCACATGACCATCATCTCTCTCAAGCTTACTAATGACTTTATTTACTTTCTTATGGTCCACTATCCTATGGAATAACTTGGAATTAGCATCCCATTCCTTGACACCTCGGATTTTTGCCTTTTGATTCCATGATATTTCTTCCTTAAGGCTAACTTCACCAAACTTCTGTTGTAACTCCTTCCTCTCCTTCTTTAAATCCTCACTAATGGAACCCTCTGCCTCAAGTTTATCAATTGCATTGATCCTATGCAAAATATCCTTTTTCACAACTCGAACATCTCCAAAAACTTCTTTATTCCACTTCCTAACATTAAACTTCACATTTTCCAATTTTTTCATGAATTTGAAACCCTCCCATCCTTGGACACTACACTCCTCCCACCACTTCTTTACTTCCCCAAGGAAATCTTTATGCATGAACCACATATTTTCGAACCTAAATGGAGATGGCCCCCATTTGAATGGATTCGTATCAAGTATGAGAGGGAAATGATCTGAAATCAACCTAACCGAAGCCTCCTGTCTAATCAAGTTGGCCAAGTCTTCCCACCCTGAAGTAAACAGGAACCGATCAATCCTTGAGTAAGCTCTCCCATTTGACCAAGTGAATTCAAAATTGTTTAAGTAAGGATCTCTCAAATTAGTCTCATTGATGAAGTTATCAAATTCTCTCATACTTCTTGTTATCCCACTATTCCTTAACCCCTTTTTTTCTGATAAGAATCTAACAACGTTGAAGTCCCCTCCAAGACACCATTTGTCCCCACAAAGACCATATAAACTTGCTAGTTCATCCCAAAAATCACCACGAGACCTGTATTTACAAGGGCCATAAACCCCTGTAAGCCACCACATATCTCCATTTAACATCTTAAAATTCAAAGAAAGTGTAAAATTACCCGAAATACACTCCTCCGCTTTCAAACTCCTAACATCCCAGATTATTAAAATGCCACCAGATTTCCCAACCGACGGTAGAAATGCCCAATCCTTATATCGAACTCCCCATACCGCTCCAATCATTGCTGCAACAATATTTTCTCTCTTGGTCTCTTGAAAAATAACAACGTCCGGTTTCTCCATATTAATGAATTCTTTAATGTTCCTTCTCTTCCTCTTATCTCCCAACCCCCTTATGTTCCATGATAAAATCTTCATTGATAACCAAACCGGACCCTACTTGCGCTCCTGGGCTCGCTTCCTCTATCGTAATTGATCCCAAAATTGAGGTTCTTCAATTCCCTTTTCGCTTTTCTAGTGTCCCTCCTACTTGAATCCGAATTACAAATTGCTTTTTTACCTCGACATGTAACCAGGTTCACCTCCATATTCTCAAGTATCCTATTCAGTGGCTCCCAATCTTTCTTACTCAATCCCACCATTCTATTAAGGTTTGAGGCCTCATTAGTTAAAGGCTTTTGAATAAGAGAAACCGAGTGGTGTTCAATGTCACTGTTGATATTACTTTCACTTAATAACAGACGAGAATCCAACATGGGGTATTTAACAAATTCATAAGACATCTTTGTGCTTGCAACATTTAGATCACTATTCGGCTCTTGTGGTTTCAAGCAATGCATATCAATGGGTGAATTAATTTTTGTAACTGATTTTTGACACCGGTTATAACAAAGACCCTGACTTTTTCCCCCTGAGGAAAATATCAATACATTCCTTATGGAAACCGAATCAAATAATGGTAAACGAGAATAAAGGAAAGATAGCAGAAATGAAATATGATAAGCGAAATTTAAATCAAAGGATGGAGATGGAGATAGTACCTTCCTTCCAAAGTTAAGAGGAAATGGAAAAGAATTCACCTCGGTTCTATGCTTGAAGAGCTTTTTGGGTTCCGGATTACCCTGTTGAAGTGTTTCGCCTGCCTCATCAATATGAAACAACAGCGGTAGGCAAGTATCATCCATCTCAATAATCTGCATCATATTATTCTCTTCCTCCTCTAGCCCCGAATCCTCTGAAGATAAATCTTCCTGTTCGTGTAACCGTGAGACCAATTCTCCTCCCCAATCCCCCACTCTGTCAAACTTGGCAGCATCTTCATTCTCGTTTTCCTCTAATTCGGCATGCAATATTTCCATTGGATGAACATATTGTTTAGGGAAGTTGTTGTCTGAGGATTCGTCACCATTTAAATCAAAATTAATCTCTTTATCACCTTCATCAATGGACAGATTCGACTTCTTGAATTTCCTTTTGAAGCTTGCTACTCCGAGACCATTATTTGAGGACCATTTGCTAATTTTCAGACCTTTAACTTTAAGCCCATTCTTAAAAAATAGTTTGGCCCTTTTCTTATCGATACCAAAGCCAACCCCCTGCTTCCCAGAATTATTCGGCTCATTTGGAGTACATTTAAGTCCAAACTTCTTAGATCCTGTGACTGCACCCTCTAACCTCCCCAAAGAATTCTTTAATCTCCAAAAAACGTCACTTAATTTAACAATCGTGTTATCATTAACATTGGTCTTAAATCCCGGGACTTCAACATCAAGGGACTTTGCATGATTCTCCACTGTCATTGGATTTTCATCCACTCTTTTAAGATTCACTCAAGTTCGCTGCGCATTCATCCTCTTCATTTTCTCTAGTAAACTTGTCTCTACTATTGTTACCGGTACAAATTTTCGGCGTCTCACCTTCATCCCCACAATTTTTTGCCACAACCACCACTGAACATCGATTAAACTCACCAATATACGTTGGGAATCTGTAACGATTTTTATGAGAGCAATTCAAATTAGTCAAAACTTTTAACTTCACTGTACACGTCTCGCTCCCTAGTCGTAGATCAATTTCCGCTGGGATAAACCCACTTGCCTTACCACCTACCTTAATTCTAGCACTGAAACATTGCTCCAAGGATAAAGTTCTACTGTGTATTTCCTCTAAACCGCCACATTCCCACCCGATCGCCTTGAAAACCTCCATTCTCCACCACTTCAAAGGCAAATCAAATATTTCTATCCACCCTCCCGTACAACTTAGCTTACGATTAACTGCCATGTTCGTCTTGCTACCGTATTGCAATTTAATCATAGGAGAACCTTCAATGCATAGTATATTTTCCTCAGCCACTAATATAGCTTCGGCTTCGTCTTTGCACCAAAACACCGCCTTATCTGGTTGAAAGGGTTTTAACACAAAATCTTTCCTAAAATGGCCGTTTAAAGTCTCTGTAACCTTCTTCCAATCTTCCCACAGGCTGTCTCGTGTACATATAACTGCTCTGTTCCATTGTTGCTGATCCAATAACCAACCGGCAAAGTTAATTTTTTCTTCCTTCGATGCCTTTGTATCATTACTAGAACCTCTCTGAACTATATTTGCGTAAGTGGCTTTCTCCTGTTGCTTTCGGTTTATTGATCTTTCTGTTGCCTCTTTAACTTCACAATCCTTGTCAAATAACCTTGCCTCCTTCATACCTGTTCTCTGGTTTGTAGCAGCTTGCTCGGGTCCCTTTAATACTTTCACAATTTCATCGGCGATTTTCACCCACCCTTCCCCCTGTTTCCCTGCTGGAAAAACTATTACATTGATTCTACCTCCTTGGTGTAGCTTTGTTAAGCGTAGAAAACTCCCCTTCATGTTATCGAACTGCTCTAATATTAACAGAGCATTGTCAAACTTATGCTTTCTGAATATTGAGCTCTCACCTTTCCTTATCTTTGCCTTTCGTAGATTGCCGACTAACCACAATGCCTCATCAAAAACCAATTTCACAGAAAACTTCTTCTCATACCTTTCTTCGACAATTGTTATAGAGGCCCCTTTGTCAATTGAACTTATCTTAAATATCTTAAACTCGAATCTGAATGTGCTAACCCAAGGATTTATACACTGATTAGTCCGACTGAAATTGATCGTCTCTGCTGTTGTTGTTCCTCTTATACTTTTTCCAGTTAATCTTCTTTCACTTGAATAAATCTGTCTGATATTGTTTCCCGATCGATGAGCGAATTGCACCTTTTCCCATTCCCTTGGGAATCGTCTCACCTCTCTCCCTCTCATCAGCGCCAAAATGATTCGAAAGAAAGGTGAAAGATGATCGATGTAAATGATCAGATGATTAGGGGCAGTGGGGATTGGCTGGAAAGGCAGGATAGGAAGTTAGGGATTATGAGGGATGGACGAAAATGGTAGAGAGGTGATTTGGGTGATGAGATGGTTAAAGACGGTGGTGATGAGATGGTTAAAGACGGTGGTGAAGAGGATGGAAGATTGTCGATAGATAGAATGATGGTCGTTTCTAGGAGAGAGATGGTCGACTGTTGGTGATTAAGCAAATGATGATGATCGATGATTAGAGTGATGATCGTCTGTGGTGATGAGATGAGAGGTTAGGATTTGACGATGTGGATTAGTTAACAGTGTTAGAGTTTGACGAGGTTAGGGTTTGACGAGGGATGAAAGAGCTTGGAAATGGAGAAGATGAAGATAAACGAAGGTTAGGGATGGATGAAACGAAGGTTAGGGATGGTGGAATGGAAGAAGACTTTTCATCTTCTAGAGAGAGAAGCTCTCGTTTTTGTACATCCCTTTTACTTATCCCACTTACTTGAACTGTTGTGGATGCTCTTAAAAGAAGCATGATGTTCATACAGAAAAAACCTATGGTTTTTCTGTAAATTTCTGATAATGTATTAGCACCATTACTATTATTTTAAATAGCTATGCCTCAAACTACGAGTCCCATTTCTCTTTTATGGAAGGTCTTCAATTAAGAGTCCTGTTTAGTTTTTTGGGATATTATCAATGTATCGAATTTCATGATGTACATAGGTTTTGTTCTTGATCCTTAGTTATGTTGAATGAGTGTTTTGCTTAAAAAGCGCGCGAGTCAATTAGGGACTTCTAATTTGAGATGAAGTGATATAATATTTCATTCTTCCTTTTTTGTGTCACCATACTAACAGATCATTACCAATGGGGAAAGTAACAGTCATGGAAACAAAAGTAATAGATGCATAGAGAGGAAAATATTGTTTAAGAAACACTCCAAGGGATTTAGACACTAGAAAAACCCTCGAAGGGAACTCAATCCAATATTCCAATTTAAAATTCAAATGATTGCGCAAGGATGCAAAAGGCTGTTATTTATAGCTAAGAAGTATTAGATATTCTGGGATTCTAGATATTGCTCATATGAAGTGGTAGCATGGGGTATTTACTATTACAATGCCATTTGCATTATTTACCTAAATTTGAACAACATGGAGAATATAAGAACTAACAAGTAATTTTAGCTAGACAAAATATTTAATATTAAGCATTGTAAAGTTTGTATAAACTTAATCTATTAAACATTTGTAACAAGAAATTAGCAAAAATTCAGTTTCAAAGACGGAGTAATTTATACTGTACTTTTATAAGCGACAAGTAATGGTATATATCTTGCTGAAGATCGTTGTGTAAACTCTCTACTAAAATAAATCAATGGTTATGTACTTTGGAGGGGTAAGATAGGGAAACTACAATATTGAAATAGGTAGAGATGGAAGGGGATATTCCGAGAGCTAAATTTTGTCACATCTTAGGGGTCTCAAACAAAATGCAAAAGCGTTTTTTAGCCCCAAAAAAGAACAAGAACAAGAGATACAAAATTTTAATGTGTGTGCATGTGAGTGAGTGAGAGTGAAAGAGAGAGACACCTGGTCAATCAAATCTGGATTGGACATTGCCCAACCTTTCTTTCGATAAGCTTCACGAACATCTTCACAGGAGTTGCAACAATCATCATCTGACTGCAAAACGGGGAAAATTTTAGGAGAAAAAAGGAGGTGGCAATCATAACAAAACATTAAACGAGAACTTTTGATATTGTAAATTGAAATTAGCAGTGTAAACATAATCTAAATGAAACCAAAAACTAGAACATCATTTTGGCAAATGATCAGCATAATTTTATAGGAACAAGTTATTGCGGAGTCGGCTTGTATATATATAGGGTCTAAGTAGTTTTTACATCATACTTACATAGAAGCATGATTTCATGATTTGGAATAAAAGGAGAATGATCAAACATATGTGATATGAGTCACATTACACATTAAAATACAATATTATGATATATCAATATTTGCGATGATGCTAGAAAGAAAATATGACACAAATTATATTGTCTGTGTGATAGTAAGTACTCAATATAATTGCAGAGATATGCACCTCTAATACGTTAGCAAATTTAAAGACTGCAATTTAAATGTGTTTCAATCTAAATGTTTACTAATTGGCTACTGCCCGTCAAATTCAAATTTCCTTTTCTTTGGGCAACATCCATATAGTTTTAGAACATATTGTATGTACTCTACAAGATTCAATATTTTAAAAAAATAAAAATAAAAAGAATCTACTCAGCCAAAAACATAAGATAGGAGAAGCATACCGCTTCTGCACCAAAACATGATCCACAGTATGTTTCATTGTGTTCAAGCCTGCCACCATGTTTTTGCAAGGGCTTGTCGATCTGTGTCAATCAAGGGACATATCCAGTAAGATATATATATATATATATAGAGAGAGAGAGAGAGATCCCCAAATAAAAGAATTAATAATACATTCTTGCATAATACCTACAAACCAAAAGGGAGAAAATCAAATTTAACATTACATCTATGAACAATGGTGGCAATCCATAAACACCAAAGAAGACCGACACCGAAAAAAGCTCTTACTTCAGTATAAACCAAATTGCACGGATCTAAGCATTTATCCCTTTCTGCACTCGACACCTCTTACAAGCATAGAGAACAATTATTTATGCAGAGTCACAGTACTAACCTTGGGATGACCAATACTATCTTGCCTTGTTTCAATTACATTACCATTAGGATCGAGCCGTTTCTTGATAATGTCATGTCTCTGCATGCATAAAAGGAATTAAATGTCATTCAAAAGAATCATAAAATCATATGTACATTTTTTTATTAAAATAAACTTGGTTGTACACTTGTATTATAGTCTGGATGTCTTAGTTTCCACCAGATTCTCGTGAGTACTTTTTCAAATCAATCTCCTTCTTGCCTAATTCTATATATACTCGAAAATTCGTAAGTTGAACAATACATGTGACATGCAGAGGATCCAGATATATTAAGCTCAATGTTCTCCTACATCCATTTCTATGTTGTATGTTTGAGCACAACCCTTAAAAGGATAAAGTTATATATATATATCAAGGGACAGGTACAACTAACATCACGTGTCAATCACCCACTAACAATTTCTTCTAATATTCATAATTCATCCTAACAACTGGATACATAATTAATATATGTTGAAGATGCCGGCCAAAAATTAGATTGATTAGAGATCCAGAAGTTCCTCACCACAATCATGTTTTAAATTAGATTAGGTGCCTCACAAAATTAAGAAATGCTTTGTATAACGATCAGATGGTTAAAAGATATATGATAGATCCAAAGATTTGCATGCTCAAACCAATAAAAGTATTTTATCCAACAATTAACTAGATCAATTATGAATCTGAGAAAAAGTTATCACTGGGTGTAAAACAACTTAACATGTAAGTTGAACCTTTCTCATATATCAAACCATAAGTTATGTTTAGCCGAAGGACTCATATGGCCAGATTAGAACAAATAGGAGAGAACCTAGTTAATACTCTTTAAGCATACATGTAATATACACATATACATGTGCAGAGAAAGCGTGCAAACAAAATTTGATAGCAACATAATCATTATGGAAAAAATTCTTTGCAATACATACAACATCAAGATGTTGCTCTCCACTGATATCCATGGCATCAAGACTGAGCATGGAACACGCAAGTGCAGGAAACGTCACATCAAACTGCACTTTCAAATACGATAGAAACATAATAATTAGTTTAACTAAGAACCATGAAGTAGAACAAAATAATTAATCTTTTGGGTATAATAAAAATCACAAAAGCAGAAATATTAGTGAACTCTTGAATGCTGAAAAGCAGCCAAAGGAAAATTTTGAAACACGGAAACTCCAAGGTAGCACTTGCAGGAGCTATTTTTTAACTTTTAAGCGAATCCCCAAAAAATTGACTGCAACATGATGGAGAGAGAGAGATTGATTACATTGATTCGTAGTGTTTCTCCTCTTGAAGTGTCTACTACTAGCTTTGTCTCAGTCACAGTATGTAGATATAATCCTGTAAATAAAACAAAACATGAATAAATTTTTAAACAAAAGCAGGACACACTTTATAGAGGAATAAGTGAGAGAGTTAAAGAGAGATCAAAATGCCCATAACATACTAGAAATCAAAAGGCAAAATTTTAAGATGTAGAAGCAACTGCAGTAACACAGGTTCAAGATTTGCAACCGCGCATGGCAACAAAAAGATAAAAACAAAGTTTTTTTTTTGCCCCCTGTTCTTAATGCAAAATTAGACTTACACCCCCTGTTTTCATAATCTTTACAATTTACCCCCTGGATGTGAGAGAATCTCAAAGAATTACGTTAAAATAGGGGCTTTAATTTTTTAAAGTAATTTTTTGACTTAACCCCCCTTTCTATGTAATTCTTAAAGATTCCCCCGCTTGCAAGGTGTAAAGTCTAACGATTATGAAAATGGGGTAAGTGTAATTTCGCATATAAAATGGGAGCCAAAGTCAAAAACCCATAAATAAATAAATAAATAAGAACAAAACAAACTAGAAACTTTGACCCCTAGCTAATCAAGGAACTGAAAGATTTAAGACTCAATTGACATGTTACTGATGTTGAATTAGACCACCAAATACTCTCCACAGAAATTGCCAACAATTACTGTAAGCCCCAGACCGGTTGCTGGTTAACATAAATATATATCTCCATAGGTGGGCATCATTACCTAGCTTTGCGATAATAATTAACTCATCAAACTCGCTTTCGTTAAGATTCCTTGTTAAAAAATCAAATTCCAAGACTGGTTCACTTTTTTCTTTTTTGACAAGACTGGTTCACTGGAGAAGCCCAAGAAGCTACCAAATAAACTGTCGAATCAGAATCTAGGGATAAATAGGACAAACGAGGATAGAGAGACATTTAAGGAATGATCCCCAATCCAATGATCCCTAAAGCGGATTTCCCCCCAACTATAGGTTTAGTATGATTCAAGAATGACACCAACCTTTGAGAGATGAATTTACTAAAAAAACAAAAATAGAACACCCCCCTCCCGGCAGACTCTTGAAGACAATATTTACTTACTACACGTGAATGCCAAAAGGAACTCTGTTCACTATGGAATCACCATAACCATTTACCTGAAAGAGTCAAATTATTCTTTATCACAACTATCCACTCCCAATCCTCCTCTTTTCTTTGATATAGACCCAAAATTCCTACTTATTAACTGACCTTTCCTCCCCTCACCCGCTCCCTCCCAAAGAAATCCCATATGAGCTTCAAATTCTTTTAGCCAAATTAGTTGGAGTATCATAAAAGGGGATGAAACATAAGTCGATAAAATACTGGTTGTACTGCAATCAACCTCCCCCTCCCCCTCCCCCTCCCCCCCCCCCCCTTTTCTGGAAAACACCTTTTAATCCACGTATCAACTCACCTATTTACATTTTCTACGACTGACTCCCAAAACGAAGCACAATTCAGACTACACCTCAAATGACATGCTATGTTAATGGCCAGAACCTACCTTGCAAGCGATATGGGACAATTTCCCATTTCCCGCATTCTAACGAGATACTCTTTACCAGTAGCAAAATCAGACTGAAATACTGCACCAGCCTCACCAAAATATCATACACAAATAAAATATTAATGTCTGCAACTTGCAAATGGGAACTCACCGGATCTTTCCAATCTTGCAACATTCAAATCAAAGACTTCTCACTGGCCCCTATGTTTGTCGTTCAAAAAAATAAAATAAAAATAAATTAAGAAATCAAACATCCCCTATTCCAATCCTTTTCCTACACCTCTGCCATAGAACTTCTCAAAAAGTAATCAGTTCTTTGGTTCTTATGCAATCAGACTTTGGGATCCAAACCCTTACATTATTAATTTTCAATTTGTTCATCATTCAATTTTCTTTGCTGCCACTCACTATCCTACGAAACATCTCAGAATTTTTGTCCCATTGACTCACGAGTCACGACTTTAATTCCCTCCATTGGTTCCACAATATCTAGTCATTAACAAGATGGCTTCTCCTCCATTATATGCCCACATATAACATTTCATTGCTTGATTGCTTTCAACACAGGGTCATCCAGATATTAAATCACCCCAGTTTAGTTGTTTCTAAATGTCCTAGTCAACTTACTCTAAATTCTTCCTTTTGGGGTACACGTCAGTGTCCCTTCTTTTAGTTCAAGCTTCTACAACGCAGAAACAAATTCCAACTCTAACTCAACTCCAACTAAGCATCACTGCCCAACCTTCACACCCCTAAAATTAGTGAAAGCAATAGATAGAATGCATATAACCCCCCTCTCTCTCTCTCTCTCCAGCACAATTGAACTAAAACCACATTTCCGAGGATATTCATGGTACAATAAAAGTTACTCACTACCAAAGAAAGAAGTCAAAGGTGGGAAAAAAACCAATTCATCAACACAAAAAGCTTCAAACTTGATAGAAATTTGGTAAGAGACAAATCAATCATGCTTATAAACAGTGTATATATCTAATATCTCAGATCCAACTATCCAAGTAAATTCCACACAATACATTTCAGCAAAAACAGATACATCAATATGCTACAAAACATATGTATATATATAGAGAGAGAGTCGGTATATTGCTTCTGAACTACAACTGCATTTCCTAGGATATGAAAGGTGCTATAAAAGTTATTCACCACCAAATCAACAAGTCAAACATAAATAAAAAATCAATTCATCACCACCATTTCAGATCCAAGTAAACTGTGTATACATTCAAGTAACTCCAAACAATGCATATATTTCAGCAAAAACAGATACATGAATATGCACATATGAATCTATACATAGTTACATATATATATATAAACTGAGCTCGAAGAAGAAGAGCATGACAATTGAGGAAGTTAGGGTTATAACGCCAATGGAGAGTGTTCGGTGGTTTTATAACATCTAAGATTCAAGTAGCTCCAAACAATACATACATTTCAGCAAAAACAGACACATGAATATGCACGTACGAATCTATACACGTATATATACAGAGAGAGAGGACAAACTGAGCTCGGAGAAGAAGAGCAAGAGCATAACGATTGAGGAAGCTAGGGTTATAACACCGCCGGAGAGTGTTCGGCTGTAGAAATCCTCATTGATCTTAGGATAAGCATCGAAGTTCCGAATCTTATTGATTATACTCTCCATAAATCCCCAAATTCAAAGCAGTTAATTCCTCTTTACACTTGGATTATACTAACGGAGAAATTGAAACTGAAAATCCAACAAAAACAACAAAACCGCCTTCAAATCTCTTAAACACCACGTTACAAAATCACGATTGATCTGATTGATTATTCAACGAGGCGTTTAAGGATTATTCATATATAGTTGTATAATTCCTTTGAGAATCTAAAAGAATCTGATTTGTTTGTGTGCGAATTTGAATATAAATATATATATTTTTTTTTCTATATTTGAGTTTCGCCGGAAAACAGCGTCATCGCATTTCTCCGGCGGATGTACGGCGTTGGTATATAAAGTTCCATTGATTTCTTTCTTATTTTGTTGTGGGCTTTTTTTTATTGGGCCATTCAGCTTGGGTTGTATTTTACAACTGGGCTCAATTGTTGTTATATCTGCACGACTCGTTTGTCAAGCTTTTAAAATGTCTACTTGCAACACTAACGATGAATTTGGTTAGAAGTTTCTTAGGTCAAATCATGTTGCAAAATTTTTGGGTGGCTAGTGATGTACTCTCTGACCATCTTTTGTTTTGTTAATTTTGTTTATTAAATTGTATACATGTAAGTGTAAGTGGTCTAAATAAAAATATAATCATGAAACAATTATAACATGAAAATTTAATTTTAAAGGGTTGAAACAATTTTTGATTTGCATACAGTAATCTATACTTGTATAGACAACTGGGGGTTGATTAGATATGATTTGAAAGCCAACCCTCCTTTCTACATTTTAGTGAGTTAATTATGACATCAAAATTTTGATTTTCTTATTTTGCCCATATTCTCATTGTTTTGCAAAAAATTATGTTAATAAGTAGATTAAAACTCAAGACTTTTTTATTGATAATAATACTTTAAATCATTAAACTAAAAATTAGTTAATAGTTGTTTTTCGCATACTAAATTACATGTGTGCATGCCATGTGGTAAAGCGTACATATGTATCACGTGTGCTTTTGTGTCTACTTAAGATTAAAACAAACACACATAATTTGTTAGGTCTAGTTTTGAGCTTTTTTCCTTCTTTTTTTTTTTTAAAAAAAGTATTCTTTTCGGGTTGTAAGTTGTTAGATGAACTAATTCACAACTTAACTTAAGCTTGCACGTAGCATGTGGATTTTTTTTTTACGTGGTGAAACACCCCCAATCGAATCTAGGGCAGCTGCAAATGCAACATGTATTCTCCTCCTGTAATATTTCAGTGCGTTTGCTAAAAATAACCTGAGCCTTCACTTTGTTAAGAGAAGTTTGTAAAAGTTCTTAGTCGAGCTTCAACAAATGACTTTGTGGATTGCTGATGTAATTTGCCACTCTAGAGCAAAGATTCTTTTGTTTAAAATATTTAGAGTGCTCCAATCCTCTTTTATCTAAAACATAAAAGGAGGTGACTAATTCGATGGAAATTGACGTAATATATAGTCTTATTATATTAAGTGACCGACGCGAATAGTCTTATCACATTATAATAGTAGTGTTATATAGGGGTGTCCATCCGATCCGATCCGGTCATTTTAAACCATCCGCATCCGATCCGATCCGATGTCGGTTTTAAGTTTTGCATCCAATCCAATCCAATACACTTTACAAATCCAATCCAATCCAATCCAATTAAATGTTAGATTGGATCGGTTTCAATCCGATTAGAAGTTTAAAATAAGATGTATTAAATTTTTGAAATGTTCAATTTTTTAAAACAAGACGAAAATCTTGTAAATTAAATAAAACATACAAAAAAGTTTAAGTATTCAACCAAATAGCTTCAAATTAAAATGTCTATTGTCTAACCAAAAATACACAATTAAATCAAGTGATGAACCATCATGATAAGCTAAATATTAAATAACAAACTAAGATTAAATGATTTCAAAGTGACACTTGTATATATTAATATGCCACCAATGAGGGAGAGACAGTGGCAATTACATTATGGATTGGATTGGATCGGTTCCTGAACACATCAAACCGATCCGATCCAATTTTTTTCGTTTTCAAATTTTGCATCCGTCGATCCAATATCATAAAATCCAGGAAAAATGGATTGGATGGATTGGATGGATCGGTTTCTCGGTTTATTGGATTCTGAACACCCCTAGTGTTATATGGTACATAAATTAACAAAAAGGAATCACGAGTTTAATTAACCGATATAACTCAAAAAAAATATTAACCAACTTATATCGCGGGAGAATTCGAATTCGAGACCTTACAGAACCTGAGCTCTGATACTATGTTAGGAGCCATCTTTCCTAAAAGTTTAAGCTGTTAAGTAGTAGGCCAAAAATTTATATCATACTCTTCAACAATTATTTGTGAACAAGTCCTAAAGAGAGTGCCCCACTAATATTTTATGAAATATTTATTAAAGTAAATGGTTGCCACAATATTTAATAACAAGCGTTTTATCTTAAACAATTTCTAACTTTGCCCCTACTTACATTGGTATAACTCAAAAAAATATTGTACGACGCGCATTGCATCTGGACTTTAGTGTACATGTTCATGGTTGACACTTTTTAAACAAAATAATTGAAAATATTTGAGATGGAATTCAAAAAATAGGTTGAAAGTAGGTCATCATGCGAGCTGTACAATCTAATCGGGAGAAGCACGCGAGTAGGAGCTTAGGCCAAATCTATCTACTATATATCGTATCATTCGTTCATCAAATCATCGATCAGATAGGTGCTATATATAAGTTCTTTCTTTTCAATGTAATTAGACATCCTAGTATAATGTATGTACACGTTTTTTTTATGCACGCGTATATTTAATTAAAATCTAAATAAATAAAATAAATAAATAAAGTACATTCTTTTTAACAATGCATACGACAAATTAGACATATATTATAGTGATAAAGAAAAGCACTCATAAAATATAGTTGTACAACCATGTGCATACATATATTGTAGTGATTATACACTATATATGTTTAAATAACAGTGCGTATGACAGTAAGACTATATTGTTAGGATGCTTTTATTATTGACCTTTCTTATTTGTTCTAGAAAGTCTTATGTTCAATTTTTATACGTACATATATATCTAAATATTGGGAACTCATGGATCCAGTGGTGAGTATTAACACATCAAAAAGACAAATTAACTAGGCACCTACTACGTTTGTTACCTAATTTATTTTTCTTAGGTAGCAAACACAACATTAGACAAAATAAATTTAATATTTACTATTATATAAAGTTGGACGGTAATTCAACTAACTAAAGTCGTGTTAAGTTTTTAGTTTCTTAACTGTGGACTTTCATTTAACACAAATGATTTGCAAAATAATTTAAGTAATGGGATTTGAATCCTTGCTAGTAATAAGAGTAATACAACTCTTGACCATTATGCTATTTGTCAAATTTTTTATTTTATTTTTTATCTATTTCTTTTAAATTATGGGCATAATCGAACTTTTGGTAGGAAATCTTTCATTAGAAAATAGAGAATTAAAGTATCCAATTTTCTATGTCAATTTTAATTTGCAATAAGTTCCTCCTCTTCTTCGTCCTCTTCAGATCTTGCATTATTGTGGTAGTGTTTGCCAAAAAAAAAATAGATTGGTTGTTTCATTTTACAACCCACAAATTCATGCTCTATTTTTTATTTGGATTGGAGGATAAAGAGATAAAGATGTTTATTTGATTAGAGTGATTGAATTTTATGTCAACAGGTTTTTTATTTGGATTGGAGGAGAAAGGAGAAGAATTGTATTTAATTTCAGTAATTGAGTTTTAGAGAGAGGGATAGATTTGTTGTAGGTTTATAAAGAGAAAGTAAGGGTTATGAATTTTTTAAGAAGAAGATAGAACAATAAAGGGTAAATGGTCAGGACACAAAAAATTCGGACAAAATTAGAGGTCCGTCAAATTCTCTAGTTAAATTAAAAGATTATGAAAAGAGAGAGTAAATCTAAATTATTATTTTTTTAAAAAAAAGAAAGACCCATAATTATATATATTCAAAAGTAGTTAAAAGGTAAAATCGATGTCTCAAAAGTTAACTGTCTCATTTTAATTTTCAAACATAATCAATAATAAAAAATTATCTATACCATTCTTTTTCTAACTCCTAATAAAACTTAGTACTCTCTCATTCTAAAATTAAGAATTGATAATCAATGTATAATGGTTCTTTTTTTTTTCTTTTTTTTTTGAATGAACCGGTTATAAGCCTTTTATTGAAAATAAGAAAGAAAATTACATTAAATGTCAATCAACAATTTAACCAATACTTATACATCCAGCCAGAAAAACACTTAACAAAATCTATACATTGGTCTCCCAATCATATCAGCATTAACAGCAGCTTGGATTTCAGGAATGGCAGAACTCCATCGAGTGAACGAAGTCACCATATTCAAGAGCAACATCAGACATAATATTTGCAGCTGTGTTTCCTTCCCTATATATATGCGAGGCACGAGACTCCATTTCATCAAGAAAACATAAATACCTATCCCACCTTCTACGGAGTTTCCTTCCCTATATAATCTTTCTCGAAGAAATTCAACAACGTTAGAGTTGAATTCATTCCAAACTAGATTTTTTTTTCATCCTCTAGCATATGCTATCTCTACTGCCAAAGGTACTGTCGAAAATTCTGCAAAGTAAGCACTTTCCGTACCCAAACGTTGAACAAACGCGCCACAAACAAATTCTTTGTTGTTGCGGAACAAGCCACCACACGCAGAAATAGTAGATTTAGCCAACCCATCAGTATTACATTTTATCCATCCATCCATGATCCATCCAATGGAGGATACCATTGAACATGTATGATTAGAGGAGCCTTCCTTGGATGACATTGCGCCCCAATTTTTTTTGATAATAATAAGATCAGCTACCGTATTATACATTATCCCCTTAGAAATATTACAAGCTTCTCTCATCCCACTCAACACAGCTGAACAAAGCCTAGTGAAAATACAACTTTTATTTTCAAACTTACAATGGTTACGCTGAATCCATATTCCTCAACAAATGGCCGCTATAGAGGCTAATCAATGTACTATGTTGAAATGGCGCATTCTTGAAATTTGTAAAAATAGACTCTTAAATTGAAATTTTAAAAAATAGCGTTTCAATTATTTTACAGCATTTTTTCCCTTCCTCTTTTTAATTTCTAAGAGTAAATTTAACCCCTTTCGAAGTAGGGCAATATTTTAACTTCTCCATTTAATCCCTGCAAGCCTTTTCTCGATTTCTTTTACTTTATATGCTTGTTATAAATAAGAGTGTAACTGTTATTATATATCATTTTAAAGTAAATATATTGGTGTGTTAAATTAAATTATTAGATTAAATATAACAGAAAGTATATTAGCCAATATTTTAAGTAAATTTTATCTAAAAATATATTTTTATAATACATTATTTAGTATTTTAGTCTAATATAATTTGATCGTTATAATTTAGTGAAAAAAGCAATTTTGTTTTGGCATATGGAAAGTTAGGGATACAAATCACAATCGAACATGTCAATCTAGTCAAACTATTGTTGAGGGATAATATATCTAATCAGATCAATCGGCGTGTTTGGGTTTGATCAAATCAAAGCAAATCAAATCAAAAGTGGTTAACTTTTTTACGTGGCAAATAGGCTTTCATTTAGGTGGGCACTATTCGCACACCACAAATTACTTGGTTTTGGACCATTTCTTATAAACACTCCAAAAGGTAAGTTACTTTTCTCTCATCCAAAATCACTTTCACCACTCTCACTATTATACAAAGTAATTAACTAATTAAATACATTAATTAATAAATTAATTAAGTTAATTAAATTGAACTCCCCCTTTTCAACGTAGCTCTCTTCTCTCATTACACTCCCTATCGTAACCTCTCTCACCCACTCCTCCTCACAGACTCACCCATTTCTCAGTCAATCATCTCCCTCAATCTTCGTCTCACCATCGGCATCATATCTCCTTGCTTCTGTTTCAGCATCACCAAGTAAGTTAAAATTTTGTCCTATTTTACTAATAATGGTTTGGTTAATTGTGGTTGTAACCTATGCCAAAATTTACAAAAATAAAAATTTTTTATTAAGAAGTTTAGCATCCTAACCTTTCAAAGGAAGGTTTAAACCAGCTTTTTTTCTTTTATTCTTTTCCTTAAGTTAGATATTCATGCATGTCAGATTATTAATCATCACCGCATGTCCAACGAGAAAGTAAGCTACTCCCTGGACATCCGGCATCTAGTTGCACCGTAGTCACCCAATGTCTAGCGAGTAAGACTTACTGCTTGCATATGTTTTCTTGTTTTATGGATGAAATTTAAGGTTCGAAGTTTTGTCTTCTTAAGTATCATTCTCAAGGGGCTTTACGAGGTTCTGGAAATAAACAAAGGAAATGTTAATAGACTTTTCCTTTTGTGTATATGCTCTTAAGATCTTATAATCAACGATAGAGTTGACCTTTCTTAAATTTGTTAAATGTTCTTTATTGGGATTCAACTTCAATAATTTTATTATATTTCCTCCACTTGGTAACTTACTTAGCTTTATTGAACTTATGGTCATTTATGTGTGTAACTAATGCATATGGCTTAGTGCTATATTTAGCTCAATTATTTTATTTTGCTTTTAAAGAAAAAAATGGGGTAATTCATATTTTTGGGTACTCCACTACTCCATCCCTGATTAAGATCAATCCAATGACTGATTATTATTGTTTTATTTTTAGATATGACGAATAACAATCAATGACAGCCGCGGAGAGGCAACGAAAAGTAAAGTTTGTCGCGGCACTAAAATTGTTTATTATACCTTCATTTTAATTATTTATTGACTACATATACTTTTATTTTAATTCTTTATTAACTACTTACTCGTCCCATTATTTATTTTAAGTAGGACCAATCTGAACAATTGAGTATATTAGCCATTGGAACAACAATGCAAAAGAAGAGACATCGGATGCCCCGACAAAGACTACATACAACAACAAAAACCTCGCCAGGATGCAATCCGCTAGAAAAGCCAAAGCCCCACCACAAAAGAAAATAAAGTAGTTATTTTTGTATAAATGTAATTGCGTTTGGCTTAATGTAGCCTTTGGTCTCTTTTTTGTTAATGATTTCTTTGGATTTGGTACATGTGTTAGGCTTATGTATCTGCTTTGCTAATGTTCATTATAATTATCTAAGTTCCATTTTTGGATAATGAAAAATACTGCCATGCATGTTTTGATCATTTATTTTTTATTAATTTATCCTAATTATTGCAAAGAAGAAGAAGAAGAATTTACCTATATTACTAGTATTAGAAGAAGAATTTGTTATCCCCATGTCCTAAATTGATAATGCTCGCTAGACATTGGGTGATATGTACGCAAACAAAAGACGAATGTCTAGCGAGTAAGGCTTACTTTTTCGCTAGACATGGGGTGGCTAGGGTGCACCTAAAATGAATAAAACCTACTGAAAAATTTACTAAGCTTGATATCTAACGAGTATATTACTCGCTAGACATTAGGCGACTATGGGAAAACCAAAGGACGGATGTCCAGTGGGTAAGGCTTATTTTCTCGCTATACATGGGGTGGCTGGGGTGCACCTAGAATGAATAAACCTACTGGAGCTTACTTTCTCTCCCGTTATGTAGTGAATGAGGCTTATATTTTGTTCCAAGTGAAAAGTAAATCAAATACACTCACAACAATAGTAAATTATGTATCTTTAAAAGCAATTATATTATGAGGACCCTTCACATATTCGGATCAAAATGTTGTCATCATTAAAAAAAAAGGTATCAAACACTTTCTATGCAATAAAAAGTTACATATTCGGATCAAAGTGTTGTAATTAACAAAAAAAATAAAGGTAATACCAAATTACCAAGTAATGTATTCAGTTAATGAAAACCCAAAAACAAATTTGTCCTGCTCGCTACATGTCTGGTAATTATACTTATCATACTCGCTTATCATGAAGCGAGTTACAGGCTAGGACTGTCTATATGTCAGCGAGTGGGCATGACAGCAAAATTTTCCTATGTCGCTACATTTTCAACGAATGAGCTACTATAATTCACTCCATATCAAGCGGCTGTCACTGTATTTCCAGTTATGTGTACTCTGTTCAATGCTTTAGAGTGTTGTGTATGTATTCATTGCTTAAAAATGCAAAAAAGAAACACAATGACATACAAAACACTAAGCATATCTCTCCTCCATCATCCTTTTCTTGTATATACCTTTAGGTTCTTCATTACCTTTCATTTTTAACTCTATGGTGTTCTCACCACTATTCATGGGTCTAGGGTTTCTTGCTTACTTCCACAAAATATTGCTTTAATGCTTGATTTTCTTCAATCAATGAAAGTCTTTGTACATTTCAATCAAGAAGAGGAGAAGAAAAGGAGAGTCCAGCGATTTTGGCGTGGTGGAGCATTGGAGGGGAAATCAAACGTGAGATATCATTAAATTCCATTTGAATTTGACAAAGTAATTATAAGTTAATGTAATATGTAATTAGGAAGGTTAATTTTAACTTTAGGTAAATAACCATTGGGTAAAAATATAAATGAGTGGTGTGCAAATAGATAACTAATGCATTTTTAATAATGGAGTATTACCAAGTAATTCTTGGTGTGCAAATAGTGGCTGCCTTCATTTATCCTCTTCAATGGGACGAATTAATACTGCAGCTTGGATACTTCTCACAAATATTATAATCACCATTTCAAGGGTTTTTTTTTCCCATGTGACAAGCCCATAATTAGGTCTTAGACCACCCAATGTATAGATGTCCAAAATTACAAATATTTTTTTATTCAATATTTGAAAAAGAAAATTCATTAAAAAGTTAACATAAATTGCTATATATATATAACTTATCTCAAGAATGAGTTATTTAACTTAAGGACTTTTTATTTTGAAAGTGTAAATGGATAATTTTTTTTATGAAAATTGGTAAAGACGATATCTACAATGAGCATACCATCTCTATCAAATTTCATCAAAAAAATTAATCAATAAGTGGGTTAGCTAAAATTAATATATATATATATGTATGTGTGTGTGTGCATTTCTGGACGTTGAAATTTTAAATGTTTAATTAACCAACTTCTTGTTTGAATCTCAATTTAATTTTATGGAAAAAATTCATTTGTTTGCTTCTCGAAATAGACTGTTGTTAAGTTAATTAACTTAAAACGGTACTTAAGTAAAGGGAGACTCTATATATATACACAAATATATAATATATTTTGATATACACAATTGATAGATGAAAGTGTTCCGAGTTGGGAGAGGAAGAGGGAGGGAGACTTGAACCTTAATGAACAATATACTTACATTCAACTTTTAGCCGCGGGACCACAAGTCGACATCTTAAATTATGATATATTTGTTCATTCATATTTTCCTATTTTTTTTTTTTTGGGTCTATAATGTTTTCCATACAGGCTCTTTCTTTTTTTCTTTTCACTTGTCATATCTCCCATTTGAATCTTAATTTTTTTCCTACCTTTTATTTTGGCAAAAGAAGAGGATAAAGACGGTCACCATCCGCCTCATTCGAAGGAAGAGATAAATTGTGACTATTCTTATCGGATTAGTTTAGATGTAAACTTACAAATATACAACATTTATTTGTGTAGCTCCTTTTTTAAAGAGTAGGACTTTGTCGATCTTCTTTGAGAAATATCATGGTAATCTTTACATTTAATTAGTGAATGTAATAAAATAATAATAGTTTTTCAACTATTTAACAGACTTTTTTTAATTAAGAGTAAAAATTTTAATTTTAATTTTTTAATTAAATTAATTTGATGGAGGTTATCTCTGCATCCAATCATCGTATGTTATTGGATTATATAATATGTTTAACATATGCGAAAAAACGAAAATGACTTTAGTCTAAAATCCAAGCTATTAACACATATAGCTTTACCATCATAAGTTCTTATCAACAAATATTTACTCAACCAATTGTTTGGACTCATCTAACTCACCAACCTCCTTAATGGATGTTTATATCAACCTAATGATATTTGATGACAAATTTAAGGATTAGATGGATGAGGATATATATAAGATATTTTGCATTTCTTGAGGTAAAGGGATGAGCTTCAAATTTAAGCACTAATGCAAAATTTAAAAGGAAATTAAATTATAGAAGAATGCTAACAAGTGGAATACAAAGTGACATGATTGAAACTTTTATAATTAATATATTCGATAATCTATTTACTAATAATTGTGTTCATGATTTTGTCAAAAGATATAACTTGATCACCTTTTTAAGTAGAAAATGCCAAATGCTAGATTACATTTGTTTAATTATTCTTATCTTTGGATATATACAATACAATAGCCAACTTTTTGTTTGTTATTTTGAGGTTTTTACAAACAATAATTTATCAACTGTACCTAATTTGTTTTCTGATTACTCAAAATATTAAATGAGTTATTCTCCCCCTCCCTGATTCTTCTATATTTCCGTTTGGATAATTCAGATATATATATAGATCGATCGTGTTTGATTACTTAGGGGGCAGATCTAGGAATTTAAGTGAGAAGTGGTGAGCTTAACGAATTTTTATAATAATTTTGCATGTGCTAAAATTATAAAATTAAAAAAAGAAGTAAAACCTACATTTGCCGAACAGGCGAATTAGATTCAATATTTGGAGCGGAGAAACTTGAACTGAGCATGGAGTTTGGATATCTTTTTTGTTATTTATAGCAAGGTATTTTAGACTTTTAGGCGATCAACTGTTTAAAATGAAACACCTAATCAAAGTAAAAATTAATTAATTAACACAAGATAATTACCTTGACCGTTTCCACTAACTAATAATAAAATTTCAATCTTCGTAATATTAAGGCCATTTCATCCTCCTCTTTATTAATGCTATTTTAAAAATTATATTACATATGGATCTTTATCTATAAATTTGATGTCTATTTCCAAAAATACATATTTCATTAATAAAACAGATATTATTCAAAAGTGTGGGAAGACTTAAAAAAAAAAAAATAGCCCAAAAACAAAGAATGAAAAAGAAGATATAGACATATAGTTTTGTCACTCCACTATATAGACTGTTTAAGATTTTTTTCAAAAAATATAAACATAGATTTGAACATGGCGTCATTGAGGAACAAAAGTACATCCTAAGGCACCAGGGCAAATATCTCATTCATTAATTATTTTTATTCAAGTATTATATATGCAAATTGCATATACATCGCGTGTATAAAATAGTCCAGTATATATCGAAAAAGGTACGCAAAATCACACCCATCCCCCTCGGCCTACATTGGGTCTGCCCCTAATTCGTTATGAACTTAATCAAGTGAAAATGAATTTTGAAATAAAAAGTTATTCATACGAAATAAAATGTTTTAGATCTCTTTAGTTGGTATAAGAAAGCATGAAAATCTATTGCAGTTCTTTTTTGTGGTATGTAATTAATTCACAACCAAATATAAAAAAGAACACAAATTTTTTTTTTATACTTTTTTACTTATAAATCGATCAAACATATTATCTTTTATTTTTCTCTCAAACCAAACCCTCCTATAACATCAACGTACAATCAAACATAGCAGCATCATGATTTCAATAGACATAATTGGTTAAAAAAGCCATTTTTCCCGATTCATATGGTTCTATAGTGCTATTTTACTATATTAAGTAATTGGGCCCATAGATCATCTTAAACATATAGACCACCCACCCATTTTTATTGGTGACATTAAACTTGTACACTAAAACATTCACAATAATAAAAGAAAATAAGGTAAGGAATGCAAATTTACTTTACAATACTACGCAATGATTAGTATAAGTATGGTAAAACGCTATTCTATAATATATAGGAATAGTAAATTTAAATTTCACTAAGTATTTTATCATACGCAAGACACTACACTGAACGGCGTGAGAAGAAAATGTCAATCAAAATGATGCGTAGAAGAAGACCCTTTTTTGGGATGGATGCCATTGATTAATTAGTTGTTTGTGTGTCAAAGGGTCTAGTTTGAATTTAAATATATATATTTTTTTAAGGAAGGGTCTAGTTTGGTAATTTAAATTGAAGGCTTTCTCTTTCTTTTTTGACAAATGCCAAGATAAAGAGGTTTTAGGGAATATTTTATGCATAATATTTATTTTTACTCTTTTGTTAATATAATATTATTATACTATTATTTCAAAATTTAAGTAAGTAGGGTAAATATACCCTATTTATCATATTACTAAGTTTTCTATTGTTGATATTCTTATGACCTCAACTTAAAAGTAATAATGTTATTTGGGACCACCTAAATCCTATTCCTAGAGAGAGATTAATTTATAAATAAATTATAAATTATTTATCGATCATAAATGATACAAGCACATAGTTTGTAAGCGTAAATCAAATCATTGACAAAATGACATGGCATTTTAAAGATGAAAAAAGTTGATGATAATATATCGCCAAAAAATATAATTAGGTACAATTAACTATTAAGGAGAAGCTCATTTGAATTTTAGAAATTTTAAACTAAATAATTCGAAACTGAGACAAATATAGAACGTTGTAAAAATAAGAATGAGAGTTTTGAATTAGCACAAATTAATTATTTATTATTAATTGTTTCTTCAAATAGAAAAAATAAATTGCAAAGAACTATATACAAGGGACTGTACCCTGCACAAAATTCTGAAAAAATTCCTCTCTTTAATATACAAATAACAAATGATTAATCCCGTGAAAATAGAGAACACATGAATGGCAAATCAATAGATAAATACATATATATATATATATATATACACACACATTGAGTGGAGGTGGTGGCTAAGTGGTCAGAGCACTAATGGGCTTTGGGGTAAGATTAGTGGGCCCATATGAATCATTGCCGGGTAAGAATGACATGTCACATTTAAGTGGGCCCACTAATGGGTCTCCGTCGTTTTCTTCGTATTTTTGGACCTATCTTAATTAAACCGAAAAATGGAAAGATTTTGTTTTTGTGGTAGTTTGTTCGGTTAGTTTTAAATTGAAGAGTTTATAGGCCATATCTTTATTTGATTGGTGATTAGCTTCACTAATTTCGAGATTTAGGAGGGTTTTAGCACAATTGTTTGGGTTTCACACAAGTTAGAGGCTTTTAATCTATATTATAAAACACAAAAGTTTGATCATATTATTTATTGTTTTGTTCACCGGCGCATAAGGCTAGATTTAAGATACCAACTAGGTTCATCGATTCGTGTACATAGTAATGATATTGTCCCCAACTTAAACACCTTTGGATCACAGGTGTGGGTTTTATCTTAAAATGCATAATTACTATGTGCTGGCACTACTTTACTTATCGACCATTATTAAGTTATACAATTTTTTAATATGGAATCAATGGTTTGAATCAACCATTCTCAATAATATTCACCTTGGATCAAACCAGTCCATCTTTAACTTTACCTTAAACTAAATCTGGTCCACTGTGGTTCCACCTTGAACTATACACACCATTTGCAAGATTGTTCACCTTGGTTAATGCCATCTTGAGGTATACTTTCTTCCACCTTAATTAAGGTTCCTTATACAACCACCTTGACAGTAGTACTCCAATGTACGTAAGCTCTGTAACGACTCTACCATTGGTCCTTCGAGTTTGATTCCATCGTAAACTTCCATCAAAGTCTAGCTACATGTACTACTCCAAACTTGTGGATTCATCACCACCTCTGATACCAGTTGTTGTACTCACTAGCATATGGGTTGGGCCTGATTGGTACTGTTAAATCAATGTTTTAACAAATCAATCATTTATATTAATTTTGATTATTTAAATAATGATTATCTAACTTGTATTATTTATATAGTTCAATTTATTCATCTATGCAATTAAAATTTTTAGAAAAGGCTTCAATAACTTGTTTGAAGTATCCTCAAGTAATGAAGCCATTCAAAATATTTATAAAAAATCCCCACAAAGACATTATATACTCATGTTCATTCAAGAGCCTCAAGCTATATTCAATAGAAGAATTTTTGTGAATGATTTTAGGATTTTATTTTGTGAGGTTATTTATATTTTGATCAATAAGAAAATAAATTGCTTAAGATATTTATTTCAAAAAGCTTCCTGAAAACAAAACTTTGGAAAGTTTTTAAGATTGTCTTAAAAACAAATTTAAAGAAAAGTTGACTAATTCAAATTTTCAAAAAGTGATACAACTTATTATCCAAGTTGTTTTTTCAAGTCTACACCTAGCACAAGCTTCTTTTTGGACAATCCTTTAAATATATTTTGAAACATTTGAAGTAATCCTCTTTACTGGAAACTGATGTTTTGAAAAAGTCTCCTGTCAGGTGCCAAATAGGCGCCTGTTATATTGAGACAGGCGACATTTGCACAATAAGTAACTGTTTAAGTGCGATGGTGAATTATTTTGTTTGGGTTATCTCCAAACGGTTACTTTAAACCCAAATGGTCATATTTGTTTTTCTAAGCTATTTATGCATCAAGTTTAAGCTTCAAAAAGTACCTCTTGCAGTATCTTTTAACGCAAAAAGCTTAAACTATTTCCAAGCATTCATCTTTAATCAAAAAGTCTTCTTAGTTTGAGCAATATCATATTTCTTTCTATTGATCAAATCTTTATAACTCTATAAGTGAGCTCTCATATTATCTCTTTAGTAAACACTTTGATAGAGTTATAATTCATTAATGTATGCCACCAAACCATATTATTCTTCACTTTTAAGAGGTTTTCTCATTGTTTGAGCAAAAGAATCTTATGAGAAGTGTAGTGAAAAAAATTACACTTTGCAAGAATGTTTGATTTTCACCCATAAAAAAATCAATTATTGAAATTTCTCGAGAGCACTACTGCCCACGAACGTATGGCCAAAAACCGAATCTTGTAAACAAAACGTAATTGTGTTGTAGTTAAATCTCTCCATCCTTATCTCTTTATTTTTTATCATTATTATTTCATCTAATATTCTTGATTGATTGTTCAAAATCCTTATTGATTAACTTGGTTTATTTTGAAATACTTTTAATTTGCTTTCAACCCTATTCACCCCTTAAAGTTGAAATCCGACCAACATGTACATATAGTAGCAATTAATATTGTTCCTAACTTAAACACATCTGGGTCATATGTGTAAGGTTTTTATCTTAAAAGAATTATTACTGTGTGGTAACAATATCATACTTATCAATCCTTATTGAGTTTTACAATTTTTATATATGGGGTCAATGATTTGAGCCAATAATTCTCAACACTATTTCCTTTAAAGTATTTTCATCTAAAAGCCCATATTGTGTTTAGTTGGTATATAATAAATCAAAACCCTTAAATGTGGTTTTCCCTCGCATTGAAATTTTAAATCAATGCAATTTTCACTTACACCAAAAACATACATTTCAATTCAATGCAATTTTCACTTATACCCAAAACATACATGTCTACGCTCAAAAAATGCGAAGTATTACGTCCAAGTGCAAGCGATCAAGTTATAGTATACTTAGGAAATCCAAGGTCGAACCACAGGAAAGGGAAAGAACCTATTTCTTCTAGTTATCTCTCTCGGGAGCAAGAAGGGAAATGAAAAGAAAAGATGATTGAAATGAGGAATAGAAAAGGAAAAATGAAACTAAATGAAATTATTAACTAAATTAAACTAAAGCTAAAAGCAAATCTAGTCATATGGTGCAAAATTAAAGGGAATCCACAAGTACAAGTTTTCTACCAAAAATGCTTCCTAAATGCACTAGGAGAGCATGCAATTGAATTATAAAGAAAAAAATTAATTAAAATAGCGTACTAACCAATCAAAACAGAATATTAAATGTGCTTAAGCCAATAAGAAATAAATGTTAGGGGTATCCGTAGTTAGGGAATATGAAAGTAGTCCAATTGGGTAATCCAAATTTAAGTTTAAATATGATTTTTCACTAAAGTTCAGCTCTTAGACCTTCCAACCATCCAATTGTATTGCTACTACAAGTATATCATAGCCCATGCGTAACAAAGACCAATAGACTATATTTGAGCAATAGAGTTCGATAGTGAAGCTTTTTGACTTTGAAAAAGTGTAATTTGAAACCTAGTATTGCTAGTGCGTGACAAAAACAATGCAAGTTGATTAAACTTCCCAAAAATCAATAGCTTAACACTCTCCTAAGATTTGAATATGCTTGAACGTGATTCAAGTCAAATCCGTCTTAGAAAGAACGTTGAAAGTCAAAACTAATACTTTTTCGGCACTTACGTGAATAAATACCAAAATAGCGTCAAATCATCCAATTCAATTAAAAAACTAATCTAACTAATTGGAGGATAAAGACCGTCCTCAAATCAGCCACGTTAGGATTTTGGTGCAAAAATCGGTGAATTGACAGTTTTACGGTTCTTAATCAAATGGAATTTATGAGTTAACTTATGGAAACATGTTTCTTAGGCATGAAAAGATAAGAAATTACTCAAAGATTCAGTAGGTGATCTATAACCAATGAAAAAAATTAGATTTAAACCTAAATTGGATTACATTCAAAGATTAAGTTCGCATATTTCACTACGGACCCTAACTACCGATTTAGCTAGATATATTCAAATTAAATAAGAAAATAAGCATATGAATCATGAAAAATAGTGGGCAAAAACCTAAGAACATAGAAAATCAAATTTGAAAAGTTTTGGCTTTGGAATTACTCAATTTCAATTTAAAACGAAGATTTATACTTAAAACGATAAATAAAATCAAAACGATAAAAAACTGACGAATTTCGACTAAAACCCTAAAAATTCTGGAAAATAAGATTCTATATTATGGACAATGAATCACATATGAATAGCATTGGAAAAAGATAAACTATTTGAATATAAAACGATAAACTAGCATAATTGATGAAAAATCGAAAAACTGACAAAACGGGTCTATAAACCCTAGAATCAGCCCTTAAAACGTGGGTTTAGGGTTAATTCCAGAATATATATGAACCATAACAACTAATCTATGAATATCTAAGAAAACAAAGGATTAAAAGCAATTAAATTGAAGAAATTAGAAAACTAGGGTTTACCCGGATAAAGAACAACAATTGTAATTGAAACTTGATATAATGATGAATTGAATCTTGATTACACCAATGGTCCAGCCTCAATATGCCATAAACAAACTAAACTAACAATTATTTTGAAGAAAGAAAAGAAAAATCACTCAAGTTTGATCGTTAGATACAGCGCAAAAGCTCCCAAGAACGTTATGGTGCTCTCTGCCTCTCTACAAATCAATTCTAAATTATTGTGTACCCTAAAATATGAGATACATGACCTTTTATATAGTACACATGTGTCTCAAGTTGTGATTTTAGTAATCCTTGAAGAAACGGACTGAAACATGGTTTAAAATTGAATTTGGGCCTAAAATTGGGCCAATTTTTTTTATGATGCCTTCTTCTTTTACTCATCATTTTCTGCTCCGAAATTCGATTGACGCACCATTTTATCCTACGCGTAGGTAATTTAATTATCTACAACTTATATTTCTGAATATTTCTTCAAATTCTCATTGTAGAAAAACTTTGATTAGTTACAACCTCGAACTTATTACGGCAGTTCTCGGTTTTGTTCGAAAAATTTCAAAATTGATTCGATTGAGCTTTTTTCCTTTTGGGATCACACTTGGACACTTAAATTCACTTCATTTATGCTTGGGGATTTGCTATTCTTTTCTTTCTAGTGCTTTGGGGGTAGTTTGCGGAGTTTTCCTCGTCTCAGGCTTCGGAATGGATATTGAATTGTTCTTTAGACTTTCTATCTTGCATACAACTTTAGTTGCTTAACCACTTTAGGCCTGTAAAATGGCTTAGTAACACAGAAATACAATGCAATGCCTTATTTTCATGCTGAAACTAAATTTACATACAATTTTCGGTTTTAGATAGTAACTAGAAGCTAACTGAGCCTTATTTAAGGGATTAGAAATGCAATTTATGGCCTCAATCAATACATTCAAATCTTTAAGCTAAACTTCTACACACTTTCTCTCTCTCATCAATTTTTTGAAAAACTTCGAAGTGTCGTAACTTTAATTAAAAAAATTGAATTATAAAAAATATATAGTTTTAAAATCTACTCATTTTAATTTATAAAATGAAATCCATTGTGAATATATACTGTATAAAAAAATTCAATAAAAATATAGAACATTAAGTTGTTTTGCAGAGTGATTTTTATTTATGCATTTGGGTAAATGTATATAGTTAATTAAAAAATATATTTTGGGCAACTATTCAAGCGTTAAGTATTACTTTTTTACATTAAACATTAATATTTTAACTGCCAATATTTTAACAGTCATTGTTTCATTTATTTAACTGTGTCGTTTTGTACGGCCAATACATAAACACAATTATAGCAAGTTGATTATTTTTAATTCAATATATGAGCTTGATTTTACACTTAAAACACTATAATTAACTATAGACATGCAGTTCTAATCACAGTTAGAGAACTATATAACGGCTCATACTCGAGCTCAGTTAGTGGACTATGTCTCATACTGTCATATTATGGTCTTTTAATCTCAGGGTTCGTTTAATAACTGCGAGTGCCAAAAATTTGGGTCTTCCTACTAGAGATTGGACTTAAGCACAATTAAGTAAAAATAAGAGAAATATAAAATGAATAAGACTAGAATTTTGATTGTAAGTAGGTTTCTCTGATAGTTCTTATGCTATTCTAATAGTTACGTCCTTATTTTTTGTGTGTGTTTGTTTATATATTGCACAAATGCTGTAATTTAGAGAATAATACAAGTAAGCTACTAGCTTTATCTCTATATAATTACTTGCATAGAATTCATGACTCTTGCAATGAGTTTTCTCTATTCTATTAATAGTTATAGAATTAGGGTCACATATGCTCCATTAGGGTAAATAGTAAAAGACCAAAGAGGGTAAAACTTGGGCACTACTCTATCACTTTACATGTGTCACTATAATTATCCGCAATCCATGTTTTCATGATAATCTCAGCTAATGCTTTCATTAGCACGAGCGTCGCTGCAATGTATTACAACAGCAGGACCATCTCGGCTAAGAATTACCTTTTTGGCTTTCTTTTGTCTATTCAGCAAATAGCCCAACCTATTTTATTGAGTTAGAATTCATGTTAGCCCACTAGGGTGGGCTGGTTAAGTTTTTGGGCTTATAAAGTAGTATCAGCCCAAACCATGGTTGTTATTTTTGGGCTCTTTCAATTAGCCCCTAAGCATAAGATCTTGGTCGATAAGATGAGCTAAAATGCTTGGACAACTTTGGAATAGGGTATCTTATAGGTTGGAGTTCTCACACTTAATAAAAATTTTAGACTTCACTATTGTGGACGAATTCTTTAGCTTTTCAGCGAAGCTTGCCACAAATCAGGTTATACTGATCGGCATGCTATCTTTGAATTTATGTGGGAGAACTTGTCACATCACATTTAATACAATGTGATGATGAGGCAATAGCTCATGATGAGGAAACCATCGTTTGAGAAGAGGGAAATGGTATAAAAAACCCTAAACCTCTTATCTTCTTCCTCATTCTCTATATTCTCAATTTCCCTATAACTATTCATACTCCTTCCGTTCTTCTCAATCAAAAACATCATAAGAACCTTTGCTATTTAGAGTTTTTGCTTTCAAAATTCTCTGTTTTGAGTGGGTCATATCTAGATCTCTTCTCATTCTAGTAAGTTTTTCATTACCACTATTCAATTTTTTTGACTTTCATCTTTGTCTTTTTTTGTGTTCTTCGGTTTTTCTTCGTTTTTCCCTTTTGATTCTTAAAACCCAAACTTAGAACCCTAATATTTGTCATGGTAAGTTTGCCCTAAGAACTGATGAGAGAACTCATGAATTTGGCCGCGAGTTCATCCCAGAAGGGAAGATTTGTCGTGAATGTGACCCAGGTGAAGATCCCTTTAAGGACATTCGAATTACTGAGGGAAATTATCCAATCTTTATTTCATTCTTTAGACAAGTTGGGCTAAAACTACCCTTAGATCCTCTATTAGTAATTTTTCTTAGAAACACTATGTTTTACCTCGGCCAGCTTACCCCTAACACCTTAGGATTGTCCTTGGCATTGTCGAATTAAATAAGTGCTTTAACCTTTCCCTTGGCCTTACCTAAATAAAATTTTGCCATGGCCTTAACCGTTATGAGGGAAAATGAAACTTAAGGCCAGAGTAAATTCTCCATCCCTTATTGAGGGTTTGGCCTCCTCACACAAGGGAATTTACAAAGACATAGTTGTAATAACTGGTGCCGTGGAGCCAAATCCAGAAAATAACGGCCAGTTCGGAAGCGATTTGACTCTCCTGGTGTGTTCATGTTTCTTTTGTTTTTCTTGACTTGATAATTTCTTGTCCTTAGTTGACTAACAAAGCTTGTGTTTTTCTTTTTGCAAAAGGTATGGCTTAGAAAGGTTTGGCAAGAAAGGTTTTGCCAAACCTTCCTTGGATTTCATCAAGGTTGACCAGATCGGATCAACGCCATCATGCACCCACCATTGTGGACTTGGAAACCCAGATTCTTTGAATCATCTCGATCAAGCGTATACATAACCTCCTCGGCTTGCTAAAGTTTCGATTATCTAATTTATTTTAGCAACATATATTATTTTCTTGATAAAATTTTAATTTATGAATTTTTGTTGTTGTTTGCAATGTATTAAAACATTTAAATAATTAATAACAAAGCTTCTCTCCCACCTTTGGAATCTTTAGATATCGATCATGGTGGCCGGCCACCGGATTTGACTGTTGTGGGCAGACATATTATTTGTAGAAAGATTTAGAATTTAAAGGAGTGTTTGGAAATGGCTTTAAGCATATACACGCATGTGACTTAATTTAATTAATTATGAACATATAAGACTCAAAAAGTGAAGGATTCTTGTGCCTACTCAAAAGTTTTTTTTCAAAAAATTTAAGGAGTAACCACAAAAAGTCAAAACATAGGTATTAAAGAAAAAGTAAAGTAGATTCAATTATGGTAGCCATGAAAAATTATACAAAAAATTAAGGGAGATTAATTTCTAGCTTTGATGAAATTTAAGGCTCTAAATCTCTAATATATATTTTTAATAGTGCTGCCAACATCTTCATAGCATAGTGATAATGCAAACTAGAATCAGGAATTGAGAGTAAGCGTCATGGATTTTATCATTCTAATTTCAAAAAAAAAAGTTTAAAATATATATATATATATATATATTCTATAATGCAATGTATTTGATTAAACGAAGGGACGCCATAATCAGTTGCACTAGTTATTTTTTTGAATAATATATTAATTTGGAAGGCGTTTTATGAGAAGTACTTAATTAAAGTCTTAGGCGAGATTCTAAATTCAAATTTTAATACCAACTAAATGCAAATTCAAGTACAATTTTCTCCCGGTAGGTCAGCATTTTTAAATAAAAAATATAACCCATGCATGTAACTTTTTCTTATATAATATATAAAAGTAATTATATTCTTCACTTTCAATAACAAGAACCATATTTTCTGCTGAAAGCTCTAGACGACCAACTTATGGACGGCCCACCTCTAATAATTACTCTGAATAAAGTTGGAATTATTGTTAAACAATCAATAAGATTGAAACTGGTAACTTTTGGCTTGCAATACTTACAACCAAAAAGTATTTAGATTCAAAAGACGTTGAGTCTCTAGTTTTAAAACCAATATGTACTGAGGCGACGTTTGTATAAATACATTCAAAATATTGTACTAACAATATTCCTTCGACAATATTAATGTGTCTCAGGTGCATTAATTTTTGTATGTTCCTTACTTACAAGCAAAGATATATGCTCGCCTGAAATTGAATGACTACCAAGTCGAGTCATCAGAGTACCACGTGATTACACACCAATTCTGTATATACCATATCACAAACCAAAAGTAAACTAGGCCAATTAAAAAATATTTCATAATACTAATTAATATACATTACAAAATGAATGTAATGCCAGATCGAGTTGATTATGTATAAAGCGGAAAGGGAAATTAAAGAGAGGTTCCATGAGAAAGAAAACAAAATCGATCACGTGAGACATAAAAACGCTGCTGGTTTTTCATGCATGCAAATGGTAATGAGAGAGAGAGAGAGAGAGAGAGAGAGCGAGCTGTTAGTTTTAATTGATTAAGACCTCCGTTTTTGGCCTATTCAAGGGGCGGTTTTAATGAGTTTGGTAAATGCCTAATTAATTAAGGCGGCTGCGCTATATAATATAGATTTAATTAGCATATATATATATTAGATTATTTGTATATGCAATGCGTGTAATACACATATACATAAGATTTAATAAGAAAATTTTAACAAAAGTATATAAGATGATCAAGTGATACCCTTTTAAGTGTAGAATGCTTGAAAGTGAGGATTTGATTTTCATTGATAGCGAGTTTTTTTAATGAGAAAAAAATAAAATCTCGAGAATAAAATAAGCATTTTAAAAAAGCGGTTGAAATCTATCTTAACTTATAATATAGTATAGATATATTAAATGCATCAATATGTTTAATGTGTGTTAAATTATAAAAATATACTATGTATTTTGGGGAAAAAAAACCTAAAAGTTGATTAGAGATTGGAAACAGTAACAATATTACTTGATCAAATACTATTTTATATTTCAAAAAAGATTTATAATTATATAAAGTTTACATAATTTTATAAATTATTGGTACTATATTGCGTGTGCTCCGAGTTATACTGTTTATTAATTTTTGCTAATGTAGGTTCGGCTACATGTTGAAATATGTTGTACTAGAAGGATTTATATACACAATTTTTTTGTTTTATTTTTTTTGCTATTACCACTTGTTTCGCTACTACTGCATAAATAGTGCCTCCAATTCAAAGTCTAGGTAGTCAAGTTAATTGCCCTTTCACTTTAAATTTTTGGGTAAAAAGGGGAAGAAGAAAAAGGTTAAAGAATACGTAACCACGCTCTTTGCCCCAAATTAACTTTCATTATTTTATTTTGTACCATTGGTGACGTCATTATTATTTTTGACTTAACATTTTTTAAAAATACGTTAATTTTGATCTAATCAATTATTACAAATAAACTTTATTTAACGATTATGTTATTGGGTACGAATTTTACAAATCCTTGCAACTAATTGCCTGATATTATAAAAGAGAAGGTGACCGTTTTCTCCATTTTTTTCTAGAAGTAAGGTCTTTAATTATCCCCCTCTAGAGTTTTATATGTTCAATCTTAATAAAATCAAGTGGTCCGCCCTTTTTACTAGGGGAAAAAAAATGAAAAAGTTACCAAACTTGAATTTTATTTTGTTGTCGATAATAAAAGTTAACATTAACTAGACAATAAAAGAGACTTCTCTAAATTAACATATTTTTTAAAAAGAGAAAATGCGATAAAATGACTCATTCATTAGTTAGATTAATTTATTTTATAAAATAACAACACTCATCTTAAATATTTTTTTTATGAAAATATAGCATTTCCCCATTGTCGGACTTCCGGAGGTTCAGCAGTATTTGCTTATTGATATACATTTCTTTATACATACCGAAAATAACTTTTTTTCATACATACCAAAAATAACATTTCACAAGGATATAAAATTTAGTAAACGTTGTTATGATTAATGTAATACATGTAGCTGTGAACTCTAACAGTACCTTAATTTAACATAAGCAAATGTCTTCGTCACTTTTGGCCCTTAATTATTAAAAGGTGCAATCATTAACACGTACGCCAAATTTGATCAAAGCCATTTGCTTTCGCGAAAAAATGAATTTTCTAAAAAGAATTTATTGTCCCTGAAAATCTTAGTTCTAGAGAGATTTAAAAATAAAAATGAGTAGTCTGAAGATCTATGACCCGGTGGTGTACATAGAAAAAGGAGAGTCGTTATGAACCTGACCTCGAAAAGAAAAAAAAAGGGTATTTTTAAATACATCCACTCACATAATCTATCTTCTTATCTTACCAAAAGTTGATATTACGTCAATTTTAACCTAAAAAATAGTGTAAGATTCTTTATTTTCACCCCAATTTTTGTACTTGAAAAAATTGCCACTAATTTATCTTCTCACTCATTTAAATTTTTTAAAATTAAAAAGGTCCATTCTTTTCAACAAATAATTCTACAACTCTATTTCCAAAATATTTTAATAAATGATTTATTTTTATAAAAATTATTTTATTTTTTCAATTTATTAGATACAGCCGTATAAGAGACAGTAATATTATGAAGATCCAAATTTTATTATTAGCTTGTGAAAACGATCGGGGTAACTATCTTGTGTTAACTAATTAATTTTTACTTTAATCAGGTGTTTTATTTTAAATAGTTGGTTGCCTAAAAGTCAAACTATTATTGTTGCTATTTTTTTTTTAAATTTACACTTTACTGTCTTTGAAATTATCACTTATGGGACTTGACCCTATCTCTTTGATCATGTAGTATGTCGTTAGCGTGTATCAAAAAGATGGAGTAGTTTGAATGCTTTCGATAAAAATATTTTTATGGATTTATGTAAGATTTTCATGTTTTAGGTTTAGCGATGACGAAATTAACGTCCCAATAGTGCATTTAGTAAACTCACCCCATCATTGGGGTGAATTGAAAGTTTTTTTAAAAAATAAGTAGGGTGAGAAGAAAGTATTCTCTTATTGGGATAAGAAGACGGATTATGTGGATTTATTTAAAAACTCCCAAAAAAAACCATAAGATAAACCAAGCCCAAAAAGAATGGACTTTATAGAATGTCCCATCGTAGTTGACAATATAAAAAGCAAATAAAAAAACCACAATAATAAAATAGATCATACAATACATCAAATTAATGGGATCTAAACCTATAAATTGGAAGGAGGAAGATGTCATACCCTACCAAATAAGCCGGCCAAACATGGAGCCGAATTCTACCAAGTTGGAACCACGTGATCGAGATCGATAGAAGCGATAATGGCCACGATGTTGCTCCTTATTAAGAATGGTTAACTTAAACCATTAATCCTATATCAAAAAATTATAAAATTTAACAAGGGTTAATAAGTAGGGTATCGTCATCATATAATAACGAGATCTTTTAAGATAAAATCTTATACATATAGCCCAAAGATGTTTAAGTTTAGGACAATGTCATTACTAGTACCTGTCAACACAACAACTAGTATTAGAGGTAATGGTTAATCCATAAGTTTAGAGTAGCAAAACTCTAGCTAAACCAAGCTACCAACACAACGCGGAGGAATCCAAGAAATAATATGTTACCAATTTACCATGCACCAAAAGTTCTACAAGAAAACGATAATGGAGAAATAAAGAAGAAAAATACCCACCAATAAACATAAGAGATAAGGTGGTATCGGCAGTGCCGCATTCTACCAGGGTGATAAACTTTATTGAAGATTGGATCAAAACATGAGTACAATGAAACCTTAGTTTTCTTTCTACAGAACTTCTTTTCTAGATTTACCTTGAAAACTAGAAACAATGATTCGATGATTACAAAGAATTAATAAGACCTATATTTATACTAGTAAGACCTAAATCCAAATCATAAAATGACTTACCTCCAAGTCCTTACTATAAAAGGAAATAAGCCATATACTTGTTCCTCCCCCGATAAACTTAATTCTTGGTTAAGTAAATTGTATTTTGCCTGTTGTAATGCACTTCCACATGCTCGTGAACTAACCTCAAATCACAATTAGATCCCGTAGCCATAAGGCTTCCTTGAGCGCTTCGATTGTTGCAATATATTCAGCATATATAATAAACAATGCTACCATTCTTTGTGTAGACACCCCGATCCGTGACCCCCGCAAGAACCCTAACGACCTTCAAGAACTACTATTTTTGGAGTCTGGGACCCATCCGAGCACCCGAAACTACCCCGAAAGGGTTTGTTGGCCAACAAACTTGTTTTTAAGTGGGATTGTCGTACGACATATTGGTATGTCGCGCGACAATCACTCTTATGTCGCGCGACAAACCCCTCTGCACCCGACCATCCACTTTCTGACACATTACAGTGTCAGAACCCATCACTTCAGCCGTTTGTCGCGCGACAAACAGATATGTCGCGCGACAAACAGATAAAGTTGGGAAATATCGCGCGACAATCCTCCCCGAGCACTATAAATAGGCCAACACCCCCATGGGTTCTGGACGGTAATTTCTCGCCACAATTTCTATACTAAAATTCCTTATTCTCTCTCATATTTTCTAATCTTTAAGCCTTCTCCGGAAGCATCTGCGATAACATTTATTTCCGCAAGAGTCTCGGATCTAATCTTGGCACCCAGAGCACCTTCTAGAGTCAGACCGCTGGAAATATTTTTAAGAGGAAAAGCTAATATTCGCCGGAGGTCTTTTCTGCCGTATTATATTTTCTCTCTCTTATTCTTATATATATCGTCGGGAAGGTAACTAAAGTCTCTTCTAGTAATTAAATAAGATATTAGTTTTAAGCGAAGTGGCGACATAGTTGTGGTAGATTCCTAACGCGCTCGAAAAACAGGTTTTTCATTAGTTATTTTCAGAAAGCAGTAGAATATCAGTAAAAGCATCCAAGTTTTTCAACATAGAATAAACATATAAGACCACTAGAGACCGAAAAGGTGAAATGGGTGCTTAACACCTTCCCAAACCGTAATATAGTTCCCGAATCCTATAGAATCATGGTTTCGTAGACAAACGTGTAAAGAAAGGCTTATCTGTAGCCTTCCCTCTTACACAATCATTTTGTTCATTTTCTCGTAAAACGTACTGGCGACTCTGAACGAACCCTCTTGCATCTAGAAATAGGATAGAGGGACTCCCGATATGAATTATCAACACATAGAAGCAAATGGAATAAATGAATCCTTTCCGATGTTTCAGACGCCCACCAACGGGAACGAGAACCCGGGGGTCGCATTTGCAGATTCTCACACTTTGTAATATGGATCTCTATATTATTGGACCTCTACCCAATATAAACACATAAACCATAGATGACCTTCGTTTATTTAAGTCATCGATGTGGTCCAAATCAACATATTCAACCATATACGACCCTTTTATCTTTTAATACATTAAACTCTTATCCTTTGTACGTCGTAAATACTGCATAATTCACTTCATCGCAAGCCAATGCGGCTTACCCAGATTTGCCACATATCTATTAACCATACTCATTGCTTGAGCAATATCCATCCTAGTACAAACCATGGCGTACATTAAGCTTCATTCCACACTTTCATATGGAACTTACGTTATATACTCCACATCTTATTCTAAATTTAGAGCCATCGTTGTGGAGAGTTTGAAGTATCATGCTAATGAAAAACTCATCGACTTTGAGTTTTCTATCTTAAATCTGGTAACCACTTTCTCGAGATAATGCTTTTATGTAAGGCAGAATATCTTATTCTTCCTATCTCTCATAATCTCTATATCAAGAATCTTCCTAACTTTACTTAAATCCTTTGTCTCAAACCCACTACTCAATTAAGCCTTAACCTTGTCGATTTCTACCTTGCTTTATGAAGTTATGAGCATATTGATGACATACAAGAGTAAGTAGATAAAATTACTTGATTTGAGTTATTTAAAATAAACACAATGGTCGTATTCATTCCTCGTAAAGCCCTGAGCTAGCATGAACGTGTTAATCTTCTTGTATACCTGGGGAGGTGGTTGCTTCAAATTATACAATGACTTATTAAGTTTGCACACTTGGTCTTACTCGCCAATAATTTTAAACCCCTCTAGTTGAGATATATAAATATCTTAATCTAGGTTTTTATGCAAAAATGCGGCATTGACATCAAGTTAATCAAACTCTAAGTCAAATTGCACCACCATAGCCAACAACCCCCGATAAAAGTATACTCAACTATCGGAAAAAAAATCATTATAATCCACTCATTCTTTTTTTGCATAACGCTTGGTTACTAACCTTGCTTTATATCTGATCCCAGACCCTAGAGACCTATATTTTTTATGAAAACCTACTTGCACCAATCGGTTTATTCACCTTTAGTAGCTTGCAAAGTTCCTAGGTCCCATTCTTATGAAAAGACAACATTTCCACATTTATGGCGGTCTTCCACTACTCGACTTCATTATCACCTATAACCTCCTGGTACGAAGACGACTTATCCCTGAAATCTACTGATACATAAGCCACACATTCTTCATAGCCATAATATTGTAGTGCTCGACGAGCTCTAGGCTCTTTATCATAAGCTAAAGATAGAGGTACATGTGGTAAATCCTCTGTTAAACCTGTTGTTGACCAAAATCCTCTGTGAAAGTCTCCATGTCCTCCTCGAATGCACTACCACTTAGCTCATTTGCTTCTCCTTATCATCAAAAGAACATACTTTCTCCACTGGGGACTTTTTGAGCATAGATGCCTCATCAAAAGTCACATATCTATTAATCACTATTTTCTTGTCCTGGAGACACCACAATTTGAACCCCTTGACCCCATCACTTATACCCAAGAACAATGCTTTTCGGGCTCTCGAATCAAGTTTCTCATCACAAACGTGATAATAAAATAGACAGCTAAATATATGGATACCATTGTAACTAGCATGAGATCCCGACTAAACCTCCATTGGATTTTTATACTCAACATTTGAACATGAAAATCTATTCAAAATGAAAGTAGCTTAGGATAAGGCCTCGACCAAAAACTACTTATTTAACCTGGCATTTGATGGCATACACCATACCTTTTCCTCTAAGGTCTTATTAATCTTTTTTGCTATTTTATTTTACTGCGTTGTTCCCTTTAGGTGAAAGTGGAGGACAATACATTCTTGTTGATAATAATCCTTAAAAAGATCGCTAGTGTACTCGCCTCTGTTATCGAACCCGAGCACTATAACTTTCCTACAAAATTCATTCTCCACCATCACCTTCCACCTCAAGAGCACCTGAAAAACCTAGTCTTCATGCCTCATGGAATAAACCCATGTCCGCGTCGAGTAATCATCTACAAAGTTAACAAAGTGGTGATTCTCACCTAAGGACTTTGTTTTTGAAGGACTTTAGAAGTTTATGTGAACATAATCGAACAACCCCTTCATGTAGTGAATCGCCATTCCTAACTTTACCCAAGTTTACTTATTGAGAATGCAATGCTCAAAGAACTCTCATCTGCAACTATTTGCACCCTTTAGTAGCACCTGTTTGTTTAACACCGTCATTACTTTCTCCCAAGTATGACCTAAATGCATATGCCATAACCACGTTGAGTATTTTATTTTTTTGGTAGAATTCAAAGAGTTACTTGTAAAAGTGCAACCTTGAAGGAAATAAAGGTTGCATTATTTGTTTCCCTTCATTACCACTAATGTGCCTAAAAGAACCTTTAGCACTCCACCTTCAAGCATGATCTTGTATCCGCTCTCGTTAAAAGCACCAAAAAAATAAATTATTCTTTAAATTAGAAATATACAGGACTTTGTTTAGAGTACGAATAACCCCGTCATGCATCTTCAGCTTTACCGTCCTTAGCCCCATCGTCTGACATGGACAGTTATTGCCCATAAAAATATTTAGGCTTTGTACCTTCTTTAAGGTATAAAATAAGCTTTTATGTAGGCACACTTAGTAGGAACACCCGTTGTCCAAAATCCACTCGCTTGCTGACTTAATGCTAGGAATTACGACTAACATACTTTCAAAGTCTTCCTCACTTGAAGTAACCGTATTAATAGTTTCTGATAACTTTTTCTTCTCACCCCTTTTTAGTAAAGGACAATTATTTTCCTTTTTGCTTTGAGCCACATCCCTAAATCTAAATTTGGAACTGGATTTACCTTATCTTTCTTGCTGCATTCTTTTACTCTTCCCCCCGAGCCAGTAGCGCGTCTGAGGAGGTATCACTTTCCTCTTGCAGTCATTTCTCGTTAGCTAATACCTCTGTCTATTCCATCGTGAATAACCTTGTCCTTCCCATAAAGCAACGTGGTGCTAAGATACTCATAGACTTTGGGAGAGAATTAAGGAGCAAAATAGCCTTATCTTCATCATCTACCCCGACTTCTAAGCTTTCAAGACCTGAGATAATCTTGTTAAACTCGTTGACGTGGTCACTCATCAATGTACCCATAGTATAGTCAAATCGAAAAATCTTCTTCTTTAAATATACACGATTATCTATTGTCTTCGTTATATACTTGGCCTCAAGTTTTTTCTATATACTAAAAGCAGACATCTCATTCATAACGTAGTACATGACGTTCTAAGCTAAATTTAACCAGATAGTGTTAAATGCATGTAGATTGTACTATTTTCAATTAGTATCAGACCATGAAGTTGGCCTGGTTGACGCAATAACCAGTGCTCCGTATAACCTTTATTAGACAAGAATATCGAGTATTTGACACCGCCACATGCTAAAATTTAACTTCCTTCCATCAAAGTTCTCAACATAAAAACTTGTAGTTGTCTTAACCTTAGGGGCCTTAATCTTCTCTTGCACTCACCTGTTTTCTGTGAACCACTTTCAGTAGACATTTGTGATTGCCACAATCTAACCGTTTGAGTTTAATACCTAAAATCCTAAATTGAGTCTATCTACCTGCTACCAATTTATTATACAAAACCCTAGCTAAACCAAGCTACCAACACAACATGAAGGAATCCAAGAAATAATATATTATTGCAATCAAAGTTACCATGTAGCGAAAACTCCACAACAAAACGATAATGTTATAAAGTAGAAAAACACTCACCAATAAACACAAAATATAAGATGTCATCGGTAATGCTACACTTCATCGGGGTGATAGACTTTATTGAAGATTGGATCAAAATCTGAGTACAATGGTACCCTAATTTTCTCTCTCTAAAAATTCTAGATATACCTTGAAAACTAAAAATAAGGATTTGATGGTTACAAAGAACAAATAAAACCTATATTTATACTAGTACTCCTGTGACCAAAATCAAGTCCTTATCGTAAAAATATTAGCTTCCAAGTCTTAAACTTCTAAATCCTAATCATAAAAGGACCAACCCCTAAGTCTATATTGTAAAAGGAACTGAGCCAATAAACTCACACTCTCATGATAAATATGAGAATGGTAGAATCGTATGCCGAAGAAGAGTGCTTGTCGTTGTACCACCTCAAAGCAGCATGCTATGGAGGACGATATGAGGATGATTCCAAGCACCGGCTATAGTTACATAAGAATCGAACTAAAAAGGTGTTTATGACATGCTTTGAACTGTGAACCTCTCCCTTCTAGGTAATACATGCTCAAAATTAATAATAACCAAGCCTTCTGTTATCTCTCTACTTTTTTTTAATACGTCAATGCAGGATTCAAACTCAAGATCTCCCGCTAGTTGAGAGTAAGTTTTAACCACTAGGCTAATCCTAGTGGTTCACTGTTTCTCTACTCGGAAGGTAAAAGATTGCAAAGAAATGATTACACATATGAGCAAGACTCATAATTCGAATCGGACAATACCTTAAATAAATATTCGTGGATCTAATCGAATTTCTCAATCACGGATTCGATTAGTTATGCATATATGTATATGAATGAAGTAAACGATCTACTTATTTATTATGATGGTGACATTTTAAATAGTTATCATATACTTGAGACCCTATTTGTTCGTTGCGGCATCTTCACTCTTTTCGTAAATAAAATAAATAAATTTGTAATTCGGAATTGTAAAGGTTGAAAAATAAAGGTTGAAATCAATTGAGTAAATTGTATTTATGCGTAAAACCACGTAATATATGAATCCAAAGAATTAATGCCGTTGGACTCGTACCTTAGTCGTTGTGCGGTGTGGGACGAAGGTATACGAAGAGCCGGAAAAGTGGGTATTCCTTCCTTCTTTTCTATTACCGAGTAATGCTAATAATAATAATAATAATTTTAAAAAGACTCAAAATTGTAATTAAAAAAACCGTATAATATAATATTAATATATTAGTGAATGAGTAGTGAAATAAAAATGAACTTATAACACATTTCAACTATATATTTGAGTCTCAAAATATAATCCCTCTAGAATTAATCATGCTAAACACATAAAAAATACGCGTAAAACTGCTTTTTGTGTACTTTTGAGCACATATATAGGCATTATTTACGTTATATATATATATATATTAAATACATTTAGAGAGTTTAGTATATAAACAAAATTATCAAATTATCCTTCTTTACTTTGCAACTGCAAAATAATTTATATATATAACTTAAAGCAAGACTTGATGAAACCTATGACCATTAATATGAATAACATATATCCTAACCACTAATTAAATTATATCCCAAAATTTTAAAGTGTTTTAAAATTTTCCATAGGATTATAATATTACACATGCATTCGCGTGTAGTTGTTTTATTATGCGACTTCAACCTCTTATAAATTGACTACACATTACCCATTTCCTTGTAAAACCTGTGAGTGCTTTGTATTTCTCTATCAAAGCTTTAGACCTCACATTTCCAAACAGAGCCTACTCTGTTTTCTCCCTCCATTCTTTTTAGTGTTCTCTTCTCCAATCATTTAAAATTCTTCATTACATTACTAAATCCATATATTTTCAATTATTTTTACAAAATGACAAACCAAAATGTGGTCGTTTCCGATGCCAAATCGGGCATTGGAATGTCCAAGATTGCGGCAGTGTCGAAATCGGCTCTGCTTTTTCCGGCGGTGCCAGAGTCACCAGCTAGAGTGGCAGGTGGCGGCAGTACTGGTGGTGGGTATGTTCGGATTTCGAGAAAAAAGTTGTTGAATAAACTGGAATCTGGAGGAGGAAGAACTAGGATTAATTCTTGGGTTGAGTCTATGAGAGCTTCTTCTCCAACTCGGAAATCTATAGATGAAAATGAAGATGAAGATCAAAGTTCTTGGATTGTAAGTTTCCTTCATTGTTAACTATTTTTATTTTTGTTTTACAAGTAGTAATGCTACTGTATTTACTTTCTCTATTTTTGTACAATTCTTTTTTTCATATAAACTGATATTCAGTTTATCCAAAAAGTTTGAAGAAAAATAAAATAAGAAAATTTAGAACAAAACTTTATCAATAAATTAATAACACGCATGACTCGCCTAGTAGTGATTTTTCACACAGAAAAAAATGATATGACATGACATGAACGCAGGTTAAACATCCGTCGGCATTGGGAATGTTTGAGGAGATAATGAAAGGTTCGAAGGGGAAGGAGATAGTAGTGTTTCTTGATTATGATGGTACTCTTTCTCCCATTGTTGATGATCCAGATAGAGCTTTCATGACTAACGAGGTCTACATCTCTCTCCATTCTTAAAATTTTCAGTCCAATACATTCTCGATCTCTAGCTAGGTTTTTATTTTTATCAACTTTTCGTGTAGTTAATTAATTTCATAAGCTAGAATTTTGTAGATGAGAGAAGCAGTAAGGGAGGTGGCAAAGTACTTCCCTACGGCAATCGTAAGCGGAAGGTGCAGAGCCAAGGTACATTTCATTTTCATATGATGAATAATAATAATCTTATAGGAGACTTAGGATCAGAGAAAGTGATCGATCGACTCATTGATATGACATAAGTGAATTGATTGTTGCGTTGCGCGATCTTAATTATGTGTGAAACTTACACCTGATTCATTCATGCTACATCGATCAGCGAGTCACTTTTTTCAGTTTCCATTATTGAACACTAAATCTCTCTCTCTCTCTCTCTCTCTATATATATATATATATATATAAAATGGCAGGTATATGGATTTGTAAGGTTATCACAGCTTTATTATGCTGGTAGTCATGGAATGGACATCAAAGGACCAACCAGTGCCAAAGGTCCCAAATGCCCAATTATGAGCAAAAATGTACTACTACTTTTTGCCAACTACATATTTCGACATTAATTAATTAATTAATTTAATTTTGTTGGCTTATAAATTTTTTGGGATTAATTCAGGATAGTCAAGCAATTCTGTTCCAACCAGCAAGAGAAATTTTACCTATGATGGATGAGGTTGGTGTTCTCTCTCAAATATTTAACTATACAGCGCGGCTTTAAAATTGAATTCTACTTGTTTTACTAAATTTTTAGTGACGATTTTGAGTGGCTAAATGGCCAATGTGTTGGGAGTTGGCAACAAAAAACTGTCGCTAAAAACTTTATCCATGGACGTTAATTGCTTTAGTGTTTAGACAAGGTCCCTCTCAATAATATATATATATATATATATATATATATGTATGTATATATAAACATGATACAAGTATAAGTCCATGATACGGATGCATGGACCACATGAACAGGTGTACAAAGCTTTGTTGGAGAAGACAAAATCCACCCCGGGTGCTAGGGTGGAAAACAACAAATTTTGCCTCGCCGTACACTTTCGTTGTGTTGATGAAAAGGTAAAATTTTAACATGTATATATGTGTATATATATATATCTTTTTTTTCCAATAGTCTTGCATAGTAGTGGTACTGTCTGACATAATAAAAAAAAAAGAGTTAAATGTTGAAACCCATTGTTGTAATTAAATAAAAAAAAAAATTTCTAAAATACATATACGAGCATTTGTGCATGAATGGGAAAAGGGGCCCGTCGGAGAATTTTTTAACCCAATCCTAGCCAGACCCAAATAATTTTTTACCGGACCCTAATGAGCTGTTTTTGTATTTTTTTTTACATAACCAAGACTTATATACGCGTGCATTTCGCCCGTTTGACTGAACCAAATATAGTACTTATGTACTTTTATGATATTAATACTATAATAATATTTCTTTGTTTATTTTTTAAAATTAAAACAGAGATGGACCGGTCTATTTGAGCAAGTTAGATCCGTGCTCAAGGATTACCCAAAGCTCAGACTAACTCAAGGGAGGAAGGTACAGTTTTGGCATTCATTCGTTTTGTCTTCACAAACATATTTAATTAGGTCTTGCACATTTTCATGTACTAGCTACACCTCCTTTCCTTTTACATAGGTACTTTTTGTTGTCGTGGTCGTCGTCTTTTATGTACTTCAAAAATAAATTGACAAGTAATAACTAGAATGACAGATTTAGGATTTTTATAGAGAGGTGGGTTAACACGTAGGTACTTATTAAGATAGAATTGAAAATGTTATATATTACATTGTGTAAATGACAAAAAAAAAATTAAAAAAAATTAGACTAGGGTATAGCCTTGGTTGGCCCGGGATGGATCTACCTTTGAATAAGTGATAATCATTTTAACTTGCTAAGGTAAAATATATTATGTACGTTTTCAATCAATTTTGTGTACAATTGATTAATTAATGATTAATTCTAACAATTTCTATCTATTGCTTAAAACAGGTTTTAGAGATTCGTCCAACTATCAAATGGGACAAGGGAAAAGCCCTTGAGTTCTTGTTAGAGTCGCTTGGTAAATGATAGTACTGCATTATGAACTAATTATTTACTTGTTATAATTAAAATTGGTTATTGTAAACTAATTAATTTTACAAATTATCTGTCTTTAGGATATGCGAATTCAAATGACGTTTTGCCTGTTTACATTGGAGATGATCGAACTGACGAGGATGCATTTAAGGTATGTTTTAGATTTTTCAAATAATTTCTTAAATTTTAGATACATTTTTTTTCTGGAAACAAGTTTTAATTTTTCTTTATATGTATAATGACTAGGTTTTACGTAAAAGAGGACAAGGGTTTGGAATCATTGTATCGAAAAATCCGAAGGAAACGAATGCATCTTATTCTTTGCAAGAACCATCTGAGGCAAGTATAAAATAATTCTATATATCTTTTTCTTTTGTTAAATATTTTAAATTAACTATTTGTGAAAAAAAAATTAAGTTTTTATTCCATTGATCAAATTTTTTATGTTTTTATGTTTCAGGTTATGTACTTCTTGCTCCGTTTGGTTGCATGGAAACAATCCTTGCTACGAGGACATTAGAGGAAATAATTAACAAATATATAGCTGATTTTTTTTTATCCCACCCCTTGGAATTTTTAGGGATGGGGCTCAAATTGTGGAGTTTAATTTCGTTGACTGGCATAAGAAAATTTTGTAATCGCAAAAAGTGCACTATATATTGTATCAATATTATGTTTATGAAACAATTGTATAGTCTCTATTTTTGTGTTCGCGTGCATAAAAAAAAGAACGTGTGTCCACTTTTTAATTAGAAATGTTTGAAAGCAATTGAGGAACGTGGATTTATAACATGTATTAATTAAGAAAGATTTAGTGAGTTTGTTTGTTTTTCATTGGAAGTTTTATTAAGGTTTAATTTTATGTCACTAGTGATTAATATGTATCAGGGCCGGCCTTGAGATTCAAGGGGTTCTAAGCGAACTTTTCTTTATGGGACTTTTTCTGATATGGTGTTGTTTGATTGTTAGGAAAGTGATTCCTAATAATTAAAAGTGTGGTAAAGTGAAATAAAAGAAAAATAAACTTATTTTTATGTATGCATTTGGTTGGCAATAAAATAAGAAATTATATTTGTGTAATTAAGCCTTATAAGATTTCCCTTGAAACATAGTTTTAAAAGTAATTTCTTTTTATGGAAAAAGATTCTGCCAATAAATAAGCTTGCATTTTTATCTAGGTAATTGAGCTTCATAAATTGTCTTAAAGAATAAATAAACTTGGTCTTAAGAAAAAAAGAAGCAGCAAAAGAGAAAATAAGTTGTCTTAAATAATACAAGAAATTAATCATTGACGAAAAGGTTTTGAACCTCCAACTAACTGCACAACAACTTAATAAATGCGTTGATGTCCTGATAACCACCTAAGCCCAGGGTCGGCCCTGATATACATGAAAGAATTATGACAAGGGAAAAATGTAAACAACCAAAATCTAAGTTAATTAAATTGACCTCTTCTCTATGATTTGAAAAAACTGAATTGGTCTCCCTTGTTAATTTATAAGTTTCATTAAAAGATGTTGTTGAGCTCTAACTTATATATAACTTTGATTAAATTTAAAGACATCTAGGGAACCCAACTTGAAACTCATAACACTCCCTCTCCGTAAATGATTTGAGAATTTAATTAAATGGCAAATTTGGACATATAATAGAATTTCGAAAAATAACTTCTTCTTCTTCTTCTTTTTCAAATAAAAAATTGAGTGCGACGTAAAGTCGATCATAATTATTCTCTGGACTAGCTCTTCATTCCTTTCGTGTGATAATTTGTGACCTAACAAAGAAGGTTACAAAAATAATGGCCGAGTTTCGTGTCATAGTATATGTCCTATCACCGTACTTCAATTATTGTTCGTAAATTTTGTCAAATTACACGTGTGAAAAACTGAGAGGGAGAAGGGCAATTTTATTGGTACCAACATACCCATCATGGTACCAACCCATTATAGGAACATGTATGAATACGAAACACATTATATTTATGTTTTGGAGTTGATGTACACCTAACCGTTAAAAAGCTACCTCATTCACTCAAAAAGAAAGAAAGGAAAAAAAAAGGACCATTAATTCAAAACAAATGCTTTTAAGCCAACATTATATTAAGAATTTCGTACAAAGGACAAAAAAAAGAAAAAAAGACTGCGTATTTCAACCTTAATTACTTAGTTAATTATATATGTCGTTTTTATTGTAGGGTACGCGGTAATATGAGTATGTAAATTTAACCAATGTTAAATAAATGAGGAGAAAGGTCAGTGGACCTAAAAAAATAAAAAAAAGAAATTACATTGGGCACTTAGATTTGAGAGAACCCACCACAAAAAAGATGAAAAGGAATCTCAAAGTTGTTTCCTTTAATTGATTTGAGAAACTTTAACTTTAATAGTTATATTTAATAAATTTTCCTTTCTGCAGAGGGGGTTAGGTGTTGAAAGAGAAATCCACTTTCTAGTAAGAGCTAATATTCCATAGTTGGAGTGGAGTTGGACACCACTTATAGCGCCTCTTGTCAAGAAGACACAGATATTATTTTAATGGGACCCCAACATACACATACATATATATATATATATATATATATATATGGCAATAATCTGGTGCAAATTATCTGTATACAAGTTATATTTTTATCGATAAATTTTTGTCACTAAAAATATCTCTCAATATTTTAACAATAAAAATTCTTCGCTTAAAAGGTTGGTCCGTATATGTAAAGATGATACATACCAAATTTATACCCACACATATACACATATATATTTATATAATAGGGAGCAATAATTGTTTAATCTTGAAAATGTACAAGGAGATAAAAAATTATAAGTTGAGATGAAAAATACTGTTTGAATAGTTGATTTTACTTTTAACACTGGTTCGAACCTAATATATATATATATATATATATTGTCTATCTTAGCTTCATAGCCATTGAAGAAAACAACTTCTCTTTTTAAATTTAGAAATGTGAAAAGAAAGGCTTCCGATCCACTAGCTAGATTCAAACCCATAATTTGTGCCTTAAATCTGAAATAAACTAACTCACATGAACTCCAATTATTGGAGAATACAACACTTCCTTTTACTCACACCAAGTCGCACTACCAAGTGGATTCAATTTTTATGCAAACTTATATAAATAGGGACATTAGGATATATAATTTGTTCCTATGACAATCCATATCATTGAGATAATTCGTGTCTATGATAATATAGATCATAAAAATGACAGACATGAGTGGGACGAAGATGAATGAAACGTTACCTACAGCTATGCCAACACTTTAATTTTTGATTGCGACAATTTGAAAACGTGTAAAAAGTCAATTTTCTTGTCATAGTTGTGTGATTTGAATTTTAAATGTAAAATAAAATGATTTTCTAAATGAAAAGTGCGTGTTTACTATCCTGTTGGGAGATCTAATTAATTTTCTTGACCTTATAATCTTAACCATTAATTTGAGTGCGCGAGAGAAATGAACTAATTAAGCATGGATAAAGATTAAACATCTGAATAAAATTGTAATTTTGCACCTGAGCTTATTTACCAATTGTAAGTACAAGAGAAAGGTTTTGGATTCAAAATTGAGGAAACAAATTTCACAGTATAATTTAACATGGAGCATGTTACATGAATTACATAAAGTGGATCAAATTATACAAGAATTTATACTAAAACTCTCTCAATTGTGCTTTAGCCGAACTCTTAACCTTAAGTATATTCAATATCACTATTATTTTAAATCTCACTCTCTAATTTCTAAATGCACACTTTTACTATCACCAAATTAACGAACTGGTTACTTTGCTCACACCTAGTATATAATCTACATATAATATGTATATGTGTGTGAATTTGCACAATCCCTCTGCTCCCAACAAGCCAGATCGATTCTTGAGAAAAGATAAACAAAATAATTTATAAATTAAGTTTTGCACTAAAAAGTACAAACTTAAGCCAATGATATGAAACACTAAGACCAATGTCCATCATTAAATATTGTGCCCCATATGGTATGGTATAGATATTTGAGATCTAACCACACATCTTGAAGCAAATTATATATACATATTTGTAATATATAGAGAATAATTTTTCATACAGGTGTTGATATAGGAACTTGGTCCCCCACATATGGTGGGGAGCTTATTGTGTACTTTTATGAATTAAATTATTTATATCTATTTATTTTGTGATACTGAGCTGGCTATATGGTAGAATGTGCCTAATTAACATTGGAGAATTCAGTTCCCATGTGATTTATGTGACCTTGTGGGAGGGAGCAAATAAGTCAAGTGTTGGAACTAATGAGTTAAATTAATTAAAGCTTATTTTACATATGGGAAAACTAAAAATAATTGTTGTTCCTTTTCAATTTATAATACAAATATTAATTGTATGCATGGAAGATTAAGGTTGAGCATTGTAAATTTAATGAAACATGCGGTTGTGCGCGCTTCTTGGGTTGGTATTAAAAATCACAGAAAACCTTAATTACATTATTTTTAAAATATAAAAATGAGTGTAAAAATAAATAATTGGCATTTCACTTATTGCGCCGACTAATCATATTTTTAATTTTTTTGGAAAAATGAATCATTCCCACATCATTTGTATATACAAAATCAAACACATCTCAAGTATGAGATAATATTATTTCGAGAAGTTTGTGACTAAAGTATTAGCCGGCAAAATTTCAAAAGTAATGACACGCATATATCAAATAATTTAATTGTTTTTGTTAAATACAAAATCGATGCGACATATGCCTGTATATATTGATTATAGTATTTTAATCGTACTATGCTTCAGTCATGAATGTCTATTACATTTGTTTACTTAAAAAAAGTTAGTTAGCTGATCGTTATTAAAAGTTCAAAATTCCAAAAACTAACAAGCTAGGATGCTTTTATTAGGTACTTTTGAAGTACTACGTAACATTAATACATACAGTAAAAATAATACATATTTATATGTGAAGCATCACACACGTTTATCACAAAAAATGAAACTTCATCTAGGTATGTGTTCATAATAATTCAAGTTCTCTAGAAGTTTACATTAACGATAGAAGAAACTTGCAACCTACTAAAGTGCATTAATATCACATGAGAATTAGGGTGTGTATAGGCAGTAATCTGCGTTTTAAGTGAGCTAAATCTTTGTGCATTGTAGGAATTCAAAATTTTCCCATTGAAAACACTTGTAGGTATAGGGATAGTTTTACGAACAAAATTTAGTTTCATCTTGATGCTTATGTATGATACTCATAGCAAAGAAAAAAAAATCACATGAAAGAGAGATGTCAAGACGTAAATATATCTAAGAAAATTTTGTACATTGTTCATGAAAATTAAAAATAAGGACAATCTAAAAAACCTGTGCCAGAATTTAATAGAAAATAGAATCATAGTAAATCCTCTCCACCCCCAATTTGAATCTTGGAAGAAAGGCAATTAGAATTGAATGAATTTGAGAAAACAAAAATGGGATAAATTTACTTACCAAAAATCTACCACTACCTATCACTACAGGCAAAGGGTGTCACGGGTCCACCCACATTCCAATTTTCTATATAATTTTTTTGGGCAATGCCATCGGGCCGACCTGAATTTAAAATTTCTAGAACCTCTTGGGCCATGAGCTGACCAGGGCTAATACTCTATTCAACTCTTTTGGGCCATGGGCCAATTAAGCTTATTAAAAAAACATGGGATTGCTTTACTTTGCCTATCATTTTAATGTGAAATTAGACTTAACTTTATGTTTTCTAATAATTGAACTTTGGCTCTTGGGAATCCCAAAAATATTACGGAAAAACTAGTGATAATGTTTAATTTTTTTTTAATATAATCCGATCTTTTGACTTAACCTCCCGTGTTTATGTAATATTTTGAGATTCCCTTATATGCAATCTAACGATTATAAACATAAGAGGTAAGTCTAATTTCACATATAAAATGGAAGGCAAAGTAAAAAAAAGACCTTCAAAAATTGATGCTCAACGAGCGCAAGTTCGACTGTTAACACTCCTAACCACAGCCATCACCAATTGGTTTGACATTCTTGAGAAATAATTTGAGTATTTTTAGCCAATCTATTTAATTTCAGATTGCACCTAACAACAACCTTCTTTTCTCCTCTATTCAATCCCCAAACTTTTAATTTCAAATGGGCATTCAAAGATAATGATAGAGAAATAGTTGCTTTTGAATCTTTACCTTTCGAGCTCTTCTCAATCTCTTTAGGCAAAACAATGTTTGTACTCTTGAGTATCATCTTAAAATCATTTGACTTCTTGGTTCCTTGGTCAAAACTTGGACACTTCCCTTTAGCAATTTCTTTTCCCTTGAAAGAGAGAGATGCATCACCCTCTTGATCATAAGAAAAACTCGTTTGGTCATTAGGGTTTTTCGCTTTTAATGTGATATCGTACTCGGGGTGCTTTTGGTGAGGCGTGTATTTGGTAACTACACCCTCGATGTCGAATTTGGGCTTTTTGTGTTTAACAAAAATAGAAGTAATGCCACCAATTATGCAAAGAATTACAACAATGACTATAACGAGGAAGAAGATACATATAAGGCGCGAACGAGAAGAACTCTTATCCTTAGGCAAATTGCGGTGCTGCTCAACAATCAATGCATGTTCTGGAGGTGGGATGCGATATATTTGGTCTTTGGGGATCTGAACGACGTACGTGCCAGATTGGAAGTTAGGCCTGGAACTCTCTGAGGAAGGTTGGGCATTATCTTGTGTAGGAGGGAGGTTTTTGGGGTTAGTGTCACTGGTAGGGGGTGGTGGCAGGTCCCGCTCCTCCATGGAATGGGGAGCGGTGGGAGGGAGGGAGAGGGTGGTGGTAAGGGGGGTGAAGGTGGAGAGTGATGGTGGATTGCATGGGAAGAGATGGTTTGGTTAAGCAGCATGCATGAACAATGGGAGGTTGAGGGAAGAGAGAATATTGGTTCAAGAAAGAAGAGATGTACTCCAACCAATAAAAAGGGTCTCTTACTTGGTCAACTGCCAATTGAAAAAAATCTAATTAAAGGCAATGTGGATTGAATTTTACCTAAAGATACTTACTAGAAATTTGGCCCCTTTTTCTTAATGATGACTGATGGTATATCCTCATTTAACTTTGGCATGCGAATTTTAGAAACTTTAAAATAGTTTATCTCTAATTCAAAGCATTTGTTGTTAATAAAATTTGTATTTAAAATCTACACATCGTGTTATTTCTGTGTTTAATAGATAATTAATCTGGGTCATTAATGTGATTATAATATATTAATTTCTTTAGTTTTGGTGAACAGGCATATTTTAATTAATTTAATGGTCGGTCCGAAAGCATATTTCATTACATTTTTGCGTCCTGGTGTTAAATTTCTACAAATGCACGGGATTCATTCTCAAGGTTTCCTCACGATAAAATAAAGTCCGTTAATTATATATGTACTAACATTAAAAAAAAAAAAAAAAGTATTACTTTTCATTTGATTGTCCACAGCCCAATTTTCTTTAACCTAAATGAGTTAATGGGACACTCGTAGGCCTGAGCCCGAACCCATTCTTCTCTGTGAGTTGGGCCAAAAGATTAGGCTAATAATAATAATCCTATCTGAGAGAATAAAACCTAATTTTATTTTGTAAAAACCAACTTTCTTTTATACAATTGATATATTGCATAAATTTGGAGGTTGAAGGAGAGCGAGACGGGTAGAGACTAAACCCTGGTTGTCCATATAAATATATTTATTGACATAAAAAATTAACGTTTTAATTTGGTGATTATTCATTGGTTGAATGGGTTTCGATATAGATAAATATAATATGGACCTTATATTTTAATAATACACAATTGTATTAGATATGCCAGTGTGTGTCAAATACATATATACCGTTCTAGAATTATTGAAAAAAAAGGAATAAAATATAAAATTGTCACCCTTTGTTTACTTTGGCTTTTTCCTATTAATTCTATGGCCTAAGGTAGCCTTTATAATAGGGCTAATAGGAGTGAATGTGATGGATCTTCTCATGTGAACTTCCCCCCTTGGTCATTACATTGTATATTTACATTTATAGGTGACTACAAATTCCGTGAATCCATTTATTGTGCATGTGGAGGACAAGAGATTCCATTATTTCCACCACATATATTTAATTTGTAAACAAAATTTTAATATTATAATTAGGAGGAGAAATATATATAATATATATATATATGATGCTGCAGCTCCACCTATCAAGACTCGAGGCTAAGACTTTAGATTAAGGGGAATTTTTTACCATTAAGATAATTTATTCGCGCTTGAAACCAATGGTCCATAATTGTAAAAACTACAATTTTTCTTTCTATATGTATTTTTTAATTGATGTTTACTTAGCATCGACTTCATTTTCTAAAAAGGAATTTAATTTTACAATGAAACTAACTTAATAATTTTTTAGTAGATAATATTTAAGAAGTTTTCAAGTTCTTTATACATATGGAGGGCGGCTGGTTATAGAAATTCAACTCCCATATCTTAGGGTCGACGTACTATGAGAATCGTGTAGCCAAGTGCCAACCTTTTCAGGGTCATCAATTTTAAAACACTAGTTCATCGAGTAAGTGTAAGTGGGTAGCTAGTCAGAATATATTTAAAGTTAAGAGCTCCGAACATTAGTGCATTTGTTGTTTTGCATGCTATATATATTGAAAGGAAAAGTTCTCGAGTAGTTACATAAAGGAAAACAATAAGGGTGTGTTTGATTGCAAGTATGAAATTTACATGGAAATAAAATAAGTTTCAGGCAATTGAATTGCATAAAATTGAGTTGCATGGAAAATGTCAATTAAATGTGTTTGATTACCTTAATTTTCTACCCAAAAAATATTAGTTGTATTATGGCATTTTTAATGTAAAAAAATTATAGAGTATTTTTTTTACATAATTTTATAGTCATGATAGATCTTGTTTAATTTGGTCTTGATTAATAGATAAGGTGAGCTTGAGTTCTTTAATATAAAACTCGGCTCAAGTTAAATTGGGATCAAATCAAAATTATTTTAAAGAATTAACGCGGGCGGGGTTTGGGTTTGCCAAACCTATCTCGTTGCTATCCCATTTTACTCTTGGTCAAATCATGATTGATCATACAGCTGATTGCCTGATTGTGATCAATGTATAATGCAAAATATACTTTGGTAATTGCAAAAGACAAATGGTAGAGATGAAAAGGTTCATTTTAAAACAAAATTTTGATAGCATCTTTTTAGAATATAATTATAATTATTTACAGGCGGCTTGAATCATCTTAGATAAACCCTTTAGTGCTTCATTTTTTATTTTTTTTTAAGCCCACGGAATTTCTGTGTCTCCCACGGTTGGCCACGCTATAACTAATTAAGATCATCTAATATATATATATATAAGGTCATTTCTGGTACAGACCAATCCTTACAAATTGATCCTTTTACGACAATTTTTCGTCATAAAAACATTTAAAGGATATTTTTTATGACGTAAAATCGTCATAAATATGACTAATCTGTACGGATTGATCCACACCTGATCTGGTCGTATATATATAAATATATATATTTTGGCCGAAGCAAAAATTATTTTGACAACAGTAATTCCTCCCAAAAAATATTACGAAGGATACACTCTGCTCAATCTAGTCGACCAGCAAATTGAGCAATCAGTTTTAATGTTAAGAATCTACTATCAATTTCTTTTATGAATTTAATAAACCCAAAATCAACAATCAAGCAATGGATTTGGAATAAAAAATTTACTATACAAATACCCTATAATCAACACAAAACAAGCCGCCCTCTAATTTCTCTATCAACAATCCAAATCACATATATTATCCTAATCAAACCAAATTATTTTTTCTCTCCTCCTCTTTGTCTCTTCAATATTCCTTAGTAAATGTAGAGTTTTTCCTTCACCAATTTTCCACTCAACTCAGTAGAATTTGAGCCTTCAAATAATCCACAAGTTTCCCCCAAAATTTTCTTGAATTGTTGATCCATTCCGGAAATTTTAATGCTCTAAGAGGGTTCAAATCTTCAATCTCTACCTGAATTTATCAAAAAAATATGTATCCGTCAAACAACTTATGGAATATTATTATACACTAAGGCTGTGTTTGATTCGTCTACAAGGAAAAGATCTTTCGAATTCCCTTAAATTAATTTACACAGAAAACACAACTCCTAAAGCTATGTTATCTATTTTGCTTTAATGTTATTTCTATTTTGCTTTTGCAAAGCTGTGTTTTCCAGTTTTCGTAAAAAAAAGAAAAACCGACTAAAGCAAGTTGTACCACGACTATTGTTTGGTTTGAAAAATTTGGTACTGTCAAATGCAAATAAAGATACAAAAAGATATATTGTAAAATTTGGAATTTTCCATCGAAAATGATTTGCAAAATTGTAATATTTGAAGGCGAAGCTGATACTCATTTTTTTCCAATCAAAATGGGAAAATTACATAAAATGGATAGCTTAAACACTTAATAAGGAATTAAGCAACAAACCTTGAGAAAATCACGATTTATTAGTCCTAAATATCTTCAACTGCGCTGCTTCCTGAGCTGAATCCGAGCCTCACACAAAGCCCTAATCACCTCCTCATCCCCTGTCATTTCTTGGATCAAAACCTCATAATCTTGGACTGCAGCCTCCCATCTTTGTAGCTAATATTCACAAAAAAGACACAACAAAAATGGTCAATAAGCCAAAAAAAAAAACCAATATAATATAATTGTCATAAAAAGGGCCAAAAATAAGTGTTGTAAAAAAGCTCTAAATAATCACCTTTGAATAACAATCAGCTCTCCTCAATCTGGCTTTTGTGTAACAAGGCCGAAGATTAAGAGCCGCAGTACAATCCTCAACTGCTTTCTCGAATTGGCCTAGTTTGGATCGACAAGCTGCTCTATTGCATAGTAAAACCGAGTTATGTGGTTCTTGCTCCAGTCCTTCACTATAGATAATGCAGGCGTCCAAGAATTTTGTTGCTTTATAAAGATGGTTACCATTTGCTCTCGCCAACGCTAAGGCTCGGATCCTCTTTACTACTAAATTTACCTCATTACTCGAATCAATTTTTGCTGCACGATGGGCAGCTGTCACAGCTTCCTCAAACCTATGAAATTAGGACAATTTGGGTTAATTAATTTCTTTTTTTTTGGTGTTTGGTCAAATTCGAAGGGTAAAACGGGAATAATTAGAGTTACTTCTTTGGACCCAAATGAATGGAAATGTTTGTACTAACCTCCCAGCAGCCACGTAAGCTTGTGCGCGTATTGTTAGCAAATTTGAGCTGGCTACTGAGCCATATAACCGAGTAAAATAGTTGATGTCGAAATTTGGACCTTTTTGAATAGTGAAGTAGGCCTCTTGGTGTCGATGGAGATTCAATAAGGCCTCTGATTGCAGAGCATAAACCTTCTCAAAAGAAAAAAAAAATGGGAAAAAAATGTTAGCATTTAGGACACGTAACGGTTGGTCAGTCCATCATCTTGAGTAAATGGCAAAATCAGAGAGAAAAAATGAATATTGAATACAACTGCTATATCTCATCTGAACCGAGTTTTCTTGGTTCTTTTCTCTTCCTTCACATGATGAGAGAGAAAAATATTATGTCGCGCTGCATACACAACCGTGATACTAAGCATGTATTTTTTATTTATTTTTTGAATATGACTGTTGTATCCGAAAGGATTTCAACTCCTTTTTTTTTTTTTTTTTTGTCACTGTCAACGAAAAAAATATTACTCGTATGCAGATACAACTGCAATACTGAATATTTTGTCTATAGAAATTGAGTAGTTGGAAAACGTTTAACAAACCTGTGGAGCTGAATCTGCACCAGAGGACAATACACTCTGAGTCTCCTTTAACAATGTGTCCCAATCTTTCACTTTTCTAGCTTGAGTGCACCTATTGAGGTGTAACTTAAGATCTTGCACTTGAGCAATCTCTTTATTCTCAATTTTGGTACCACACTGTTTATAGTGCCACAATGCCCTCTCTGCTTCTCCCAATCTGTCACAGTTACTGTAAATTTAATTCTGTTTCTTCTGTGGATTAACAAATTAGTTGATCTCTTTTGAGTCAATAAAAATATATAAAATACCTGTGGTACAATTTAGCGAGACGAAAATGAGCTCTAATATAACAAGGCTCAATCCTGAGCGCCACTCTACATTCAAAAACAGCCTCTATGAGCCGGCCTAAGCCAATGAGTGCTGCACTCTTGTTGCTGTAATAAGATGCGTTATTACAATCAAGAGCAATTGCTTGGTCATAAAGAACAATCGCATCTTTGAATCTCCCCTTCTTGTACTCCTCATTTCCCATGTTCTTTAGCACCTCGGGGCCTAATCTTTTCATTGAACTACTTCCACCGCGATATATATTTCCCATTATTACAGGCGCATTTTCTTTGGGTGGTGGGGCTGGTACCGCTTTGACACTGGCCGGGGACGGCATTTTGGCCCCATTAGCCCCACCGGTTTGCTTCAAATTGCCCAAATGGCCTAAAACCATCGCATTGCTTGAAGAAGCGCGGTATAATGTGCCACTCTCTGAGGCAATTTGTCGAACGCTTACCTTCATACTTAGCTCACTTTCATTGAAAGTATGCTCTCTCGTTAGCCTCTTGGATGACGAAAAATTGGTCACTTTTGATGACTTTGAGGATGGGATCAAACTTCTTGTTTTAGGCCTTGGGTTAGTGTATGTGGGCTTTTTTTTGGGCTTTTCACCGCCGCGTTTGATGGCTGTAAGTGGTGGTGCCTCCGCCGTTTTCCGGCTGCCACCACGGTGAAATATCGCGCCAACAAAGCCACAGCCGAGTTCTTTTTGTACCAAATAATTTGGTCTTTGTGTTTCTGCCATGGCTACAAAAAAAATCGTGGGTTTTTCTTTAAGTATTGAAGAGTAAGCAAAGAATAATGGGATGAAGAGATTGAAGCTAAATTTTGTGCAAGTGTACAAAATGTTAGAGAGTATATATATGTACTAAAAAAAATATTAAGGGGAAAAAAAGAGATGAAGAGATTGCTTGAAAATGAAGGGTTTAAATGTGAATATTTATACATAGAAGGGGCCAAAGGAGTGGATGCAAAGAAACCCACTTTTATTTCTTTTGCCGCTACAGAATTTGTAAAAGTAGAAAAATACAAATAATTTTTATATATTGTTTAGTTTCGTGAACTTTGACATATTTTCTCATGCAACTTTCTCAGATTCCAAACAGGATAGGGACCCAATGATTCTCATTTTTCTTTTGGCTAGTTGCTTCAATAGTTTATCACGTGTAATGGATGAGAGCTACTATAATCTAATGCAGTTACATTTGGAGCTGATTTAATTTGGCATGTCTAATTTTCTATATAAAAATTAAGTAGATATGAGTGTTTATTTTATCAATCCATGTCTCCAATTTCAAAAAGCAAACAAAGCCTTACAAAATGCTGTGATGACTGTAGCTAGCTGTCATAATTGCACCTGAAAATAAGGGAAAGTAGGCTGATGATTATTGTATATTTGTCCAAACACTGGGGCGGGTTTGGATGTTTGTTAGAGAAAATTTTGAAAAAAGTATTTCTTGTATAAGTTATTTTGTGACATAACTAAAAAGAAGTCTTCTTATATAAGTTACAGGGGTGTAAACGGATGGGATACAGATCGAATATCACACTATTCATAATTATTATTAGGTTAAATTATTTTTATCATTATCTTATCGGATTTCTTGTATTCGGATAATTACCCTATCTATTTTTCTATATGACTATAGATATATTGTTGAATAATAGAATGCTACCTTTGCCCTCACTCTTGCACAAGGAAAAAAGGCAAAAAAAAAAAAAGAGGTTAATTTCAGATCGTTAATCTTTTTTACATGAAATTCTTGGCCACTAAAGAGATTGATTATCTCTTTATTTATTTATGCAATACTTTGTACAAGTGGAACATACATATTTTTAAAAATAATATATACATATATATATTCTCTTGTAATTTGTTATTTTAATGTGTGATTAAGCGTATTTGATGCAGCGGCGTGGCTACATGTATTAATATAGGGTTGGATGACCCCACTTGGTACTGAAAACATGTATTTAATATAGCAAATTTTGGAGTAATTTGAATTTGTGTGTATATTTGACACCACTTGACACCACATAAATTTTTTACTACTGGGGTCAAATTATATTTTTATTAGGTATAACTTGTGCCTATCACACTCTCTTCATTGAATTTTTTTTACGTAGTATTATTTGTGCTTGTATGAATTACACGTACATGACTCACGTTATAGACAAACATGCCTAATTCATAATTTTTTAAGTAATCACAATTCATGTAGTGTATAAGAACTTCGTAAAATAGATGACATATTCAAGTTACGAGAAGAAAACAAATTTGACCCCACTTAGTAAATTTCTTAGCTATGCCACATATGCATTGAGGCCATTCCTTTTAGTTATTGAAAACATGACACGGAAATAAGGGAAACAAGCTCAAATTGGGGGAACAAATGAAAATGTAAAAATAATGCTTGAACATGTAAACTGTCCAAATATTATCTTACAAAAAAGTGCTAAAATTTTACTTTAAAGTGAAGAAAAATCAAAATCTCTCCTCATAAGAAACTTCTGAACTAAATGAAGTGACAGATGTATACGTGATTATTATGTGGAACTGTATAAGTATTAATAAATGCATATTTGTTATATTATTTGCTACACAATAATTACTGTTTGACTATAGATGTTTTTTCCTCACACAGTGTAATTACATCACATTAGAAAGTAGAAACATGATTAGTCTCTGCTCTTAAATTTGAGTTTGTCTCTAGTCACAATAATATCATACCTGCCAAAGTTTAAACTCAGAATGTACTCGAATCATTCGGCTTAACAAGTGTCCAATAGTAAACAAGTAACTGAAATGTTGAACTATCCAATTAATTATTATTTATATAAAATTAATTCAACAAATTGTACTGGTCCGGCAAGCTAAAATAATTCAATTAGAAATTTAAGCCGCTTATCAAAAATGACTTATGATTAGTGTGTTTAACACTATTCCTTTTTAATATCCAAAAGCAATCTAAATGTATATTTGTATTACAAACCTAATTACACTTTAATCTCTATCTTTTTATCAATAGATGCAAGGGTAGAGTTCAAAATATACTTCAAAGAGAGAAAAAAAAAATTGAAGTTTAAATTCAAGACCCCGGGTTACAATAATTTTATGTTAAATTAGGTTGAAACTTGGTCAGATTGAGTACGGTTCATTGATGAGATCCAACAACCGAATGGTGATTCTCTTCGGTTATATCATCAAACACTTGGCAGGCAATAAAAGAAGGAAGAATGAAGAGGACACCAACATTCTGTCGAAGAGTTGAACCACTTCTTCATAGTCAATCTTTGTTACAAGAAAGTTTAATGCTACTTTTTCTTTTTTTAGTAAATCCCATTTAGAGCCCTTGTCTTTTAACTAATTGCCAAACAGACCTTTTGTCTCTTGTAAAATGCCATGACAAAAATATCACTAGACTCTTCCTTATTAACTTTTATAAAGATAGTTATATATTGAAAATAAAATTATCAAATAAATTGTGATAATCAAGTGCATTCTTAGAACTTGGCTCCTCTTCATTATTTTTTCGGTTTAATTTGTTCAAGAGAGTCTAGTTTAAGAATTAAACGGATGAATTTTTTTCATAAAACTTGTTAAAGATTATATGTATAATAAGTAGATCATGTTCACAAGATTTCATTAAGAAATTCAAATCAGAAGTGGGGATAGTAAAAAATTGATGCATTTGTTCATTTTCAACCATTCAAATTTTATATCATCATTTCACCCGTTTTTAGATTAAATCTTCTAACGAAATTTTGTAAAGATGATAAAATCACTATAGAGATCATCTCTACCGAGTTTCATGAAAAAAATTATTCATTTAATTTTCGAACTAAATCCCATTAAACGAAATTAGGTCAAAAGGTAATGGAGATTGAGGAGCCAAAGTCCGCATTCTTAACAATGAAACATTTTTTTCTTAATTTATATCATTCTTCTAGAATAACATGCATGTCCGTTCAATATTGATCTATAGGGGCCTTTTTGTCTTTTAAAAATTTCTTTAGAGGTAAACAATTATTTTGTTTGAGTAAAGAGGACGTTGCTTACAAATTATAAAAATATAAAAAATGTTTCTAGCATTTTATCACAACGTAAATTTTTTATATTATGTACCTCTCAGATCAACAGTTTTATTTCTTCTTCCCCCTTTTTTTTTGCCATCGGACTATCTCAAATTAAAAGTCTTAGGGGTATTTGTTTTTTACCTTTGAATGTTTAATGAAAGAGTATTAAATATTCAGAAGTGTAATATGTTGTTTGTTTTTTTAAATCATTAAGAGGTTAACAACTATTTTTTTCAATGATTAAACATTCAGCATTAAAAAACATTAGTTCCATTGATTGGTCCATACTTAAAAATTTCCGTATATATATATATATTAAATCCTGGCTATAATCAAGGAGTATAATTTTTAGAACCGTAGCTTGTGGACCTCATATTAATACAGTCTTGTCTTTGCTTTTGGACCACTTGTGTGTAAAGAGAAGTAATGTCTAATGGCTTCATGATTTTGCAATTACTCAGTCGGTGCCGGCTTTGCACCACCCTTCCTCAATCAAAGCACACTCTCTCTCTACAAAAAGAACCAAAAACAAAACCCTACATATCCTCTGGACGGCAGGGCAAAAATACTAATGCTGGCCAGGGTTTGATGAATTAATTCATAAAGTTTATTTGATCTGGTCAAATGGCTAGCTAGCTACAAATTTGTGCATTGATTTGATTTATACAAACTCATTTTGACATGGACATGCTATAACTTTTGTGACATGGCTTGCTATAATTTCTACAATGTGTTAGATCCAGTCTATGCTTTTGGAGTTTTGGGTTGTCTAGAATTTACTTGTGAAATTGGGACTTTAAGTACATATAAATTTTTCAGATTGACAGAACTATAACGAAATGGTCAGTCATCTCACAAATGATTATACAAAAGGAATTTGAATTCTGTATTTTTAAATACGTGTTACAAGAATAAGATGTACACTGTCAGATTACGCTATTGGCACATATAATTAACATGATTTTTGTTCACAAAAAGCCACTCATAATTTAACTTGTTTATATTTGCAAATCAATGTAGATCGAGAGATATGGGACTCTATGTTCTCATGAAGACTTCTTTGTCTTTGTCTTTCTCAATTTGGTTTGAAAATGTTTAGTTGCTTTGTTTTCTCAAATAAAAAAAAAGTTGCTACATCTTAAAATCCCAAAAAGCAACAAAATTTGAAGGCAAATTACGAAAAGGAAAATCCATTTAGCCTACTACTTCTTTAATATAAAATCTATAAATACGCTTTCTAATGACTTACCATTTTATTTGGTTATTCTCTTTTCCTCTCAATCAGCAACGAGATCTATTCGTGCACCATTTGTAATAATAAAAGAAATGTTTTATAGTTTTATTTGGAGGTTAATTATGATAATTAATTAAGAGTAATGATATTAACATTTCAAAAAAATACTTTAGTATTTCAAAATCATCTTTAGTGCCATAATTAATTAAGAGTAATGATATTATCATTTCACAAAAATACTCTAGTATTCCAAAATCATCTTTATTAGTGGCTAAAAAGTATTATAAAAAAATTATATAAAATATCACTAAAAATAATTTTAAAATATTAAAAGTATTTTTATAAAGTGCTAATATTATTATTCTTAATTAATTTACTAGACTCACCGACAAGAAGTGAAATGAAACCTTTTGTAAGAAGATAGTGACAGAAGCATACAGCATACAAAAGCCCGGGATATCCAAGTTTTCTCATCTTGCCAACGTAGTATAAAAGTAGTCAAAGTTTTCAACTGGGAAAGGAATTAAGATAGTCCAATCTGTTCTAGTTTCTCCTTTTCCATCATAAGATTTATTCTTTTACTAATTAATGATTAGATTTTGCAACGAAAATCTTTTTGTTAAAGTAATTCTGTTTTCTAGACCCGTGGCCTCGATTTGTTAGGAATTTTTTTTATTTTTTTTACTACAATCTGTGAATCGATTCTCCTTAGAGGGAGAAAGATTCGAGCACGGATTGCATAAAAATTATTGTAAATTATTGCCATGAATAATTAAAGTTGCATAATTTCATTCATAATGATTCGAATTAGAAACCACTTCGTAGATCACAAAGATTCCATATGTAAGGGTTGCTAAGTTAAAGTAAATCATGGAATCTCATATTAATTAAGTGATACGTACAATTGCTATTTATACAAGTAATCAAATGCCTAACCCTAATTTTATCCGCCTCTATGTGTACCGGTATAGCTCATTAATGGTACATACCGGCATGCTCATATGGAGAGAAATTTATTAGTGTTAACGTACATAATGTACCAGTACCAAGTTAAAGTAACAAACCCTAGCCCCCAATCCACCTACTTTTCTACTTATTTAACCATGGTCTACAAAAGTCACAGGTTATACATTTTATCTTAAAAGAATTCTACTGTAAATTAAAGGATCTACCTCGCCTATAAACCAAATAAAACCAAACCAAATATTGTACATACATATTAAGGGCCAGTTTGGTTGCGTAAATTACCTAATTTTAGAATTAGTTAATTTTCGATTGAAGAATTGTGAATTTGCTCATTTATGAATAATTCAATTCTAATTCAAGTAGTGTTTGGAAAACTTAAACGATAAATTCCGATTGTTAGAATAAAAATATGTTCTCTATTGTTCTATGTTATTTAAAATTTTGTATAGATGCATTCATCATTAAGGGTAGAAACTAAATCTTCTCGAAAAATAGAGTTGGAATGAATTATCTAATTCTAGAATTAGGTAATTTTAAGTTTTACTTGAAATGACTTAATTTGAGTTTTTGTGAATCAACTTGAATTATCACATTTACAATTGTTCAATTTATACAACCAAACACTAATAAATGAAAATTTTATAAATTACTTAATTTAAATTATCCAATTCGTAATTTGAAAGGACAACCAAACGGACCCTAAACCAATTCGATTCAATTGATTTGATTTGACCCACAAATTGACATACTAAAATTGTTGGCCACTATGTGCAGTTTGAATTAAAATAAATCGAACAAAGAATCAAACTAATTAATGCTATATAGCTACAAAAAGGAAGATGGCACACAATGTTGGAACCAAAATTTGTCCCCAAAAAAGGTGACTGTTATTTGCTTACTATTAAATATTTAGTTTTACTCCAGTTTTATTCGCCCGATATCAATCAAGTAAGGTATTGAAGTTTTTACTCGCGTGACATCGAGCGAAGTAACATACACTTATTCACTTGTTATCAGGAGAATAAAAAGTGGAGTGTTACCAAATATTTTATAGAGTATAAATAGCACCCACCAAAAAAAATTGAAAGCAAAATGAACTGTAATATATGTGGGCCATATGCAATTTACTCAATGCAAGTAACAAAAAGAAAATAAAAAATTGAGCTCAAACATATTTTTGGAAGTACCAAATCGAAAGCAGACCAATTAATTGGTAGGTAGCTAGGTTGGACCAAAACTTTGTCTGTCTACGAGTGGATTTATTACGGGTTCAAAAAAAAAGTTGTTGCCTTTGGCACAGCAACATATACTTGTATTGCATATATGTTGGGGCCTATAGAACCATGTTTAGTGTGTCGGCAAAACCAACAAAAAAATTGAAGATTAAATAAGCTAATAAAGGAGAGCCAATTTTCTTGATTCTTAAGCTCTTTATGATCGATTCTTTGTTAAAAGCAACTTCTTCTTTACGTTGGGATAGTATACAACAATATAAATACTTATCTGTAGGGCCATCTTTTTTAAGTAACGGATAAGTATAGCAACTTTAGAACTAATATAAAAATATGTTACGAGACGAAATGGCATAAAATTAAAATTAAAAGTTATTTTCTTATCATTTTCATGTCTAAATTTTGAAAAGAAATTGATATGAATTGTTTTTTAATTATGTCTAGTCATGTCAAAATAAAAATTGTTTATACTCTTGTTAGCTTGTAACTTAATTTGTGAATGAATTTTATTTTTTTTGTATATTAATAAATATATATCTAGATAGTGATTAATAAAAATATCATTTACCGTCTTTAAATATAAAATTACGTGAAAACATATCTTAAATGATATCATATTATTTTTATATTCCCTTTATGTTTTTATTTATCTTTTTTGACAATTTTTATCTTGTTTGCGTGAGAGAGAGCTAGAGGTGTGGTGCATTGTTTTGGCAACTGGGGAAGGCTTTGGAGGCAAGGGAGGGAGGATAGATGGACATATATTATACGTATAGAAATAGGAAAGTGGAGCACGTGCAACATACGTAAAGGTGAACAAATAGTCACGTGATCCAAAATCTTTTTCAAGGCTTAATTTGTAAGCATAATATAAAGAATGTGGGTGGGTGGGTGGGTGGGTGGGTGGGGGGGCGCGGGGGTTGCGAGGGTGGAGACTAGCCATATGGCCCATGTGTGGTTTTGCTTCACATTGGGATTATACTTCCAATTTCCAAAAAAAAACATTCTCTATGTATATACTCAAAGCTTATCAATTATCAATCAAGATAATTCTGATAAATAAAGTAGCCAATGGTAATTAGTATTATATCATAACCTACAGTACTATCATAAGTAAAGACCAATTTTAACTTGGGGCAATTAAAAAAAAGGGCTTATTAGAGAAAGATTTTCACACTAAGGCCAAGGAATAATTTTTTTTTAAATAAAGGGCCTATTTTTTATTTTATTGATAATATGACATGTGTCTTTTTTTTATTATAAAATGACATCCCAACCCTTAAAATAAACTAAAAAAATATCAATATGCATTAAAATATGGACTGGAATATGAACTTTGCAGTCTATATTTCACTGCAATATGAACTTTGCAGTTCATATTTTACTGCAATGTGAACTTTGCAGTCTATATTTCACTGCAATATGAACTTTGCAGTCCATATTTCACTGCAATGTGAACTTTGCAGTCGATATTTTTAGTGCAAAGTTCATATTGCAGTCCATATTTTACTGCAATGTGAACTTTGCAGTCCATATTTTTAGTGCAAAGTTCATATTGCAGTACATATTTCACTGCAATATGAACTTTGAAGTTCATATTTTATTGCAATATGAACTTTGCAGTCCATATTTTTTGTGAAAATTTCATTAAAAGGGGTAATTTAGGTAATACATAACATGTTTTTATTAATTAAATGATATTTAAATTTATTCAAATACATTCATTTAAAATATAAAACAAAATAGGCATCTTACACTAATTACCAATTAAAAATAGGCCCTTCATTCAAATTACCAATTAAAAATAGGCCCTTCATTCAAAAAAATATTATTCATTGGATTTTTGATAAAAATCAATGTATAATAAGCCCTTCTACCTAATTTCTAGTTTTAACTTTCAACTGAAACTGGATCATATTTTTATAATAATTATTTTATTCTTATAATTTTATTTGAACTATATATTTCTCTTTTTTAAGTAATACATACTCGTAGTTAACCACGACGTAATATATCATTTTTATTAAAAAATCTTTTAAATTTTATATACGTAAAGCGTACACGTATTACTTATATAAGATGATCATATTAAAAGGTTATATAACCTTGTGACCATGTGGTACTTCTATTGTCACCCGTGAAGAAAGGTCACAAAAAAGGATTGACTTATACATAATTCTTTTGTAGAAATTGAAAACCAGTATAGTTTTCTTACCATCTAGAAATAAATGTCACGTTTTGATCTTTCTTTTCTAAAACATTGTTCATTTTGATTGATATTTTTTTTCAGTGTTGACATACTTTACTTGATTTAAGTTATTATACTATTTTGATTTATCTCAACCTTTCAAATAAGATACTGTGTGTTTTGAACCAGTTTTTCTCAATTTTATACATTGATTATTGCTCACCTGCCGTATTAAATGATTATTATGTTGGGTAAACTAATTCTAATTCTGTAGAAATAAAGTATAAACTAGTTTGTATCTCGCACAATGTGTGGGCGTTGTATTATTTAATCGTTACATAATTGTTCCATAAATTATTACTAAGTCAAAATTTGAAAAAATATATTATTATATTAGAACTATTTATGAATACTCAAATTTAATTTAATCCAAAGTATTAATACAAACATTAATTATCTTACAAACTTATTATGAAGCTTTGTTTATATGTTTGATGCATTTTTAATGGTGACTTTGGGAAAAAAATAAATAATGATAGGAAAATCCAAAGAATTTAATTATACAATTAAATGACCACATTTACTGTGAATATTATATTTCAAATTTTTGATTTGTGAAAAGGAAGGATCGCAGCATTAAAAATAATATATAAGAAGAGGAGGAAGTTGAAAAAAGGCTAACAATTAATTAATTAAAGGAAGAAATTAAATTTATAGTAATTAATGGCAAAATTAATGTAGTAATTATGAAAAAAATTCTTCCATTTCACTATTATATAAAAGATTGAGAACCTGTTTTGTTCCGGTGCTAAAAGATATCCACCCAAATCGATGGTTCCAATTATTTGGTTCCGAATTTCAGTCTCCCCTGCTTATAGTCAAGCAATCCCATTTCTTTGACGTACGTAAAAAACAAATATATTTGAGAGCAAACTTATTAAAAGCCAAGTGACAGCACAAAAAAAAAATTTGTATCAGAAAAAATAAAATAAAAATTGAGTTTTGTCTTGCAGTAAATTAGCCACTAGGCCCGGTCTTCAATTTTTTCCTTCAAACAAAATTAGTACTTGTTAAATAATAGAGAAAAAATAAAGAGAATAAGATAAATCTTCTTATTCAACTAATATTTAATATATGTAAGGTTTAACTCTATATTTCTTTATAAAATTAATGTGGGACAAGTTACAATATATATATTATGAGATAATCTTCTCATTCATACCATAGTTTCAATGTGGAATAAATTATATCTTTAAATATAACATATGAACATTCAAGTATCAGTATTTTACATCAGTATCGACTTATTTCAAGTGGGGGTGTTTTATTTTTTTTCAATAAAGAAATTAATTGATGTAAACTGGAATTTAAAATAATTACAAGATAATCTAAAGAAATATTGATTTAGAAGTATGCGATTCTTTGTTCTCATAGTAGATTTGTTCTTTGATTTATAATGATATTATTTTTATCCCATTTTTTATGTCAGTCAGTATCAGTACTACGCTATAACACTATTAAGACAAATTAGTGCTAAAACTCTGAAATTAAAAACGAAAAATCATGAAGAGAGAGGAGTGTCCTGTTATAGGGACCCATTGGACCAAATTAGTCTGTACTGTATTATTAGGATAGTTGATTATAAGAAAATATGCTATTTCCTATTTAATTAATTTTCATACCGAGTACAATGATAGATTCTACATTTCAAAAGTAGATGCATTCTACATTTCAAAATTATAAGCGTAGTATTGCTCTATATTTTGTTTTACAAAAATTTATTCTTAAAATAGAGTTAATCGCATGTAATGCTCTTAAAGTTTGCATGTCCAAAATTCATAGATAAAAACTATAAACTTTTGACTGTACTCACTGTAGTTCAAAATTGGACAACGGCTAAAAAAACCAAAGGAAGAGATTCATGTGGATGCCATATGTTGTGGATTTTATTCTCAGATAAGGGTTAGTTCAAGATCATGGATTCCATACTCATTATTGATCTTTTCACTCCTTTGAGATCATTGATTTTAAATTGATTTTCTCATTTTCTTTTTGGAACTTAATCAATCCAAAAAATCAAGGTAAAAATTTTCACAATTAAAAAATTATTTATTTTTTGACAGTAAATTTAGTTGAAATTAATATTTTATTGAAAAGTATCAACGTCAAAAATAGAAATATCAAGTAGAAATAATATAATTTAAACTTTTATTTTTATTTTTATAATAGAAATATTAATTTAATTTGAGACAACTTTCATACAAAAACACCTAATCTCCATATGTTGGTGGGGGATTTAGCCCCTTTCTATTATTCCATTATCCCATTTTTTGTCAACAGCATCTGTGTCAAAAATTTAGTTGTTATATTGATCATATCTACAAAATTTCAACAACAAATTCAAGCCAAAAGCGTGTTTAGTACAAACTTGATATATATATATATATATATATTCATTGTTGTTTATTGAAAGTTTAAATGATTATCTTTTTACTCCTAAATTAAATCTAATAAAGAGTATAATCATCGCTTCTATTAAAAAAAAAAAAATTAAGAAACAGAGTGGGCTGTTTGAGCCAGCTCCTTCAGCATTCCTAAGGGGATCTGTTTTTACTTTTTAGTAGACAAGGCCCAATATTGGGCAAAACTCGACCCAAGTCACCTTTGAAATTAGTGACCATTTTATTTTTCACCATTGCCGACAAAAAAATTACAGGAGTGTGTTATTGCACATATAAAATCATACTAAAAGAAGAACTTCATAATTAAAATGACATTAGCCCGCATCCTAAGAAAATGTTAACTGAAAAATGTGTCGGATGCAGGGCATTCCTTGAAGCTAGGCAATCCAGAGTAATCGTCAAGTGCTCCTGATTTTTTTTGGGGAAAAAAAAAAAAAAGAGGCAAAAGTCCTCGACAATCACTCCGACAAAACAAGTCAAAGATTCCAGGTCAGGATTAGATGCAATTCGCACAGGATTAATCTTGAGATATACAGTATCCTGTAAAATAATTAAAACACACATTTGCGAGCGACCGTAACAAATATGTATCAGAGAGTGCATATATTATCATTTTCCAAAAAATATTTGAATGCCGGAGTCCTGAAAAGCAACATGTGTAATGCTTAAACATTTAAAACAATTTTTGTTTGAGTTGTTAGCATTTGAGAGAACCTTTAGTGCGTTTATGAATTCGTCAGTAGCTTTCTTTACCAGTTTTTTGTTAAGTGTGAGCCTATATTGCTTAGTCTCGAAATTTGAATTCTATCGCAATCATATTTTTCAAAAAGAAAGACAAATTGCTTGGACAAAATTAAAAATAAAAAATACGACCAAGCTTTAATTGTGGTTGAAATGAGCTTTACCTATAAAATAAAGTCAAGATACAAGTAGGCCCGTGTAAAAAACTCCCTCCGACCCAAAAGATTACACTGGCCTCGCTTGCTAAATAGCCCTTTCATGTAGGTAGGACAGAGACAAAAGAAAGTTTGATTAAATGTTGATTAGCTACTCCAAAAATCATGCACCAACTAGCTTCTTTGCTTCTTCATGTCTCTTTGTAATGAAATTCTTATTCATGTTAACAAAAATTTTTTTTATTTATTTGAGATGTTTTAAAAAAAATAAAATTAATTCATACTCTTAATTTGAAGCGTATGAAATAAGGTTTAAAAAGAGTATCTACTCATATAATTGTCGCAAATAAGTGACTTTTTTTTATCTCAAAACATTATCAAATTAAGCATCTCAATTTTTTTAATCTAATAAGCTACCAAACCTCATGATAATTAGATTCTTGACCAATTAGTTAGCATCAAATTAATTAATTCTTAAGAGAATATTTAATTTCCTTAACTTATATTTACTTTTATTGAATAAAATGGCAGCAATTAGACCTGTCAATGGATTGCATTTTTATCGAATTACCCTATCTCCGATCTAATCTATAAAGAAAAATAATTCAATTCAATTCAATCCGATTGGATTGGATTGGATTGGATCAGATAATTTGACATATTATTAATAATCAAGTCCATATCTGAATATTTGATTTTGTGAGCTTAATGGATTTCCAATCCAACAACACGATCTAAATTTTAAGAAACAATTTTTCATTTTTTAACTATTTACAGAAAAATAAATAAATAATATAACATTCATCAACAAAAAATGAAATGAAAGAAAAAATTCATAGATAGAGCTTAACATCAACCTAGACACCGTATTTTTCTTATAACATAGTTATTCTTAAGCAAATTTAAAACAAAATGAGTGCTCCAAGCTACCTACAATAATTCAGCTCGATCATCTTGATATATATTCAGTATGTGTAGTAAATATAAAATAAAATAAAATATATTATAGTATATAATATCAAATTTGATCGGATTGTTAACTAATTGGATATCCCAATTAAATTATCACATTAGCATATTCGGGTCCTAATCAGATTATTGGATTGAAATTCTAAATCCACATTTAATAAAATACGTCAGATTTGGATCAAATTCGAATTGAAATTTGATCTATTGACGAGTCTAACAACAATGCAATTGCTAGTCCAAGCTCTATCTAGAGAGAAAACTAAAAAGTTTTGTAAACAATCCAAAGATGTTCAATCAATAATTCAATATCATGGAAAACTATATACACGCATATTATAGGCTACTCATATTTTTAAAATAATTATCTACTTTTCCGAATGTAGTACTGTTTTGAAATGTTGTATTATATACTTCTAAAATTATAATTTTTTCTTACAGTAAATACAATTGCTTTGACAATAATTTCACCCATATTATAATGTCCTATCTCAACTAGAAAGTCATTTTTCCTAAATTATGAATCTAAATGTACCAAAACTCACAATAATTATGCTTGTTTGGGTAATTGACCTCTTACCGACCTAAAGAAAGTTTTTTTGTTTTTGTGTTTTTTTTTTGTTGGTACCATATTATTTACCTTTTGATCTTAAAGTTTGAGCGAGTTACACTTTCATTCAAAATTGGATGTTTTAGCTATCAATTTTTTGGAAGAAAAACCCATGTGACACATAGATTTTCTATCCAAAAAATTTATGAGGCGTCAAATTTTGGATGAAAGTGTAACTCAGCTGAAACTTTGACTATGACAATAAAGAAATTTAAACATTAAGGACTGGATTTAAAGAACGAGTAAACTTCAGGATGTAAAATGTCAAATACCCTTGTCATTGAATATGTTCACAAAATGTCTCAAATTATGATTCTCAATGTAATAAATCTCACCCCAATAATACTCTTCACCATTGATTCTGTTAAAATTAACGCTTTTAAAAAAAATACCAAAATTAAAATAAACTTAAACTTGAATTCTTAATTTGATACTGAAGGAGTAGTGATATACATGTAGGATGGTACACAATTAGTGATACTGAAACTCAACTAAAAGAGTAGTGAAACTCAGTTGACACTAATTTTGTGTTTGATTATCTATAAATATTGCCGGAAAGTTTGGTTTGTAAAGAAATGCAAGACATAACCAACTACACCTAATTAAAAATAGTGCAGTTGATTTTCACCGTTTCTAATATTAACCACTTAGTAATAGACATTTTATTTGTATGAAAACTCTTTTCATTGATAATAATTTTCAGAGCAATATAATAATGATTTTTCAACTAGTTAACCAGACACATCCTACAATCATATATTTTATACATTCATACTACTAAATCCTAAAGTTACCACACATTTGCTTGCAAATTACTCAACAACATTGTCTTAAAAAGAATTACTCAAAAACATTACCATAAATACAATACTCTTCATGAGAGTTAAACATATACTTTAATCTAAGACGGTGAAATTAATTAATTCCATGGATCCAAAGAGAAAAACAGGAAAAGGAAAATCTTCTCAAAAGAGAAGAATAACTGAGATTACATAAAAGCCGAAATTTTACAATGATGGTGCATAAATTTATTTGTACTACTAAGACCTAGATTGCTTGAAAAGTTACTTAAAAACATTACATACCAAACGTACACCATTAAACTTACCAAATTTCCTATATCTGAAAATAAGGAAAAATATGGTCCATAATTTGTAAAAACAAATTAATATACAAAAAACCAATAAAATCGCCTTCACGCGCAACACGTCTTAAAAGTACATGTATGATGAAGCAATATCACCTTTTTCTCATGGTTGAAATCTTGACCTACCATTAGTAGGCCCAAAATGTTGACTTTGAAACCCACCTAAGTTTTGATTCACACCAATAGAATCACTACTTCTTGAAGCCCCTTGAGTTTGCAGGAGTGTTTGGAAGCTGAGAATTTGATTTTCCATGGAATTTCCCGAAAAGGGTGGTTGGTAGTTCTTGTTAGTAGTAGTTGTACCTAGTGCATCAACAATAGTACTACTATTGTTGGAAAAAAACGTTGCACTTGAAGAAGAAGATGGTGGATATGGCCGGCAAGAAAAACTAGCTGGATTGAATGGATCGGCCCGGATTCCGGTATATTCTTGCACCATTTGCCGGAAATTGGTCGTGTCAGTGTTGAAGACGGTGGTGGGCGCTTTTCTTGAAGCCCTAGCGCGCTTCTTAGGGTTTTTGGTAACCTTTTTTTGATCATTTGTCGTTGCACTTTGATGATCAATAGATGGAGGAGTTGGAAATTGGGATTTTTCAAAGGGTGTGAATTGAGGGTTAGATCTAACTAGGGTATTGGACCAAAGTGAATCAAGATTGTAGAGAGTGTTGTTGGGGTTTGAGTGTGAAAAGGGTTCAAGATTTTGTGATGAACTAGGGTCCAAGAAAGTACCAAAGTGGGCTTGTGAAGGGTTCAAGAAATTTGAATTGTGTTCTTCATCACCACCACTAGACGATTGAATACTACCACTATTACCAGAGTTATCCATAGATTTGGAGTAATATATTTAGCTAAGTGAACAAAAATGAGAGAAGATCGAAAAGCAAAAAGATCTATCAATAAAAAGTTCAATTTCTAGATCTATTGCAGCTTCTGCTTCCTATTTTAACAGCTAAATATATGCCTAAAATTTAAAAAGAAATTAAAAGAAGAAATTATCATAACATAGAGAAAGAGGGAGAGGGAGAGGGAGAGGAAAGGATTAATTTGTGGGTTTTCTTCTCTTGAATAAGTGAGTGAATTAGGGTTTTGGCAGAGGAAAAGGAGAAATGAGAGGAGAGAAAAGGTTATATATATATATATTTAATTAGCTTTGTTGTGTCATGTGTGAAGAGAGGAGTTTTTAAGCTAGAAAAAGAATACTTTTCTAGGGGTGGCGCGGATAGAGGTTGCTTTAGGTGGCTAACGGGTCAAACTCAAATAGATATAGAGATCTAGAAACAATGGTTGGCGAGCTAGCTAGTTAGTTTGATATTGAATGTGAAATCAAGAAAAAGCATACGATAGATATAATTAAATGGAGAGAGAACCCAACATAAAAAAAAAAATAGGGTACAACTGAAAGATATGGGTGTTTTTAAATAAAGGTGTTTGTTGACTTAAACCTCTATGCTAATAACGATATTTGAAAAAAAAAATTTAATAATTTTAGTTAGACATAACCCCCTAAATCTTGATACCGTTAACTTTCTATTCATTTTTCATTTATTTTTTGATCAAAATATCCCTCACTTTCTTCTTCTTCTTTTTCTTCCCCATTTTAATTTAAACCCTAGCCCTAACTTAACCCCACAGTCGGCAACCATTTCCGACCACCACCAGTCCCCTCCTCTTCCTTCCCCTGCCTTTTTCTTATTCTCTTTCTCTTCCTTCTACTAAAGCCGAAAAAATGTTATTCTAGAAATCAGCGATTTTTCAATGAACTCGATGTCCTCGACTGCTCTTTATCGATCTCTTGCAAATTCCTTTGGCTTCACCTTTCTCCACCTCGAAATGTTTGTCAGCTGTGGTGGTCGAAAATGGGTGCCCACAAATCCGAATCTATCTCGAAAAAAAGCCCCAAAAACAGAACACTAGTTCTGTGGTGGTCGGAAATGGGAGCCCATAAATCCGACTGTGATGCTTTGTTTCTAGTAGACAGTAAAACAAAAACAGAGCACTAATTCTGCTTGCAACTCGTTCTCCATCTCTGACCACCCCAACCACTACCCTCTCTGCCTACCACCACCACCACCATCTCCATTCATTTTTTTCTCATCCCCACCGCCATCCACCTTTCTCTCTCATCCTCACCAACATTAGATCCATCTCTCTCTACAAATTAGATCCAAGCAAAATCGTGATCGAAATCATCGCCATCATTCACTATCGATTTCCTCTATATGTGTCTCGAGTCGCCAGCGCTAGTGGGTTTGATTTCAATTTCATTTCATTTGACTATCAACTTTAATTTTGATTTCAATTAATCCCAAATTTTACCGAACACTTTAGTCTCAGGATCCGACGAAGCTGAAATCCTCTATTTCGGCAATGGACGGTGGATAAGGTGGTCAGCAATAGAAGGTGAAGAGAAGCACCGGAGAAGAATGGTACATACGTGCAGCAGCGACAATAGGGTTGACCGTCCCCGGCGGTGGGTGAACAGTGGAAAGAGGAATGTTGCTGGCAAGAGCTGAGGTTGGGGTTGGGGTGTAAATTATATTAAGGAAGATGAAGAAAACATAAAGGGCATTTTGGTCAAAAAAATAAAAAATGGATGGAATGTTAACGGAGTTAGGTTTTAGGGGGTTATGCCTAATAAAAATTATTTTGAAGGATTTACTCAAATACGACTATTAGCGCAGGAGGTTAAGTCAATAAACCCCTTAAATAAATTCACATAATTCGTCTTCTCATTCTAATAAAAGAATATTTTCTTCTCACCCCATTTATTTTTAAAAAAAAACTTCAATTCACCCTAATGATGGGTGAGTTTACTGAATGCACTATTGGGACGTTAATTTCGTCATTGCTAAAACTGAAACATGAAAATCTCATATAAATCCATAAAAATAATTTTTTAGCGAAAACATTCAATCCACCCCATCTTTTTTATACATGCTAACGACATACCACCTCTTTTTTATAAATCAAATAATAAATTTAATTTTTTATTGCACATCCACAAAATTCATTATTGACCTCACAAAATTCCTAATTAGAGATAGGATAAAGCCCAATAAATGACAATCTCAAAGACAGTAAAGTGTAAATTTGAAAAATAAAAATAGAATCAACAATAGTTTTAGACTTTTAGGCGACCAACTGTTTAAAATGAAACACTTGATCAAAGTAAAAATTAATTAGTTAACACAATGATAATTACCCCGACCATTTTCACTAGCTAATAATAAAATTTCAATCTTCGTATTGTTATTGTCTCCTATACGGATGTATCTAATGAATTGAAAAAATAAAATAGTTTTTATAAAAATAAATCATTTATTAAAATATTTTGGAATTAGAGTTGTAAAATTATTTGTCGGAAAGAATGGACCTTTTTAATTTTAAAAAATTTAAATGAGTGAGAAGATAAATTAGTGATTATTTTTTCAAGTATAGAAATTGGAGTAAGAAGAAAGAATCTTATGCTATTTTTTAAGTTAAGATTGACGTAATATTGACTTTTTGTGGAGTGGAAAAACGGATTATGTAAGTATGTTTAAGAACAGTATATTTAGTAAGATAATTACATTAAAATTAGTAAAAAATTTGAGTAAAAATTGTGATGGACATCTATGCCATATCGTACCTTTTACGAGATTGTTATGACTATATATCTTATATGCAAAAAAGTATTGCATGATAGTCTATATAAATAAAAATATTTGACGTTTTAATTTTTTATTGATTTTGGCTGGATGTTCAAACTCTAACTCATATGATATCATATCATCGGGTTATTTCATTAATGTGACAGCTCACGAAGTTACATATGATCCACCTTACCCTAATGTAATTAATCAACATGGTTTTCTCAAAGTTAGGCCAAATTTAAGGGGCATGTTGAAATTAGAATTACAAATTATACTCTTGAACTATATTATAAGATTTTGGGAGTATTCCATTCATTGTTGATTTATTTGAGTTAAAATTAAAATTTCCGACCTTGAAATGGTACACCAAATGATCCCAATATTTTTCTTGTGTAAAATATATTTTTATATACAAAATTCAATAGAGACATCAAGCGTACGATGAAACGTTAAGGCCATATTTGATTGATATTTTAAGTTGAGTTTTTGAGAAGTGTAAAAGTAGGTTGAAAATTGAATTTAGCTTTTGTTGAATTTTTTTTTCAACCAATTAAAAAAAACTCATGAAAAAACTCAAAAGATGGTTACAATAGATCTTGATGAGTATGTTTCAAATATATATATATATATATATATTTATGAAATTCCAATTTTTAGATTTAAAGTTATGGTATTTAAAAATTTTATAAGAGAGAAAGTAAAGTGAAATGAATTTTGGGAAGTGTGAATTAAATTGACTTTTTGGTAAAAAACTTAAAACATGATTTTTTAAAAAATGAACCAAATAGGGGCTAAATGTCCACATTTTCTTAATTGCCAAAAAAATGTATATGCAATAAGATTTTTTGAACAATACACCTAAAACGATTCAAACAAAGAATCTCTCGTTAAATATTTTGCCTTTCGCATGAACCTAGTAAACCAATAAGCAAACCCGATAGGGTTATATGTAATAAGATTTGAACTTACAATTTAAAAGTATATTTAATCATACTTAATTATCATAAAATGACATATTAACTTTTAAGTTAGGTATATAAAAATCGTACACTTTATTTTGTGTTTTAGGTTATATAGCTAAGTAAGCTATCAAAGGATGGTTGGAAGGCAGCCAAAATGGATTGGTTGTTTAAAGTAGAACAAAGCTAACACAGCCTTCCACAGCCAACAATACTAGTCTATGACTATATGGTACCTATTATATTATATTGATGGTAATAAATTATTGTATATATAATTTTATATTTAAATATTGCGTAAAGATTTATTTTTATTTCTGGGTCTATTCGAGTAAAGAATTAAGAATAATAGTAATGGCATGAATCATTGCTCGGAAACTATTACTTATGTAATTGTATCTACCTTTTAGCTAGGTGTTTGGTTAGTATTAGGAAGATAAGGTTGGTGATATCACACTAGTTTTTACAATAATTTTTATATGTATGTATGTGTGTATATATATATACACAATATCCCAGAAAGATGGGATATGGGAGCAAAAAGTGTGTGTCATCTAGATATGATACACATCGATCGCTTTTTAGTAATAATTTTTTGTTAAAAAAAATTAAAATAATTTTTAATTATAAAAAAATATCATTAAAAATATAATCCATGTATAGATAATCTGCATCAAATCTTTGCCATATATTCTAACTAAATATGCTTTAAAGTATCAAATATTTTATTGAATAACAGATGGCGACAAGAAACCTCCGGCACCTCAGCCATTTGACCAAGTCAGGATTGATAAACTAAGCTAAAAAAGAAGAGTTAGTCATGTTGACAAATAATTAACATTATTAACTTTGCTAACATTTTGTACAAATAAATGCGCACAATCGAAAGTAACATTTATCATATATGTAACGTGTAGAATCATATAATTTTTCGCTAAAATAATCATAATTAGACACCGGAAAGTAGTGTTAGATCGAAAATGGTATAATATAATTTTGTAATTACTTATTATAATTATTTGCACTGTAAGAAGTTATTACTGTGCCAATAATTATAATTGCATGGTATATCCGGCAAATTAAAGCAAAAAGAAATGAACAGAAAGAAGATGATATAGCAATATTTTTTTTTTATAGACATTACACGACCTTCAAATTAAAGGCAAGGACAAATGTGAAGTCACATAATTGTAACTTTAATATATTATTATAAAATTGAGATCCATTGACATTTAAGATGGTCTAGAGTTCTAGTATTGATATATGAAATAATATAATAAGATGTGTCATACTTTTACTCTTTAATTTTACTCTTGAAATTTTATTTTTCATAAAAAAATATTTGTAATAAGATTTAAGGAGTGTGACTTTGCGCATAACAACTTAGCCATGTATCATTGTTGTTAACGTACTTTGTTTAAATTATTTATATTCAAATTGCACATGTATCAAATGTGCAAGATAATCAAGTGGATTATAATTCATCCCGTTCATCTCATTTACCTCACAAGCAAAAATTAGTATGCACAGATGCTCACGTTTATTTAATTTTTTTTTCATGTGGTTTTTTTATTCTTGTTTGAATTTCAGTAGTTCATTGAATTCCTAACTCTTTCTATCACAATATTTTTATTTTATTTATTTTATTTTATTAAGAACCTCACAATATTTTTATTAGCCAATGCTAATATTGTGTTATAAGACTATTAATTGAAAAAAAAATATTTTTTAACATGTATGCATGCCTCTATATATATAACATAAACAAAAGGAGGAAATATAAATATGATTATTAATTTAAGAAGTATTATTTTATACGTAAGGGATGATGACGCTAATGTTATAGCTAACACAACTGGGTCTATATATAAGGAACCAAATAACTCGTGGTTCGACTTGGACCGGTGATGCAATTTTAGCCAACGTTTTGCTTTCGGTGAGAATTTGGATTCCTTTTTACTTCTCACTCGTTCCACCTTGACCACCAACTCCATGAGTGTTTGAGTCAAGTTATTGGTATTACGGTTTTGTTTGAAAAAATAATAATAAAAAAAAATAATTAGTTTTTATAAAAAGTTGAAAAAATAAATTAAATTATGTGTTGGGATTCTCACTTCACTTTTTATGAGTAAATGTTCTTTATTTTTCTTTATATTTTTGTGAAAAAAATTTATTCACCACCATCTAAGGAAATTTTTTCGATGAAAAACAAAATAAAATAAGAGAACATTTTATAACATCTTTTAATTTATTTTCTAATTTTTTTACACAAAATAAATTTTTTTTTTCACATTGTTATCCAACAAAGTCTTAAAGTACCTATTATTGTGTCCACTAGATTCGCAGGACTCACGCCATATTTAATGGTTTGACTATGAAATTGTTTATAATTGTTAGACTAAAACTCAATAGAATACTTTTAATGAGATAATGTGAATATGATGTGAAACTATGGTGATGATAACTCCATTTTTTGTTTTTTTAAAGGCTTTTATACATTTTATTTTTTATATGAAAATTCCTAAAAAAAAAAAAACCTTTGTTAAATTGACTAATCCAATTTAAATAAAAGAATAAATAATTTTAGAACGGTCTCCACAAAATATCTCAAACAAAGATCTATTTATAATATATTTTTTTTATATATAAAGTTGCAGGATGGTAGACACTTTTCACCATAAGTTATAGTGGGTACCTCTCTAAATGGGTGGTGTTATTTACACCCCTCAAATCTGTCACAAACACCCCACTCCAAGATTTAACTAAAAACACATTTTAATACAACCTTATTTGTCACAAACACTCCCTCCATTTCCTGATATTAGGTGAGAGTTTAGCAACACACTCTTCTCATGTAAGGCGAGTTTATGTGAGTCCACTCACCTCTCATTAGGTGAGGCTTATTTGAAAAACACTCAAGTAATCTATTTCTTGATATTATGCGAGTTATTACAAACAAACTCTTCTCAAATAGGGCGAGTGTGTGCATCTGCAGTTACCTCTCATTAGGCGAGTCTTAAGAAGTGTTAGTGATTAAAAATATACCTTTGGGGGTGTTTGTGACAAATTTGGTGGGGGGTAAATAACGACACCCCTCTAAATTCGTACATTTTTGTTATATTTAAGGGCGACAATCCGTCAAATATTATTATATTAACTATATATATGATGATTAATACAATAACTAAGCACTTGATGTTATTGCTAATTTATAGTACGTAACGGTATGGCGTAACTTATTATGATATGTATGCACTCACTATAGTAAATATTCTATATTACTTGAAAAATTAAAATAAATAATTTTCATTCTAAAAAAAATCTCAAATTAAACAGTTGGTCTTTTTAATATCATGTAACCATAAATAAAATATTAAATCATCGTCTCAAAACCTAAAGAAGTGTTAATTTTAAAAAAAAATACCTATCATAATCTATAATAGAAAGTATATACTATTTCAGTACTATATATAAATAAATCAATAACGTAGAGAGGGAAAAATATAAAGACAATTTCTTTTAAGCTTGTCCATATATACAATTTTTTTTTTTTTTTAAAGAGATACAAATTACGTGTCAATTAAAATGCAATTAATGGACAGACCATTGGGCTAAAATTGTAGGCCCATTCTTTGTGCCGTGGTTAATTCTAAACTTCAGGTCACACCCATCTTGGACTTACCTTTTGGCACCAGGGACGTACTTAATTAAGAAATCCAGTTCTAATGATTGAAAGGAAAATTAGTTAAAAACTTACATAGAAATTGATTTTTGCTCCAATATTAATTTTGGGAGTTTAAATTGGATCCTCGAACACACTCGTGGTCATTCTTAAATTTATTAATCTAGTGATCATGAGCATAGCTTAAATTCGACGACTTCATATTATTATTATACATCAAAAGTCAACGGTCTCAAATTTGGATTTGAGTTGCTTCAAAATCAGTTCTTTAATTAGTATCGTTTGAGAGGAAACATTAGTTATATAGCCCTTGAATGGTTATGTCTGTATATATATATATATATATATATGATACTTGCTATATTTGATGTCATAGAAGAATCTTTATAAGCTGAAGCTAATAAACTTTTCTTTAATGGTTTGCTATACTTCTATTTAAAATGTTTTGTAGAATCTAGAATAACAAAAGTAACTATCAATTTTGTTTTATTTTTTTGTATCCAAGCTAGCAGTTCAGACATGACTCTATAAAATTAGTCACAAAGTCAGGATTTAGCAATAAGGTGTGGTTCTTAGATACATTAATATTCAAAGTAGTGACTCTAAAACTTTAGAAGGGTTAAAAAATCCGCTTAAAATGTTGGTGTATATATGTTATTTTGGAATTCTAAACTAACAAAATATAGTGCGTTTAAAGTTATGCTTAACTAGAGCAAGTATGCTAACTTAGTTGAAAAGACACCTCCACGAATTTAGAAAAGGTACTGAGTTCAGGTTTCATAGAGGACGGGGAGGGGGGAACTTTGTTATTATAATAATAAATGAAAGAGACTTAGATCTCCCCCCTCCTCCTTTTTTTTTTTAAAAAAAGAAGATAATATGTTTAACTATAAAGTTCACAAAAATATAGAGTAAAGGGAATTTTTCCATAAAATAAAGTTAGCATAGTACTATTTTATCACCTGCTAAATTTTATTTTATTTTCAAAAAACACCAACAAAATAAGCATATTTGCCCACCTTGAGCTCCAGTTGGCGCCACCACCGTATACAACCAATGTGCTACAAGAATGTTTAACTTCGAGGAGGGGTTATAATTAATAATATTAAAACAATACAAAATAAAAATCGCCTCTTAAAAATAAAGCGAATAAGTGATTTTGAGGAATTCCAGAAATCAAAACGTCCAGCCCGTCTAGCTCAGTTGGTAGAGCGCAAGGCTCTTAACCTTGTGGTCGTGGGTTCGAGCCCCACGGTGGGCGATTCTTGTTTTCAAATTGTCCATTGAAGATGAAAACCATTTCCTGCCAATTCTTCTTGCTTTCCCATTTTCGTTTTCAAATGTCCATTGTCATTTTCGTTTTCAAATGTCCATTGTCTTGCATAAGCGACCCATCTTGTTTCCTATTTTCGTATAGCATAAGCGACCTATCTTGTTTCCCATTTTCGTATAGCATAAGCGACCCATCTTGTTACCCATTTTCGTTTTCAAATGTCCATTCACAACAAAAAAAAAAACCATTGTCTAGCATAGTCAACCCATTTTCGTTTTCAAATGTCCATTCACAACAAGAAAAAACCATTGTCTAGCATAAGTGAATAAGTTATTCCAATCAAATTTTGTGTTTGATATACTTAAGGATTTAATGGCCAGCTAAGATATTGAAACCAATTTAGTGTTTAAAATATGTTGAATAGGAAAATTATTTTATTAATTTTTACTAACATACATTTATTGTGCATTCAACAATTCAAGATTAAAAAAATGTAAAAATTATAAAATATTATAAAACAAAAAACTAAATAATTGCAAAAATAACTAATAATAATAATAATAATAATAATAATAAAGAGCTTCAAAATATACCATCACGTGAATTTTGCTACAAAAATGAAAACTAAATAGTCTCAAAAATTTTAAAGGAATTTGATTTGTCTTTCTTAAATACAATTATTTAATATGCTCAATGAAGTGATAAAAATAAATTAAAATAATGGGAAGCTAATCAAAGCTCTATCTAATAGTATGCCATGGCACATCTAAAAATGCAAGCTTCAGGCATTGAATTAAAGAAGAGAGGAGTAGGTGTCTTGCCCGCTTTTCAGTTGATGGAAGCATTTTTATTTACAACTAGCATACAACTCACGCGATGTGTGATCGGTTTATAAAAATTGATTAAATTATTACAAAATGGAAAAATGTAAATAAAAACTGTTCTTAATATTCAAATGGACCAACATACCATGCCTCTGATTTACTCCAACATACCATTCCTAGAAATACTTATATTAATTAACAACCGGACAAATAATTGTTGATTTCTTGTTGAGAAGTTTTAAACACGAGACCCTATCATTTTTTTCACCGTTGATGTTGAATTTGAAGCATTTATTATCTCTATTATATTAACCTATTAAAAAAAATGCATTCGGAAATAAATACTTTGTTATTGAGATGCACCAAATGAAAAGAAAAAAAGCTTTGTTCAGTTTAGAAGACTGTAAAAATATTCTCGAACATTCACAATAAAAATTAGAGTTGTGGTGATAAAATAACTAGTATTACACTAACTATAATGTAAATCATACAAATTACCACTTACCAAGAAAAAGAAAAAACTTTACAATATTCAGACCAATCCAATGGTAAGCATGAAAGATACTTTATTGCATAGCATGGAAACTAATAAAATTATATGAGAGATTGAGGACTTTTAACACTATATAATAGACCAAATTAAGAATTCATTTTTAACTTAGACATGGACTTGCTCTACTAAGTTGGGCTGTTTTAACTGGAAAGATAAATCAAATCATATATAAACCTAAGTTGTTCAAGTACAAATTATATGTGAGATTTTAGATTCCAGCGTGTACGTCTTAATACCTTTTATATTTTTTTGAGTAAAAATATCGTTGTGTTTTGCAAAATATTTTTTAATCAAACATATGTTAATTCTAGTAAGGACCAAAGTTTCACTCAGCCAAACAAACAATGTTGTGTAGGAGATTGAACATACCTAATCATGTGCCTTACTCCTTTTTGGTGCGAATATGAGTACAGCCAGAGGCGGATTTAGAAAATTTTAATACCGTTGAATTTTCAACAAAGCAAAAACAAAGCACAGCCAACAAAGCAACAACAAAGCAACCAAATCATATTAAACAAATGGCCAACAAAACCAAAAGCAGCATATACAAAGTATAAAAATAAAATTAAAAACTTAAAAAGCAAAAAAAAAACCCTCCTTGGCGTCTCCTCCTTGCCGGTCACATCTCGGCATTATATTTATATATATAATATATATACACATACACTCATCCACACTAAATCACAAATTTACAGTGCTCTCATCTTTGATCTTTCAAAGTTTCATCTCACACAATCAATTTGATTAAGCTAAATTATCAAACCTAAATCATAGATTATGGAGTATAGACTTACAGAGATGAGGCAACCTGATGGAAGAGTACGAACGAGTTACGGTCGATAGTGAGCTATAGAGGCAGAGCGAATGTTTTTCTCTCAAGAGCCTTACTGCAATTAAAATTTTCTGACTTATGTATTTTATATATATATATATATTTTGGTGCTTGTACAATGCATACATGAGTACAGCTGCATACACGAATTGAGACAAAAAAGACATAGATTCATAAAAATAAAAGAATTGTGTTATCTAAAATGCTATAGCCAGGTTATGAAATTGATATATCGAAAGAAAGAAAGAAAAAATTATTGCAAATAAGGACCAAATTGGTTGATTATAAGAGATTTTTAAGGGAGAAACAAAACTTACAGGGAGGTCTTCATGGTAATTATGATCCTTTGATATGTTAATGACTGCCAAAATAGTGCATACAATGCCAGCATAAGTGATCTCCTACTTGGCAGTCTCACTTGTGCATGTATAAATTGATCATTCAAAAAGGCTTGTGCATATATAAATTGATCATTCAAAAAGCAGAATGACATATTTTTTTCATTTTTCTCATCCTGTAAATTTGGCAATATAGCATAATCGCTGATAAAAGTTAAAAAATCTTGAGAGTTCGTCCTTACCTAGTTGCCAATATAAGTAAGCAGAATCAGGGAGAACCAAATAGATGTTAGATTAATTTTATATTAATCTTAATTGGGACCATACATGTAAATTATTAATTGTGTTATCATTAAGAAGCCTTCTAATTATGTGATCTAATTAAGTTTTAAATAGACTTAAGGGTATTTTTTGTTATGGAACAAATGTGTAGATGCACTTATGTGAATTCTTTTCTATGAGGGGCGGAAATAGAATTATTGGATAGTTCAAGTAAACTAATGTAATTAATGCAATGGTCCCCAACCCATCCATATATATATGTCTTCTTCATCAAGAGACAAAAAATGTTGTTGGTTATTCTCATATTCTCTACATCCTCTCAAGAAGAGAAAATAAGGAAACAAAAGGGGAAAGGGTTGGAAGGCAAATTGCTATACAAAATTAGCACTAAAATCCGCTGCATTAATTTGATCAATCGTCACAAATGGATTCGGGTACGCATCCGTTTTGAATCTTTACTTCTCATTGAATTGATATGGTATATTTATGGATCTAACAAGTGGTATCAGAGCGGGGGTTGCATTATCAATTCTTTGAGTAAATTTTTTTTTTTTTGGATGCCGTGTATATATATGTGTGTCATGTATATATATGTCTGCCATGTATAGATATGTTTATATATATTTAGTGAATTTGATCGAATTATGCCAATCAAGTACATGTTTGGTGTTGATTTTTTTTTTTTTGGCTTCTGCCAACCTTTGGCATATTATGAGGGCATGATTTATTATGTATTTACATCCATGCCAAGCATTGTTCATTAATGTTATATATTATTTTCTTATCATGATCAGCAATTTGTGTATACATATAATTGTTTCATATATTTGTATGCACGGTTGTATATGTATTTATACATACTTTAAACTGCTTTATATATATATATGCGTATGGTTATGTAATTTCTTAAAGAATTTTATATAATGGCTGGAAATTAATTTTTTTTTTATTTTATTAGTTTGCAATCCTTTTTTTCCATGGTCAATTCTTTTCCATCATTCATTATGATGATGCATAATCGGTGTTATAATATACATATATATATGGACGGTTGTGTATATATATTTTAACTTATATATATATATATATATATATTAATGAGGCTTTAATTTCTGTATATATATTGTATGTTAAACGTTTTCAATTTGAAGAAGTAAACAAACAGTTGTTATCTCGCGCGTCAAAATTGTCACTGTTTCTAGCAGTGACAAGTTTATGCAGAATTGTCACAGTCTATAACTGTGACTAGTTTCAGTTTGTCACTGTTTTTTGCAGTGACAATGTATCTGACAGTAAAATTAATTAATTATGTACAACATTTATGGGTACATTTATCTAATATTTTATTTATATCAATTTACACAAGATGTTGCCAAAGTAACCTCTCTTGAGTAAGATTGATCTTCGGAGAATAATTAGATATAATGTATGTGTTTGTGTGATTCATGCGGGTAATATCCGGTCCAAAGAAAGGCTCTAATAGTTGGCCGAATTGCACACACACATGTGATGATAAACATGTGACACTTATTCAGGTAACTTAATGTGAATAATAAATCAATCCAAAGATGGATTTTTTATTTGACATACTTTATTGTCCATATTTGATCATTACACCAAGAGTACCACTTACAGTTAATATCACTATCCAAAGATTTGGTATTAATGTTGTGCTAGGTATCTTGAGATGTTGCGATATAATTAATTAATTTATAGACTAGTTATTTGGTTATTTGATGTTAAGTTTGGGGGGAGAAATCAAGTTAGGAACATTGTCTTCGAGGAGGAAAATGGAGCAATCCCAATTCTTACCACTACTTTTGACAACGTGCAGGTTTCTATACCTGTCATTGATCAAGAAGTTACTTCAGATCCTCGACAGGGCAATGTTGTTCAACCCCTCATTCAAGATGAGGTAATTGTTCCCGAGGAACCCATTCTTGAGGAACAAACTCAATAACCTCAAGAATCTGCGCCATTAAGACGATCCACGAGAGAAAGGAAATTTATAATTTCGGACGATTATGTCGTGTATCTCCAAGAACAGGAGGTAGAAAGTGGAATGTCGGAAGATGATCCAATCAACTTCCGTCAAGTTATGCAAAGTTCCAACTCTCATAAATTGATTGAAGCCATGAATGAAGAGTATAAGTCTATGCAAGATAATAAAGTTTGGAAACTTGTTCCATTACCGGATGGTGCAAAACCCGTATGTTGTAAATGGATATTTAAAACCAAAAGGTATTCGAATGGTAATGTGGAGAGGTATAAAGCACGTCTTGTGGCAAAGGGCTTTACTCAGAAGGAAGGAATTGACTTTAAAGAGACTTTCTCTCCGATTTCTACGAAAGACTCTTTTAGGACAATTATGGCGCTTATTGCATATTTTGATCTTGAGTTGCATCAAATGGATGTCAAAACAGCATTTCTTAATGGCGACATTGAAGAAACAATTTATATGATGCAGCTAGAAAACTTTGTGTTGGGAGACCCAAAGAATATGGTTTGCAAATTGACAAAATCCATCTATGGACTCAAGCAGGCTTCTCATCAGTGCTACTTCAAATTTTATCAAGTCATTACTTCATATGGTTTTGAAACGAATGTTATTGACGATTGTGTGTATCACAAGTTCAGTGGGAGTAAACATATTTTTCTGGTTTTGTACGTCGATGACATATTGCTTGCCACAAATGACATAGGCATGTTGCATGACACCAAGAGATTTCTATCAAAGAATTTTGAAATGAAAGATCTTGGTAATACTTCCTTTGTGTTAGGAATTGAGATACACCGGGATCGTTCTCGAGGTATATTGGGATTGTCACAAAAGAGCTATATTGAGAAAGTTCTTAATAGATTTGGCATTCAAAATTACAAACCAGGGGAAACTCCAGTCGCTAAGGGAGACAAGTTTAGTCTCAGTCAATGCCCGAAGAATAGCCTTAAAATTAAAAAAATGCAGAAGATTCCCTATGCGTCGGCTGTAGGGAGTCTAATGTATGCTCAAGTATGTACGTGTCCATATATTGCGTTCATAGTCGGCATGTTAGGCAAATATTTAAGTAACCCTGGCATGGATCATTGGAAGGCAGCCAAGCGGGTTATGAGGTATTTACAAAGAACAAAGGAGTACATGCTCACATATAGGAGATCGGATCAGTTAGAGATCATTGGGTATTCCGATTCCGATTTTGCTGGATGCCAAGACAGCAGGAGATCCACTTCAGGCTATGTTTATTTGTTAGCTGGTGGAGCAATTTCGTGGAGGTTTGCTAAGCAGACGCTCATTGCTTCGTCCACCATGGCTGCAGAATTTGTAGCATGTTATGAGGCAACTAATCATGGAATATGGTTGCGAAATTTTGTCACTGGGCTGCGAATTTTGGAGGGTGTTAAAAGACCACTCAAACTGTATTGTGACAATAAATCAGCAGTTCTATATTCTAATAACAACATAAGCTCGACAAAGTCAAAGCACATTGACATCAAGTTTCTTGTTGTAAAGGAAAGAGTACAGAGTGGTCAGATTTTCATATAACACATTGGAACAAACTCCATGATAGCGGATCCGCTTACCAAGGGATTACCACCCAAAGTCTTTCACGAGCACACTGCTTATATGGGTGTCAGTCTATTTGAGGATACTTTAGTTTAGTGGGAGTTTGTATTTAGCTTGTTGCTTTATGTTAACTACAGTAACATTCAGTTTATTTTCTGCAGAAATAAAGTATTCAGTTTATCACACACTCTGTTAAGTATTTTGAAGTATTGATCTCAATAAAGTTAAGTAGGACCAGTTGAAAATAGGCATGTGTTGTAACACCCCCGCCTTAATTTACAGGATAACACCCGTAATTAAGACCTGGAGTTGTACTAACCCATCTTAGATTAACTAAAATGGGTATATATGTAAATGCACAAAGAAAATCCAAACAATAAATGTCATGTGTCATTCGACACTCCACAAGATATAAGATGATATTACTGTACATAAACACACAGGTGTACATGTAACTGTTTTACAAAACCAACTAAGCAAGTTCAAAAATAATATACAACATTCCGGGCTAGCCGTGGCTTCCCGAGAGAACATATAAACAATAAAAATGGATATGTATCAGAGCCTTCTATTTCGATCCCGAACCTATAGTCCCGTAACCATCGTTCGCCCCCTGTGTACCTGTATTTGTAAATAAAACACGGGGTGAGCTCATAGCTCAGTAGGGGGGAGAAAACAGGGAATAACATATCGAAAATACAATTCATGGTTCAACAACAATTCATATCTTAATAAAAGTTTCGGTTTAAAAACCATCATCATATGAAACTATACGTGCTTATGCATATGTAGGTTACCTCTCTTGTGTCAACCTCAGATCCACGTAGCCAGAATATATCCATACCAAACCGGAGTATAGCAAGGGCCTGACCGCCCAAGAGAAAATTCGACAATAATCATAAATTGGCCCATCGGCCCCAGGCTATATCATTTGATCATAATCAATTTGGACCACATGTCCACCAATAGTAACATAACCACAGAACCATCAGTGCCTTACCGTTGTCTAGATTTCCGGGCTACACACCGCTGGCTCTAGACAGTTGACGCGTTGCTGCCCTCCGGAGGTTTAGGAATTTTCAATCCAAGGGCACCAGGCCCTACTTATTTTCCATCCCGGTAGGCACAGATCAATACATCATCCCTTCACAATCGAATGGCCACAATAGAATCATATCCGGATCCATATCAGGATCATATCACATCTAGAACAGAATCATATCCGGATCCATATCAGGATCATGTCACATCCAGAACAATACCATAATCATAAGAAACTTCTGGAGATAGATAATCACTTGTTTCAGAATGCCACAAGAGCATAGATAGCCATCCATATCATGGAGAAGAGATATAATTCTCCCAAGAGATAATTTCCGCACCATATGCCATAAGAATGCTCTGAGCTTGCCATGAGATCATCCAGATGCCCGGTTGACACAATAATTATGCATAACCTGCAATCCATGCTCTAATTGTAAACTAGAAACAACCCATGCCACTTAAACTCCATTCATCATGTATCCATGTTCCTTAGCGCATACATAATCCATTTACAAATTCACTTGGATTCAACCAAGTGTATATGTCCAAGGAACATCACTTACAATTCTATGTTACATATATGTCAAGTTCAAGTGGCATATCTTGTTTCAATTCATGCATCATAGATACAATAGAAACCACATATGCTATATAAATTTTAACCAATTCATGTCCATGTTCTTTGGTGTATACAAAACCCTTTACTAATCATTTTCTTGTCAAACCAACACATATACATCCAAAGAACATCCGTATGAATCAATAACATGTAATTATGGAGCTTAGATGGCATATATTGCTTCATATCGTAAAATCATAACTCAATCATGCAAAACTTACGTATATCCAATGATATGATCAACATATTAGCATATATGTATAAAATCATTCTTGTATAATCAATAACAAGGAAGTATGTGCTTCATATGGAACATATATGTATAAAATCACTCATCTTTAGATAAATAAAATCATATCATTAAGTTTAGAAAACAAATAACCCCTACCTCAAGTTGTAGACCAAGAGAGAGAAGAAAAGATAATAATCGAAGCTTTGTTTGATGAAACCCCGAATATCTCGTGTCATCGCATTTCTAGAATAGCAAAACTCCCAAATAACAAGGCTTAGACTTCAACCCGTGCAGCCACCGCTTACCCACGAGCTCTCATGGCAAAGAATCAAGGTAGAAGAAGATGAATAGTGAAAGGAGAAGAGATTCAAGTGATTTGGAGCTTTGATTCTTCGATAAAGGATGAAAGATGCGTTAAAAATCTCTCCGAGAACCCTCACACATGAGCTCCCATCTCCCTCTAGTGTTCTCTAGAAGCTTCCCCCGAAAATGGGGTGAAAATGAGTGAAAAAGAGCTTAAAAACGAGCTTAAGTCGGTGGTGAATAGTGATTGGCGGACCGGTATGCAAAATACCCAATACCGGTCCGCGGGGGTCAATTTTCCCAAAAATTTGGTGCCGGACCAGTATGCCAAAAATGCCATACCGGTCCGCGCTTTAATTTTTGGGCCCTGGAGCACTGTTTTTATTTTGGCCATAACTTTTGACTCGGAACTCCGATTGAGGCGTTCTTTATGTCCACGGAAAGGTATTTCAAAGATCTAAAACTTCCTAGTTGGAAGGTTTTTCCAAATTATGGACCAATCGTTCCCAGAAATTCACCGAAGACAGCGCTCTGCCAAAGCGCTACCGAAAGACCAGAATTTAGCAATGGGCCAACTTCGGGCCCTGTTTTGGTCAACAAGGAGTGCGAATTGGACTTCGGCCAAAACACGAAAGTTGTAGAATGGAATAAATACTATACACCCACGTGAACGGAACCTTAATAGAATAAGTAACGAAGAAATTACGATAGCTCATAATTGGCCAAAATTAACGAATCACGAAGAATCAAAACTTCCCATTTACCAACCAAAATCGATTCGGACCACCCGAATCACCCAACGATCACTCACATGAGTAAAAATAAGCTAATATAATATAATTTAAAGCAAATTAAAATACGGGGTGTTACATGTGTGGATCACATTTACATGTAATTTCCATGCTACACATCCATGATTGATCTATGTTATTTGACTATGTTAGTATACGTGACCATTGATGAGTTCAGTTATGATTAATGATTAATGTAACAAAGACCGCTTTGATCCTATATTAATATAGCCAATGAACGAGATTGTTAGGATACCCTCAAGTTATGATAAATGGATGGGAGAAGTTGATGGGTTCTTCGACTTTAATTCAGGGAAATAAAAGATAACATGAAGCTGAGATATAAATGTAGAGTACATGGCAAAATGACACGTGTACTTGTTTTAAAATGGACAGCATTTTCCTATAGTTTTAGTAGATTCACAAAAGCCTTACTCTGAATCCAAGCTAATAAAATGTGATATATTTTGATGACAACAAAAAATGAAATAAGCTAAAGTTTAACTTATAAACTTTTTATTTTTTCAAATTTGATATTTTGTCCCTCATGGACCGGAAAACATTATCCCACCTTGTGTAATTTGTGTTATCCGAGTTTGTGGGGGATAAATGACAAGCCTTTACTCGGTACTCAATGACCGAATGAGGAGTAAGAGTGAAACGAAGAATCATTGGGGATGAAAATAGAATCGCTCAAAATTAACGGTTCAAATCAAAACTTTGGAAAAATCGGATTTATGATTCGATACCCACTTTCTTTCTTTGACCCCCATTTTATCCCTTTAGCCAACATTCCAAAATTTGAGACCGTCAAAAATAAAAAAAAAAACCATGTCCAAATTTACTCACACTAACACATAGGTTGATTAAAATACGAGTCATTTAGCTAGTTTAAAATTTTGATTTTGTTTTTGAATTTTATATTAAATGCGTGAAAATTTGCATTAAATTCTTTTATCCATAAACTTTTTTCCACGTTGGACCCAACTAAATTTATTTTTCCATAGTCAGTTTTCATTTTAACACAAATAAAAATATTTAAATTCGTTTACATGGATCTACGATGACCAAGTTATTTAAATATGAAGATTGATATTTTGAAAGTTAACTAGCTTGTAACTTATATTAAAGGCACTATCAAAATTTGAAAAGTATCTTATATCTCAATTACAAAATTCTTTATCACATAAACATTTTTAAAATTCAAAAATCATTTCCCCTTATTAGATTATGAGGATAACAACAATGATATCAAGCACTAAATTTTGGATAAAACTTTTATATATTAATTAAATTATGATTTTTACCCTCATTATTTGTTATATCATACTCTTATTTTTAACCATAAGTATTATGTGTTTACTGTATGTTTGTGTAGATTATCACTTTGATGAGAAAATATTATCGCCGTTAGTGGGAGATAAGAAAGTTCTTGCAGAACTACTTATTCTAAAATAACGGCAATAATTATAGTAGAACAATCACACTATGTCTTATCTAGAACCGCGTACATCACAATGTGAAAAGGTACGGAGAATAGTGTTTTATAAGAAATTACAAATACATTACCGATAGATTTAATGAAGTAGTAAAAGATAACAAAGTTACATGTGTCAGCTATAAATGCATCTGCTATAATTAGTGTCCCTGCATGATAAATTTAAAATATGGCAGTTAATGAATATGTACTACACCAGAATCGTTGCAAACCTATAGGTTCTAAAGATTCAAATCCCCAGAAAAAAGAAGTCTGAGTAATCATGTCCTAAGAACACTCCTAAAGATATTTACCATTTCACTTAAAAAGAGATCATGAAAAAATCTACTCTCTTTAAGGCTTCAAAAGAAGCCATTGTCTTGAAAAAGAAGTAAGTCCCTAAAGATTACAAAAGTCCCTAAAGAGGCATTTGTACCAAATAATAAAGAGATCTCAATATTTAATAATAGAAATGTGGAATATAAATTAAAATGTCATTAATGACTTATTTGCATATACAGTAGCTATTTAAGTATCAAAAGGCAATGATAAGAATGATATATATAACCACGTACAATAAATAAATATCGACAAAGAAAAACATTGGTCAAATGAGAAATTGCCATTGCGGAAAAATTAAAGTCTTTAAATAAATGTGGTAGATTTGGACCTATATTACGGACCCCAAAAGATATTAATCTTTTTTGTTACAAATGAGTGTTTGTGAGAAAAATAAATGATAATAATAAAAATCACGATACATAAGGCGCAACTTGTGGGTTAAGGTTTCCTGCAGAAACTTAGGATTGATTATGAGCATTATTATCTCCTAATTATGAATCCAATATATAAATTTAAAATATCTGATAATTAGTTTAGCAATTGTTGAAATATTATATATGAGACTTAAATATCTTGAAATTGCTAATTTATACAGGAATTTAGACTCTAACATTTTTGTGAAAATCTTAAAAGGATTAACTTTGCCCAAAGCAAAATCGAAGAATACGTATTCGATATAACTAAAAAGCTAATTGTATGGATTTATCCAATTTAGAAGAATGCGATACAATTGTTTTAGCAAAAGATTTATTTAAGGAAGAAAATATAAACAATCTCATTTACCTTGTGTCTTTACAAACGAGTCTTCAAAAATGATTTTTAATAGTGGCAGTTTATATGGGTACATTAATCGAGACTCTTGAAGATTTCAAGAAAGCTGCTAACTATTTGAAGATTGAATTGAAAAAATAAAATTTTATCTCAACCTACAAATCGAGAGGTGATCTTATATATAAGGTACAATCACCGAGCACTCCTATAGTTGTTTAGTCTTTATACATAAATGAAAATTCATGCCGTTTTAAGGAAGAAGATGAAAAATTATTGATCTCGAAGTACCATACTTAAGTGCAATTGGTACTTGTCATAATGTACTAGACTAGACATTTCCTTCTTTCTTAACTTATTCAATATATATAGCTTAGCACTAATTAAACGACACTAGATATGTATCAAACATATCATCAGATATCCACGATGAATCACTAATTTTATTTTATTTTATTCATATACTCTTATGGTTCCAAGTTGGTAGATTATGCTAATCCAATATATCTTTCTAATTATTATAAAGTATGATCTCAATTACATTCAATATTTGTTAGTAGTATTGCTATTATTTCTTAATGATATAATATACAAATTTTAGTGGCAATTTCTTTTAATCACTTTGAAATTTTAGCTATTTATGAAGCTAATCGAAAATATATCAGCAAATTTTTATTTCTTGTTAATTGTCTTCTATTACAGATGTTTCAAGCATTATCTATGAAGACAATGCAGCGTGTATAACATATTTTTAAGAAAGTTTTAAGGTGATAAGTATAAGACATGTTTCATATAAGTATTAGAAGAACATAAAGATTGAAGTTAAGTAAATATGGTTTAATGATAACTTAATAGAGTTTGCTCATGAGGAGATTCACAAAGCCGATATTTCAAAAATATGTTTATGAAATTGCTATGATTTGACTTTATTATCAAGTTAAATGTTACTGTCATGATGTGGAGTATATAATCAGGGGGAACATCCTGAAGTATGTTACTTAATATTTGCACGCTACCTATTTTTCCTTTAACTAGATTTCTTCTCATTGAATTTTCTTAGAAAATGTTTTAACGAGGTAGCATATTGTGTATTTGATACTAGTTCAATGATCCAGAAGAATGTTGTACTATTTTGCCTTCATTGTGATTTTTTCCTATCGAGTTTTTCTTTAGGAAGGTTTTAATAAGGCAACTGTAATTGAATTATGGCATAATGGACATTCAAAGGGGAGCATTGTAAAATATTGATATGTGGATGTTCATATGTAATATTGTAAGATACAATTTATCCCACATTATATATATAATGTAATTTGTCCCACGTTAATTTTATAAAGAAGAAATGATAGCTAGCTCTTAATATAAATAGAGCTAACTCTTACCCATATTATATATTGGATGAATAAGAAGATTTATCTTATTCTCTTCTCTCTCTCTCTATTATTTTAATAATTTATGATTTTTGCCCTTATTATTTGTCGTGTCTTTTATACAATATTCTTATTTTTAAATACCATTTTTGTCTTACCATGTCGTCTAGCACGAGTAATTCTTAGTTTTATTTGAATGATGAGTAGATATAAGTGATTCAATAAGGAAGTAAGGAAGTAATTCGAATATAGACGTTTTCTAGAAAGTGTTGTTTATTTTGCACATTTGAGTTTTTGAATTGTTGCCCTTTAAATTAAAATCAGAAGTTGTTTGTTTTGCACATTTGAATGGTCGCCATTTAAATTTGAATTGGCTTTTTTTGACTTTTCGTCATGTCACTCAGAGATCTGGAACTCATTATTCTTCGGATGACTTCTAGACTCATATTCTCTTGATCTAATTTAATGTCTCAATGTTAAAAAAAAAATCCTTCTAAAGTTTGTTTGTTTGCATAAGGTAAGGTTAAGAATAAATGATTTATCCATCTCCTATGTGATGCAAGTTGTAAGTTGCAACAAGATGTTTTTACATGAGATAGAATCCAGAGAGGGAGTGAATAATGGTTTCTCATTTTCTAAGTTTCCAGTAAATGGTGTCTCACGTCAAATTATATATCATTTTTTCTCTATGTTTGAATGGAGAAAAAAAAACTTGGAATTTGAGCAAAAGTCGGGATTGGAGCGCGGAAAAGTGGAAGTCCATCGTTTGGTAAAATTAGTAAAGAATTTAAAATTTTACACATGGTAAATTTGCTATATTTTGGCTTTTAAAAATTGCGAACTAAACTTTTGTAGTATGTGGTGTCATTCTCCAAATTCCGACTTAAAACAAGTAATATTGTAATTCATTTCATTTTTATACTTCTACATACAAGATATTCAAACATGAGAAATTACAATTGAAATTTTTTTAAATGATGGAATTTCAAGTTTTATAATTTATAATTTCTATGAAAATTAAAATTACTCTATCCAAAAAGGTCCGGTTAGAAGCCAATCGGGCACATATTCATTTATATTTAAAATTAAAATTTTGAAAAGTTTTTTTTCCTAGAAAGAAGAAAGAAATGATGGGCGAAGTGGTCCAAACGATATGTTTAATATCAATTTTGATGCTACATTCAAATAAAACACAAATTTATTTTTCAAATTTATTTTCGAAATTCAAACAATAAAATAAATACACTTTAAAATTATTTATATTTTAAGCCTAAACTTGGGACCAGCGGAGTATCTTGTAATTGTATCTTTTTTTTAGCAATGAGTTTACAAAGGTGACGATCAATAATAGTTTGACAATTATATCTATGTGAATTGAATTTAAGATATCTTTATAAAAATTAATAAAAAAATTTCAAATACAAAAAAGAATAATTATATTGACATTTCACAAAACTACTCTAACACTCTAAAATTATTTTTAGTAATTATAAAGTGTACCAAAAAATTCATATAGAATATCACAAAAAATAATTTTAAAGTGTTAAAATATTTTTTAGAGTGTCATTATTCATTACAAAATGCTCTGCTGGAAATGTATTATTTGTATCTATTTTTAAATTCTAGGGTTTCCCCACTAGGAGTTAAGATCAGTTTTTGAACACCTCGATTAATTTTCACTTGAGGTGCATGGTTGTTATTAGTTAAGTATTATTTTAATAATGTTAAAAATTAATTTTGAGAACACTAACTCGATCTCAAAATTATTTCAATAACAATTTTGTACTAGTGAGTTAAAAACTTTTATTTTTGTATCTATTTAGGCCATCTTTAGTGGGTAGTGTAAAAATGTGTATTTAGCCTAGCAATAAATAAAGAAATGCACCGGGAAAAAGGTAAATTAGCCTTGCACGATATATGAAGTGACGGGGTAAATTTTTTTCTCTCCCACGACACATGATGTGTCGTGGCATGTAAATTTTTTTTTTTTTTTTTTTTATGTTTTAAGGCTTGCACGACACATGATGTGTCGTGCCATGACAAAAATTGTCTCTCACGACACATCAAGTGTCGTGAGAGCCTTCTACCCCTGCCCCGATGCTTTCTTTATCGTCCGAGCTAAAATTTTGTCCCTCGCTAAATATACCTTTGCTTTACACTTTTACAATTTTATTTAGCTTTTTGCCTTACCCAATAAGGCAACAAAAAAGTTAATTATGCATATTTAACCATCCGGATGAAGATGGTCTTATAAATTGTTTTCTTAACTGAGTAGTCAGGAGGTAGAGTAGAAATTTAAATTTAAAATTTCCGTTGGCGTTACGGTTGGATAAAAGTAATGCGGGAAGTTGTTATCCGTCTAACGGGTAACTTTATCTTTACGTCAGGTACCGTACAAGTAAACCAAACAGTATACGTGGCAGTAAAGTGCACCCGCATACTTTTTTATATGACCTAAATACCCTTTCAATTCACCACACCCACCGCCGCGCTTTTTGCCTTTTGCTGAATCAAATTTTGATCAACCCATAACTTCACTTCTAACTATTTCCTTGCCCGAACTAAATGAACTTTCCTAATGCGGTAAAAACAATGGGGCCAAGTAATTAGACTTTTGGATAAGGGAAAAGTGGTAGTGGATGATCGCTTAAACACTAAAGTTTGAATTAAAATAAAATAAAGCCACCTATTTCTTACTTATGTAATTTCGTCATTCAAACAAAAAAAAAAAAAACAACTCTCAAATTATCTTTTCTCATTCTCTCATAAACCATAGTCTCACTCGCGGTGTGATGGCCGGCCCATGGAACTAATAAAAATTGAATAATCGTATTATTATACACTAAAAGTTATAATGTTGTTCAAAATATTGTGTTATAAATATTCAACTGCTTAAATTACAAAAGTCTTCTAAAGTCTTCTATAGCTCTCACTACATGTCAACTAGCTCGCATTACGAGTAGCTGTCGGAGAAAACACATATGTAGAGTACAAAAAGTTTTTATGTAAATAACCCAATGACAATAGCATACAAATAATGCAGACATGTCAAAAAATAGATATGATCTCATACTCGGTTCTTTCTTGATCACATATCAAGTACCACCGAGCCATCGCCTTATTTCACCCATGTCCTTTCATTAGACATTCCAATCAATTCTTTTGACACTTTAGCCAACAAATAATATTAAACAACGGAGGCCAATAATAATATCACGGTCAACCAATAAGAATATATCAAAATAAATACGAAACAATAGTAACGAAAAAATGCTCTAGAACTTTAACAAAAATGTATACCAAACACTTCCCATACCTTAAAATACCATTAAAATCCCACCATAATTTTTACGCCATTGCCATACTATTTCTCTCAGACACGGTTCTCTGTTCCTCTCTTTCTATTTTTTCCCCCACACATTTTCTACAATCAGATATATAAACATAGGTATAAGACAAGAATTAAGCAAGCAGGTCCCATTGACCCTAAATTTGTCACGTTGAAGTTGGTTAGGTGACTAACCATTTTTTTACCCTACAATATGACACCTAGCGCACACATATATATAAAATATTATTAATATACTTTTTTTTTAAACACAATAAAATTCACTTAAAAATAATTTTACTACAATATGAATATTATCACTCAAATATAAAAAATATACAAGTTATCACACATGTAATAAGAATACAAAAATTACATGACACACCACTAGTATATATTGCGAGTTCTATTCTCCTCTCCGTATTATTCGTGGAATTTTTAAAAGAGAATATTTTAAAATTTTCTTTTAAAGACAAAATTTACATAAATTAATTTTTTTTTGTTGTATGTCATGAAGTATTCGAGTCAATTTTTGTGTATCTTAAACTAATTTTTAGTTACAAATGTAAACGTATAGTTGGTCATAATATTTTTTTTACTATCAAAAATCAATCTTAACAATTATAAGTCGATTCGAGAGCTCAAATTGGGGTCAAAACAATTGGACCAGCTTATGATTAAATTAAACCAATTCTTGCGAGTAAACATAGGAAAATAATAATGTGTCCTTATGACATATATACGTTAAAGTTATTATAAATAAAAATAATAAATTTTTATATAAAAATTTATGTCATATTTAATATATATTAAAATTTAATTTTTTAAAAAGATATATATTTAATATATATCTCCAAAACACACGTTAACATGGCCGATACACATAGAACTCGTTCATTAAAAAACCTGCCGACATGTAAAAATGAAGGTTTAAGTACAAAAAAGGAGAATCCAAGTTTACATAATTTGGGGGGCCGCCTCCTAACACAAATGATAATTCGCATTGACAAGTCATCTTTTGAAAAAAGGGCCACTAAAAAAGAATCATTAAAAATGCAGGGGGGGCATTTTAGTAAAAGAGGAAAAAGAACATGAACCGGTGGGGGTTATCTGTCACCGGCACGTGCCGGTCAAATCCGTGCACATGCTTATGATAAAAGCCCCAACTGAGGCGGAATAAAATTCAAATTTATTCTTCATCACTCACCTGATTCTAGTTTTTTAAAAAACACACAAAGACCTCTTCTCTCACTCAACAACATCAATACCACAAATTGCAGCTAATTCTTTTTTAGAGAGAGAAATTCTAGAGTGAGAAGGAGAAGAGGATAGTGTCGTCATTTTCGAGACGGATCTCCAAGCTTCTTTTGGTCTGAAGAAGAGTGAGAAAGTAGATAGAGAGTTTGATTCGAGAAGAAATGGAGAGAAGCACACCGGTGAGGAAGCCTCACAGTTCGACCGCAGATCTGCTCACTTGGTCGGAGATTCCTCCAGCCGATTCACCGGCGAATGCTGCTTCCGGCGCTCGCTCTTCTGCCCGTTCGTTCCAGGTTCATTCAGCCTTCTCTCATTCCCTTTCAATTATACTAAAATTTGTGACATACGCGATAAATGTTAATTAAATAGATGATCTAATATATGTTTTATATATATTCGAGGTTGTAGTTTAAATCTGACTACAAGCATTATTTTTTATTTTGAAAATACGATAGATAATTTTGTAATTTTACATACATATTGAAAGTCATTGTTGTTAAGGTATACACAAGTAAATTTATTTATTTTTTTATTTTTGTTTTTCAGTTTTGTAATTTTTAATTTTTTACTGGGTTGATTGATTTTTGTATGGGTGGATGACAGCCGTCGGATGGGATCAGTAAGGTGGTGTTTGGAGGTCAGGTTACAGATGAAGAAGTCGAGAGCTTAATGAAAAGGTGAGAAATGTCATTTATTTATTTTTAACTCTGCAACGTACGAATGGATAAATGCTAATTTAAGCGTTTGATCTGAAATTTTGCTATTTGGTAGGTAATTTCAGTTATGAAATTGGAGGATCAATAAAGGAAAACAATTACATGATTCAATCATTTCACATGAATTATACCTGATGTTACTAATTTAATATTCAAAAAATGCACAAAAATTCGAATCAAACAAATATAATAAAGAATGTCTTCAAAATAAAAGATTAAAATGATTCAACAATACTAATTACGATTGGTTGCACTTGCACCCGTGTGAACACTGAACACCCTTCAATTGTGAATTACGCAATTTATGATTTTTGCGTTTATTTCTGTTTGGTTGTGGAATTGGATCATCTTAATTATAATTATTCAAATTGATTCATGAAAACTGAAATCAAGTCATTTTAAGTAAAATATGAAATTAACAAAGGTACTGCTTGCTTGCATCTCTAAAGTCACTTAAGAGGTTTTAAAATATGTTTGGCAGTTTTAAAAATTTGAAGTCTTTTTTTTGCCTTTTAAAAATTAAGAGGCCCCTGTCCCTCTTAACACTTGGGCTGCATTTGATAATAAGATGAAAAATGATAGAAAAAACAAATGTTTTGTGTGATAAGTTGGAAAATAGGTTGAGTGATATGGTGAGATGTTTCTATCCTTTTTTATTTTTTGTAGGAAATTTTTTCTTCCTCACCAATGAAAAAAAAATTCCATTGAAAAAGCCCAGAAATAAGAGGACAACTCACCACATCCCTCAACTTATTTTCCAATTTCTCACAAAAATCACTTGTTTTTTCTATCATTTTCCCTGTCTTATTATCAAACGTTTTTAAAGAGGTAAAATTGTCCAACTAACATACATTTAGTGTTCATATGTGTTGAAAAAACAGGAACAAATTACCAATTAACAATTGGAAAACACCGGGTTGAGTTGCGGACTAGGTTGCTCTCTTTAAGACGTTTCGCGGTTCTACTCGGTGTTTTGTGCTAGCAGTTCGAATAGCAAATTTTTTTATTAAGGAATTTTTTTTAAGCTTAGTCAAGAAGATAACAATGGAGGATGATGATTTTTTTTTCGTTGTGATACACATTCGAAAACGGAAATTTTTCTTAATAAAAGAAAATATTTTTCCGAACTCCTCTATCCACAACAACGGAATGGAAAGATTGAGCCAACAACTTGATTTCGAAATTCAAAAATGAAAGAAAATAATTTTATTTTTAATAAATAAAATTTTCCAAAAGTATTTTGTCTAAAAAGATAGTATTTGACCCAAAGTAAGCCCAAGCCAGGTCGGTCGGAGCGCGCGCGTGTGGTTAACCACACTCATCCAAGTCCTCATCTAATAGCACAAAATTCTAATGCACAAAGGGCTAAAGCCCTTAGGCAAATTCACCCTTATAAAAATACATGAAGGTTTTTATTCCTCTCCTATGTGAGACTTAGGAAAACTCACTTGTACTTGCTTTGATTTTGTCTCATTTTCTTCTTCTCCCATTTTTTCAAATACACACAAAACTTCAACAATATGTGATATACTCAAACAAACAACACTAATTTAAATGTGACATTTAGAAAGAAGACAAATAGATTTTTCAAATTCAGTTTCTAAACTTCTTTGGATTTAGAAAAGTAAACAAACGCATCCTAATTCTGGAACTTGTGAATTATGTCCATCATCACGATATTGTTTATAATTGATGTTGATGTCTCTAGACAATTTTAGCTGAACTGTGCGGTTTTAGCGTCAACTGATCCGTGTGGTTTTAGTGTCAACCGAACCGACATGTCAGTTTTAAGACAGTGGTCAATCAAGTTGAACCAATGAAGGCTTAAAGCTGGTTAGGGTCGGTTCGGTCAGAGTTAGTTCGGTTAATCAGTTTTTGTTGGTTTTGAGCCTATTTTACATTGTTGGGTTATTGCTTAAAAATTATTTTTGTATTGTTGGCCATGCCTACAATTGGGTTTGTTTTTAATCGATTGGGCACTTTTCTTCTTAAATTATTTTTGACAAAAAAACAAAAGATTTTATATATTTCTTCTTTAGCATTTTTTTTTATAAAATACCTTTCGGTTTGGTTTTCACCAATTCTGTAACATTGGCAACCGAACTGACCATTTTCAGTTTTTATATTCTCCAATTGAACCGGGACCAAAAACCTTAAAAACCGGCTAATTCAAGCCGATTTTTCGATTTTTCTGCACACCCCTATTTGAAATTTCAAAATATGGTTTTATTTTAAGATTTGAAACAAACGTACAAATTTATCATTCATTAATTCAAAGTTAACTAATTTTAAAATTAGATAATTTAACACAACCAAAGGGGCCATAGTCATTCCAATCTCGTAGTAATGGAATTTGGCCAATAATAGCTTTAAAATTGAATATTTGTATCTACTCATATTGAGATTATCCACTCATATTGAGATTGTCTCCACCAAATTTCATAAAAAAATTCATTCATTTAACTCTTGAACTAGGCCCCATTAGATGGAATTGGACCGAAGGGGTAATGGAGAGGATCCAAGTCCTCATTGCACAATATTTTAGCCTAATGTCTTTCTTCCCAGGAGTATTAGTGTATTAATTGGGTTCTCTCCTAATATAGCATTTAGGTCACTGAATTTGCATATAAACCAAGGATCTCCATATATTGCGCTACCAATGTGATATATCTAGGCGTGACAACTAGTTTCAAGATGTTTAAGAATGGATTTTTCAATGTTTAGGAAAGCGCTCCGCAAAAGGCGTGCAGGCCCCTAGGCTTCCAGTTATTTATTTATTTATTAAAATAATAGGACAAAAGTTAAAATTAACTTCTTGAAAAAAATATAGGGTCCTTGCATAGTTTTTTTTTTAAAGTTATTGAAATCAGGGCTCGTGTGATTGCCTCCCTATGTGCCCGCCATGTCTCCAGACCAGACCCCTTAGGCTATTTGTAATCTGCAGTCTCTTTTGTGATCAATAATATCAATTTTCGTTTTGGCTCTCATATAATGTTTTGTTTTGTATCCTTACAGGAAACCTTGTTCAGGGTATAAATTAAAGGAGATCAGTGGCAGTGGTATTTTTGCAGCTGGTGGAGAAAATGGTGAACTAGAATCTGAAAGTTCCAATCTTACCCCAACTAACAAAACCGGACTGCGCATGTACCAGGTATGTGTAATGTATAATTTTTTTTTCATTTTATCATCTACTCTTGCCAATTTTAACCCCTATTAATAGTGCCTTCTGATTACACTTATCCTGTGTTTTGATAATCCTTAGAGCATCCACAACAGTTTCATTCTATAGGATAAGTTGGATAAATGTGTCTTACAACATTGTGTTGTATATATTGCACGAAGCATAAAGTTAAGTATGGGTAAGGTTTCTTATCGTATGAATAACTGATGTCCGTTTGGAATCCAAAGGGACATCAGTTTTCCGTTTGATTTATATTAGACGGACATCTCGTCCGTTTAATTCAGTCAGATATATGTTGTCCATTTAAATTATTTTTGATGCTCAAACGTTGTAGAATGCACAAGGTAAGTGGCATATCTTCATACTGCTTACCACAAACAATTAATACTGCTTCGGATTCTCTTAGATTTTGTTCACTGTACAAGCGGATTCTTCAAAGGATTTTGTAGAAACCGGGGACATGTCAAAGGATCAGACATTCCCCACTAATTTTATGTAATCTTTTGAGATACCCCTTGGATAGGGGAGCGAGTCTATGAACCCAGTTTAGAAAATTGGCTTGAAACATCATATGAACTTTATAGTCAAATTCTTCTTTATTTTCATCAGCAAGCAGTTGCTGGGATCAGTCATATTTCATTTGGTGAAGAGGAAGATGATGTTTCTACCAAGAAGCCTCTCTCTCTACCAAAGCAACGGGAGTTAAGTGGGACGCTAGAAAGCGAGGCCGATGCACAGCTTAAGAAGCAACTTTCTGATGCCAAGTGTAAGGAGCTGAGTGGCCACAATATTTTTGCTCCCCCACCTGAAATTCAACCACGGCCATTGGCTGCTCGTGCACCGGCTCTAAGAGAAAGCATAACCATTGGAGAGCCCACCCTACACAATGTACGCAACATCTATAAAAGTTTCTATCCTCACGATTCTCTTTCTCTTTCTATATATATACATACACAACCAGTCTCTTATGTGGAGGGTACGTAAATGGATTGGACTTTTAGTGATGGTTTTTCGTTGCCAACTGTATTGGCGACAAGAATCATTAATAAAAGTCCAATTCGTGTACAAACGGTCTGTACCAAAGACGGACTCATATACACATTGGCTAGTCTCCTATGCAGACAGCCTGTGTACGGACCTGGCACAATAAACACCTGATAGTAAATAAGATTTAGTTTGGATAAATCTAAAGAGTGGCAAGCCTATGTGATAGTGAAGATAGGACATAGAAGTGAAATTTAAAGTAATGCCGTAATAGAATCTCAAGGTTGTTACAGTCACGTTCTTACTATTTTTAGCATATATTTGAGTCGAGTTTCAAAATAGGATTTGTCATGTCAAAATTAAATCAATTGCTATTGTTGTATAGTTTGTTCTGTCTTGTGCATAAAGAGTGAACCCAAACCCCCCGGAACCCTAACTTGATAATTTTGTGTCCTATTATCAATATTACAAGAGTTGGATTGTAATATGACCAAGTTACTTACCTTGGTTTCTAAGTCTCTCCCTTTTGCGGTTGGCTTGGTTTGTTGGGATCAGTTTGTAAGATAATGAAACAAGTTTGACAGCTATGCACAACACATGTTAGATAACATCTTAAATCTTCATAGATTTTATGAACCAAACTCAAAAAACCCGGTATCAGGTGAAATAAGCTCCTTTACAACCCTTAAAACAAATTCTTCCAAGATCATTGCTTCACCATGCATATTTTTTTTCTAGCTCCCACTATTTTATGATTGAATTAAGAAAATATTTAATCAAACTTGCGGTTCACTTGAGGTGTCAGACCAATGGGGTATTTACCGAAGAACCCGTGCTCAAAACAGCAAAAAAGATCCCGAACCAGAAATTTGCGGAGTTATCGGGTAATAACATATTCAAAGGAGAAGGAGCTCCTCCAACATCTACGGAGAAGTCACTGAGCTCAGCAAAGCTTCGAGAAATCAGTGGCAGCAATATTTTTGCGGATGGGAAGGCTGAGTCTCGGGAATACTTCGGTGGTGTCCGGAAGCCACCTGGAGGTGAGAGCAGCATTGCATTGGTGTGAAAAACAAAACTCTACTAGGTCTAACTTCATTGTTTACCTTCGATTATTTTATGTTTGGTTCTTATTGAAGTGTGGATATATATGTTCTTCATTTTGTTTGGCCTTGTGTTGTGGGCTTTTGGTATTTCTTAGGGTTTTTTTCCTTTTTTTATTATTAAATTAACATTTTGATAAGAGCTTTGGGTTGATGGGCTAATTGGATTGGTTTGTTCATAATCTTGTGATTTTCTCTGTGTTTGTGTTGATGAAGTGATTGAGTCATTCACGATGGTTTCTGTATGTTATTTATTTATTTCTTCTTCTTTTTTTCCTTTTAATTTTCCTTTTTTTTTTAGAATTTTTATAGTATTTGAGCCGAAGACTCACGTTATGCAACTGAAATGCAACTACTTTCATGCCTTGTAATTCAACAACCTCTTGGCGATTATTTAAGTGAGAATTTGAAAAATAAGTTGAGCTATATATTAAAATTAACTCTTACTTTTGGTTTTTTCTATGGAAAAAAATTATTCAGGGTACAAGGAAGAAAAATTTTTAACGAAAAATAAAAAAGGATGGATAACATATATATATACTCATAAATGTTTTTGTATGAGATATCATCTTACTACTTATTTTACAATTTTTTACACTAATCATTTGTTTTTCTATCATTTTTTATATTGTTATCAAATGGAGTCTTAATGCTCAAATGTTGGAAACAATATTGCGTGTATAATTGAACTACAAGAAGTACATAAAACCAAATATAAATAAATTAAGAATTGGTACAATGGTATAAGCATTTGTTGATATCGAGGGTTCAAAAGGCCAAATAATTGGTTTGCTGCATATCCTTAAAATTAAGAAGGGCTATTCCCTTTCCATAATAGATGAATTACAAGTCTATAAATGAATATACTAATTTAGGATTCTTGAAAAAGCGCCATGACTCAAAAGCAAACGAGTACTTAATGGAAAATCTTTTGCGACAAACAATTCAAAATCTTTAATAACTGAAAGTACTGGTAGTTGAACACACCATATTTTGAACCGTAGTACATTATATCACTCTTGCAAAGCAGTAAAACAAATACAAGGAGGTAAAAATCTGAACCATACAGGAGAAAGACTTGCACAAACAAAACAGGGTACATTAAAGGGTGAGTAATGCTAAAGACGCAAAATGTGCAAGAAATGTTGTGCAAAGCATTTGACTGGATGGAGAGTTGGACCCACATGCAAATAACAGCTATTGACCAATCAAGTGTTTGACGCATATTTTTTTTTTCTTTTCATGTTTTGTGTCCCTAACATTACTCGGAAAGGATAGATAATATAATTTAGAGAAATAGCATTAAAGATCAACGAGTTGTCCTAGTGAAATCATGTTGAGGGACTGAAAGACCGGACGCCTTCGATCATTTGATAGCTCTTGTGAGACTTGACGCATAGTTGGCCGAGATTGTGGACTAGCCCGCAAGCATGCCATTGCTAGCTGTGTGGCTAAGACCAGTTCCTGCATGACTTGACCCTCGGGTGGGGAGAGGCGAGGATCTAAAACGTCTTTCAATGATATCTGATGGCAAGTTGATGACAACAGATTTGAAAGGAGATCCCTTGGATGCCCTCCCATAATCACCTCTAGTGCCAGTACTCCAAAGCTATAAACATCACATTTCTCGCTCAATTTCACAGTGTAGGCTAGCTCTGAAAAGAATGAAATGAAGTCACTCGATTAATAAGAAACAAAGAACAAAGTTCCCCTAGTATTTTTCTTTATATCAATTCATTTATGTGCCTCAAGTTTGTTCAACGTGCACCTGTGAAGCGGGGATACTCTTCAAAGGGCCATGATTCGTATTCAATATGTATGGGATGTGGATATGTGTCCTATAATTCTGGATACATATCCGTATATGTGGTATCTAGACTTACCCAAGTTGAAAAGTAGATCAAGATAAACAAAAGTTAGTGACAGTACCTGGAGCTGTGTACCCGAAAGTGCCTGCAATTGAAGTGCAAACAGACGAGTGCACCTCTAAAACCCGGGCTGTACCAAAGTCCGAAAGGCACGCCTCGTATTCCGAGTCTAACAAAATATTCTTGCTGGATATGTCTCGATGAATTATTGAAGGCAAGCAGTCATGGTGCATATAAGCCAATGCATTTGCTACCCCTTTTAGAATGTTCACTCTTTTGGTCCATCCCAACTTCATCGCTATTTCATCGTTTCCCAGTAACGCGTCCAAGCTTCCCCCTTCCAAGAACTCATAAATCAAGTACAAATATTGCACGTGTGAGCAGAAGCCTAATAGCTTGACAATGTTCCGATGGCGAATTTCAGTTAATGCACGAATTTCACTCGAAAAGGCTTTTAGATTCACCATCTCACTGTCTTCTAACGAGTGAAGTTTCTTCACGGCAACAACTTGACCTGTGGGCAGTTCAGCTTTATAAACACTTCCCGAGGCACCCACTCCAATACAGTGTTTTAAATTGAACTCTTCTGTTGCTTCGATGATGTTTTCATGCACCAATTTGCCGTTATGGCTCCAAATCACAAACAAATCACCATTTTGTGATCCTCTGGGCTTGTTATTCATGTCCTTCCTTTTGGAGCAAATAATGATAAAAAATCCGAAAGCGCTGAACAAAAGAAACAAAATGCCCAAAAGAGGGATTACAAATGATACTATGATTTTCATCCCTTTATTTGAATTTGGCTTTTCGGTCCCTATTGAGGCTGGGCAAGCCTTCAAAGCCGTTGCATTGTTGCCACACAAGCCTTTGTTCTTTTCAAGTGCTTCTACTGGAGCCTTGCGAAAGGCTTCATTGTTTGGAAGAGAGCCCTCTAACCAATTGTACGATACATCCACGGTGGTCAGGCTTGACATTTCATCAAAAGTTGGAATGGAACCTGAGAGCCGATTATGGGAGAGATTCAACGATTCTAAAACGTTCATTTCTCCAAGTTCATGCGGCATCTCTCCTGATATCAAATTATGACTTACGTCGAGATTTTCAAGAAACTTCAAACTGCCAATCTCATGTGGCAGGCTTTGATTGAACCTATTATTGCTCAAATTCAAGTATAATAGATTCTTGCACCCTTGTAGTTGTTTGGGTACCAATCCACTAAGGCTGTTTGATGCTAAATTGAGATGTTCAAGATTAGTTAGCATTCCTACTTCTGAAGGAACGCTATCGGAAATTCTATTGTCATTTAATTCAAGGATAACCAATGATGTCAACCTCCCGAATTCTTTGGGAATCGCATGCACAAGATGATTTGAGGAGAGGTCAAGTGTGCGTAGTTGATCTAATTCACCAAGCTTATTTGGTATGGTGCCCGAAATTCTATTATTGGAGATTTTGAGGCTCGTCAAATTGTGACACTGGCCCCACTTTTGAGACAGCTCACCATACAACTTATTGTAACTCAGATCAATATAATCCAAGTGCGGGTATACACCAAAATCTTCTGATATGTTCCCGGTGAGCTGATTTTTTTCCAGCCGAACCCTGATTAAGCTACTACAATTTCTTAAGGACTTTGGTACGGGACCCCAAAAGTTATTTTCATTTGCACTGAACTTTTCAAGTAACCCACTATGGCAAACTTTTTGCGGTAGATACCCATACAACATGTTGTTACCTAAGTACAAGGCCTTAAAATTCGTAAGATTATTCATCTCTAAAGGTACAGACCCACTGAGTTTGTTCATGAAAAGTCTTAAATAATTAAGAGTTTTGAGCTTTCCTAGTTCACGAGGTATGTGACCAGATAATTGGTTATCAGCAAGGCCCAAATCTATTAAGCTGGTCATGTTTCCTATAGTTGAAGGGATGGATCCCAAAAGATTATTGACAGAAAGGTATATCAATGTTAGGCTGTCCATGTTCCCAATAGAAGTCGGTATTGAACCAGAGAGATGGTTTGTGGATAAGTCGAGCACACCAAGATGTCGTAGCATTCCTATCTCTTGAGGAATGGTGCCTGAAATTTTGTTGGTATATAAGAATAAATGAAATAAGTTGCTCATATTTCCAAAAGAAGTTGGGATCGAACCTGTCAACTCATTTTCATTGAAACAAAGCTCACGGAGAGATTTGAGCATCCCTATTTCTCTAGGGATAGAGCCAGAAAGTTTGTTGTCATCTAGGAACAAATAAAACAAGTTGCTCAAATTTCCTATAGAATTTGGGATGGAGCCTCTCAACTCATTTCTAGTCAAAGAAAGTGCACGAAGAGATTTGAGCAATCCTATTTCTTTAGGGATGGAACCAGAAAGTTTGTTTTGACATAGTTCTAAAACCAATAAGTTGCTCAAATTTCCTAGAGAAGTTGGGATTGAACCCTTAAACTCATTTTTACAAAACCGAAGCTGAAGGAGAGATTTGAGCATTCCTATTTCTCCAGGGAGGGAACCCGTCAGTCTATTTTCCGATAAATCGAGAACTAAGAGAAGTTCAAGTGTTCCTATCTGTTGAGGGAGGGTGCCATAGAGTAAGTTGTAAGAGAGATCAAGACCCTGTAGGTTGGGTAAAGACGAGAAGCTCAAACCATGAAGAGTACCCCTTATACCACATGCTGTAAGGTTTATATGTGTAACGGTTCGAGATTTCTGACAAGTAATTCCAGCCCAAGTGCATGGACTGGTTTCATTGACACGGGTTGATGAGAGTGAAGGAAAATTGGTCCAGGAAGAAAGTGGAGAGGAAGTTGGGTAGTGAAGGGTGGATTTCCATTTTAGAAGGGCCTCCATTTCTTCACCTCCTTCTCCAGCAGAAGCAATGGGAGAAGAAAAGGTTAAAAAACCAAAGGCGAATGTTATGAGTAACAAAAAGAATGCAGCTAGCCCTTCGCAGAGAAATTTGTTTTGCAGATACTCCATAGGTTTGCTAGTGAGAGAGGAATATAAAAGGTGGTGTACGTTTTGGAGAACAATATATGGATGGATGAACAAAATGCTTAACTGCATATAGGCCGGTATATATAGAAGAATTATTTTTTATTCCTTTTTGGAATTATTATATACAGTACCAAATAATAATAGAACACTCGTCTAAATAATAAAATATATATTATACAACATATTAAAATGATAACATAAATGTTTTATATATTTGATTTTTTGGTTTAAACATTAAATATAATTACAAATAAACAAATAAAATTTACAATTGTCATATCAATATAAGTATATAATGTTAAATGCAATCAAATAACGTAAAATTTAATCGGTTAAATAAAGTATAATTTGAATGTGTTTGGAATATCAATACAAATACATAGTATGAGGGTTATAATATTTTATTTGATGTAAACTTTAAAACCCACTAATCATTGTCTTAGATGAAAGATGTTTAATAATTGGTGGTAACTGAATCCTAGCTAGTTGAATACTAATTTTAGTATCAAAATCCAACATAATTGAAACGAAAAAAATCACAACTCTAAATCAAAGTATTTCAATTCAACGTAAATGGATAAAATTCTAAATGCCAATATAATAAAACTGTGTTTTTTAAATTAAGGGGCATATTTGTCCATACAAAAAATATAAAAAACATGTAAGTTATTCATACTTTTATATATAGTGTAGATATTGATATAGAATAGATATAGATGGTTAGTTATACACTTACCTTAACTTTTTATTTCCTTAATTATTGCTCATTGGTGATCGCTAGGCCTCACCAATTACAGCCGTCGGCAGCTGCCCATCATTGGTCACCTACAACTACTGCCGAAGCTCCATAGATGGTAAGGGAGAGGGGGGGGGGGGTGGAGGAAGACAGCGGGTATTTAAATATACTTTTAAAATAGGTCTTGTACATGTGCATTGCATGTGGCTTTAGTGTTTGACAAAAGTTATTAGTCTTAGTAATAAACATGTAAAAAGAATTGGTTGATGAAGTAAACGAAAAAAAAGTTATATGATAGCGGGTATTTAAATATACTTTTAAAATAAACTAGGTCTTGTGCACGTGCGTTGCACGTGGCTTTAATGTTTGACAAAAGTTATTAGTCTTAGTAATAAATATGTAAAAAGAATTGGTTAATGAAGTAAAAAGAATTGGTTAATGATGTAAAAAAAGAAGTTCTATCCAAAACAAAAGCTTGATAAATATATAACAAATAAACCAAAACCAATAATATTAAGTGTAGAAAGTAATTTAAAATTGTAAGAGAACGGTATAATCAATTAGGCGTACTAAAATTGTTGTGCCAAATTTCTGCGGGTGGCCTAGCATAAGCCTGTATTGAAGTATATTATAAAATGAGTACATTTTTTTATTAGTTTAATTAATTGTATTTTTGGTTTATCCAAGAGCTGAGAAAATTAATTAAATTTAAAGTGTACGCAACCAACTTACAATTTTGGAGTGAGGCTTTATGATTATTTTTTCATCGAGGATCATTGTTACCTGCAAGAATAGTATATGTATTAGTAAAGGTTTATTAATTATATGGTTGAATAAATGTGATATGGCAGGAAGAACTATTTTCAACCATAAAAAAATAATAAAAACACTTACCAATATCTACTGTTCTGTTGAACTATTGTTTCAGAAGCTGATAATCTATCTTGTGTTTTTTGATATAACTTATGTGTGTATATATAAGTTTGCGAATTGAATTATAATTGAAATAAATTAGGATGTATTGTAAGAGATGTAATATCATTGGAAAAGTAGATAAACTAAAATAAGTAAAGTGTAAACCAAATTAATGATTAGGATTGTTGTAAGAGATGTAATATAATTGGAAAAGTACACAAACCAAAATAAGTAGAGTTTAAAACCAAATTAATATGATACCATCATTCTTAATATGAATTTAGAATATGATAAAATTTGACAACACAAGAATTTGAAGAGTTAGCAACGGGTGAATTAAGAACTTTGAAAATAATCAAATTTGGTGCTTGAAGAATTTGATTTTGAGTAGAAGAATTTGATACCATCATGAATTTCATTTTGACTAGAAGACATAATTTTATTGTGAGTAGTACCATCAATTTCATTTTGGGTAGAAGATTTTAATTTTACTTTGAGTAAAATTTTAATTTTATTTTGAGTAGAATAAAAGAAATAAAAGACATCATTTTGATACATGATTTTCATTAGTATAGTAAGTTGATACTATTGTGAATTTCATTTTAAGTAGAAGACATAAAATAGATATTTTTTTTTCATTAGTAGAGTAATTTGATACTATTGTGAATTTTATTTTGAGTAGAACACGTAAACTACATAATTTTATTTTGAGTAGTAAAACGTGATTAGTAGAATAAATTTTCATTTTAAGGTTGAGATTTTAATTTTAAAATAAAAGGGTATATTTGTCCATACAAAAAAGGGAAAAACACTTAAATTATTTGTACTTTTATAGATATATATATATATATATATGGATGAGTTTTTAATGGTTACCTTCTCTTTCTATCAATTGATGGATATTGATAATAATTAATGCACATTGGTAAGGTATCAAATCCTTTAACCTGTTATAGTAGGTTAAGGTGACCTATTCTATTTTTATTTTTTAAATTAAACTTTATGCGTTGTTTGGTTGAGATTTTAAAATCAAGTTTTTAAATTTTTTACTAAAAAGTCAACTTTACTTCACACTTTTCAAATTACTTTACTTTCTCTCTCATAAAATTTTTATAACACCATAACTTTAAATTTAAAAATTGAAATTAGATAAAAAAAAATATATATTTGAAACCTAATTATCGAGATCTATAAAATAAGATCCATTGTTACTATTTTTTTTAATTTTTTTTACGCGTTTTTTTGAATTAGTTGAAAAAAACTTTAACAAAAATTAAATTCACTTTTTAAAACATGTTTTAAAATCTCAACCAAACAAGATTCCTTAAAGATTTTTTTTTTTTTTGTCAAATAGACCTAGGATAACCCAATTCCAAATTAGGATAAGTGTTTATTAGTGTTTTCGTCATTTCAGTTTTATAGTTAATTAATAATATAAGTTTATGAAAAATAACACTTGCAAAATATATTTGACTTTGAATTTTCATCTCTATACAATATGTTTACAAATTACATACAACCCAACTATTTTAATAACACTTTCAATTTAATCATTTTATTATCATTCGCGACAAATCATATTACAATAAAAACCCAAAAATTAATTTGAAGCATCTCATATAACTTGTGCTACTTATTTTATTAGTCACTGTTCAACTAAATAATAATTTTAACACAATAACATAAAATAATATTAAAAGAAACGTATTTTTTTAATTTAAAGTATTTCAAATAAACTTAACTTTTAATAATTTGATCAGATACGGAAGTATGCGTTCGACTTACTAAATAACACGTAAAATATATCTTATTTAGTATTAAATAATTAATGATTTAGAAAATAATAATAAAGGACATTATATAAATGGTCGTTTTAACAAAGGACATTTGTTTAAAATCATTAGTTTAAAGGACAATTTTTTTAATCAAGGACAAAATATTAATTATTTTGTTATTTTAATTAATTATGTTGAATTCCAATACTACCATTCTTAGATAAATACAAGAAAATAAATATATAATTAAATTAGGAATTCAATCAGTGAAAATAAATTCAAACACATATCACACGAAAATCAAATAAGAAGATAAACGTTAGAATTATCTAGAAAAAGTCAAAGGAAGAAAATATTTTAAATTAACCAGATATAATACGAGAGTGGAATTGCAACTATGTCTGAAGCACAATTATTCCATAATAACAAGCATACATATTTTAGTGTCTAGACATTTTAATTCACTTAGGTAAATGTCAGATATATTAGTGCCTAGATATTTTAGCTTTAATTACAATCATTTTATATAGGCCAGAGACATTTTAGTCATTTACATTTTATACTAAATTGGAGTCTAGATTTATCAATATTGTTAGGCTTTTGAAATTATTATCTTACATATTGTGTATTTATTATCATTATCACGTGTCATTTTATGAGTGGCTATTAAATTTTCTTTATCTTTATTTCAAAATTTATGCCTCAAACTTTGACCTACTTTTTTTCTAGCATTTTCTTTTTCTCAATTAATGATAAACTTATTAATGTTTGTCATTAGTTTTACCAACACTAATAAACAAAATACATATAGATAAGATCCATGTTAATAAATAAAAATAACATTTTACCTTCAACGATTCATCTACGCTTGTTCTCTTTTTGAATCAATGTTGCTTGGCATAGGTTGATATAAGAAAAGGAAAAGAAGAAAATGAAGCAAAAAAGAGGTTTGTGTTTCGCTGGTTGGTAGCAGGGGAGTGAGGCTTTTACAGTGTTTTGGCAATGGGGTGGGAAGAGAGATTGCTTCCCATTATCGCAAAATAAATTCCTGACCATTCATTCATTTCCTCCCAACTCACACCCCTTGTTTTCCACTAATTCTAATTCTTATTCCCCCTTGTCCCTTTGTTTTCTTAAATTCCTCTATTAACACACATTTACTTTGGAATTATAAAATCCTAACATTTTGTCCCCCCCTCTAGTTCTCTTTCTCCACACATTTCCCCTCCCTCCATTGCCTTCAATTTTTAAAAAGCTAAAGGCACAGTCTTTGATTTCAACGTGGAGGGTACGGTTGTGGTTTCATTTGCATTTTGAGAGAAATGGCGTCAAATATTAGGATGATGGACAATGCATATTTCGTTGGGAGGAATGAGAGTCTCTCATGGGTTAATGCCAGGCTTCACCTCAATAATCTTTCTTACATTGAGGAGGTATATATACATACACACATATATATTCATAGTTATACTGCATGTATTCTCATGTTTTTCTTACTCTGCGATTTTATTCCAAGATGATTTAAATTTTTGTATAAGTATTTTTATATATTTTATTGATTCATGTTTTGTTCTTGCATAAATGTTTGATTATTGTGTTCATTCTTCTTTACTTGTTTGCAATATGTCTGTGTGTATTTTGTGTACTCATATCAGACTATTGGAATGATGTTCCTTATTGACTATTAAGCCTGAATAAGGTTGTAGCATTTGTTAAGTTTCAAAAAAAGTTCTTATCCTATTTGCTGACTTTAGACTTAACTAACTTTCAAATTTGAAAATTTGGTTTTTGAGATTTATTTTTGAATATCTGTTTTTGTTAAATTTGAATATTTTTTTAATTTTAATTTTAATTTTAAAATTCATTTTTAAATTTAATAAGGGTACTATTGGAAATTTGTTTATTTCTTATTTTTAATTAATTTAAATACATTTTGTCCTTAATTAAAAAGTTATCCTTGAAACTAATCCTAAAAATAGAATATCCTCTATTAAAAAAAGAGTAAGAGATTTGTCCTTCATAAAAAAAAAAACCTTAATTATTTGGTTCAATAATCAATATGTTGTGTTTGACAAACAAATTTTGTACCATTTTTAAAATTGAGAAGTATATCCACTAATTAAAATTAATTTATAATTATACTAATTTAGATTACATTTTAATTTAAATTCCTAATCGAAATCTACTTCTATTTTAATTTATTTTCTATTTTCTTTGAAGGTGCATTTGAATTATATAATTGAATTTAACTTTAAAATCCATAAATCTAAGATTCAAAAATTACATATTTGAAATACAAGAGTTTAGAATTTTGTGTTTACTTAACAAATACAAGGAAATTGATTTATAAATCTAAATATTATTTCGCTAAAATTTATATTTAGTTGATTAGTAAGCTATTTTTATTTTTTGACACCGTGACGGAACTCATGCTTACACAAAATTAACTCGTTTGACTCAACCAACCCCTATTATAGTATTTTATTCCTTATAATATAGCGTAATTACTACGGGACGGGAGTGGGTTTATGCGTACACTATTCACGACGGATTTATATTAAAAATAATAATACCTGCATCGGGTTGGGATGTGTTTATATGCTTGTTGGGTTTGCGTTTGGACAACACACGACCCTTTGTCATCCTTCGTATTATTATTATAATTAATATTACAAATATATTTATAATAATAAAAATTAATAATTTGTTTAAAAATTAATTAATATTTTTTCAACTTCGCAAGTTTGGGATCTATAAAGAACAACCTTATCTCTAAAATTTGAAAGTTATAACTTTATGATAAGTATCAAATCTTATTATTTGAATGTATTTATAAATCTTAAATCATAATTTCACACTAAACAAAAATATTTAGAATTGAGATTCCAAATACAAATCTCATATTAAAAGCTTCTCTTAAATCCACATTTCAAACACACCCTTAAAGAATTTTAAAGGGTTTTAATAAAAAATATTTTCAATTAACTATGTTATTAATACTTCCACCATTTTCTTTCATATAATAATAATAATAATAATAATAATAATAATAATAATAATAATAATAAAGATTTAAGAATCAAGTATACATATTCTTCTATGTTGACAATCATATTAGACATATTTCATGTTTATCAATTTTTCAATATATAATCATATAAAGTATTCATGATCATGTAATTAATTAGCTAGCACGACATTTGGTACTGTAATTTATAATAAGAATAGTATTTTCTTTCATTTGAATGGTTTATGAGAGGATAATTATGCAAGCAATATACCATAAACTTTTGAGATTTATTTCGTGCTTCCAAAAAAATATTTTTTATGAAATTATGTGAAATAAATGAGCCTACAAACAATTCTAAAAAATTCATCATTTTTTTTTGAAAGGTTCACAATTCTTAAGCATTTTTCTTTTTCTTTTTTGCTGTACATAAACTTTTTTTTCTTTTTAAAATTGTAGCATCTTATCATATGATAATTAATTTAAAATTTAGAGTTTTCGAAATTAATAAAATATATATATTTAATACTTAGAGCATCTCCAACCGTAGTGTATAATTTTGGTTTGTGTAAAATTTACACGTTTTGTAAAAAAAAAGGTCTTCAGCAGTCTTTTAAGAAACTTTAACACTTAGGATTTGTGTAAAAATATTGTGTAAAATACAAACCCAATTCACATAACCACGTCAGATAACCTTGTGTCTATTTTCCCTCATCCTGTTTTTAGAAATAAATGGATTTGAAAAGTAAGGGAATAAATATAGGATAAGTTCCACTTGTGCGTATCTAATTGGTAGTTTAATATTTATACAAAAATCTAAAACAGACTGTTGGAGTATAAAACGAATTCTTTATTATTTTTGTGTAAATCCCACTTTGACACGTAGGATTTACACAAAATTTATACAAGATGATTGGAGATGCTCTTATGTTCTTGGTTGACCTTTGTGATAAAATTTCGATTACATGTTCAAATTTGAAATCTTTGTTACAGATGTTTAGTTTGAATTTGAGTTTTTGTTATTTATATTTTTTTATTATTTTATTTTTTAACAGTTGTTATCTTTAATAAGGGATAATTTTAAAAATGATTATCTTTTATTTATAATATATTAAAATTTATTTTGTCATCGATTAAAAAGTTATCCTTGAAACTAATTCTAAAAATAGAATGTCATTTGTTAGAATGAGAGTAATTGATTTGTAATTTTTTTTTTAAAAACCCCATATTTTTATTTATTTAATTAAATTAGATGTACCTATTAATCTAATTTATTTTTTAATACTAAATCATTAATAAAATAATATTTATAAAATTAAATCAATAATATTTTTTTGTTAGTTTATCTACATTTATGGATTAATAGCAAGCAATACTAATTAACTTAACAATGTAAATTAACTGCAAAATATCAATATAAATAAAATCGACTATTTTATACGGGTAAGGAATAGGGATATCCTGTATTGGAATTACAAAATCATGTAATGAATAGCTAATTTATGATTCCTTAAAATTAAATTGTGGAAGGTGTCCTTCAAACCCTTCTCCCCCAAAAGGTTAAGGTGTTAGGAAGTGGGCTGCCAATATATATCAAATGCTCTTCAACAATCCCCTCACTTGTGACTCCAACTTGCTCATGGAGAGACAAACCAAACCAAAGGTACACTTTGCGCACAAATAAAAAAACATGCATATTGCACAAACACATGAGGAAAATAAATGTAAGAAGGAGGATCGAATCATAAACCTTGCAGAATCTGAACTTTGATACCTTGTTAGAAACTATCTATTCCAAAAGTTTAAACTGTTAAGAGTTAGGCCAACAATGTGTATCATATTCTTCAACAAGTTGTATCCCAAGGAACTATCGATGCTTTACTCTGAAATACCTTATAATTTAGTGATTTTTTGACCGGGTTCAAATCAAATAATGCATGCGAAAAGTACTTTAAACAAAATTGACATAAGGATAAATAAAAGTACCTTTTTGGCTTATCCACAGGTCCCCAACTCCAATTAGTGTGGTCAAAGTTTGAATAAAATAATGACTCTCTCTGTCTCTCTCTCAAGTCAGGGAGAAACACGTGCTGCCTCACTACATCGACACTCCATCCATGAAAAAGAAACATGAGAAACGTGAGAAAAGGATACATGAGAAACGGGTTTCACGTAAGATAAGCAATCTATGACAATATCTTCGTATTTTCGTTGGAGGAGAGACAACATAATACTAATAGAAGAGATCGGGAAGAAATAATTAAGAGCAAAAAATGTCTAAAAGCCCAAGTACACGAATGATATAGTACGTGGCTGCTATTGGATTTGTATATGCAATAAAGTATAGTACGTGGATGCCTATTAACAGAACAATATATACTAGCTATTGTAACTAAAGTAATTTCTGTATGTATGAAACAGTTAATAACAAGTACAAACTTCTTTCATGATTCCACATTGCTCGATCTAACGTGCAAAATTTTATGCTAACCCCACCCTAAAAGCTTTTATCATCTTTTGTTTTATCAATTTTTTGGTGGATAGACATGGGAAAGGAAGTCTTGCCATTATATGCAAACTTTATCTTTCATGTTTAACTTTTTCTTTCTGACCAACATATTTGTGACAAGTCACCAGCACCTTGTAATTTTACAGACCTTAGTTAGTAACAGGATTGATGTGTGCATATGCCACAAGATTCTCGATGCCCAAAACAATAAAACTCGTTATATATGCAGTATGCTTAGGTGGTACTAATCTGATTTTATCAGTATGAAATGCTGTACTTTTCCATCAGGTGTCCTTTAGGTGCCCATAGAGTTCATAATGGAGTAGATATTCTAGGTCATATTGACTTATTGAGTTAAGAGTTCATAGATACTCGAGAATCGAACTACTCGAGCTTGGCTTAAGAGCTATACGAGATAAGTTATATAAGATTTTAAAGCTTGATAGTTTTATGAACCACACTAAAAACAACCCACTTTTCAGTTCGTCTCATCCTGTTTACTGGTTAACAAATCCTTGCCAGTTATGTAATTATTGCTTCATTTCATGCACGTTTGTTTTCCACTCGCTTTATTTTATAATGAATTACCAAAATTTTTCCAACCTTGTATCCTGATTGAGGCTAGAGCAATGGCACGTTTAGTGCGCAAGAACATGAACAGTAAATATCCCGAACCAGAAGTTTGCGGAGCTATCAGGGAATAACATTTTCAAAGGAGAAGCTCTTGTACGTAACATCCGCAAAGATGCCACTGACTTCGGCCGAAGTTTCAAGAAATGCGACGCATAAATATCTTTGCAGATGGGAAGCCCGATTTTAGGGACTTCCTCGGTGGGGTGCAGAAGCTATCTGATGGCGAGATTATTATTGCTTATGTGTGAAAACTCCATTATTTATGTGATTATTTTGTGTTGCTTCTTACTGTAGCGGGGATACTTTTTTCATTTTATTTTGTATTGTAGGATTTTGATATGTCTTAGGTTCATTTTTCCCCTTTAAATTAACATTTTGACATAACTTTGTGTTGATGAAGTGATTGGACTATTCAATAAAAGTTCAATTTTTGTTGTTTGAGAAGTTCATGTAGCGGTGGTATCCTAATCCTAGATTTTCAAATAACAATACACATTGATCATCAGTTTGCGATATTCAAATTGTTATTTCATTCTACTATTAAGAATATAAATTTCAACATTCTTGAAATATTAACAATTACAATGAACTCCCATGTATTTTAGCCTTTTCTTATTTCTTTCTATCCACCCAATTTGTGCACTTATCAAGGTACGGTTATTGACGTATAAAAAGCAACTCTTCTATTACCCAAAAATAATATTAATGGCATCCTATGAGTTCTTTTTCTTTTTGTATACCATGTTTATACTTTTAACTTTTTAAACATGTTTTAGAGTGCTATAAGATTGATTGGAGTGAAAAAAGGTACACACCCAAGTTACAATTAGCTCACCCAAATGTGTTATTACTTGTAGACTTAACAATGGGTCATATTGGGGACCTTGGGGTCATACATCCCCCATTTGTTAATCTGAAATTTAAAATTTGAAATTTGTTTGCTCATCACGTGTGAATATGGAGTTGCACGTGAGGCTTTAAATGTTGTGATAAATTTTAATACTCGCAAGTGCACGAATTAGTTTATAGTGTAGCGTGGAAGCGAGGTCGATCCCGCATAGACTCAAACAATATGTTTAAATTTTCTCTTGTTAATCTTTCACTAATCCTTAATCTAGCCAAGAATAATTGATGAGAATTAAACTAATAAAATAAAGCAAATTAAATAAAATAAAGCAAAGCAATGAAACTAAATTAAGTAATACGAAGTAAGATAATAAAATTAATGAATTAATTGACTAGGGTTTTGGAGTTATATATTTAATATCATCTTCCTAAGTATTCATGCGAATAAACTCTACTTTTATCTTGCACTAATTTGGTCTCTCGACTCTATTAGATGCAGAAATTAAAATCATTCCAGTTCAAGTAATTAATAAAATTCAATTGTAATTCTTCCACAACTAAACTAATGTATAAAATCAAAACATTCATTATATCCGTCAAAACACACCTTATATCCGCTCTTAACAAATCATAAGGTGAATCCAACAAAAAATAATAAGAATCCAACTTTATTTTTTATCAATTAAAATAAGCATCCAATAAGAAGAATTGTATTTAACATTAAATTATTAAATTTGTAGAGTCAATTGGCATAAATACGTGCAAGAGAATTAATTAAATATACTCATCTTAACCCTAACACAAATTTACGCTAGCATAATAAAAATTAAATAACAAATAAAATAGAAAGAAAACTTACTTGGCATTAATTAAACCGAAGAGTAAATAAAAATCCAAATCTTCAAAGTCTTGAATAAAGCAAAAAGAAATAAAAGAAAAAGAAAATAAAGAAAAGAGATGATAGATGCACGGCTGTGCTGGCCGCCTCCTTCTAGGTTTAGGAATTACGGTTGGTGATGAGCTTGAACCAATTAGACTTAGCCCAATTTTATGGCAAGTGGGTTATTATTACTTTAATTTGGTAGCTGGACTTTCCTTGCTTGCTTGAGTGCTAATATTGCTTTGGGCCCATTTATTTTAACACAATTTATTGAATTTTTTCCCATTTTAATTGTTGTACTTGCGTCGCAATTTTGGACCTTGAGATGGCTGAATTTGAAAAAGTATTAAATTGGGAAGTTGTAGCTCTCAAAATTACATTCAATTCAGGCTCAAGAATCACATGATTTGAAGTCCCGAGTAAAAAGTTATGCTTTCAGAAATATTGAGCACTTTTAGGTGTCTTCACTGGCTTTAATTTCTCTATGTTTTCAATCTTTTCAAATTCATTTTTAACACCTGAAAAGTATTAAAAATATAAATATTAGTAACATTTTACGCTCTCTAAATTATAAATTAACATAATAGATTATACCAATCTCTTGGCATTTCATTAAGCATGATATTAATTATAATTCATTTTCCTAACAACTTAAACTTTTGGAAGAGATAGTTCTTAGCACAAATATTTTTGAATATATTTGGTGTCTTAATCCATAAATAATGTGAACCAACTAAAGAAAAAAATCAAACCTTTTAAAAACCAATATCATGTCGTGTTAGCGTGTTGTGTTGAGGGTTGCCAGCTCTATTTACCTGCATTGAACGAAGGCTCGTGCTATCATGTGTTTCTATCGGAAAGCCCCAATCTGCCTATTTTCACTGCCGACACGAAGGCTTTGTACACCTCACTTCGATATTCTTTGTAGTAACACCTCCCCAATTTCTTTTCAAAATAGCAGAATTTTTATTTAAACCCATAAAATAACTTAGTTTACCCAAATGATTTTATTGTCTTGTTAAATGCACCCATCCATTATACCAAATTTCTTCAAAATTCCAATGGAAAAATGAAGTACTAAGACTGAAATTCCTCCAAAAAAAATGAATCAAACATGCATCTAAGGAGCAAACAAGACCAGATCTTAAGCCCTTAAAGAAAAACTTTCCAGCCTTCATTTCTCCCTATTTTCACATCTCCCTCCCTCTCTCTCTCTTATACGTACATCCCATCAGACATCAAACTTTATGATTGTTGTATACATACGTAGTTTTGGGTGATTCCGTAGTATACAAAGGGAAGAGCCTCTAAAACTTAAAGATAAACTTACTGCAAGCATCTGAGTTCAAAATTTTGCGTTTTCCTGATTGAATCGGCCACAAGGTGTTAGTGAATGAATGGAGAGGTTGAACATGGTTGTGGGTATAAAATTACGGGGTAAAATTAAAAAAACTTATAGGACATGTTGGGCATTTCCAAATTTGTATAATTCATCAGTGGTCAACTATTTAACTATTTAAGGGTATTATTTAAGAAAAAAAAGAGTAAAAATAGGAGGGTGTACTTAGCTATCTTATGAGTTTAAATAAGGGTGGTGCTATTGCCACCTCACAAACTTCTTATTTCCACTCCAACTAAAAAAAGGTCTAAACTTATATTTTCACCCCACCCAATTAATCATTTTCAACTAACTAATCACTCATTAACATTAATTACTATCCATCATGTTCTTCTTCTTCTTCTTCTTCTTCTTCTTCTTCTTCTTCTTCTTCTTCTTCTTCTTCTTCTTCTCTATGGTTTTTACTCAATGGTTAATAATTAACAAAAAAAATCAGATATAATTAACCCATTCTATCTTATTTAATTCATTTCAAAAGCCAACAAAAATTCAAAAGTAACTCATAAAATCTCCATTGATGTAACAGAAAAAAACCCTTAAATTGTAGAGAATGGTAGAGAAAAGCGAATCAAGGATTATCAAGGTAGAAAAACCTAATAAATGAGAGATATGTTTGTTTTTATTATGTTTAATGTTTATTTTCTTTAATTAATATAAAAAAAATTGTACCAACAAAACGAATTAGAGCATCAAAACAGGTTACCTCGGTTACGGAAAACTGAAATTGGAGCACTTGTTCGGTTTTCATTGGCCGAATGTGTCATATGAAGACGTGAAGGAGAATGATATTTCGGTTCTACAAAACCGACATTTATCATTTTTCTTGGTCCGTAATGGTCGAATACATGCCTATTACTCGTCTCTTAGGGCCGAGGTAGTGAAAAAAATTCTAAAGGGTTATGTTCTTCTCCAAATACCTTAATCCTTAGGAACTCAGGTATTGATACATATCAGCTATATATTAGTCACATCAAAATTTACTAGATTTTTTTATGTGCAAGAATATCCCAAAATTCAAAATGTGTTCACATGTTTAACAAGCATATAATTGAATTAGAGCCTCCAAATTCAAAGTTCGAACGATGTAATTTTTTGCTTTTCATGAAATTCTAAGGATGTAAATTTTTTGTATATTAATGACAACAATTTTTAGTAACTTGATTAAATTCGATCGCAGAGAACTGACTATTATCCAATTTTTTATTATTATTAAATTTGATTTCTTTGAGTAATTTGATTATATTCCAGACAACTTCGGTCATAGGAGACCGAGCAATTTGATGAACTTTGGTCCTAAAAAACCGAAATTATCCAAAACACTCGGTTGTTAGAGACCGATGTAAGGTCCCGAGAGCTGAAAATAGAGTCCAGAATACCTCGGTTGTGAGGGACCGAGGAAGTGGATGAACCCCGATCATAGAAAACCAAAATTATTCTCAATATTCAGTTGTTAGAGGCCGATGTAAAGTCCCGAGAGCTAAAATATGATACGAGGAGGCCTTGATTGTAAGGGACCGATGATGAATTTCGGTCATAGAGAATCGACATTAGCCAAAATAGTGTAGTTTTTCTCTCTAAACCCTTTTTGCTTCGTTTTCAACAAATATCATTGTTGAATAAAAAAAACAATCACAAAAAAACTGAGTCAATGGTTGAATAATTTTATTAACTCTCCAACGTGTTAAGAAAACAAAATGAATAAAAACCTTCAAATTTTTCTTCTCTACCATTCTCTATAACTTAGAATTTTTTTGTGTTGCATTAAGGATAGATGGATGCAAAATTTTATAAACCATTATTGAGAAGAAGAAGAAGAAGAAGAATGATGATGAGGAGGAGGAGGAAATGAGGAGAAAGATTAATGGTTAATGGTTAATTATAATTAATCATTAATCTATGTATATTAAAATGAGAGTAGTAAAGGAAGTAATGGGAGTGTTGATGAGTAAAAGAGAGTTGGTGGGAGTGGTAATGAGAGTGTGAGTGATATCAAGTATATATTGGAGTGGAAATATCACCACCCTTAAACAAAGGGAGATTCTAATTATATCACTAAAATAATTTAAAATTATCCAAAGTAAAAGAAATATAAATGTAGGCCATACAATACACTCTTTTTTTTGTGTGGTAAAATTAAAAAAAAAATATGATGTTTTAAGTAAAAAATATGATACTTAATTTGTGGTAAAATTAAGAAATTTTTGTGGTGTAAGACCATGTAATATTAAAAAAGAGAAGGTTTGGGCTAGTGGTAGGCAACATTTATCCTTACATTTAGGTCAATGGTTTGATTCATGATGGTGAAAGAAATTTTTTTTTCTTTATTTGTAAGGTGTGAACTCGATTTTGTAAAGCAAAATATCGTTGTCGGCCACATAGAGTCTAGAAATAATACATATGCGGCAACACATTCCTGAGAATAGAATAATACATCAGTGCTAGTCTACCTAATAATATGCAACATACTCGACCATGTGTTGTTGAGTATTTACTCATAATTTATCATTTCTTAAAGAGTTAATTACCATAATGTCCTTAAACTAAAAAACACTCCATATTAGCCCTTCTGTCCAAATTTTATGTTATGTTAGACAAAATCGAGGGCATTGTTGTTTTTTAAAAAATACTTTTATTAGATTTTAAAATAATTATATAATAAAAAAAAGAAAAAGAGTTCTTCAAAAAGAAATTAGGAGAAAGAGAGAGAGTTCTTCACGAAAGCGAGTTTGATTTGATTTTGGGGTTAAATCATTGTATTGATTTGGGTTTAATGATGTAAATTTTTTGTTTCAGTTTTGATTTTAGGTTAAATCTTGATTTATGTTAAATGATATACAAATATATATATATATATATATACCATTTATATTGATATATATATATATGTATGTATATGTGTGCATTGGGAGGGGGGAGGTGGTAATGGTAATGGAGGTGCCGAAGATGGTGGGGTTGAAAAGGAAGGTGCTAGTGGAGATGAGTGAACGACGTGGCGTGATTGAATGAAGAATATGGTGGTGATAATGATGATGGAGATGGTGGAGATAATGATATTGAGTTAGAATTGAAAAAAACAAACTTTTTGATCCATATTTTCAATTCAACAAAAAAAGCTTTCAACAAATGTTAAAAAAAATCGAACCAGTTTTTTTTAACCCACTTAAAAGATATTTAATTAAATCAAATTTTGAATTAAAATGACAAAAATATCCCTAATTCCATCAAACTTAACATAAAATTTGGACTTAAAGTGACACATGCTAATAGTTTAAGGATTAAAGTGACGCGTTTTGTAGTTTAAGGACCAAAATGACAATAGGCCAATAGTTTAAGGGTTATTAAGGTAGTTACTCTTTCTTAAATGTTATATTATATATTGCAGGGTTTATCTTTTGTGTTAAAATCATTAAATGATACCCACCAAACTAATACTGATGATCTAATTCCGATTGAAGTTGATCATGTTCGGATCAAAGTTGATCATACTTTGAAGTTTCCCATTGTGTTGGCTACAAATTTTAGCGAGACAAATAGTAGAAGTGATCTTGACAAGATTAACAAAATTGTTTCTCAAAACTTCACAAGCTTCTTTTTGACATTTCTCTTACCATTTTAGATTTTATTATAAGTTTTAGATAGGTTACTAAATACTTTTTATCTTTTTGGTAAGTATATGAATCAGAAATTGAGTTATTCGAATGGTGTCAATGCATTGCCGAAATTTGAACACAGTTAATGTCACATCAAAATTTGTACATATATAGTTCCTTTTTTTTAGTGAAATTCAAACTTCATCAAAAGAACAAACAAAACAACTTTCGCGAGTGATTCTTTTTATAAATTTTTAATGTATGTTATTTGTCAAAACATTCACAATAGTATATTTCTTGTCTTCAAATTAATCCTATTAACAGCAATGATCTTCATACATTTTACCTATCACCTAACTTCCTAAATTTACATTTTTGTACTATTATCCAGAACAAAAATTCCTTCAATTTTCTCAGCAACCAAATAAAGACTATAACAACAGTGGCTTAATCAAGAATAATTTGAATAATGAAATCGGATAGGGAGATTAGTGAGTTGATGAAAAGGGAAACCTCCAACTGAGGAACAAATAAAGGCGTGCGTGTTTCTCTCTATCTCTCTGTGAATGAGAAGGGGGGGGGGGGGGGGGGGCATTTTAGGACTTGCCTAGAAAGGTAAAAAGAGGATATCATTGCCTTCTTAGAGCAGCCTAAATAGAAAGAGAGACATAGCTTAGAGATGGAACAAACAGCTTGATGGCCAGAGAACAACGTGAGGGAACGAGCTGCGTGAGGGAATGATCAAAGAGTTTCTAGGACTTGAAGTGAAAGAGACCAGCGTGTAATTGGTTTTTTTAGGGCTTGGAGTGTGAAAGAGAGATAAATAAAAGAGAGGTTTAAAAAAATTAATTTATTTTAATTATTTCTAGTGGCATTCTAAGAATTTTTCTGTACATTTTATGATAAAATTTAGTATGTAGTGTATGGTGCATGTAATGGTGTTTTAAGAATTTTTGTATACTTTTGTGAAAATTTTCAATTCACGATAGTTTTAAAGAATTTTTGTACGGTGTAAATAGAATCACCTCTACATAAAAGCTCTCTCGAAGAAAATGCATGTCAAACCATAATATTCGATCTTCGGACTTACTGACAATACAATCCGACCATGGGAACGAAAACATGCACATTACATCAGTCTTGCAAAAGCAGTGAAATAAACACAAAAGAGCTAACAATTTGAACTAAACAAGAGAAAGACTTCTACAAACAAAACAGGGTACAAGAAAGGATGAGTAATGCTAAAGAAACAGAAAGTACAAAACATTTGTGCCTGAAATATGTCTCAGGCAAGTAATCGTTTGGATAGTTGGACCCACGTGGAAGTTGTGGATCCTACGAGAGTACTTTGACCATATTTCACACATCATTATGTACTTCTAGTATTATTCCGAAATGATATAGATATATACAGAAATTTTAAAGTGCAGATCAGTCATTTTTACAAAAACATTCCCAAATATTTTTACGACGAAAAAACGTAGTAAAAATGTCCGGTTCGTACCAAAAACAAACTCTAGATATATATATATATATAATTTAAATGGTGGGTTTGATAAAAATTTGGACAATGATTGAAACTACTAATAATCTTTATGGGAAGTTAGAAGAAAAGATAGAGAGATTTGGTGAGACATTTTCAATCTTTTTTTTTTCCATGTTTCCTGAAAAACCCAAAAAGTAATATATCATATCACCAAATCATTTGTCTCTTTTTTTCAACTTCTCATAAAAATTACAAAGTGTTAGTCAAATATTTTCCAACTTTTACCGAGTGCAGCCAAAGAGAACTAACATTAGCAATCAAACAATTGTCCCAGTGTAATCATGTGGAGGGAGCGAAAGAAAGGGCGCCTTCGATTAATTGATAGCTGCTGTGAGACTTGTCGCATAGTTGGCCGAGATTGTGGACTGGCACGCAAGCACGACATTGCTAGATGCGTGACCAAGATCACTTCCTGTGCAAGTTGACCCCCAGGAGGGGGTACGCGAGGATCTAATGCGTCCTTCAATGATAACTGGTGGCAAACTATTGATGAAAGATTTAAAAGGAGATCACTTGGATGCCCTCCCATAATCACCTCGAGTGCCAGTACGCCAAAGCTATACACATCACATTTCTCGCTGAATTTCACGGCATGCACGAGCTCTGAAAATAAATATATGAAATTAATCGCGCCTTCATAAGAAACAAACAACAAAGTTCCCCTGCGTTTTGGTTATTTATTCATTCAATTCGCTTGTATTCCCGTTTTGTTCAACTTTGGTGAAAGTGAAAGATTTTACAAAAATATATGCACCTACAGATACTCCTCAAAGGGCCGCGGATTCGTATGCAGTACGTATTGGATATGCCTCCCGTAAGTCGGAATAAATGGGGGATATGCTTTTTAAGAGTATCCTGAATCTTTTAGAATTTTTTGAAATTCTGACAAACAACTAAGATCGAGAGCTTGCACTTGGCAGCCTTAAAAGACAATCATAATAGTAATATTTTCCTCATTTTTTTTTATACAAAAATATTTGCATAGACATGCATTATATATTTATAGTTCTCAACTTACATATCCTACTTTTATTAAAAATAAATAAAAATTCCATACCGATGTACAGGTATCGTATATCCCTGTACATGCTTCCTAGATGTGCACAAGTAGAAAACATACATGGAGAGTTTGTGAGAATACCTGGAGCCGTGTAGCCGAAAGTGCCAGCAAATGAAGTGCAAACAGACGAGTGCATCTCTAAAACCCGGGCTGTACCGAAGTCTGAGACGCACGCCTCATGTTCTGAGTCTAACAAAATATTCTTGCTAGATATGTCTCGATGAATTATCGGAGGCAAACAGTCATGGTGCATATAAGCCAATGCATTTGCCACCCCTTTAAGAATGTTCACTCGTTTGGTCCATCCCAACTTCATCGCCTTTTCATCGTTTCCCAGTAACGCTTCCAAGCTTCCCCCTTCCAAGAACTCATAAATCAAGTATGAGTAGTGCACGTGCGAGCAGAACCCTAAAAGCTTGACAATGTTACGATGGCGAATTTCTGTTAATGCACGAATTTCATTTGAAAAGGCTTTTAAGTTGGTTGCCTCACTATCTTCTAATGACTGAAGTTTCTTCACGGCAACAACTTGGCCTGTGGAAAGTTCAGCTTTATAAACACTTCCCGAACCTCCCACTCCAATGCAATGCTTCAAACTGAACTTTTCTGTTGCCTCGATGATGTTTTCATGCACCATTTTGCCATTACGGCTCCAAATCGCAAACAGATCGCGATTTTGTGATTCTTTAACCTTGTTTTTCATGTCCTTCGATTTGGAGAAAAAAATGATGAACAACCCAAAAGCGATGAACAATACAAACAAAGTGCCTAAAAAAGGAATTACAAGCAATATCACAAGTTTCTTGCTTTTGTTTGAATTTTGGTTTCCGGTCGCCATTGAGGACATGCAAGCTTCCAAAGCAGTCCCGTTGTTGCCGCACAAGCCTTTATTATTTGTGAATGCTTCTATCGGAGCTTTGTAAAAGGCTTCATTGTTTGGAAGAGGGCCCTCTAACCGATTGTATGATACATCAACGCAAGTCAAGCTTGACATTTCATCAAAAGTGGATGGCACAGAACCGGAGAGCTGATTATGGGAGAGATTCAACAATTCTAATACAGGCAATTCTCCAAGTTCACGGGGTATCTCACCCAATATCAAATTATGACTTACGTCAAGATTTTCAAGGAACTTCAAATTGCCGATCTCACCAGGAAGGCTTTGATTGAACCTATTATTGCTCAAATTCAAGTACAGTAGTTTCATACACCCTTCTAGTTGTTTGGGTACCGAGCCACTAAGGTCGTTTGAAGCTAAATTGAGATGTTCAAGATTGGTTAGCATTCCTACTTCTAAAGGAACACTACCCGAAATTCTATTTCCATATAGTTCGAGGGTAAGCAGTGATGTCAACCTCCCAAATTCTTTGGGAATCGCACCCACAAGATGATTTGAGGAGAGGTCAAGCACGTGTATTTGATCTAATTCACCAAGCTCACTTGGTATCGTGCCCGAAATTCTGTTGTTGGAAATTTTGAGGCTTGTCAATTTAGGACACTGGCCCCACTTTCGAGAAATCTCACCATACAACTTATTGTAACTCAGATCGATATAATCCAAGTTCGGGTACACGCCAAAATCTTCTGATAAGTTCCCGGTGAGCTGGTTTTTTTCCAGCCGAACCCTGATTAAGCAGGTACAATTTCTTAAGGTCTTTGGTACAGTACCCCAAAAGTTATTTTCATTTGCGCTAAACTTTTCAAGTATCCCTCTGTGGCAAACTTCTTGCGGTAGATACCCAGACAACATGTTGTTACCTAAGAACAAAACCTTCAAATTCGTAACATTATTGATTTGTAAAGGTACAGAGCCGTTGAGCTTGTTCATGAACAATCGTAGATTATTCAGACTTTTGAGCTTTCCTACTTCTTGAGGTATGTGACCAGATAATTGATTAACAGCAAGGTTTAAATCTATTAGGCTGGTTAAGTTTCCTATAGGTGAAGGGATGGATCCCGAAAGATTATTTGCGTAAAGGTATAGTAAGCTTAGGCAGGCCATGTTCCCAATAGAAGTAGGTATCGAACCAGAGAGATGGTTTGTGGACAAGTCTAGCTCACCAAGATATTGCAGTGTTCCTATTTCTCGAGGAATGGGGCCCGAAAGTTTGTTGCTATAAAGATATAAGTACGACAAGCCGCTGAGATTTCCTATAAAGATTGGGATTGAACCTGTGAACTCATTTCTACTCAAAGAAAGCATACGGAGGGATTTGAGCATTGCAATTTCTTTAGGGATGGAACCACAAAGTATGTTGTCGGCTAGGTGTAACTGAGACAAGCTGCTCAAATTTCCTATAGAAGTTGGGATTGGACCTGTTAACTTATTTCTACAAAAAGCAAGTTCACGAAGAGAATTCAGCTTTCCAATTTCTCTAGGGATCGGACCAGAGAATTCATTGTAAGATAGATATAATTCAAGCAAGTTGCTCAGATTTCCTATAGAAGCTGGGATTGGACCGGTAAACTTATTTCTACCCAGAATAAGCTGACGGAGAGATTTGAGGCTTCCTATTTCTCTAGGAATGGAACCAGAAAGTCTGTTACCAACAAGGTATAGATTCACTAGGTTGTCCATGTTTTCAACTGAAGTAGGGATCGGCCCAGTAAGTTCATTCTCAGATAAATCGAGCACTTGAAGAAATTTTAGCATTCCCAGTTGTTGAGGTACGGTTCCATGGAGTGAGTTGAGAGAGAGATCAAGGATTAGTAGTTTAGGAAAGGACGAGTAGCTCAAATTATGAAGCGTACCATTTAAACCACACTTTGTAAGGTTTATACGGATAATGCTTCCAGAACTATCACAAGAAATTCCAGCCCAGGTGCATGGGCTGCTTTCGTTGAGGTGGCTAGAAGAACGGGTGGATTTGAGTGGAGGGATTAGTTTCCAGGAAAAGAGGGGGGAGAGAGTTGGGTAGTGAAGGCTAGCTTTCCATTTGAGAAGAGCATTTGCTTCTTGACCTCCTTCTCTGGCTGCAGAAGCAGCAATGGGAGGAAAAGAAGCCAAAGCAAGGACAAGAATTATGAGTGAAAGCAAGAATTTGGGTAGGTCATTGGAAAGAGATTTGTTTGGTAAACATTCCATTGCTGTGTTCAGTGAGGTGTATGCATATATGTGTAGGTGATATTGTTAGAAAGGAAGGCGGATGAAGAAAAAGGTTTAATCTGCATGGAGATATATATAGATGAAACCGTGAAGATAAGTGCCCTATTCTACGACCGCAGTTACTCAGGAAGTTAGTTATCTAGCTCTTAACATTATCCAAAGAAGTTTTAACATGAGGTACTGTTGATGCTTTAGTCTGAAAGATTGTGTACTTTGTTAATGGGACCCAAAATCCAAATCAACAATATTGTGTCAAAAGTACTCACAACAAAAAAGCAGAGACCTTTTACGTTCTTTTTGGCCCAAAGTTCAATTTTTGGGGTCAAGATTTTGACTGAGTTAGTGACCTTCGCTCTCTATATTAATCGGTGTTTTAAATCGCAAGTCTGATAGTATCGTATAATTAAAATAATAATTAGGGTTAATTACAAAAATATACAATGTACTTCCATCCATTTTACATTGCAGTTATTGTACAATTTTTTCGACAAAACCAATAGCATACTTTGTATTTGTTTTTATTTTGGTCATTCTGTCCACCGGGGTTAGTAACGCCGTTAATGCCGGTAAAGCCGATGGTCACTGGAAAATTTAGAGAGAGAAAGCGTATATATATACCATCAATCTGTTACTCCTCTTCTTCTTCTTTTTATCCTCTCCCTCCCCTTTCTATTGCTGTACATATATACACCATCGATCTTCTGCTTCTTCTTCTTCTCTCTATCTCTCCCCGTTTTATTGCTCCTCTTCCGGTGGTCACCGGAAAATTTATACCCATATGTGATCTTCACGCCGGCAACACTATGATCACCTCCATTTCTGGCATTAACTACCACCATCAATCTATTGCTCCTCTTCTTCTTTCTCTCTCCCCCTTCTATTGCACTTCTTTTCCGGTGGTCACCATTAACGGAGTTACTAAACCCGATAGACGGAATGACCAAAATGAAAACAAACACAAAGTACACTATTAGTTTTGTCGAAAAAATTGTACAATGACTGCAGTGTAAAATGGGTGAAAGTTCGTTGTATATTTTTGTAATTAACCCTAATAATTATAATCAAATTTAATAATGTTAAGTTAAAAATATTAGCTAATAACATAATCAAATTTTAACAATCTTTTAACTAATAATCAAATATATTCTATTTATAATTAAAATTAACAACATTTTTTAATAATCAAAATGAGAGGCACAATACTTTTATTAGATAAAAGAGAATCTTTTTAAATTTAAATTATTTTTTAAATAATATTCAAATTGATTAGTTTGTGATCGATCAATATAACAGACCTCACAAATTTAGTTATCGAGAAAAAATAATCATAAGAAATAACTACATTATTAATTTTAACAATTTATTAAATAAATAATTAAAAATTATTTAAATTTAATTATTTCATTGGAGATACTCTCAAGAAAAACCTTTCGTATCATGAGTTTATTTGCTCTTTTTGCAAATTGCTTACCTATTTGATAGCGTAATACGCTATTTTATGCTAAACTCACGCTATTAACCTATTTGATAAATTACTCGCACAAGACCACCAACTTAAAACAAATAAAATAGGAAAAATGAACCCTAGCCTTCTCTCTTCTCCTCTGAGCCCTTGAACGCTCTTCTCCTCTGGACACAAAAAACAATGCAGCAACGAAGCTACCCTCTCCGTTGAAACTTGGAACGAAGCTGGACAGTGGGTGAAATCATAGCCGGGTGTACCTCTCCTCTCGTATTCGTTTCCCTCCTCTGAAGACTGAAGGTAATAAATTCTTCATTTACTCAATTTTTACTCAGTTGCTCTCCAATAAATTAGTACCCTTGACTCATCCTTGTCCCTTGTTCATTTACTCAATTTGAAAAAAGTGTTAACGTTAGAACTTGACGAGTTTAATATTTTGAATGTGTATGGAAGGTTTTTTTTAAAAAAAAATTAAGGAAGGTCCCTTAATCCAATAAATAAATACCCCACCCGCCCATTAGTCGAACCCTTAACTTGAAGATAAAAGTGGAGTAGCTTACCACTCGACCAACCCTATCTGCGTGTATTGGAGTTACGTTACTTATATTTTTATATTTTGTAATGCTCTTTAGTATAATATTAGTTTTTATTTTTTTATTATTAAGCTAATCATATCTCAAAGTACTTACGCTATTACGCAATTTATGTACGCTACGCAATTTTGGAACCAAAACGCAACACGTTACACGATACGCTATTGCTATTACTGATATTGATATACCTAACATCTTAAGCTTTTAAGGGAGATGATGGTTTAACAAGAAGTTCCAAGGGATCAGGCTTGTTCAGTAAAGAGGAAGAAAATTATTGGAGTTCTATCCGCCACATGCTGCTTGATTTTACATGAACAATTACAGATACGAGAAAGAAACGTGAGGAAAATGGTCCCATGTGTGATAATCAATCATTGAAATTTTGTTGATCCAGCTGAGGTTACTTGCAACACAGGTTTAAAAGATCACAAAGCTTTTGCCCAACTCAAAAATACCTAAGTGAGACTATGCGTATGTGTGGACATTCAAAAGATTGAAATGGTAGACGCTTCTGCTCATCCTTCCTGTTAGAAATAATTATATTCTCCAACATCATTAGCATTATTCTTTGTAATTATTAAAGCTTAGCATTATTCTTCTTTCCTCTTCTTTTCCTTTATTCCCTCCTCCATGTTTCCCTCCTTGTCTCCTCCTTTCTTCCTCATTTTAAGGCTTCTTGTTTCCTTCTTTACTTGTATATATATACATGCCATTTCCCATTGTAATACACAACATTAATAGATACAAACATTCATTTTCTCTCACTCTCTCTCTAAGTCTTTCATGGTATCAGAGGGATTGTGATCCTACTCAAAATTATTCTCCATCTAAGCCTTCTAAAAAAAAAAAAAAAAAAAAAAAAAAAAAAAAAAAAAAAAATTGCCACGTCATCACCCAGCACAGTCATCTGCCACGTATCAGCCATGTCATCGTTGACTGCCAAGTAAGCAAATTTTTCTTATTATTCTCATATTCACCCCAGAACTTTCTGTTATTCTCATATTCACCCCAAAACCTTCTATTATTCTCATATTCACCCCAGAACTTTCTGTTATTCCCATATTCACCCCAGAACTTTCTGTTATTCCCATATTCACCCCAAAACCTTCTGTTATTCTCATATTCACCCCAGAACTTTTTGTTATTTCCATATTTGCCCCAGAACTTTCTGTTATTCTCATATTCACCCTCGAACCTTCTGTTAATTCCAAATTAATCCAAAATCTATCCAAATTGCCCCAAATCTCCAAAATCAATCCCAAATACTTTTATGGATCGTCCCGAAATCTCTCGACCTATTTCCATCACTCTCAATGGACCCAACTACATCCACTGGGCCCAGGCCATGACTAGTTTCCTACAAGCTCGAAGGGTGTGGCGTCTTATCACTGGAGAGGTTACTAAACCATGTCAAAAGGAAGATGAGTCAGATGAAAAATTTTCCGTCAGGCAAGATGACTGGATCGCTAACAATGGTGATATCATTACATGGTGCCGCAATTCTTCTATTTCCTCCATTAATCAACAGTTTGGGCGCTTTACCACTGGGAAAGAAGTTTGGGATTTTCTCAAATCTCGATACACTACTAAAGATCTTGCACACCAATACCAACTTTTGACTGCCCTCCAAGCCAAAAGACAACAACCTGATCAATCCATTGATGATTTCATATCTGAGATGCAAGCTATATGGGATCAATTAGCTCTTTCTGAACCCGTCTGGTCGTGTACCACTGATGTTGAGAAGTTTGTAACTTATAGGGATCAACAACATGTGATGACACTACTCATGGCCTTGCATGACCGTTTTGAGCCTGTTCGAGCATCTCTTCTCCATCGTCATCCATTGCCAACTCTTGATGACGCTGTCACGGCCCTTCATTTTGAAGAAACCAGACTTGGGGTAAATTCCAAGAACTCTAGTGGAGTACTTGCTGTCACTCAGTCAAAATCTGGACAATCATCAAAGGAATGTACATACTGTCATGAGACTACCCATACGCTGCTCTACTGTCCCAAACGGGTTTGTAAGTACTGTCATAAGCGAGGTCCAAAACATTTCGGTTCTGATTGTTACAAGAATCCTGCCAGAAATAATAATATCAGATCTGACACTGCTGCTGCCGCCACTCAACCACCACCTACTCCAGCATCACTTGTCACCAATAATGATCTTGCTGAAATGCTAAAACAGGTTTTATCTGGTCCATCTAATGCAATGTCTGTAACTTCAGGTAATTCTTGGTATTTTGATTCTGGCTGTTGTAACCACATGACATCTGATTCCACAATATTTCTTTCAAAACATTCTACCCCACACACATCTCCCATTAAAACAGCTGATGGATCCCAATTACCTGTTAACTATATTGGACCAATATCCACATCCAACCTATCCCTTGCATCTACATTTCACATTCCTAAGTTGACTATAAATCTTATATCTGTTGGTCAACTCTGTGATCTTGGTCTAAATGTTGTATTTTCTTCTTCTGGTTGCCATGTACAGGATCCAAGGACGAAGCAAATCATTGGGATAGGCCGTAAAATTGGTCGGATGTTCGAGCTCATTCACCTCCATACACCATCTGAACTCACATCTACTTTGTCCACTGCTCCAGCTCTCTCCAGCTCTCCTTTCGAATTGTGGCATTCTCGGTTAAGTCATATCTCCAAAGATAGGCTTAAATCTCTTATTTCTACTGGTAAATTAGGAACTGTCCAATCAGAAAGTATATCTTGTCTATCGTGTCAACTTGGAAAACAACCTGCGTTATCCTTTAATAAAAGTGATTCTCTTTCCTCTGCACCATTTGATCTTATTCACTCTGATGTGTGGGGACCCTCTCCTCATAGCACCATGGGGGGGTCAAAATATTTTGTTGTTTTCATTGATGATCACACTCGATTTACTTGGATATATCTTATGAAAAATCGTTCCGAATTACCACAGATATATTACAATTTTGCCAAAATGATTCAAACCCAATTTTCTAAACCAATCAAAATATTTCGTGCTGATAATGCCATGGAATATAAAGAATCCAACTTTCTAAATTTTTTGCGTCAGCAAGGAACTATTTCTCAATATTCTTGTCCTGGCACTTCTCAACAAAATGGACGAGCTGAACGCAAACATCGTCACATTTTAGATACAGTTCGAACCCTTCTCATATCTAGTGGATGTCCTGAAAGTTTTTGGGGCGAAGCAGCTCTTACTTCGGTCTATACCATTAATCGTCATCCTATTCCATCTTTTCAAAATCAATCGCCTTATGAAAGGTTGTATGGTCATTCACCAAATTATAACATTTTAAAAGTTTTTGGTTGCGTTTGCTTTGTCCTCCTTCAGCCTCATGAACATTCCAAACTGGAACCTCGTTCTCGCCTTTGTTGCTTCCTCGGGTATGGGATAGAACATAAGGGTTATCGGTGTTGGGATCCAATCTCGAAACGACTTCGCATTTCACGTCATGTCATTTTTTGGGAACACAAAATGTTTTCATCAATCTCTAAATTTCATATCACCACCGAAACCTCTCTCCCGTTCTTCACTAGCTCTACTGCCGACTTATACCCATCCGTCTCCTCTACACCGTCGCCGGTTATTAACGAAATTCATGAACCACCTGCTGACACTCCGCCCACAGAGTTGAACCCATCTATCACTACCACTGATCCATCTAATGACTCGTCTCCTGTACCAACAACGGACTATTCTGATGATGCTGGTTCGTCCAACGATTCTGAGCATCAAACACCTCAACCTCGTCAGTCTAATCGGGTAAGACAGTTACCTCATCATCTTCGTGACTATCACTGTTATTCTACCATATTTTCACATCATGAACCCACATCTTATAAAGAGGCTAGTTCTAATCCTATGTGGCAGCAAGCTATGTCTGAAGAATTACAGGCTTTAGATAAAGCCCAAACTTGGGAATTGGTCACTCTTCCACCGGGAAAGATAGCAGTCGGATGCAAATGGGTTTATAAAATCAAAACAAAATCAGATGGATCTATTGATCGATACAAAGCTCGACTTGTAGCTAAAGGTTTTAATCAAGAATATGGTATCGATTATGAAGAAACATTTGCTCCCGTTGCTCGTTTAACCACTGTCAGAAGCCTTCTCGCAGTTGCTGCTGTTCGTAAATGGCAACTTTCTCAGATGGATGTAAAGAATGCCTTTTTAAATGGTGATCTTTCTGAAGAAGTCTACATGAAACCACCTCCAGGGGTTCCACATTCTATCTCTCAAGTTTGCAAGCTTCGTCGAGCTTTATATGGCCTTAAGCAAGCTCCTCGTGCCTGGTTTGAAAAGTTCAGCTCTACCATTCGAGAACTAGGTTTTATTTCTAGTTCATATGACTATGGCCTTTTTATTCGAAAAAGGGAGACTGGTATCACACTTCTTATTCTCTACGTAGATGACATGATTATCACTGGGGATGATGTTACTGGTATCTCTGATCTCAAACAATCTCTCAGTCAACATTTTGAGATGAAAGATCTTGGCCGTCTGAATTACTTCTTGGGGCTTGAAGTTCTCTCTGATTCTGCTGGTTATTACCTCTCTCAGGCCAAATATGCTTCTGATATTCTTGCCCGGGCTGGTCTCACTGATTGTAAAACCGTTGCTACTCCACAAGAAGCAGGTCTTCGTCTCACTCCTCTTGATGGTACTCTTCTTGATGATGCAACTCTATATCGTCAGATCGTTGGCAGCTTAGTCTATCTCACTGTTACTCGTCCAGATATTGCATATGCTGTTCATATTGTCAGTCAATTTATGTCAGCTCCGCGATCTACCCACTATGCTGCAGTTCTTCGCATTCTTAGATATATTAAAGGGACTTTATTCCATGGCCTACATTTTTCATCCACATCATCTCTTGAGATTCGCGCATACTCTGATTCAGACTGGGCTGGTGACCCTACTGATAGACGTTCCACTACAGGATACTGCATTTTCTTGGGGGATTCACTTATATCTTGGCGCAGCAAGAAACAGTCACTTGTCTCTCGCTCGAGTACTGAGGCAGAATATCGTGCTCTTGCAGACACTACTCAGGAACTCATTTGGCTACGCTGGCTCCTTTCAGACATGGGAGTTTCTCATCGTCTTCCAACTGTCATTGGGTGTGATAATCGGAGTGCTATTCAAATTGCCCACAATGATGTCTTTCACGAACGAACAAAACATATCGAGATTGACTGTCATTTTGTTCGTCAGCATGTGTCCAGCAATTCTATCCGCCTTATTTCCATCTCATCCATAGATCAACCCGCGGACATATTCACTAAAGTGCATCCCACAGGTCGCTTTCAGAATTTGCTTTCCAAACTCAAGCTGGCCTTCCATTTGCCACCTTGAGTTTGAAGGGGGGTGTTAGAAATAATTATATTCTCCAACATCATTAGCATTATTCTTTGTAATTATTAAAGCTTAGCATTATTCTTCTTTCCTCTTCTTTTCCTTTATTCCCTCCTCCATGTTTCCCTCCTTGTCTCCTCCTTTCTTCCTCATTTTAAGGCTTCTTGTTTCCTTCTTTACTTGTATATATATACATGCCATTTCCCATTGTAATACACAACATTAATAGATACAAACATTCATTTTCTCTCACTCTCTCTCTAAGTCTTTCACTTCCAATAGAGCAACCTTTTAGAAGAAGAGCATTTAGACCTTAACTCACCATCTGTTAGGGAATGGTATAGTTAATCACCGGAACTGCTTTTATTTATTGATTAGTGGAGTACTGCACTATCCACTTGGGATTCGATCATTTTATTGTTTTGGTTATGGTGGCACCTATGGTTCTGTTACTAGCCTACCTGACTTTTAAGACAGTTAGAAAAAGGTAGGACTATTGCTAATTGAAAATTCCGATGTAAGCAACATTTTTATCACCTTTTGTTTTAATTATGATTTGGTGGAAGGACTTGGGAAAGGAAGTCTTGCCATTAGCGCAAATTAACTTAATCATTTGTATGTAACTTTTCTTTATGACCACCAATTTTTATTGCAGACTTTATCCTTAATAACACGAAATCTCAGTGTGTGTTAGAAAAAGGATTGATGTGTGCTTGCACCACAAGATTCTTAACACCTTAATATCATTCTATATGCTAAGTTTGTATATATAGATGAACCTGTGAAGAAAAGTGCCCTATTCTATGACTGCAGTTACTCAGGAAGTTAGTTATCTAATTCTAAAGGTCCGTTTGATAATAACATGAAAAGGAAGGCAGATGAAGAAAAAGGTTTAACCTGCATGGAGGTATATATAGATGAACCCGTGAAGAAAAGTGCCCTATTTTACAACCGCAGTTAGTCAGGAAGTTAGTTATCTAACTCAACATTATCCAATGCAGTTCTAACCTGAGGAACTGTTGATGCTTTAATCTGAAAGATTGTGTACTTAGTTAATGGGACCCAAAATCCATATCAACAGTATTTTGTCAAAGTAACTCGCAAAAAAGAGGGACCTTTTATGTTCTTTTTGGCCCAAAATTCAATTTTTGGGGTCAAGGTTTTGACTGAAGTAGTGACCCTCACTCTCTATATTAATTGGTATTTTAAATTGCGCGCCTTGGGACAAGAAACACTACGTAGCATGAGTCTAGTTGCTCTTTTCTCAAATTGCTTATGCTATTTGGTGCGTGACACACTATTTTACTTTATTTTGCACTAAACTCACACTATTAGACTCAATTGGTAAATTACTCACGCTATTTGGGACCACCAACTTAAAAAAATAAAATGGTAAAAAGGAATCCTAGCCTTCTTTCTTCTCCGCTAGCCGTTCTTCTTTCTTCTCCTCTGAGCCGTTGAACGCTCTTCCCCTCTGGACACAAAAAATGACACAGCAACTAAGCTACTCTCACTGGGAACTTGGAATGAAGATAGACAGCGGGTGAAACCCTAGCTGTGTGTACCGCTCCTCTCCTACTCATTTCCCTCCTCTGAAAACTGAAGGTAATAAAAATTAGTTTTTACTCAATTTTTTCCATGTTCATTTACTCAATTTTTATTCAGTTTCTCTTCAATAAATTAGTACCCTTGGCTCATTCTTGTCCCTTGTTCATTTGGTCAATTTGAAAAGTTACAAGTTTAGAACTTTATGTGTTTGAAATTTTGAATGTGTGTTGAAGTTATTTTACTTAGATTTTTATATTTTGGTTATTTGAAGTATTTTAATGGATTTTTATTAATGTTCTTTTGTATAATATTATTTTTTATTTTTTTATAATCACGCTATTCATTTTCTGAATTGCTTATGCTATTATGCAATTTATGCGCGCTATGAAATTCCAGAACCAAAACGCATGCAACTCGTTATGCTATTACTCATATTAATTTACCTAACATCTTAAGCTTTTAGGGGAGATGATGGTTTAACAAGAAGTTCCAAGGGATGAGGCTTGTCCAGTAAAGAGGAAGAAAACAAATTATTGGAGTTCTATCCGTCACATGCTGCTTGATTTTACATGAACAATTACACATACGAGAAAGAAACGTGAGAAAAATGGTCCCATGTTTGATAATCAGTTGTTAAAATTTTGTTGATCCAGCTGAGGTTAGTTGCAACACAGGTTTAAAGGATCACGAAGCTTTTGCCCTAAGTGAGACTATGCCTATGTGGACATTCAAAAGATTGAAATGGTAGATGCTTCTGCTCATCCTTCCAATAGAGCAGCCTTTTAGAAGAAGAGCATTTGGACCTTAACTCACTATCTGCAAGGGAATGGTATAGTTAATCAACGGAACTACTTTTATTTATTGATTATTGGAGTACTGCAATATCCACTTGGGATTCCATCATTTTATTGTTTTGGTTATGGTGGCAACCATGGTTCTGTTACTAGCCTACCTGACTTTTAAGACAGTTAGAAAAAGGTAGGACTATTGCTGATTGAAAATTCCAATGTTAGCAACATTGTTATCGCCTTTTGTTTTAATAATGATTTGGTGGATGGACTTGGGAAAGGAAGTCTCGCCATTAGTGCAAATTAATTTAATCATGTGTATGCAACCCACCCTTCTTTATGACCACCAATTATTATTGCAGATTTCATCCTTAATAACACAAAATCGCAGCTGTGTGTTAGAAAAAGGATTGACGTGTGCATGCACGACAAGATTCTTAAACACCTTAATAAGTTAATATCATTCTATATGCTAAGTTGGTGCATATCTATTTTATCCATATGGAATTCAAAAGTAAAAGTATTTCACACGGGTTTCTTTAGGGGCCGGCTCATAGTGTGTTCAAAAGTAAAACATTGGTGCTAGATCATTATAAGAACCACAAGAAAGGACCACAAAAAAAGCAACCAATCTTCCGCGTATGTTCGTCTAAAAAGACGCCAGTAATGATGATTATCATCCTGAGTGTCAAAAGCTCCAGTCCAAAGTGGAAAACTAAGAGATTCAACCCCCGGCCCGGGAAGTAGACCAAGCAGAAAACTAAGAGAAAATCGAAGACTATGAGGACTTCAAGCCAATGAGAATCAATTTAACTCCATAATTGAAGTAAATAATTCCTCTTAAGACTTTTGAATTTTTAGTTTTTCCTTGTTGCAAGTTTATTATTGAAGTAAATAACTCCATAATTTGAAGTAATGAATACTAGAATAACAAAGTAACTACTTAGGCATTTTTTATTAAGCCATCAGTCCCATGGAATAGTAAGATTGGAAACTGATACTACCACTTTTGTGACAAATATTCGCTTCACGTAATGGCATTCACGAATATAATTAGAAGAAAAAATTTGGATCCAATCCCTCAGATTGAACATTCTTTGGATGAGGTTCACTACCTTTTTTTCTAAAGATACCGTGTGGTCTCAGACAAATATAAATAAAAGTATAACCTGAGATATATACTGTGTAACTTGAGACAAACAAATACTGTAAAGTTGAATCTTTGCCAGAGACAACTAGTGTGAGGCACATATACTGTGAGTCAAATGTCAGGTGAGAGACAAGAATTGTCTCTCACACACTAGTTGTCTCCGGTGAGGACTCAATTTTATAGTATCTGTCTGTCTCAAGTTATACCGTATCCGTATTTATATCTGTCTCAGGTTACACAATATTGTATATATGCAGAGATCGCATCTTAAGTTACACAGTATCTATTTCAGGTTACACAATTTTGTATATATGCAGAGACTGCATCCTAAGTTACACAGTATCTGTTTCAGGTTACACAGCGTTTTATGTGTAAAGACCGCATCCTCTTCTTTTTCAAGTGAGAGATGGCATCTTTTAAAGTTTCCATGTAAGAGACTAGATGCTAAAAACCCCTTATTACAATGGAAGGAGAGAAATTGATTGATTAATGCAGTTTTAGTAGACAATATTGATTCACCTGGATGCGTTCATAATGACATCTAGGTTTCACTTCAAAGCTATTAACACGCACATCCGACTGATATTATTGCGTAAGCTGAGAATTTATCCAGAATATTTTTGTCAAAATTAAGGTTGACCGATAATTATACAGTTGTTGAATAGAAATTGATATAGATCATCTGTTTCAATGTTGAAGAGCCTGCCTCTCGGAAATTGATGGTGCTGGTGCCATAAATTGCCATGGATGATTTTGCCGGATATAAACAAAATATGATCAATTTTAATAAACTAGATTTATGTATATACACGCAATACGTGTGCAATTTAATGTGTTATAAACAAAATCCCATCACTTTTGCGAGTAATAAAATCTCTTGTTTATGCTATATAAAAATATATTTTGTTAAAAAAACAGAGAAAAAAAAAAGATTACAGTGAATGCACGGTTGTTTAAAAATTAAGTTCAACAATTCAACCTAAACAGATAGACAAAAGGGGAGAAAAAATAACTTGAAATCTTGAAAAAAATAATGAAGCCATACATCAATAGCTGTTAGATGGCCATCAGTAACTTTGTTATGAGAAAAAGAGTATACTATAGTAGTTATATTATTCTTATTTTTACCACAAGAGTAAAGTAAGAATACCATTTTTTATAATTCAAACTATGACTTTTCCAAAAATTTAAACCTTCATTCTATTTCTAAAACCCGAACCACACAAGCCATTAATTAGATATTATCAATGTAACGCTAATAACACATTAAATACTTGTATGTTATATCTTAAGGCATAGTTCTATTGCTTTAGTAAAAGTCATTTATACTTTTGCAATAATACTAACGTGGACCCAAGCCAAAGCTTGTTTATTTTGAAAACCTCAAATCCACATCTTTTACTACATACTTGCACCTTTTATATATATATATATGTGTGTGTGTGTGAAGTGATGATGAGATCCAATGGTTCTTTTGAGAAAGGATTCAAACTATGGTAGTTCATGTAATAACTTACATTTTTAACGACTTGGCCAAACTTGAATCTCACATGTCCTTGGTATTCAGCAAGTGTTAAAAAGAAAGCATATTAAGGTGGAGACAGCATGCTCTCAAATACCATAAGAAGCGCATTATTGGTTTGATAATTGACATGCAAGCACTTTTAAGTTATGGGAAATTTTATTTACATCATAAAATAACTTAAAATTATTGAATACTTAAAATCATTACGATAGTACACTAAAAGTCTTAAAACACCACTAGATACACTACGTCACTTTTTAACAAAATCAAACTTTTCATTCCCCTCTCTATCTCTTTCTAACATAGAATAAAAAAGTAAAACCCCAAATCAAATATTTGCATACATTAAATTAATGTTCTTGGGCAAATGATTTAGTTATACTGTCGTATATTATTCAAAGATTAAAAGTAGAATATTCCTTATGCATAATCATTTTTCTCTAGTCAACTACACAGTATCAAATTTGATACAAAATTTTACAAGTTGCCAAAAATAGTGTGATAGTTTGGCAACAAGTTAGCTAAATTTGAAGAACAAAATTCGGTAAAGATTAACTAATGCTAAAATATTATACTAAATTCGACAACTCGTTAACAAATTATTGTACCAAATTTGGCACTGCGTAACCTAGTAACTAACCGTTAATGTTTTTATACTTTTTTAACTTAAATCTATTTAGTACATCACAAATTAAATATTATATTTATTACACGAAACACTACATACATTTCTTAATTTTACTACAAAACAAATTATAGTGTGCACGCTTGTTTTTTATACCTTTTTTTTTATGTGATGATTTCAAGTTCTCCTGTAGTGTCAATAGAATTTTAAACCATTATTGGCATAATCCTCAACAATATCTACAAGATCCGTTAAGAAAATCATAACCATTGTCGTCATTCACACATCCTCTAAACGTTTAGGCCTCGTTGGGTTAAGCAAGAAAAGTTGTTTCTCCCCAAACCAAACGGAACGTAAAAGTTTAACGTAAAATAAAAAAAAATAAAAATACGGTAAAAGATTAACGTAAAATAAAAAAATAAAAAATATTGCAAGCCGAAAAAACCAGGCATTAATGCATTGGCAATCCAAAACAATCATGTTAGTACTTGTATGGACTATGATAGTGAGTACTAAAATTCGAGCTCTAATAATTACCATAATCGGACTTCAGAAAAAAAATAGTTGCCATAATCAAAGACTACCTTAATTTTCTTAAGAGCGCACTAGGGAAGTTGGGCGATAGACGGAGGCCTAGCACCCAGAGGGGTACAAGACGTCTAGACTAGATCGCTGAATTTTGTTTATTTGTTATATTTCAAACATATGATATTACTAATAGGTAACTTTAGAGCTTTACTTTATAAAACGACATCAAAAGTTCATCAAAAGAATATTTCTCTTAATCCAAACATGAAACTAAAAATGTCTGACCGGGACAAAAATATTCACCTAAATTCAAAGCCTAACATCACCTCTAGCGGCACCAAAATAATGCTCGGCCAGCAGCAACCACGCACCGCAAGTGGAAATTAATCGAGATGTGAGAAAGGTAGCCCGAACACCCCAAGGGATAACCCTCGAACCAAAGAAATAATAATATCACCTCCAGATAACTCCATAACTCCACAATCACCTCATCATTCTTTTTCAAATCTCTCCTACCTTTTCAAGTAGCTCAGACTTTTATCTCGAATGGAACAGACAACGTAGCAGGAGCTAGGGCTGCAAATGAACAAAACTACTTGTCGTGTTATGAACTTGGCTCGATAAGTTTTGAAACACTGTAAAACTATGTTAAACTCAAGCTACTTCAGCACGGCTCGGTTCAAAGCCTGTACAAATATATAAGCTCAAAATGTTTTAAAAAACAAGATTGAACAATCCACTGATCTGCTCGACTCTAGTTTTCAACCCTTGCTGGATCCAGACCTAAAGCAGTGGCTCAGATTCAAACCCTAGAATATAGCATCTCCATAAATTTTGATAAGATGGTCAACAATCTTGCTTCTACTAGACCCTATCATGTGCAACATGCATGTCAAAGTAGCAGACTCTAAAGATGAACGGGCACATACCAAAGTAGCAGATTTAAAAACAATTCTCCAATACTCAAAAACTAGAAAGCTCTTCGTAAAAAATGAGTCACCAGTAGAAGCACATGTAACTATGACAACCAATGTTTCATATGATACCATTTCCATAAACTTTTGCCATGAAAACCATCAATGCTACAAGAAATAATATTTTGACCTACGAGTTCTACAACCCTGCCGCACGGTGCAAGTGATAAAACTTACTGTATTTTACCACCACTAAGTCTAAAAAGCATGCAAGAATGACAGTCAAAGGTACAAATGTTAACTCCATCATGAAGTATCAAAACTCTCACTCAGCCAAAAGAACCTAATATTGTGTTTCCTATGTGTGTGGACTAGGGCCTGATTGGAGGGTTTAAAGACTATATGTACCCATGGAGATTAATCAGTTGCTCTGAGAGGCGTGGGTACCCCAAGTTATCACAAAAAAGAATCAAAAGATAGTGATGTAATGGAAAGTAACAAGAATTAACTTGTCCTTCAATACACCAGGCCAGAAGTATTTGAACACTAATTTTCATATCAGAAGTTAGATGAATAAGAGAACCAACTCCACCAATGCGGTGAAATCATATATAATTATGTAAACAAGGAATCTTATGTTAAAACTTAAGCAGTTGAATACACCTCGGCACTGACAACGATGTAGATACACAGTTACCTTCAAGGCATCCAGTGGAACACAGTTCTTGTTTTGTCAAAAAAATGTGTCAGATTCACCACGCATAGCAGAAAGATTTATTCATTGTAATCATATATATTCCATCCCAATGAGAAAATGAACATAATGATTATATATAAAATTCTCAAAACCCGTGCAAAATAGATGAACAGAATATAATAAATAGCGATCATGAAGCTACAAAGTAAACTGTAAACCACACTAGTGATCATCAAACAGCAAGAAAACCCCTATGGCACCAAAATGATGCATTTTGGGACACTTTGGCCCTTAAAATATTTTCATGTTTAATTGTCCCTTAAACTATCAAAATATGACCCCTAGTGGCCCTTTAGTGTTGATGGCGGCAAATATGTTAGGAAAAAAGCTTCGTCGCTGAAAGTATATCTTGGGCAATGAAACCTCTAATTTGTCAAAAACATTTGTTGTTAAAAGTGAATGTTGGTGACAAAACATGAAATTTTCGCCCAAAGAACAGTTTTAGCGACAATTCTAATTGCACTACAACATTGGTTGCCTTTAACCCAGGAGGGCCGATGGGGCAAAGTTTTGAAAGTTTTTAAGGTTCAATTAAACACAAAAGCTTTTTAAGGGCCAAAGTAGAACATAATACCTAGTTTAAGGGCCATAGAGGTTTTTACTCTCAAATATTTGTCATATGGGAGCTTTGGGGGAAATACTCAAAGTTGTAGCGGACACAATAGAAAAGTAAACAATCCACTTCAAGTGTAATTTGAAATGTCATAATTCAATCTCCAAAAAATAGAGAAATCATTTTGGGGGTCATTATTAGACCTCTGAAGAATATAACTGGAAGAAAAGAAGTAAATCACGTCTACTGGTGCCAGCTGCCACACAGCTACCAAACCAGCCTGAATCATCAACATGAAAAACAGTATCGATGTGCTATCACCAAGTACAGCAACAACCGAGCAAGGAAAATATTGGCTAATCACTTGACAGCTACAGCCACGATCTCATGTGCTGTAACATGCAACTAGCATCAGGTTAAGCTATAGTGATAAGTGACAAGTGCACGCACTAAAAAATGTTTCTACACAAATAAAGTAAGGGTGTGTTTGATGAATAAGTTGGAAAATGATTGAAACACTACTGAATTTAATGAGAGATTGGAAAATAGACTGGTGATTTAGTGACATGCTCTAATTCTTTTTTGGATTTTCCATGGAATCCAACTATTTGCATGATGGGTAAGAAAAATATTCCAATGAAAAAGGGGAATAGATGGAGAATGTCTCACTAGATCACTCATCTGTTTTTCTAACTTCCCATTAAACTTAATTTTTTTTCAATAACTTGTCAGCTTTTTTTTATCAAATGGACCTTAAAAGTAGAAGATCTAACAGCCAGGGATAAAATAGGTGAAGTCGAACTGAAAACAGGAAACAAGATGTATCTGTCACCATGTCTAACCTCATGCCACCAATGTCCCTCCCAGAAGTAGGTCTCATATTAAAATCAGCAAAACAGAATAAACGGAGCTGAAGATAACAGCATCAGCTACAGGTAAAGGCATGTGCACTCCACCCATCTTTAGGGTCATCACAGCAACTAAGGCTCCTTTTCGGGCCCAAAAATATAGTCAGCCAAAATATGAACAAGGATCAACTCAAATTTCAAAATCCCAATGTTACTTCAGTAAAGTTGCAAGTCTTACCAATCAAAACATCATCATAGATTAATGTTATCATATTGTAGTTTGCAACCAGCAAGAAAATTGACATCAACCAACTGCAAAGTAAAAACAGCATCAACAGCTGCTGCATCATCTCACCAATCAGCTAGAGGCAGCCAGTACATGGTCCATCACAAGTCAAAATTTCAGCTTTCCAAATTAATATTGATGAAGATGCATGCCTAACCAAAAACTTAATGAGAGGCTCGAAGAACCATGCAAAATCTAATGCCAATGGATGATGAATTTCCACCCAAAAACAGGATAACTCAAAAATAAAACCCATTTGCAAACACCGACGAAAATTTAATAACAGCGATAATGGAGAAAATATCAAAACAAGTACAAGTATGCGTCAAGCGCAACAAAATGGTTAACCTTAAAAAAGTATGACTGGGCAATCAGTTCTAGCATTCATCTAGAGATCAAAACATGAAAATCTTGAATATGTCCCCGCAAAACAAGTCTGTAAATGTACTCAACCAAGGCAAGCACAAATTTCCTTACTCCTGCAAAACAACAAAATCCAAACCACCAGTTTAGTCAACCTTTGTATCCAATCAGAATAAGAGCCCATGTTTGACTATCTCATTTATTAAGAATTAACTAATTTCATCACAATCAATGGTTTAGAACAAAACTTGTTTCCCAAATTGAGTTTTGGCACATTGATTATGTTCTAAAAAGGAAAGCGGACTCTTAATTTGGTACATCTCAAAAAGGAATAATGCTCTTAATTTGGAATGGAGAGAGTAAAATAAAGGGAAAAAAAGGATTGAACTTGAAAAACTCACATCAGCATCAGAATTACGAGGAGATGGGGATCTTGGCGAAACACTTTTTGGAGTTGGGGAGCGTACTTTGTGCCTTCGTCCAACAGGACTTCTGTCCCTTGAAGGAGGTGTCCTTCGTGGTGATGGACTCCTTCGAGGGCTGGGGCTACGGCGAGCAGGAGAGTCACTTCAACACAAATCAATTGCATGAGATAAATAGGTTACAAAGGCGAGTACATGAAGAAAAATAAAAAGGACCAAAAAAAATACCTTCCATAAGACCCACTTCGACTTCGCCTGTCATCGTCATATCTGCCTCTTCTACGATCTTTCCGGTAGTCAGGACTTTCACTGCGGCTCCGACTCCGACGACGATAATCTCTTTCTCTACCCCTGTGGTGGTCACGGTCAGATCTACCCCTACTTCTACTGCGACTTCTCCTCCTGTAATCTCTGTCCCTATATTCATCCCTGTGCCTGAAATATTTCCAGGATGAAAATAAATATGCATTACATTTGCAGTACATAGTTTTGTAATCAAAAAAATCAAATATTGGAACTATTATATCAAGGGGCAGTAGACCCCCTGTGAGTTTAATGTGGAGATCAGCTGAGTTGGTCGAGGAAATTAATATAGAACCAAACAATTCCCGTGTTTTGCTGATCGAGCAAACAAAAAAAGCAAGGAATTCAATGAAGAAACAAGTGAACTTTAAATGAAAATATTCCATGTTGATATGTTGTCTTCTTATTTGATGCTTGGCTAGAATGAAAACACACCTATACGGTTACTGTAAACTTGATGGAATAGATTTTTTATTTTCTTTTTGTAGAATAGATAATTAAGAGTTAAGAATGTAACAAAGGCACCAGATGGCATGGTCAGCAAGGTTTTCTAACGCTCAATTTTCATTAGGATAAATATAACCCGAAATCTTCAAGAAAACAAGGATGTATTAAGGGAATAACATAGTTCATCTAGAACAACAATTACAACATGTACCCAAAATTCTCAAAATGTGCTTAAGCAACCCAAGTGCCTCCTGAAGTGGAATACAGAAGGAACAATACTTGGTTGGTGCCTTTCATAAGCATCTTTTGTAAACGACCCTTACCTTGGCCGAGGACTGTCAAAATATCTTGTAAACAGCCCTTACCTTGGCCGAGGACTGCGGCTCCTTGACCTTCCTATTTTTTCCACCGGTTCTAGTATCCTCCCTTTATGACTGAAAACCAAAACCACATAGCTCGCTTAAACAGCTCCAAATCATGAAAACAACAACAGAAACTCACCACTTCAAACCAGCTAAACTATAAAAACGTATTACAAGAAACAATGCTGCATTAAAATATTTTTGTAGATGTTCTCTCTGGTCTCAATGAAGAGTCAGCATTCAAAAGTCAAAAGCTATAAGAAGAATAATTCAATGGCCCAAATTGGTACACAATGCATTTGGCTAATAAAAAAGGGGCGCCGGGCTACTAATTGCAATTAGTTGAAATTATGTATTGCCTGATCAAGTGCATTTTGTGTCCCAACTTTTCCTCTGAACTTTGTGGCTATCACTACTATTGGGCAAAAAGCTCATGTATGTATGAACCAAATAAGTACGCTTGGGAAAGGACAAAGCATAGGAAATCAACCCATTACATAAAAATAAGATATGTGTGTGCCTAACATTTATGTGTATCTTTAAGCAAAGTAATTGACTCACATTCGTTCAGCATTAGGCCCGTACTTGGCAAATTGAACCATTATCTCCCTCCCATCAACAACTCGTCCTAACAATGTAAACATTAATACAGTTAATAAAACTCCACAACTGATAAATGTTTTGGGACAAAATTACAAGCTCAAAATCAGAATTTACCATCAAGCTTCTCAACAGCCTTCTGCGCCTCATCTGCATACTTATACCTAACAAATGCAAAACCCCGCGAATCTCCAGTCCTATAAATACAATGTACATCACATGCATTATAATAACTCACTAAAAAATGGATATATATGATAAAGCCAAGATTGATAAATTACAAAGTTAAGAAACTTACACCGGTGTAAGACCCATCCATAATTTTTTCTCAGATTCATAATTCATCAATTCAACAATCAGATAAGCTATTTCTATTGTGTTTATCAAGCATGCAAAGTTTCAAATCAAGCATATAGTTGTAGTCATTTAATCACTATACTTAGTTTTGCTTAATTTTTAGACCAACTCTAAGGCTTGTAACTTAATATATAATATGATTATGATAAGGGACTTGTGCGTCTCTAATTAATTTATTTTTTAGCATGCATCATTGATATATACTAATTATCTAATTTAAAGCCAAGATTGATAAATTACAAAGTTAAGAAAAGGTTATTGGCGAGCTTAAGGTGGTGTTTGTTTTTACACTTTAATGCTGAAGGGACGTCCTTCCATTCAGCATTATTAAGAGGTCGAAGAGATGTTTGTTTTCTCACCTCTCAAAAATTCAGCATTAAGGATGCTTAATTTAATTTTAGTGAAATTTTATTCCAATGATCTGATAAATATAAGAACCAATAAGAGCATTCAAAGCCCAAAAAAAAAAAATCAAACATAATTTGAACAACTTACATTCAACCTTAAGCGTTCGGTTTTCAGCAATCAGAGGTTAAAATATAAAATGATCCTATTCTTCATTGTTTTACGCGGTAAGTTGAATTTTCCCTTTATAATAAAAAAAATCGAGTTGTGGAGAGAGAAAGGAAGTGATACCTTCGATCTCGGGGAATGAAGACATCAACGACCTTGCCATACTTGTCGAAAAGAGGGAATAAATCATCTGCACTGGTTCCTGATGAAAAACAATTGCGAGAATTTTTCAATATATATAGATCATATCATCATGGAGAGAATATGAAGAATTAGGGCAAACGAAAAGGAGTAATTACGGAAGGTGATGTTGAGAACGAGAAGAGAGTATGTGTCTCTAATATCTGGAGGACCGGCTCTTCCAAAGTGCGACATTGAGAGAGATCGAGAGAGAATACTAGGGTTTTGATTTGAGGTAAGAATGGTAACCTGATAGAGGTGATAAGGCCCACTTCCAATGGTGCAAGAATATTATAAATTACTTTATTAGCCCCTAAATTATTGTTCTAAGTCAATTTGGTCGGTCAGCTATCAATTATGTCATTTTGGTCCTTCAACTATTGATTCGTCTATTGGGCCCCTCCACCCAACTACCTATCGTGCAGACTGCCCCAACAAATTACTGACCCAATTTGGCCGGGTTAGGCGGGGTGGGCTTGTTATAATTTATAAGCTTTGCAGGCTATATATGGATACCTGCCCAGTTCAAATATGTAATTTATATGTAATTCTGTAAAATTACAAAATAAATCAATAGGGTAGAAAACACATGTAATTACAACTTGATCAAATACCATCTTATATTTTTATTTTGAGAAACTAATAGTATCATACGTATAACACTTACGTAGAGTGTGCCACAAAACCAATATGTGTTTATTTACTTACTTTCACAGCAAAATAACCAATGTGGCTCAACATTTAGACTCCATCCGGTAACAAGATGAAAAAAATAGAAAAAAAACAACTGATTTATGTGAAAAATTGATAAACAAGTTGAGTGATGTGGTGAAATATTTTTCATCTCAAGTTCATTTTTATAAGTATATATCTTTCATCCTTCTTTATTTTTTGTGAAAATTTTTCTTTATTATTGCCTAAAGAAAAATTTTATATGGAAAAGGCAAATAAGTTAGAGAACATATTGCATCTCTCAATTTAATTTTTAACTTTTCACACAAATAAATTATTTAGCTTATTATCGAAGCCCAATATTGCAGTGCACCACTTTAATACTAATTTTGTGGCATTTAATTATTATACTCATTCTAACCGGATGACCATGAACAATGTTTAAGTAAGAATAGAGGAAAATATAGTCTAATGTTTCCCAGCCACCCCATAAAAAAACATCAACACTGAATTTAAGGCTAACAATGTCTCCAATACAACTATGAATTGGAAGAAAACGAAGTGATTCATATCATACATGCATATTGAATTGAAAAAAAAATCATCTCCAATGCAACTATGAATAAAAAATATGAAGATGATGTGGCAAAAATTGGAGAAGACAGCGTGAGGTTGACCATCTACATCTAGAGGGTCTCTTAGACAATATCTAAGTGACACACCATCATCTTTTACTTTCATACTTTAATTTTCAAACTTTTTAAATTTTAACTTTTATTATATATTTTTATTTTAAACAAATTTTATATTATTGAAAATTATTCTCCATACTCTTTCAAACAAAATCCAAATTCATTATAAAAAATGACAAGGACAAACTTCTAAAAGAATAGCATTGGAGATCGTATTTTTAGAATATGACTATGAAGATGGGAATTATCGCCACATAGGAATCATGTCTCTAGACATGTTTACATGTCCACATTTCTCATAAATTCAATTCATATTTACATTGGAGATGCTCTATAGAAAATTTTAACACAAAGAAATTGTTAATTTGTGGCATATGGTTACATACTAGCTAGTGTTTAATTACTTAAAAATATTGTAGAAATGTGAGGGTATGATTTGTTAAAAAAAAATCTGAGGCAATATTTAATTGATTTTCTTTTAAAAAATCTCAAAGTTCCAGAAAATCACAAACGTTATAAAGTGATTTTATTAAAAATAAAGATTAAGTCTGGATCGATCTTGGTCTGGTGTACATAAAAAGGGGAGGTGGACCTGACTTGACCTCTCAAAATCATCATAAAATAAATCAAGTTTGAAAGATGCATGTGCTGTATAAAATAATTCACAGTTCAAATGTGGGGCTCTCGAAAACAATGATCATATTTTTAAGTATTGCCCTAGAGCTACCGAGGTATAAGGATGGCAAAAAAACCCAACCTGGCGGGTTTCCGATCCAACTCAACCCAGATAGAGGGGGTTCGGGTTTTGACAGTTTAAAATTTGACCCGACCCGCCCTGCATACTTATATAAAAAAAAATATATGTTAATATTAATTATGTATAGCATTTTAAGAATCCCTAACCTCATTCGGATGGAATATATTTTTATATAGATAATAAATATGTTAGTGAATTTTGTAAATAGATAAAATAAAGATTATTTTTGTTTGTTTAAGAATAATCAAGATAGAATATATATGTGTATGCTATTGTGCTTTTTTTTTAAAAAAAATTGAAAGGTAATGCGCCAGTTGACAGTGCATAAACATATAATAATATAAATGCATAAAGAATGAATTTTTTTTATGAACTTACGAATTCAGGGAGGGGAAGGGCGGGGCGAGTTCGGGTTTTACGGCATAAACGCGGAGCGGGTTTGGGTTCTAAAAAATAAACCCGCATTAGGTTTGGGGCGGGTTCTAGGCGGAGTATTTTAGATGCGAGTCGGGTTTGGTATTGGCCAAACCCGCCCCGAATCTGACCCGTTGCCATCCCTACCTGGGTATGGTTTACAACTCCATCTAGTTTGATGATTAACAATTATGCTAATATGGATTTCAAATCATGGCTGGATATAAATGTCAAAAGCACGCAATTTGAAGAAAAGAAACTTACTGCTAATGTCCTTTTTATTTCCTCCCACATGTATGGTGAAAGTTAATACTGATGGAAGCTGCCTAGGCAACCTAGGTCCGATGGTTTGGTCGTGTAGCACAAGATGACCAAGGAAATTGGCACAAGGGATTTGCGAGCTTCATTGGAAGAGCTACCATACTTAAAATTGAGTTGTGGGCTCTCCGTGAAGCAATGATACTGATCAAAAAGAAACGGTGGCAATATGCGATTGTGGCGGTTGTCTCCATTAATGTCATGGATCTCCTGAAGGGAGAGGACGATGAAAATCACCCCTCAAAGTGATAATTCGAGACTACAAAAGCATCATAACCGAGCTAAATCTATCCGCCAACCAAACCCTTCGGGAGGGTAATAGGTGTGCTGATGTTATGGCCAAAATTGGAGTTACTCAAATGGAGAAGCTTGAAGTTTTTCACCATGTTCCATCGGTGGTGAAAGGTCTACTGGAGGTAGACAGCATGGGAGTTAGTTTCCCCAGCGGTTGTTATTTTTTTTTTCTTTTTTGTGTACCAAAAAAAAACAAAAAAACAAAAAACCAACCAAGTGGGTTTGATGTAGGGGTGAATTTTTACATTATTACCATACCAATATGTACCACACCGTACCATTATTAAAGTATACCAAATTTTGGTAATGGTACAATACCAATCGGTACTGTACCATACCAAAATAATATGGTACAGTACTGGTACAAAAAATCAATACCGATGGTATATTGTACCATATCGAAATTTTGATACGTACTATGGTATACCGTACCGCACCGTACCATACCAATTGTAAGGGTGAATTTGGTAAAATACCATACCGAGTACCGTACCAAAATTTTAGTATGCCAAAATCCATTACCATTGCATTACCAAAACTTTGATATACCGAAATATTGGTCTAGTAAGGTACATTACCAAAAAAATAAATCCTAAAAATAATAATAAAAAAACACAATAGCAGCTTTCTGAGCAAATATTCAAATACACATCAACTATAGCAACAAAAAATAAAATAGAAAACTGCTGGACAAACCTCATTAAGAGATAAGAATTCATGGCTTAATCCTTTAGCCAAAAAAGATACTGTATTGAAGAAGATAACTTATATTGAAAGTATACGATTTATAAAATTAATTCACCCTTTCTAATATATTCTCAGGTTAAGCTTTTTCTTAGAAAAAGAAACATTCAGCTCCTCATTTTATTAACTAAAGCGACATGAAACCAACTCTCCATAGTCCATAGCGTAACCTGTCATCACCTAATTCAACGACACAAGAACGCATACGTTACTACAATTGTTAAATAGGATTTTAGAACCTACTGAAATTTGTATGATTTTTTTGTAACAAGATATCACATGACAGTACTCTAGATATAACTTACATATTCTCTCTTGGAAGGAAAGTTAATTAGTTATGAATTCTAATATATCTAATCGTCAATTGTAAAATTTATACACATTGTGAAATAGGACACTCGATTATATTTAAAAAATGAATAAAAATCTGAATATGGGACTATGCAAATAGAAAAGTGATATCAATATACTTATGTTGAAAATTGTCTTCTCGAGAAATTGTGAAACTTATAAACTGATGGATAGAGAAACTAACAAGTTAATTAATCTGTGAGCTGTGGGGATATTGGACCATTCATCTCTAATTTAATTAATTTGTGGGTTATGGGCTATGTGGGTATTGGAATATTGGACTATTGGTAATTAATTTGGTAATTTATTAGTATTTGGTATAATTGACACAATTAGTACAGTTTAGTACGGTATACTGCCGGTAATGAGTTTGAGTACCGGTGCCATACCAAATAAATTCGGTATGGTACAATACCAATTAGTATTATACCATTACCAAATTTCAGTATATTTTGGTAATGGTTCGGTTTGGTATAGATTGGTACGGTTTTATTGGTATATTTTCTCACCCCTAACCAATTGTACCATTAATACCAAACATTATTTTGTTTAGATTTTAATACAAAAAACCAAAATAATACTAATATACCACAACATTTACCAATAACATTTAGATCAAGAGTCCAGATTTGAGTTAACTAAGGTTTCACTTTCATACTATCTTAAAGTTTTACCGTCTCACTCGCAAACATGCCGCCCTCTCTCTCTCTTCTTCTACACATTTTCTTTTATTCTTCTATTTAGATCTGAAACCGCTAAATACATATGTGGCACTACCACCCAACCATTGTCGTACACAATATTTAATTTCAATCACTTCATCTACCTTCGCCCTTTACAATTCTACCGAACCTATTTCAATCTGTTTGAAGTTAATTTCTCATATCTCTCTCTTTCATATTATTTCCTTTTTTTTTGTTATATTCTACACACCCATAATGATGAATTAGCAATTTAAATAACATATCCATGTATCATTCAGCTTCTCTTAACTAATCAAAGGTTAATCCTATTAAACTTTAAATATCATTTATCTTTATTTTTTTTAATCGTGTTAAACTTTAATCATTCGGCTTCTAAGTATTTAAAAGATGTGTATATATAGATTATAATGCAATAATATTTATACATGGTTTAGTGTTTTGGAATAATTGATTGCAAAAACTTAATTAAAGGCAAGTAAAAATAACTTAATTGTTTTGTTTTAGCAAAAAATGCTTACTTTTGATCGCTCACTTTTAGTTTTATTTTCAAGATTGATTTTTTGGTAATGTATCGTACCACACCATACCATACCAATATTTTGGTACACCGAATTTCGGTATACCGAAAATTTGATATGGTAATAGCAATGAATTTTAACGTACCAAATTTTTAATACAATATTTTTGCTATAATACGATATTGTACCAAAACCACCCGTAGTTTGATGTACATAAAAAGGGTAGGTGGACATGACTTGAACTCTCAAAATCATGAAATAAATCAAGTTTGAAAGATGGGCTTTATAGAACAGCTCACGGTTCAAATCAAGTGGGTTTGATGTCCATAAAAATGGGAGGTGGACATGACTTGATCTCTCAAAATCATGAAATAAATCAAGTTTGAAAGATGGGCTTTATAAAGGGTGGTGTTATTTCCACCCCACAAACTACTTGCTTTCACTCCCACTCTCACTACCACTCCCACCAACTATCTTTTACTCATTAACACTCCCACTACTTCTTTTACCACTCCCATTTTAATATACATAGATTAATGATTAATTATATTTAACCATTAATCATTAATCCTCCTCCTCCTCCTCCTTCTTCTTCTTCTTTTTCTTCCTCTTCTTCTTCTCAACAATGGTTTCTAAAATTTTATATTCATTTAACCCTTAATGCAACACAAACTAATTATAATTAATCATTAATTCTTCTTCTTCTTCTCAACAATGGTTTTTAAAATTTTACATTCATTTAACCCTTAATGCAACACAAACTAATTATAATAAATCATTAATTCTTCTTCCTTCTCTTCTTTTTCTTCTTCTTCTTCTTCTTCTTCTTCTTCTTCTTCTTCTTCTTCTTCTTCTTCTTCTTCTTCTTCTTCTTCTTCTTCTTCTCAACAATGGTTTTTAAATTTTTGCATCCATCTACTCATTGGTCCCTTACAACCGTGGCCTCCTTGTATCATATTTTAGCTTTCGGGACCTTACATAGCCCTCTAAAAATCGAGTATTGAGAACAATTTCGGTTCTCTATGACCGAGGTTCATCCACTTCCTCGATCCCTCACAACCGAAGTATTCTGGACTATATTTTTAGCTCTCGGGACCTTACATCGGTCTTTAACAACCGAGTATTTTGAATAATTTTGGTTTCATAGGACCGAAATTTATCAAATTGCTCGGTCTCCTAGGACCGAAGTTGTCTGAAATATAATCAAATTACACATTTGGTCACCGAAAACCGAATAAGTGCTTAAATTTCGATTTCCCGTAACCGAGGTAACCTGTTCTAATGCTCTAATTCGTTTTGTTGGTACAATTTTTTTTTTGATATTAACTAAAGAAAATAAACATTAAACATAATAAAAACAAACATATCTTTCTTTCATTAGGTTTTTCTACTTTGATAATCCTTGATTTGCTATTCTCTACCATTCTCTACAACTTAAGGTTTTTTTTTGTGTGACATTAATGGAGATTTTGTGTGTTTTTGTGAGTTACTTTTGAATTTTTGTTGGCTTTTGAAATGAATTGAATGAGATAGAATGTGTTAATTAGATCTGAATTTTTGTTAATTATTAACCATTGAGTAAAAATCATAGAGAAGGAGAAGAAGAAGAAGAAGAAGAAGAAGAAGAAGAAGAAGAAGAAGAAGAGGAAGGAAGAGGAAGAGGAAGAGGAAGAGGAAGAAGATGAAGAGGAAGAAGAAGAAGAAGAAGAAGAAGAAGATGATGATGAATAGTAATTAATGTTAATGAGTAATTAGTTGGTTGAAAATAATTAATTGAGTGGGGTGGAAATAGGAGTTTAGAACTTTTTTTGTTGTGGGAGTGGAAGCAAGTAGTTTGTGGGGTGGAAATAGCACCACCCTTTATAAAACAGCTCACACCAGCTCACAGTATTTAATCGATATCTATATTATATAGTATTATGAAAGAAGTAGTAACATTAATTAGTCAATAATTTTTTTTATATATATTTTTTATGGTAGTAACATTAATTAATCATTAATTATTTTTCTTATATTCTTAATGCATAATAGTAAAATAATAATTATAATATTTTTTAATATATCTATTACTATATAGTAAAATGGAGGAAGTATAGCAATTTATGCAATCTTTAATTACTTTTATAAATAACTCTTGTTTTGCATTCCTTCTTGATTGTTTGGTCTTTTTTCTCTTTACTATTATCGCATTGCTTATTAATAATAGTTATGATAATGTATATATATTTAACTTATCGTTGTTTACAATTCTATCATTTTCTCTTAACTAGGTATATTAGTTATTTTGCACTAATTCAAAAATCTTTTTATACATACCAATTTTTATTTTTATTTTATATACTTAAGTTGTTGAATTAATCACTTATTTGTAATTAATTTACTTTTATATTTTTGTAGTTGCATTAGATGAGTATTTTTACATGAGTATTTTTGTTTACCATTATACTTTATATTTTTATATTTATATAATTGGAAGCATTTACATATTTCATTAATTAAAACGTCCACACATTGCATGGGTTACACATTTGTTATATAGTATTATGGAGAAAGTAGTAACATTAATTACTCATTAATTATTTTTCTTATATTCTTAGTAATAATAACATTAATTAATCATTAATTACTTTCTTATATTCTTAATGCATAATAGAATAATAATTATAACATTTTATAATTTACTATTTAGTATTATGGAGGAAGTAGCATCAACTTTTTTTTTAAAAATGGCTTTAAATTTATAGTTTTATTTTCAGTTTATCATAGCAGATGAGTGCACTATCAACTATTAATTAGGTTGAAATTAACAAAGTAAAAGTTGCAAAATTAATTTAAAATAGACGCAATATATAGTTTATTCCCCATAAGCAACATATTTAAACCAATTATTTGGTAAAGTGATCAGAGAGACAAACACTACTGATATTACATATTTGTTTTAATAATATGGGTAGCTAACTTGTATAATAGTAATCTCCTTAGAATAATCCAAGCAAAGGAAATAGATTTTTATGATGGTATTTAATTTGTTGTGTATGATATAATCATTAGTTTTATATTAAACCAACACTTTTAAATAGCACTTCCTAATCCACTCTAACTCAAATCTTTAGTAGAATTTAAAAACTTTCTACTTTTGATTCATTAATCACTTTTAAAGTTTTGCTCATGGAATTAGTTTGTAATATTTATTTATACAATATAACATATTTATTTACGTGTCATGATAAAATTATAGGATACTAATAGTCATATAAGCAGAATATTTTTTTTTAAGATTCAAATACGCACCGCACCCTTCACATTTTCTCTAATTAATAGTCATATGCATTTGCATATATAATTATTTTTACTAAATTATATAATACAATGTCTGTTTGCAAATAATTTTAAATTATCCATACATTGTTAAAAAAAAAGTTTGTTAAACGCTAGTGAATTACACGGGTTATTAATTAATTTTAAATGAAAATACTCTCAATATATAATTATTTTTACAATATAATATATTTAATATTTTGATGCAAACTAAGAATACATTAACTTTTGCAATTTATTTTCATTTTTCTTGATATTAATCAAACAGACGCAAAATATTTTTGTCTTTATAAAAAAAATCCTAACATTAGAAATACATTTTACAATATTGAATTTTCAATATTACTAGCTAGGGCATTAACAAGCACTGAATAGCCTAAAAGGACGTCTAACCAAACATATAAATAATAATGTCGTAAGGTCAATTGGGAATCGGCAACAGCTAGTCCTCCTAACTTAATGACTCATTTTTATTTATGTTTTATTTTTTTTAACAACAAACAAGAAAACAATAGTTAATGCCTCATTATATATTCAGTATCTTTTTATTATTATTAATTTTTTTTATTTTTTTTATAAATGTTCAGTTTCCTGTTTAATACAAAGTATTTGAATTGCCTATTCAAGTGTCTTGAAACTCTATTAGATTCGACAATTTTAATGTTATTTAATATTAAACACGATGAATTATTTGTTTTTTTTCTGAAAACAATTGTTCAATTCTAAAGACGACTTTAATCAAATAGATATATAGATACAAGATTCGACAAGTAAACTGATAATAAGAAATTTCAACTCTCCGAATATTTATCACTCAAAGCAAATCTTGACACTGCATGGTTACAATTACGACGAAAGAAAGCAAAATTAGCCTCCCATTTATTCTAACAATCGAAATTTCTCGTTTAAATTTTTCAAACACTACTCGAATTAGAATTGAAGTATTTATAAATGAGCAAATTCACAGTTTTTTAATCAAAAATTAACTAATTCTAAAATTAGGTAATTTACGCAACCAAACGGACCCTTAATATATCAAGCAAATACGTGCCAAACTCATTCAAACAATTGTCACCGAGACGTACTGATAAAAATCAATCTTCCTTTTAGCATCACTTTCAATGAACATGCGAGCCAAAAGTGAGTAAAAGTTTAGCTGAATAAACATTATATTGTCGATCAGTATTTAAAGGTGATCCATTAATGGCCCAAAAGTATTATAGCCATTTAGGATTAATAACAGACCTTTGAGAAAATTAGCTCACTGAAGAGCTGCGTATTGATATAGTACAGGTGGAACTCTACCGGTATAATAAATTGAAATAGCTGAGGAAAAAATTCTGGATATGCGCATACTGGTATGCACCCGTTAGTGCAATACCGATACGCAAGTATGGCAGCGCAGAAACCTAGTCCCACGCGACTAGGGTTTATTTTAGGTCACAGATTTACTCTATATATATAAATAGTTAGCTTACTTAATCGTCGTAGATATCAGACTATTGTTTCTAGTTTTCAAGATAGATCCAGAGAAAGTTCTAAAGAGAGAAAACTGGAGTTTTATTGTACTCATGTTTTGATCAAATCTTCAATAAAGTCTATCTCTCCGGTAGAGTGTAGCACCGTTGCTGTTACTACCTTATCTCTCATATTTGTTGGTGAGTGTTTTCTTCTTTATTTCTCCATTATTATTTTCTTATAGAGTTTTTGACACATAATAACTTTGATTGCAGTAATAACACGTAGTTTATAAACCGTTGTTGGTAACAGTTGAAACCAAGATGGTTTATGATACCTTGGATTTACTTATTATTTTATGATTAGAAAACCTAATTTTATAATATAGATATATTACAATCCATCTTCTAAGGCTCCGTTTGATTGCAAGGTAGAAAAGAAAAATAAATGGAGTTAGTTTTGATGAAAAGATGAAAAATAAGTTGAGTGATAGAGGTGATATCCTCTTGACTTTTAAGTTTTTCCATAAAGAAATTTTCTTTGCTTGATGGTGAGTACAAATTTTGCACCAAAAATATTAAAGGATGGATGATATATACTCATAAAATGAGTAACATCTCTCACCTTATTTTCTATCGTTTGACACAAACTAACTAAATTTATTTTCTTTTTTCATCTTTACAATCAAACGGAGCTTAAATATATTTAAATAAACCATGTTTTTTATTTTCCTTATTTTAAGTTTACGTGTTATCATGAAAAGAAAATGAGTTTTGCTTCTAGAGCTTTTTTTTAATAATCGGTAAATATTTTGAGAGGGGCTCTGTTTATAGATAAAGTGTAAAACATAATTATTCGTTGACCTTAAAAATAAAACACGATATTTTACTTCTACACAAGTTTTTTATTTTAATGCAAATTTACTAAAAAGTAGTGTATACAATATTCATCATTATATATATATTAGCCAAACAAGTACAAATTATATCATTTAAACAATTTCAGACTTCATTGAGTTTTGAACGTTAAAATTCTTTCTTCCTATATTATTTTGCATTCAAAAAATATCTCTAGTATTAGTATGCTGGACAAGGTTAGCGCATACGAGATTAGAGTACTAAAAAGTTGCAGAGCATTTAATCTTTGAAATTGGTAAGCATGTGATCAAGGAGTGTTTGTTGTTTGAAATAAGTACGAACATAAATAGGTGTTAAACTTGTAAAGGATATATATATATATATATATATATATATACTCTTTAAAACCAAGGAACATTGCATTTTAAAGACTGATGTAGACTTGAGGAGAGGGGTTGGCCCAGTGGTAAGCAACCTCCACCCTTGCCTTGAGGTCAAGGGTTCGACTCATGGGGTGGGAGGGGAGGGTTTTTCTTTATTTGTAGGATGTAGGATTAAGGGAGAGACTAAGACCTCCCTTAATTTTTTTTTTTAAAAAAAGACTGATGTAGACTTTCCAATCCAATTGAAAATGAAAGAAACAAATGAAAATTAACTCTGTTTGATAGTAATATAAAATATGATAAAATAGAAATTATAAAAACAAATCTGATTTATGTGATAAGTTGAGGCATGCGGTGAGATAGCCTTCATCTCATTTTCCATGGAAAAAAAAATCTTCCTCACTCTCCAAAGAAAATTTTTTCTGAGAAAAAACAGTTGAAAAACTGTCTTCTTCTCTCTCTCTTTCTTTTTGCCTTTGTCCAATAGATAGTGAGCCAAAAAGTAAGTTATTCTTATCATGCGCTTTAAATTATTTTTTAATTTTTCATATAAATTAACTTTTATAAAAAAAATTATTTTTTTTACTATCAAAGGAGCCTAAAAGTTTCATTTAATTGAGACAAACCAAGCTTAAATGCAAATTGATTGAGAAAGATCAACATAACTCCTGTACTATACTATACAACCAACAAATTAAATAAGGATGGCCGTTGAACACACATGCGTGCATTAATGGTTTAGTGGATGTAATCCAGTTTTTCTTTTCCAAAATGCTAGGTTAACTTACATTTTATAAATTTTTCGTACAAATTAATGTGGCACTATTTCAATAAATTAGTAGAGTCAAATATTTAATATAAGAAATGCTAGAAGGCCCAAAAAAAATCCCAAAAACTCTATTAATAAATTTAAACTTGCTTTTGGATTGCGTTTTCTCCTCCTTTTTTTTGAGCTATGATGTAGCATTACTCCTACATGATTGATGCCTAATTGCTTGTATAAAAGATTGTGCAATTTAATTTTTGGTATATTTAACACTACTCTTCTCTTGCTCAAAAAAAACAAACCTACTCTTCTCTTTTGCCTATTATTTTTTTTTCATTTTACGTAGGTGATCAATAAATTGGGGGTCTAAAGGAAAAAGAAAAACTTGTATAACCATCTAGACAAGTTAATATATAAGTCCTATTGTCTGGGTGTAATAAATTAATATGTTATAAATGTGGTCACTAACTAGTCCTTTTATAGTCAGAGGCCTTTTGAGGAGAGGAGAACTCAATTACTCAAGTGCTTGGAGCCTTAAAAACAAACCACACAACATTTTATTGAACCAGATAGAATTAGGAGGAAAAAAAATTATTTAAAAACACATGGTATAAAATCGCATAAATATAAAAATGTGTCCTGGCCGTTTGACACCAGCTAGTTTAATATTTACATAAAAGTAAGAGTAATGATACAATACCAACTCAAATGATTAAGTTACTATCGCAAGCGATGTATATATCAAAAAGTGTATTAGTCAATACTTTAAATAAATCTCACAAAATAACTAATGCAGTTTTGCCATTAACTTAATTATTTAAATTAGTACATTAATTAATGATCTATCATCACTCTAACTATAACTATACATATATTATAATAGTAAATTAAATTACTAAATCAATAATTTAAATAATGCGTCTGAAAATACAATCGATCGAAAACACAACGAATAAATGAAAGGTTAAAAGTGGGTTGGGGTGCATTTAAGAGAAACCGTTGGTGAGAGTGAAGAGGAAGAAATATGTTTCTTCAAAGCGAGGTAGAGGTATTATTTCCTTCAATGCTCTCTCATCCTTCAATTCAGCATTTAATTGAATTTCTTTCTTTCGACTAGCATTTATTTCAATTCAACATGTATTTAATGAAGGCAGGTAGTCTTACTAAAATTGGTTATTACGTTTTACAGTTGCAGCGGATAAATTTGATTTTTCTTAATTATAACGACAGGTTTCCAAACTCCAACTTTCTCTCTCCATTCTTAATACTACTCACCACTATTTTAATTAAATACATTAAATTAAACACAAGTGTAAAGTCCACTCCAATTAATTTTTTTCATTAATTTGATGTAACTTGAATAAAAGAGAAAGTAATATATATATATATATATACAATTATAAACCGAGCTCGAAAAAAGAAGATATATAATTATTTTTATGTTTGCACTCCTTTTTTTCGTATGCACAATATGATTTGTTGAATAATAAAACTATTATTATTGTCATATACAGCTATTTAATTCTATCATTTTTTTGCAGCGACTTTAAAAAAAAAAAAAAAAAAACAAGAGTAGCACAGCTAAAACTGTAGACTATTATCCTCTGTCCTAAAGAAAAAACAAAAATTAGAAATTAGCACTCACTGAAAACAAATATAGATATATAACTAAATAAACTTTTGTATATTTAAATTTATGCATTATTAAATTTGACGTCACGAGCCAATAAAACCTTGTAATCGCATTATCTTAGTTCTCGTAATAAGAAAATCTTAAATTCAATTTACATGAACATACTTATAGAATTCTTTAGTATGTTATAGTGGCTCTAGAATCGTGACTTCTATAAAAAAGTAGTGTCCGGCCTTTTTCCTTTGATGGTAGAATCATCCATTGTATTAAAAATAAAAAAAAAAATCATTAACTATATTCATCCTTTATATACCATTTTTTTTTGCGAACATGTTATGCAGAAAAATACTATACAACTCAAAAAATGTCTCAAAAGTTATAGTTTAAATGAATTTGAGTCACACATCTACCTACAATACAATAGGAAAGAGAAAATGTGATTGGCTAGTGAGATACAACTGCACCTAATTATTATTTTTTTGATAAACAACACATATTTTTGAGTTGTGCTTGTATGAACTTTTTATTAGTGTGGCATTGTTCATGTTATGTGTACTAAATTTTATTATACACGCAGTGTATGTGTGAAATGAATAAAAGTATTTAGCAAACCCAATTCTATATCATGAAATTATAATTGAGGTATGTTTTTAAAATTTCATTATTTAGATACCACATTAAAGTTTAGATTCAAAATTCTATTAAAATTTTAAAATTATCGAGTCTAAAAAATTGAATTCTATACTTGGTTATATAGAGTATAGTTTTTCAATTTTAATTCTCATTGAAATTTTAAAACAAAATCCACTCTGAATCACCCCCACGTACCCCCACCCCTACACCAACCCCACCCCCACCGCCCACCCCAATACCAAACCCCTGACCCCCCCCCCCCCCCCCCCCTCCGCAGCAGCCCCAAAACCAACCCCCTTCCTGAGCATACACAGTGGCACCATAACATGTATATACACACACTATTAGAACACTAGTTTTTGTTATACATAGTCACAATGTAAGATACACGCCGTAATATTTTGTTCTACTGTTACAAAATTATTAGAAGTATTTTCTATAAAAAATAAAAATATATTTATGAATATATTATATATGTATGTCCAATATATATATTAAACAACATTTGTACTACTGTCAGAACTCCGGCGACCTTAGCAAGAATTTTGTAGTAGCACTGAATCTTCAGTAGTGGATGATGGTAGTGAAGGTTTTTTTAATTTGTTATCTCTAATTGGAATTTTAAATGAATTATACAAATTAACCAAACAAAAAAAATAGGATATCTAATAGAATTCTAAGTGAAAACTATATATATATAATTCAAATAATGGTATTATAATTATATGGCATTGCAATTCTAAGAATTGCAATTCCGGGAGATTGAAAAATATGGTTGGTTTGAAAAAGTTTTCTACAAAAAAATCAGGGAAAAGTATTCTTGCAATTAAGGGCCTATATTTAACAAAAATTTAAAAGGAATGCAAAGTTAACTTTGTAGTAAATTTTTAAGTTATATTTTTTTATGGAATCGTGCAAAATTAAGTTTGCACTACATGTTTTTTTATCATATTATTATAAATAAGTGTTTAATTGACAGTGCTTTAGAATAATTTTAACAAATTACATATTCAAAACCTATTTATTAATAAAACGCACATAATAATTTTTTCGAAATTATGCAAAGTTAAGTTTGCACTCCTTATTTTCTAAAACATTATTATGTATTTGTATTTATTTGATATTGTTTTAAAGTTTTATGAATGAAACATAAGAATATACTTATTAAAAAATATAAACATATCATGCAAAACAATTTGTCTTAAATTTTTTTGAGTGAAAAGCTAAGTTTGAACAAAACACAATTTTGTGCAAAATTAAATTTGTACTCGGTCAAAACCTTTATTTTAAAACACAATTGATAAATAAGCATTTATTTCAGAATAATAATGATATTTACTCCTTTATTTCTAAAAAATATAATTCATTGATTTTTTTTCGAAAAATATTATCATGCAAGACCTTTTATCTCATTTCCAGTTAAAAGTTTTATTATTCGATCTTGTAGTGCAAAATTTAAACCACATTACTTACATATGCTAAATTATTATGGATGGTAGAAATCTGACCGAGCCCAACAAAGATGAAATCGGCCCAATTTGATAGAGATAATAATCAAATCCGATAGTGCTAATGGTAACAAATAGTAAATTTGCAGTAATAAAGAATAGGATTTTTGTTTGTGAGCCGGGTAGCTAGATTCCTCCGATGGCTGTTATTCCCAATTAGGCAGTACATCATCCCCTAGGGCTCGTTTGGTTCGAGCTTTAGGAATGGAATTGGCATTCTAGATGCCAGGAATCCTTTATTCCTGGCATCCTTTATTGGATTCCATTAATACTCGTTTGGTTGGAGTTTTAGGAATGAACTCGGCAAATTTTTTGGATATTTTTTTTCATTTACTGGGAAAAATATATTTTTTTTCATTTTCCGGGGAAAAATAAATTTTTTCATTTTTTGGGAATTTTTTTTTTATTTTCTGGAAAAAATATTTTTTTTCACTTTCTGGGGAAAAAATAATATTTTAAATTTTCTGGGAATTTTTTTTTCATTTTCTGGAAAAAAATAATTTTTTTCACTTTCTGGGAAAAAATAATATTTTTAATTTTCTGGGAAATATTTTTTTTTCATTTTCTGGAAAAAAATACATTTTTTGGACAAAAAAAAAGTATTCCTCAAATTAGGAATCCAAGATTCCTCCCAATTTATAAGGGAATAGATTTTGGCAAAATGGGGGAATTTAGGATTCCTAGGAATCTTAAATTCTTACCTAAAACTTCAACCAAACAAAATAATCCTCAAGGAATGGAATTTAAGATTTCAGGAATCCTCAAAAGCTCGAACCAAACGAGCCCTTAGTGTGTGATGGTGTTGGCTACTAAGCTTTAACATTTTAATTCAGATGAGTACAGTGAGTTTCTTCTCTCTGAGAGAAAGTTGGTTAGTTGAATGATGCTAGATCTGAAAGTCCTTTCTAAGTGAGCTATCACCTTCTATTTATACGTATAGAAGTAAGGTACAGATGCTCATTAGGTTAACAGTAAAATGACTATAAAAAGTATAACTTGTTTATCAAACTAGCTCTTTCCATGTGAAGGGTACACTCTATCCATAACTAACTTCTGCGCTTTATAAGTGTCACGCCATTATTCGTCTGAACGCCCATATTGACAACGGGCATTGATCATGCTTCCTTAATATAGGTGTCTTCTCCGTATTGGATGAAGCGCTCATATTAGCATTTCTACGTCCTTGATTCTTATGGTTTTACTCGGCTAGGAGATTTTACTCGGTTGTGTATTATACTCTCTATTCTTAATGACTTGCTCCATAAAAACTAGGCTGGCCTTAAAACGTTCGGCCCAAATGATAGTATTAACTTTATGCTCCCACAATTATCAAAAAGTTGAAAATCAAAAATCAATCAGCTTCACGAAAAGAGGGAGGAAGAGAAAGAGCAATAATAAATTCATAGCTGATAAAATTGGGATTGCAATAAATAGCTGAAGCAGTTGTGAGCTTTAATGTATGCAATTTCAAGGGGTGAATTAATAATTTTTCATAGCTCATGGGACTTGTTGCGGTGTTGTTGAGAGCTTTTAAAGTTATATAATAAAAATCTTTTATGGCCTCAATTTTGGAAGTTGGAATTGAGTTATACTCCATTTCCAAATTACAAAAAAACATGCAGCCAAGAAAAAATATATTACATAAATAAATAAAAATTACAATTTAAAAATAAGTGTAAGTGCATCTCATTTTATTTTCTCCCTCTCCAATTTAAATTTGTGAATCAAATTCCTTTAACTTGTAATAAACTACTCGCCGCTTTCTTTCTTCCAAGTATATATCAAAGCATTAAATTTGTTTGGAAGTCTTTAGGTTTTTTAAGTTACATAACATGTCTGGTTTTTGGGGATTTCTAAATTAAGAGGTCTGGTTTTTTTTTTGTTTTTTAAGAAGATAATTAATATACTGAAATTACAGCATTTTTTTTATAAAAATATTTGAGAAAATCAAACTTATTCTTAATTTGTGACAAGAGAACATTCACTGAATATATATATATATATATAAACACTCTTTTCTTCAACCGTAAACAGACTCCTCTTTAAATACGAGTGCAATTCTAATCAATTTTCTCTCTCCTAACGTCACACCATAAATTAATTGTTGTACTGCTAATGTATTTATTAACAAACTTAAACATCTTAACTAGTTAAAATAATCAATTAAGGTCTTGCTCAAACTTTCTCACTTTTCATCTGATCTTTATTACAAATTCTCATATAAAATTTTATTATTTTTATTTTTCTTATCTTTAACATGTGCTTTAAGAGCACATGTTATCATTTTCCTGAAAAAATGGTATAATTAATTTAATACTTTGAATGACTTAAATAGTTTAAATGACTTAGAAATAAGAATCCAATTACGGCCAATACATATGGTACTTATGCACTAACTAGGATATGAAAGACCGGTAACGAGGGCATTATTTGTGTCTATTAGACATATTGCATCTATATTCTATACCTTATTTTTATTATATACAAAGTATTATATAGATGCAACATGTTCAAGAGTACTTTTACTACATCTCATGTGTTCGCCGATATGTTCCTCTCTCTCTCAACCTCTATATAAACACCCCGCAACTTTTTTCACCATTTCATCGTGTGTGTGTGTGTGAGAGAGAGAGAGAGAGAGAGAGTTTGCCATGGTGTCCTTGGATGATAATACAAGTCTCTCCCCAAATAGAGGGAAATTATTGTGTCAAGAAGAGTTTGAGAACAATTCATCATCAAGGAAGAGAAAATTACAGGAGTACTCAAAGCAAGCTCATGATCAAGAAGTTAATTCCAAGAAGATATTTCCATCCAAACATGACAACGACGACGATGATGATGATATGAGTTCCATTTTCAACACTCCCTTCCCTATGGACTGGCAAAGATGCCTAGATATCAAGGTACGTACCCACCTATCCAACAACATATATATGCACTACCATTTTATCATATTGCATATCTATATATATCACGCGTCAACTTGCATATGATGCTTTTAGCAATGATTTTTTGTTTTGAAGGCTCAATCTATGGGCAAATGATCTGCTTTAATTTAGAGCTTGCTTTTATACATGTTAGACCACCTACACACACGTTGCATATGCTACTCATGTATATACAATTTCAAAAGAAATGATTAACATAAGTGAAAGATGGCATAGCGGTTAATTATGTATGATTGTAGATTGTGTAAGAGCGAGATAATCGTTGCAAGCAATTTTTTTATGGAAAAATAAACAGTAAGAAAAAAATAGACATTTCAAAAATAAGACCGGGTTAAAATACCTTAGACTTTTTTATTAAGATAGATTCCAATTTTGTCCATAGGTAGCTAATATGACCTTAATTATGTATCTTTACTACAGTCAGGCCAAATATACTTCTACAACACAAGGACTCAAAAGAGGACATCAAAGGACCCAAAAACAAGCCCATCAAAGCCACCAAGCCATGGTCAAATGAGCCTAGACCTTGAGCTCAACCTACCATGTGGGTCCCCCAACAATCCTGGAAAAATTTCTGGCAACGACTCCGGCAAGAATTCCGGCGGTCTAGCGCGGTCTCCATCATGGCTGAATTTTGAAGAGGGTGATAATAAGGAAGCAGAGATGGTAACAACAGTGTGCAATAAGTGTCACATGTTAGTGATGATGTTCAAGTCTTCACCTTCATGCCCTAATTGCAAGTTCATTTATCCACCACATCAAAGCCCACCTAATATTTTCAATAGAACCTCTACATTAAGCCTCTTATGTTAATTAATTAAGGGTTTAATTTGGACTAGGTTTAATTTTAGGATTGAGAAAGGGAATTACTAATTAAAGTGCTCAGGGATATATTCAATAGAGCTACGTACCTTACATAATTTTAATACCATAAGAAAAGTACGTGGCATTACATCTACCGGCCTAGTTATTACTCTCTTGTATAAGATATTCAAGTTTCACATGTTCCATAGGTGACACAAAACTTTGTTGGACTCATCTGGCATACATAGGGTACGAGAATTAGAGCTGGTGTAGCTACAACGTAGTACTTTTTAAAAGTAACTAATATTTTCTCTTGAGAAGTAAAGTTCAACAAGCAAAGTAAGTTGAGAAAGAGGGAAGTGTGAAATATCAAGTTTAATTTAATGTGTAAAATGTAATAAGTAAATATTTGCTTCAAAAAGTTTATTTATGTTATTTTAATTATTGCCTTATTTGATTTCCATGCATGAATGTATAAAAGCTTCGAGAAGAAAATAAGACAATTTTATGATGGCATGTTACACAAACTAATAAATTTATACAAATATATATATAGTGAAATCTACTAAATTCTTGTTATTGATCGAGAAGGGAGAAATAATCATTTTCAGATTGGAATTTGAAAATGTGAGAATACAATAATTGATATACTCAAAAATTTCTTATATTGCAACTTGAATGATGTATTGGATATTAAATAATATTTTGAAAATGATATTACTTGAACAATAAATTGATTGGCAATAGCTAACCGGCCAATTTTTAATTTTCATCATAAAAGCATACGTACGTATGTAAGAAAATTTACTCCGCCTATAAAATTGGTAGTTCGATGACAATTGATAGCATGGTTATGTATATACAAAATTTGTGCATATTAAAAGATAAAATTTTATATGACTAAAAAAAAAAACAAGAAGTTAAAACTTTATAATTTTAATGAATGATCTTGTAGCATTGTAATAAATACCGGCCAGCCGTATTTAGAATAGCAGGGGAGAGGTCGAGGATTCAAACCATACCACCGTATAACCCCAAAAATTGACATAATTTTGATGCGGGCCAAAAGTATCATTGTGCTATTGGCATGGAAACTTAATTTCTTTAATTCACTTTTCTTAATATATCGGAAAAAATTATCCAATGTATATGTTCTTATACAATAATAACTTTTGGAGCATAATTAAGTTGAGGTAATTAGATTGTAAAGTTTGTACGAAACCTATTTTTAACTAAAACATACATAAAAATGATGCAAAACAATTAAAATTGCTCGTGTTATATGATTTAAAGTCCAACAATTATTTGCTTAATGTTTCTTCAAATCTTACGTTTTAAATATTAATCTTTTATTTGAAGAAAAATGAAAAACAATATAATAAAATAAAATTGAGTAAATATATCTTATCAAGTTTACAAAATACAAATTTTTGAGGATCAATGCATAAGTAATGTCTTGTAAATTCTATAATCTTAGCATGTAAATCAAACTCAAAGTTTGAGTTCACCTCCATGTCCAATCGGAGAAAAGGGGGCAACGTGTTCACCTATAAAATAATGATAAAATTGTCCAAATTGCATTAATAATCATTTAAATATATGATATATTCATATAAGTAACACTCGTTTAGATGGGACATTTAGATAGAAAACAAAACATTTTTCATTTTCACTTTTCTAACTTCAAAATCATTCTTTCGTTTTCAAATTCATCGATTAAATTCAAACAATAAAACAAACACGCCTTTAGTTGATACATGTCGGCACAATTTACCCAAAGGGTAGCCACACTATTAAAGTAATATTATCTTTGCTATAACATGATACTTTGTTTAAGAAATTGTATTATATTCTTTTAAAATTATACGTCAATCTAACAATAAGTATAATTATTTTAGCACGGTCAAAAAAATGCGGCTCCTCTGCAGTTGCTCAAATCCATTGCACAGCCAATTTGCTCATATCTTGTCCATCCATTTTCAATGAATGGTCTACATTATTCCTGATAACGGGTGTCATGTACGGGTTGGTTTCGTGTCGGGTTAAAATCGTATCAAGTGAAAAGTACCTCCACCCTTACATAACCCATTTAATAAATAGGTGAAAATTTCAAATTCATACACAACCCGTTTAATTAACAAATGACACTACCCGATTCATTTTCACCCGTTTAAGATAAATAGTTCGATTCGGGTCGTATACAAATAACATTTAATAACCCGCTAATAATTCAATTAAGTAATTAACCATTAAAATATATACACACGGTAATATATATATATATATAGCAACAACAACAACTAAAAACCATCGTATATTATAATTGTGTTAAAAAATTTAAAGTTTTTGAAAACCTTAAATAAATATTTGTTTATTATATATGGGTTACACGGGTTTACACGTCCTGAAATTGACTTGTTTATATTCTTACCGAGTTAAACATGTTTATTCAAGTCTCGCAAAGTACACGAAATCGACTCATTTAATAAACGGGTTTGACGGGTCAACCCGATTATGATCCGCACCCGTTAAGGGTTCACCTAAAGGTCCCAAACTTGGTAAATTCGTGTTAATTTTGTATCGTGTTGTAAATTGCCGGGCCTAGTCTACATCTATGGATTCAGCTCCTCTGCAATTGCTCAAATCCACTACATAGTCAATTTGCTCATACCCGAGCGGAGGAGGTGGCCCAGTGGTAAGCCCCTCCCCAGAACTCCCGGGCAACCGGGGTTCGAGTCTCACCGGCTGCAAAATGCAGCTCCCCTTTCCCCCTTCCCCTTAGGTGTAGGAAAATTTGATGTGTTCAAAAAAAAAAAAAATTGCTCATATCCTGGCCATCCATTTCTAAGTAATAGCTCAGATGTTTACATGTCAGCAATCTACTAAACAAAGACCTGAACTACATCGTATAGATGCAGGGGAAAAAGCCCTCTCATATTTTTCCCTCACTCCCGTATTTTTCCAATTCGAAACCAACAACAAAGCCAAAGAAATCAGAGTTTGAGAGAGAGAATGGAGGGGAAGATTGTAGCCGAAAACAAAGACGAAGATGCTCTAAAATCTCACATCGCCATTCGATGTGCCAAAGCTGCTATTCTCCTTTCTTCACTCAACTCTTCTTCTCCTCCTAATCATCGCATTAATTCAACTCACAGTCACCAACACCAGGTCTCTCTCCTATATACACACACACATACCTTTGAGATTTTTGATTTCTGAATGCAGAACTTTGCATTGTTCTCATTACATATATATACATACATATGTATATAGCTGTCTAAGTGAGATGTTTGATTTTGGAATGTGGAACTTTGTATTCGTGATTAGGAAAGCGAGGAGACGTTGAAGAGAGAAGTGGAGGATCTGAGGATAGAATTGGTCAAGGAAAGATTGCTGAAGAAGAAGGTGAGGCTCTGCAGTGCGATGGAGCTGCTTCTTCAGATCACCATTTTGCTGTCGTTTTGGACTGTCGCTTTGATGTTCGTTCTCAAATTCCTCTGAAGCACATTCTTCTGTTTCAATTTGCAAGTGTAGATATGAACGAGTTAGTACTGTAAACTCATCGTGATTTTGATTCCGAATTTGTAGGCTGTTTGATCAACATTTCTTTTCTTTTTTCTGCATATTCATTTGTTTCAATATATTGACGAGTAAGTTTTGATTTGATCGAGCTAGTGTTGTAAACTCATTGTGATTTTGATTCTGAATTTGTATGCTTTGTGATTAGTACGATTAACTCAATTTGCAAGTTTTGGTTTGAACAAGTCACTCGTGTAAACTCTGTGATTTCGATTCCGAATTTGTATGCTGTTTCATCAACCTTTCGTTTTTCTGCACATTCTTCTGTTTCTATTCGCAGTTTCCAATTTGATCGAGTTAGTACTGTGAACTTTGTGATTTTGATTCTGAATTTGTACTCTGTTTGTGTTGAACTTTAGGAGTGGCAATACTTGAAACGACACAAAAACACATCTTGAAACGAAACGAAATCGACATGAGAATTCAGTTCATGTCGGTTTCATGTATGGACTTTTTAACATGATATCGTGTCGTGTTCATGTACAATTTTTCAAATGAAATGACACAAAATTAGAGTTATATCGTGTTAGTTGTGTCCAAATAAGAGACAATGCCATTTCTACCGTGATAGGATGTCTGTTAGAACGAAAAACCGTAATCAGGTCTGTCTTGTCGTGTTTATGCATGTCATGTTAACTAAAAATAATACGACTACGTATCATGTCATATTGTATTCGTGTTCTCATTTTCTTTGTTAGGTCATGTCAGGTCATGCCAGACAAAAACAAGACCCAAAAACACAAATTACCACCCTTAAACTTCATGAAATCGGCATTGATGGCTTTTGGCTAACCTTTATTTTATGAAAAACTTTTATTTAATATATAAGGAAGTAGCTTTATCTGATTTGTACCAAACGTTGTTGCAGCCTGCAGTTGTTGCTCCGCTCCCTCTTAATCAACTCAAAAGAGAACCAACTCTGCTTTGCTAGTAATATGTTCATTTTTTACTCTGTTACTTTTTCTAGGAAAATCCTAATTTCAACCAAATGATGAAAAATCAAATTTAGTGAATTTAGTGAGACATGTGACATCATATATCTGATGAAAGAAACGCGATTTTTAATTTGAGACGTGAAAAGGAAAAGTTGAAACCTTAAATCTGAACCGGAGGGAATAATATATTGCGCTAAAATGTATTTATTTTTCTCTAACAATACTAAATGAGTAAATTACTGGATACAAGTTCTAAAGAAACTAATGTCTTCAGTTCATTCCTTATTTGACTGTCAAAGACCACAAACAAGATAAATGCTAGTAATGGGCATCTCAATCAGCTTTGCACACCGATTACCACCTTCCAAACGAGCCCTACGTTTCTTTTCCTTCTCTCTCTAATGTATGGAGGCAAAACTATCTTCCATGATCAAAAAACACAAGCACTATTGAAGGCAAACTCGAAAGTTTCACAGGGTAGTTGGATCGTCTTCGTTGTTATCGCCTTCTGTATTCACTGGTTCGGCAGCAGCACCATCAGTTGCATTCTCCAGTGTCATATAACGTCCGGTCATAGGATCAATTGGGCGGGTGTCCCGGGGCCCACCTTTGCGTCCCATAGCAAGCATCGGAGGTGGAGGTAGCAAACCCGCTCTAAAGAGAAGGCGTTGGACTGGATCCGACGGCTGGGCCCCAACTGAGAGCCAGTATCTGTAGAGTGAGCGAAAACCATCATAAAAGTAGGTCTGGCATTTTATATTGAAAAACCGAAAACCGAAGCCAACAAATACCAAACCAGGAAAAAACAGTAACCGGAAATTGGTAACCGAATTTAAACCGGTACAGTAACGGTTTTGATATGGACATAGTTCGGTTAAACCAAACCGATTTATATATATATATAGCTGTGGTTCTTTTAAAAACAAGAAGTCGATTTTAAAAAAACTAAGACGAGATTTAAAAACAGAGGAGCCCAAAAAAGTGAAAAGAAAAGAGCAAAATGGAAGTAAAGCTCTGCTACCAGTCCGTCTCCCACCAAATTTCCTGCAGCTCTCTCTCTCTCTCTCCATCCTATCGATGGGCTCAGTCCTGTCCTGCACCGCAAGCCACTCCAATACATCGGCAAGTGATTTGAGATTGCACTTGATCAATGCTTTGAACTCTTCTCTCCAAGTCCTCACCTCATCACTCGAAATATTGCCGATTCACATCTACACATGTATATATATATCTATCTCTATCTCTATGCATATATATCTATTCTGTATCTATAGGTGTGTTTATATGCATATATATTAACACACATCATTTACTTGAAATTAAACCTTAACTCTTAGCAAAAAAAAAAAAGGACGCTTCCAGCTTTCTTCTCCTCATTCTTTTTCTCTTTGTTTCTCTCCCATTGGCACCATAAAGTCTCAATCTCTCACACCATGGCACCACTCCACCATCACCAAGGCATGATCTCAAGAGTCAAGTCTCAAGCTCTCGTTCCTTTTGCAATTTCGGTTTTACCGAAAAAAAACATATACCAAGCCGAATTTTCAGGAACCGGTCTATATTCGGTTCAGGATCAGTTTTGTTTTTCATAGTACCAAAATTTTCAGTTCGGTTCGGTATACAGAATTTCGGTTCAGTTCCCGAACCGAGTCCAGCCCTACATAAAAGATAATAATGCTATTCTACACAAAAAAACTAGTACGAAAATGAAATGTTAGTTACTGGATTAGTCACGGGTTACCATGAGTTCTGGCTCATATGATACCACTACCCACCTTTCACAAGAGTGGACATGGTTTGAACCCCGTCAAGGGCAGTTTCAAAATCCCTTTGAGGAACTGCTGTTAGGGGAGGGCTGCCCCAGTACGCCCATGTGCATTTCATAATAAAATTCCACTCTAGTCCTTATCTACAATTTGTCTATAAAAATTTACTTTGAACTACACTTGGGTAGGCTCCGGTTCTTCAACCAATGAAATGCATTGTGTACCAATTTTCTGTGTATTATTAGTATGTCTACCATAAACAAAGAATGACTAGCAGAAATATTTCCATTCAATAAAGAGTTCGGCCCCATTTGCAGGACAAATTTATACAATTTTCGATAAACTACCAAAAGGCTTTACATTTTTCCCCGGCAACTACAAAGTAGTTTTTCATTTCTGTAATCAATTATACAAAAAGCATTCAAATCCCCCATAGACAGAAGGAAAGCATGCATACATACACATGCATGTGTATATAGGTACAGAGTACAAGAAAAGCCAGTTCAATAGATTTTGAGTTAGTTATTAGGTAGGTTAACAATCAAATGATTTCAACCACTTGCAAGTTAGTCTGAGTTCATAACCGATCAAATGCATTTTGTAAGCTAACTCTTCATGTACTATTATATACATCTGACTAGCATTACTCATTCTATATACCACCTATGTCCAACCCAATGTTTTAAATCGTGGTAGCGTAACGCGTAGCGTTTTGGTTCGGGCATAGCGTAGCGTAAATAAATAGCGTAATAGCGTAAGCTATTCGGGACATAATAGCGTTACAATTAAAAAAATAAAAAATAAAATTATATTAAAAGATATTAGTAAATTACATATATATTTATTTTTATATTTATTATTATTTATTTATAATAAGATAATACTAAATTACTAATTAATAAAACATAATTTTTTTTATAATAATAAAAAGACATGAGATAAGTTAAATATTGTAAATGTTTCTAAAAAAGAGTACAAAATTAAAAAAACGGGGGAGGGGTTAAAATTGAAAATAGTTTTACAAATATAAACAAAACCAAAGTTAATTACTCTGTACTTTATTTTATCAATGAAGTCAAAAGACTCAAAACCCTACTTTTAAGTTTTAATCGATAGCCTACGGCCGCCTCTCTCAAATTTCGTCTTCCAACTCTCTCTATCTTCCATTACCGAGCTCCATCTCTATCTGCATCTCGTTTTTTTGACGCCGAAGGTAAGATCTCTCTCTCTTCCTCTTTCCCTGTTCTTCCTGTCTTCTTCCCCTGTCTCTCTCTCTTCATCTTTCCCTGTTCTTCCTGTCTTCTTCCCCTGTTCTTCGTTTTTTGCTCAAATAGCGTAGGTTTTCTCAGAATAGCGTGAATAGCGTACGCTATTCACGCAATAGCGTGCCACATCATCAAAACACCCACGCTTTTTGTTCCTTTCGCTATTCTTGGCACGCTACGTAGCGGTAGAGTTTTTTTTTGCGCTATAGCGCGCGACAAAACACTGGTCCAACCTATATTGAGAGTCCATTGTGCCATTTAAGGACATCCCGAACAAAGAGTTTGGTTTCTTTTTAATGTACAAAAGCTTGGGACAGGAAATAAGTTTGATCCTTGACCATTGATTACATTGAAGACATTGTTTTACTTGACGAGTGCGAAGTGAAAAATCGAATGTCAAGTTGGAACATAGGGTGTATATATGCATATTCATGAAACAGAGAACAGACAGTATAATCAACTTCTAAAAGTACATGCTTAAAAATCAAATAACGGGGGAGGGTCTGACATTTTTCTTGAACTCATTAGCATTTACTTCATAAATGGGTTTCAAACTCCAAAAATATTCACGAGGAAACCACAACAATACACACTACTTTATGTAACTGCTAGAAAAAGGTGCAAACCTCATAAAGATTAATTTGAATTTAAAGAAGCAATTACTACAGCCCTACAAGGATGTATTTAGGGCTATAGATTATAGGAATTCTAGGGTGTCTAGAAGCTGCTGATGTATACCTAACTTCTATCTTTTCTGATCAAAAAAAAAAACCTAACTTCTATTTTTACTTTTTTTTGGCACAGTGGGACCTAAGAAGGTACAATCAATGCAGCTAAAAAAGTGACACAACATTTGAAGACTTCTATGCACCAAGGAGAGAGAGTCCCAAACTTCAATTCTATTACATGTCAACATCTAAAAAGGAGCTGCCCTCTTGAAAATATAAAACTATTTTCAATCGCAAAATCTAATGACGAAAAAATAAAAGCATCTGCAAGCAAAGCGAGGTAAGGGACACTGAGAGAAAAGAAGAGGATGAAAGGGACACAAGGCCAAACCAGATATGAATCCCCCAACCCAAAAATATACGGTCCCTCCATCCTAATTAAGAGTCCACTAGCTGTTTTTGGGATGTCCAAAATTAAGGTGTTGTTTGGTTGGGTTTTTAAAAAATATTTTTGGATATTTTTTTTTTAAAATCGTGTTTGGTTCACCCATTTTAAAAACTTCATTCAAGTAAAAAGAATATTTTTTATTTATTTTTTCCTATGTATTCTAGAAAAACTTTAAGAAATGAAAAAAAAACAAATAAATAAGATTGTATGTTTAAAAAAAAAACTAAAAGTAGTATACCATACACAAATCGAATTGAAAAACAATTTTAAAGAACTTTACTTGAGTAAATTTTATATTCAAAACTCCAACCAAATGGACCCAAAGAAAATAATCAACATACCAAAACTCAAGATAGGAAACATGTTTATTCTAAACCAATTGATTGTGATGAACTTGGTGCATTCTTAGGAAACATGGAAGTCAAACAAGGACTCTTAATTAGGGATGGAGGGAGTGTGTCTGTGTGTGTATTCTCTGAGATAAGTTCCCTGCAATCAATAAAGATGCTGGTGAGGCAATTCACAATTGTGACCACTGACCAGTACAGCCTGGCTAAACAAGACCCTTAAGATTACGTACTTGTGATCTCGACATTTTTTAGAGCATAGAGACACGCACTTTCCCATGTGAGTTCTGATAAGAAATGGAGGCAAAGCTGTGGAGAGAAGACCAGTCGTAAGCTCCTCAATTGTGACTAAATCATTCATGGAGATGCAGCAGTGGGTGAGCGAAGGCTACCCCTTAGCCTTCCTCTACCATCGGATGATTTTCATTTTGTATAATCCAAAAACTCACTGTGTCCACTATAATCTCCTTAAATATCGTAAAAAAATAATTCGTCTGCCACAAATCAAGAGTCCCGTTTTCTTTTTCAGGATGTCTCAAACTAAGATTCCCATTTCTTTTTGTTTGTATCCTTGTATGTATTTATGTCAACAACAACTACTAATAAATAATTAACCATTCTTCAAGGACATGCATATTACGCATTATTTCTTGTTGCTCAGCAAATCTAAGCAAATTGAACTACATTATTTAACAGTTAAATATACGCTAGCGACAGCATCTACATTCGACAAGGTTGAGATCCTCAAACTACCTTAATGAACAACTATAAATAATGGTGAAAGAAGTATAATTCAACATTGTTTAATGGCATTTTTAAATCAAATAAATTCTTCAGGAGCTCAAGTACTTGGAAGAGATATTATAGTTTGCATTTATAATCATAGATGAAATCCAAGAATAGCTATCATAATGTGTAAGTATCATCAGGAAACCATGGTCAGTAAAATTTAAATTAAGAAGAGAAGTAGCTTTAGAAAACACTTACTTCACTCTGTCAAAATTGAGACCCATTCGCTTACCACCATCTTGACCTATATTAATCAAGCAAATCAACAAAAAAAATATTAGTCCTCTCAAGTTGCTAATCTCACTTTCACTTGGTACTTATTAAGAAAATACTAATCAATTGTCAAGGGTACAACTAATTTTCTTATGGTTAGATTCGGTACAATGATTATGTCCCAAAGAGGGAAAATGGGACTACCGATCGGAGATGGCAGGAATATTACTTTTGGTTGGTAATAAACGATTAAAACAACTTACAAAAATTCCACATACATGTCCTTCACTGATTTGATGAGGCAAACTATCTATTGGCTAACTATGCTTATTGTACCAAGCAATGTTAATTTCTCGGTTCTCACTGGTTCCAACAGTAAAACAAAGTTACTCCCTTGGTCTCAAATTGATAGTGACTTTGGTACTTTTCAAGGAAACACTAATTTCAACCTAATCAATAGTCAATAACGCAAGTTATGTTCTATTCTACGTGGTTTATATCATAAAAAGTAAGTGATGCTAACAATTTGAGAGTTGGACTGTCAAATTAATACAGAGGAATCGTCAAAGTTCAAAGCTTTTTTTCTCTCTCTTTCTTTCTTGTCTATGAATATGGCATAAGCATCTCTCATTTTAACATCATTTTCCAACTTCAAAATAAACATTCAATTTCATAAAAAAAGGGTCAACAAATTCATCAAAACAATTATCCAATCTCAATTTCAAAATTAATGAATGCATCATTAAATTTTTAGGGACAACAAAACACCATACCTTGATTGAAAAAAAAAATCGTTGAAGCTGGAAAAAAATTTGCTCCTTTTGAGAAAATTGTTAAAAACACTACTAATTTTAAAGGAAAGTCAGAAAGAGATATAAATCAATCGGAAGGTAGACAAGAAAATTTCTCCATGAAAAGCAAATCACTCATCTTTTTTCCTAACTTCTCACAATAAATTAGTAGTTTTTCAATCACATCCCAAATTTTATTTTTTATTTTTTTATCAAACGGACAATGTGGATTTAGCATAGAATTATATTCTAATAGGTCAATATTTAGTATCACCTAGTCCCAAGATAGGATATAGAAAACAATTATTTGAACCCTAAGTCAGCAACGAAACAGTGTTCTTACCTAGAGAGGAATTTATATAGGCATACATGTATGTATATATATATAGAGAGAGAGAGAGAAAGAGAGACCTGGTAAAGGGTTATAATAACCTAAGACCTCCAAATGCTTGCCGTCTCTGGGAGATCTGCTATCAGCAGCCATTACTCTGTAAAATGGTTTGTTCTTGCATCCAAACCTCGATAATCTCAACCTCACCACCATTTCTTTTACGCCCTTTACTTACTGGATTGTAATCGCGGCACAGTGGCCCAAGGGTTTTCGGATTTCTTTCTTCCTTTCTGCCACGGTTTCCACAGAGAGAAAGGGAAGAAGGGTTTTAGGATTTTCTTTTGACGCAAGGATTTTTCTCTAACGACGTCGTACTAACCCTTCGTTTTCACTTAAGATGGCGTTTTATAAAATATCTAAAAACTAAAAATTAAACAAAAAATTGAAAAAAACTGTTTCTTTAGTTTTAAAAATTATATCTGAAAAAATATTATTTGTTTAAATATCATACATTTGACATTTAAATATAATTCAGGGTAAAATAAGTAATTTATAATAGTATGTTTTAAGTTTTCAATTTTGAGTGACTAGCTTGCCATTTAAAATTTTTAATTGTTTTAAGTGATAAAAATTCAGTTGACATTTAATTTTTTGAGTTAACAAACTTTAAGTTTTTATATGTAAGTAGCCAAAACGAACAACCCCTTAGTTTTTATGTTTTATTAAGATCGCGTTAACATTGCTTGGGAGCCTATACTACGCATCTAAGTATTGGGTAATGTTATATACACTTTTAATTTGTAATTGAAATATCATTGTATTTTAATACTATATTTTGTATTATTAATGATTAAAACTATCACAAGAGAAATTCAAAATTTAAACACCAAGTCGGTGGCTCTTTATTAAGCTTAGACATTTGATTTAGTAAAAATACTAGGCTAATCAAATTTTCGAACTGTATGAGATACACTCTCAGCGATTGCTTAATATAATTATGGTGTGTTTTGAATTTCACCCCTCCTTAATCGAAATCCTAACTTCGCCACTGGTGGGAGGTATATATATAATATATGTTTCATTGATTAATTCCGATGCATCATTCAAGACGATTTAAATTCGCACGAACATGCAAGTACAAATTTAGATAACCATTGTGGCACTAACTCGATAAGTTCTTTCATAATCCTTTATCCAACCCAAATTTGTTTTCTATCTTAATTTGCTTTATGGGTTGTTTTGTAATTTCAATTAGATGTACCATGCTCAGAGTGTTATTATACAATGTTGCGTTCGTTATGTTTTAGAGATGTCGTAGCAGGCTTTGTTAATATACATGAATACGTAACAATGTAACATAATGAATGTATTGAGTGTGTCATAGTTACATGCACAAAAAAATGAATGATACATATGTTATGAGTTACAACTTAATATATATATATATATATATATATATAATTATAATATGCCAATAGTAATTTATCTTTTTTGCTTGATATGCTAATAGTATATGAAAAAAAAAAGTACAAAATAAAAGAATAATTTCGGTCCGTTTGGATCGAGAGAATGAAAAGGAAAGGAAATGAAAGTAAAATATGATAAATGATTATATTTCACTCGTGGATAGATTTATGAGATTGAGCGGAGAAGAAGCGGATGAAATGCCAATCCCCTCTATTCTTTTATTTTGTTTCTTTCAAATATTGGGAGGATTAAGATGGAAATGAAAAGTTTTTAATGAATTATTTACATTATTCTAAATTTAATATTAATTTGTTAATAATATATTAAATCAAATTCATTTTTCTTTTTTGCTCTTCTTTATATCAAAATAAGATTTATTTTCATTATATTTTTTTTCATCATTAATTAGTTATTCAAGCAATAATAAAATTAATCTCATTCATTCCCCTCACAATTAATCATTTTATATCTCTCCCATTTAATCCAAACAAACGGTCGGGGACATTCAATAATTCTCTTAAGTCTGAATGCCTGATCCATCCAAACTTAAGAGGTTTTGATTTTTTCAGTTGGTTTAAAAAATTAAATATAAATATTTACTTTGCCTCTTAAAAATAAAGAGGAGACGTCTATTTTTAAATTAAGAAGGTATACGTATTTTAGTTTTACCTCTTTAAATATAGTCATTATTTATAAAATAAAAATATAAAAATAAATTTATTCAATAATATTTATTCATCATTCAAGTATCATATCATATATTCAAATAGAAAATATATAAAATTTAAAAAATAAACAAATTATTTAAATTCAATTTCCAAATTTAAAAATCATTCTTAGGTGATGTTTGGTTGATATTTTGAGTTGAGCTTTTAAGTTAGTTTTTAAAATTTGGTATTTGGTAGAATTTGAAAATATGTTAAAAAATGAATTTAGTTTTTATTTGAGTTTTTTTTAAACAATTAAAAAATCTCATAATTTTTTTTAAAAAAAATAGTTACAATTGATCTTATTTTATAAATCTCGATAAATATATTTTAAATATATATTTTTTTATCTAATTTTAATTTTTGAATTTAAAATTATAATATTTTAAAAAAAAAATTAGAGAGAAAAAATAAAATAAAATAAATTTTAATTTAAGTTTTTTAAATTTTAATAAAAAAACACCCACAGGAAACAGGGCGTTAATTTTTAGATTGGATATTCGAATTCATACGACGAACAAACACACTAGTAATTTGGTTTTCAACATATCTTCACCCCTTCCTTCTTAACGCGTGAGGGGATGGAAGCAAGGTCCAACTTCTGCCATTTTTCTTCTCCTCACCCTCCAACTTCCGCCATTAATAAAATGGTAAAACCTATCTAAAACCCTAGAAATCCTCATCAATCTCCAACAAACTAACCACGTAATTTTCAATTGACAAATTATACATATATATATATATATATACATACACACATCTTCTCCATCACTCTTTCATTTTTACGATGCCAGGATTGAATGTCTGGTTGAAAGACTCTTTATCTCTCGAACAATCTGAAAAAACTCCAATTTCAACTCCAATTACACCCTCCTGTGGCGGATTATTTATAGATAATATTGTTCCTTCATCGCTTGTTGATGTAATTTCACTTAGAACCTCGTCAATTACTGTTTCTACCAGTAACCTAGATTGTTCTAGTTGTTGTAATCGGAAACCAGTTGTTTTTGGTGGATTCCGGCGGAAGAAGAGGGTTTCTGCTGTGTGCGGCGGTGGATTCTTGTCTGTGAGCTTGTCTGTAAAGGGAAGCGATGGGGTTTCGAGTAGTTCTACCGAGTACTTGGTGGAGAATGGAGGTAATGTAAATTTACTATTTTCAGTCTAAACATAATTGCGGATAAACATTCATAAATTTACATTAACGTAAGTGTTTAACTGTAGATAATAAGGTTACTAGCGTCGGTACATAGCAATTATAGGGCAGACAGGATCAGCTTTGTTATCTATCTGTAATTCTTACTTACCATCAAAGTATGAGAAAAATAACTTCTCCAAATAACCATAGGATTACTAATTTAACGAGAGTCGAAATATCAGATATGACTAATCATGTGGGCCACACAAAATTAATAAATTAATTCTTACAGGTAAGAGATGTGAGGAAGTGGTGGCAGCAGCGGCCGTTGGTGGTGGTGAGCCGGTTGTTGAGGAGGGAAAGAGGCAGAATGTTAGGTTACGTGGACGTGGTGCGATGAATACTACAAAGCATTTGTGGTCTGGAGCTGTGGCTGCTATGGTTTCAAGGTTTGTGATTCTCATCTACTATTTGATTTTTATGGTGGAATTAGTTTGTTTGATTGTTTAGTGTGTGACTGTATTATGTGTTCCATTTAGTGCAATATTGACATTAATATGAGATAGAAGTGATGGAGATTTAGCTAATTACTTCATAATCCTCTCATCAATTCACCAATTCTTAGAAATGAGGAAGTTATTGTAAATTATCATAATTGCCTAGGTATAATGTGGTTGTCAATTTCTTTAAGAACCTGCATTTCACTCTTAGCTATACTTGAGGAAGATTTTCAAGTGTACTCACAATTGTTTTTATGAAGAACTATTTGCTTTGGGAGAATCTACATTTGAAGAACAAGTGTTATCATCCCCAACTTGGAAAAGAATGCTGTTACCATTAGCAGCAACATGGTCTCAATTTCATCAATATCTTCCATGCCCAATAGGTTTCAATTGAAGAAATGGTACTCCATAAGTTCTGTTTTATTTTTTTAAACAATAATAATTTCTTTGTTTCTTAACATGTTAGGTGACACCACTTCAAGCAGTTAGGTTTCATTGCTTTTGCTATTGATAAGGAGCTAGTATGAAATTAACTACTTCCAATTGATGGCATAGGTTATTGAAAAATAATTTGGGCATTCCTTATCTTCCTTTTACCTAGGGGATTGTGGGATGGGAGGATGAGGGTGGGGGGTTATCCTACTATGTATTATATACCCCAAATTTTGTAGTTTTATTTGGACTTTAAAATGATCATTTGCTCCAAAATATTCGTTGTATTTGTCCTTAAAAATCGTTTTATTATGGATGCCAGATAAGCCAATTCCTATTTTCCTAGAATTTAATATTATATGCGTACCTCAGTGGCTCGGTTTATGGAAGCATTATCCCAAGATTTTTAAATAAATTATTATCGATGTAAAAAAGGAATCCCGCAGCAGTAGAGGCTTTTGCCAAACCGTGCCCTTATTTATACATCGTTTGGTACAACTTCTTTCTGCACAAGCTGCTTTGGCAATAGAGGTAATTTTGCAATGATTTCTTTCCTATCGGACACATCCCGCTTGACCTCACTCTTAGTTTTGTCCGGGTATTGTTAGCTTCAGAATTGAATCTTGTTTGGAATGAACGCTGAATGCTTATTTAATAGTTGTTTACTTGTTTTCCCATTTTGGCTATCTAAAGTCTAAACAACTTGTTCTTCGTTTCTTCTCATACGTGGTCAATTCTCAGTATTCATGTTAGAACTTAGAATACTTAATCCACATTGTAGTAAATTGATTAAAAAAGTGAGTATCTCTAGGAAACTTGTGTGAATGTTTATTGTCTGGTTTTCTTTGTCACCAAACTATTCTGTGTTTGGAATTTTGGATGTTATTTATTACTAGTGGTCCTATGCTATCATAAAAACCTGCTTCTTGGGTTGGGGGAAAATACGTTTGGTTGTGTACCTAACTACCTACCTTTCTAGATGTGCCTTGCTATACAGATGGGCATGTTGTTAGTTACAGAATACATGGACCATACCATGTCAGGTGTATTTATTAAAAAGTTTGTGTAGCCACCTTCGAAAGCATAGGCAGTTATACGGTTGCATGAAGCTAGTTACATAATTTGAGCTTGCAATAGGTTCCCAGTTTTGCATTTTGGTACGTGTTGTGATGGTGTGACCTATAGAAGTTGTCAGTGTCATTGGAAACATTTCCCTCTTCAACTTGTTAAAAGGAAAAAAAATTAGGAAAATGAAAAGATGCAATGGGTTTTTGCTTTCAAAATGATAAAACAAATTACCATATTTGCCCTCTTCCCCATTTGAGCAAGTGAGCAACTATGTAGTAAATCCAGATTTTGCCATCTTTATATAGTGCATAAATTGTTGCGACTGTCATGGTGAGCAAAAAAAATGGGATTTAGATGGGAATAGCAACTATTAAAGCATTGATAGAATATCACAGCATCTTGTATGTACTTTATGCAACTGACATTCTATGTAGGCAAGGGTGTGCACTGTTTGTTACTTTGTTGGCCTGAACAGTGAACTAAAAGTGCTTATGTCGAATTATTGGCGCTTATGTTATTTTTCGTAATTGCAGTAGGACTCATCCCTATTGTTAAATAGTACCTTTAATATAAAATATAAATTATATTAATGTTAAAAACTTGTGGCCTGTGCATTGTGTCTGGTGCATTTTGAGTAGATGTGACTTGTGAGCCACTGATATTAGGCGAACAAATGTGGACCCTAGATAACCAAAAGCCATTTTCAGGAGGGAAATTCAGAGTATGATGTGGAGTATTGGATTGAGAGTATATTATAGAACTCACCGGGGATTAATATTATATATTTGCTAATGCTTTTAGTCTCCTTGAACCAAACATATTCATGTCTATTTGGTTGTTTGTTTATTACTATATTCCTATATATTAAGGGGAAAGGATCACTTTTGGTATGCACACAAAATTACAAAGTTACTGTAACAACTCAGGTTCTCCCCAAAATGGCTAGGCCAAGTTGCTCTGATGTGGACTATTGGATTGATAGGCATATTATAGAACTCACTGGGGATTAATATTATATATTTGCTAATGCTTTTAGTCTCCTTGAACCAAACATATTCATGTCTATTTGGTTGTTTGTTTATTACTATATTCCTATATATTAAGGGGAGAGGATCACTTTTGGTATGCACACAAAATTACGAAGTTACTGTAACAACTCAGGTTCTCCCCAAAATGGCTAGGCCAAGTTGTTATTTTGGTTCATTGAGCCCACATGTATACCAAGGACCTCCTTGTTAAACTACTGATGTGGAATATTTGGGTCATTACAAACTCCTTCCCCCCCCCCCCCCAAAAAAAAAAAAAAAAAAAAAAACTAACGCCCTGATGCCCTCCTCAAGTTGGGTCACAGTGTCACACACAAAAGGTCTTGGCTCTTGCTAGCAGCCACAAGCGATTCCGCGCGGCACAATATCCACACATTCACATGGTAGTGGTCTTGGGTATGTAACAACATGGGTTGCAAGCCCAAGTTGTTATTTATGTTCATTGAGCCGACATATATACCAAGACCTCCCCGTTAAACTACCGATGTGGGATATCTAGGTTGTTTGTTACTGTTACCCTTCCCTTAATTTTGAAAAACAAACAACTTCTTTTACAAGAATTGATCCTGTGACCTTTACTTTAACCAACATGCAACTCAAACACTTGATCAAACATGATCACATTGTTTCAAAAAAAAATTCAAAACAATTTAAGCATCAAGAATTACTAGGTATAATATTGCACACACATCACGTGTTCCATGTGTTCTATTAGTATTAAATTAAATGGAATTGACAATGTTATGTATAATTAGCATTTTACTGAGATCTGATAGATATACATCCATAGCTGCCATAAGAACAAAATTGTAGAATACATTTGGGATCATAAACTGTTCATTTTTGGGGTTTAATCCCGTTTCACTGGTTCATTTACTTACAAATGATGTTCTTTATCAGAACATTCCTTGCCCCACTTGAAAGACTAAAGCTGGAATATATTGTTCGTGGGGAACAGAAGAATCTATTTGAGCTCGTAAATACAATTGCAACCACTCAAGGTTTGAGAGGCTTTTGGAAGGGAAACTTGGTTAACATTCTTCGAACTGCTCCATTTAAGGCGATCAACTTTTGTGCTTATGATACTTATAGAAAGCAACTGCTAAGATTTTCTGGGAATGAAGAAACGACAAATTTCGAGAGGTTTGTTGCTGGTGCTGCAGCTGGGATTACTGCTACTGTACTCTGCTTACCACTGGACACTGTAAGTGACAATTTGGTTATTTTTTGCTACTCGTCCGTCCTAAGTTTATAGGCCCATTTTCTTTTTTGGATGTCTCAAATTGATAGTATTGTTTCGGTTTTGGGACATAATAAATGTACTGAATCTCATAATATAAAATAAGTTGTATACTTCACCATTGATTAGGTTGAAATTAGTGTTTGCTTAAAAGGTACCAAAGTCAATGTGGGACTATCAATTTGAGACAGAGGGAGTACTTGTTTTTCTCCTTGCATTACTATAGGAAGTTTTAGGAAAGAAATTGGCATTTTAGATTCCAAGAAAGTTTCTTCCCTGTCGATGTTTAGTTAACACTAGAACTCTATTTCCTCATATTGAGAATAACTTGAAAATATATAACAAATATAAAAGTAAATAAGTTACCATATCGTCAATGTTTTAAAAGGCGCGAGGCGGGTTTGAGGCGTTTAGCCCGGGCGAGGCGAGGCGTAGGCCTCAAGGCGCATTGAGGCGTAAGCCTCACTTTTTTTAAAAAAAAAATTCCTAAAAAATTACAAAACTATCATAATATTGATAATCTATACTAAAAGTGCAAATAATATCACAAATACAATAACAATCTCAAATCATCACACCAAAATAACAAATAACAATGTCACCACATAATTAAAGTCATACATAACCATAAAGTCACCACATATCACATATCAATATAAGGCAAATAATAATAGAACAATTCTATGGGGGCAGTGAGGTGAAAATTTCGTGGGGCAGTGAAAATTTCGTGGGGCAGTGAGGTGAAAATTTCGTAGGGCAGTGAGTGTTCATCAAATCGTGGGGCAGTGAAAATTCCGTGGGGCAGTGAGGTGAAAATTCTGTGGGGCAGTGAGGTGAAAATTCTGTCTACTGTTTCCAGAAAATACATGCTGTCCACAACTCTTTTTGATGATCATGGTATTGAATACATGTACATATATGTATATATATAACTATTATATATATAGAAGAGGAAGAAGAAGAAGTAGTAGTAGAAGAAGAAGAAGAAGAAGAAGTAGAAGAAGAAGAAGTAGAAGTATATAGAGAATAAATGTGAAAAGAACTTACAAAGAGTGAAGAAGAATGAAGTATTTCAGATTTTAGGGTTTGGGATGATGGTGTATACGATGCTGAACTCTCTCCCTCTCGTCGATCGTTTGAGGCACAGCTCTGCTTCTGTCGATCGTTTTTGCAAACCGTTGTGGGGCTAGGGTTTAATTGTAAGTATATTAAAAAAAAAAAAAAAAATAGTGCAAAACTACGTAGTTTCGATTAGTTGCGCCTCAAACGCCTTGAGGCCTACGCCTCAATGACGCCTCACAGTGAAGAGGCGTAAGCCTCAAAAATTGTCAAATAATCACGCCTCAGGGGCGTTTTTCCTTCGCTTCGCCTCGAGGCGCACGCCTCAGACGCCTCTTGAAACACTGCATATCGTAGTATATAATTAAATACTACTTTATTATAATGCAAACAAAGATGGAACTTTATTAAACAACGATGGCATATGAAATTCCTTGCCAATGTTTGGTTAAGACTGGAACTCTCCTTTCCTAAAACTAACTTGCGAATATATTATTAAAGATAAAAATGTTTTAATTAAAATAATTTGCCATATAATAAAATATTATTTTATTGTAATGCCAAAGAAAAATATGTAGTTATTTGTTATAAATTGGGGTAATTTGTGAAATACAAGAAAGGAAAAATATTCTCAAGAATCCTCTTAGCTTTCCCCCCAATTGAATATGTAGATGGATGTCTAGAATTCTTCTTTCCTAGGATTTCCTTTTGCTTGTTGGTTGTATTGGTGATACAATGTGCAACGTCATCTGTGCTATAAATATTGTTGTTTTACAGGCATTGTACCTTTGGATACACACTCGTACTTCACATAATTTATAATTACCTTGACTAGAAGATTCTTTTTTGTAACAACAGGGAGTCACTTGCAATTTTGTATTGCAATATGTCAGAAAAAATTTCAACACTTGAGAAACCAATCTTTTTTTATTGCATTTTGTATTGCAATGTATTAGATTCATCTAATTTTAACAAGAATATCCTGTTAACTTTCTTTTTTTAACATATAGTTGAAGAAATGCACCAAACATTGTAACTTGTAACTCTTTCAGGTTCGAACCAAGCTGGTGGCACGTGGTGGGGAAGCCTTGGGCGGTGTAATTGGTGCTTTCCGCCACATTATCCAAAACGAAGGGTTTTTCTCTCTCTACAAGGGCTTAGTGCCCTCCATTATAAGTATGGCACCCTCGGGTGCAGTCTTTTATGGCGTTTATGATATATTAAAATCAGCTTATTTGCGTTCACCCGAAGGACGAGCAAGGATTCAACACATGAAACAACAGGGTCAGGAACTCAATATTTTTGAACAGTTGGAGTTGGGTCCAATGAGGACCTTACTACATGGGGCCATTGCTGGTGCTTGTGCTGAAGCTGCCACATATCCATTTGAAGTTGTAAGGAGGCAGCTTCAGCTTCAAGTTCAGGCTACTAAATTAAGTACATTAGCAACTTTCATCAAGATAGTTGAGCAAGGAGGTATTTCGGCTCTTTATGCAGGATTACTTCCTAGTTTACTACAGGTATGTTTATGTATCACTCTGCATTTTCCCATTTACTAAATCACCTTACACACGTGAGACCTGCATGACTTGCAAACATATAATTTGGAAAAAATTGATAACAAAATTTCATAATTGGCGTAGTGGTTAAATGCACGCTTAACTTTCTTTGTAGCTTGATTGTGAATCCTGCTGCAATTATATTTTTATGAAAAAGAAGATTGGTGGCTGTGGAATAATATATTGCTTTGGCACCAGGCAAGTATTCTTAAGACCCCAAGTCCCCAAGGGAAAGAATCTTAAACCTCTGATCCCATGTGGAAAAATTATAGAGAGAGAAAAGAAGATAATTGTATTGCATGTATTTAAATAACCAAGACTACAAGGGTATTATTTAATAAAGTTGAGGGAACTAAGTAAGGCGGGGATCTCCATGATTGATTTGATTGTCTCAATCAAAGAGACTGCTTAAATCAAGGAGATCCCAAATCTAGACATGACAAAAAATATATAAGGAAATTACAATAATCAGGATCAGGCCCTATAATCTCAGCAAAGGGTTATAATTGGAAATCGTGGGAACTTAACCTTTAATTATGAAGAGATCCACCAAAAGAGATGATAAAAATTTTCATTTCCTCATATATACCTATGTGTAACAAATCTAATGTTGTGGGTGGGCTGTTGGATGTGCCTTGGTGGTGTTGCAGTAAGTGCTAGCAAGCTACACACTATAGGTGCTCTTACCACATCTTTTGGGTGAGGTGAATTAATATGCTATATATATTTACGGTCTCTAGTCCTTCCTAATAAAAGGCCTTCTGAGGAAATGTAAAACCTTGAGGGCGTGGGCCCAAAGTGGACAATATCTTGCTCTACTGGGACGTGACTATGCTTTTTATGTCATCCAATAATTAGCCTGTAATAATTATTTCCCAAGAGAGATTTGAAGCTAGCCTTGATAGGGTTTGAACATAGTACGTACCCCCGACGGGTTTGAAATTTGGTTCGAAAAGGAAAATAAAAATAGTTGATTTTTGTGAGAAGTTGGAAAATAAGTTGAGATATGTAGTGAGATGTCTTCTTACTTTGTTACTTTTTCCATGGAGAAATTTTCTTTGGTGATTGGGGAAGAAAAATTTTCCACGAAAAATTATGAAGGATGTAAGACATCTACTCATAATATGAGCATGAGATGGAGAGTATTACATGACTCAACTTATTTTCTGACTTCTTACCCAAATCAAATGTTTTTATTTTCCTTTTCCATGGTGTTATCAAACGGAGCCTTAATGTTTGGTTTTTTCCAATTCTCATCAATCCTTACATTTTTTTTTGTTGAAATCAATTTTCTCTTGCTGATTCATATGATTAGTTTCAATAAAATATAGGGGAACTTACAGTAAATATATTATGGTTTATCGGGTGAATGGTCAGCCCCTTTGTAAAATTTTACCGACAAAGGAAGCCTGCACTATCATACATAGGCGTAAACTTCGGGGTTGCTCAATTGTTGGTGATAACAAACTGCTTATGTCTTTGAGTAGCTCGGACAATGATCCACCTTGGGAGATTGCTCCTTTCATCAAGCATATCCACAGTATAGCGCATGAAAGTAATATCTCTTTTCATTTTATTAACAAATGTAAAAATCGAGCAGCTCATTGGGTAGCTTCGAGGGCTCGTCTAAATCTTTTGACTGGCGATTGGGTCGGATGTCCCCCTACTCGTCTTGTCTCTCTGTTAGCTTTGTCGGGTTGTTTTCTTTTTGTTTGTTGATCAAAAAAAATATATATCTCAAGATATGTTAGATATATATCTTTGTCTATAAAGAGGGATTCCCTCACTTTAATAAAAAGAAGGGATGACCATTTTGAGGGGTTCGATAAATTTTTTTATGAAAATTTTAAAGATGATCTATATTTGATCACCTCCACAAAAATTTGAAAAATCAACCTAGAATTGAGTGTTTTGAAAAATTGATATATATGTAATTTTCAAAAATTTTTATATATCACCCACTTTTAGGTTGATTTTTTTTATGAATTTGGTGGAAATACATAATAAGATACAAAATGAAAAAATTCATCCAATTACCACTATACATCCTTCTTTTTGTTAAAGTGAAATCCCTCTTTATATATATATCTATATGCACATACATGTATAAGAATTGGATGGACTTGGCAATGGTGAGGAATTCCTTGATGGCTCGTTTGGTTCAAGATTTAAACCATTCCGGGAATGCTAAATTCCATTCTTGAATGATTCTCATGTTTGGTTCAAGTTTTAGGTTCGGAATAAATGATTTCAGGAACCAACCTTTCCCTCCCAAGTTCTCCCATTTAAATCATAAGGAATAAGCCATTACCAGTGGGCATCTTTTTTAATTTTTCTTGTTATGACTAAAATAACTCTCTTCCTTATGAATAAATAATTCTTTTTCCATCTGTGTATGAAAATATTGTTTGGAACTTTTTTTTTAAGTTACGTTGCTGCGCAAAAAAAAAAAAAAATTGTTTGGAACTTTATTCTTTCCTTTTTCCTGTTGTAATTTTTTTTTAATTACAAAAATTGTAATTTTTGTAGGATAGTTATTAGGCATGTGTAATTTTGTAATTTATTATAGTAATTGTCCCTTTTGAAAAATTAGTAAGAGATGCCTTCTCATCCTATAAAAAGAAGGGAATTTTTGTAATTGATACTTTATTTCATTCCTATTCCGGGTTGAACCAAACACAGTGAAAGTAATTTAACATTCCAGGAATAAGAGTATTCATGTCTGAGCCAAACATCGGCATGGTATCCTAGATGCCAGGCAAAAAGCTTTCTAGGAATCAAGTATGCCCATTCCATTCCCAAAACTCGAACCAAACGAGCCCTGAGGGCGATGAGATCTGCAGGTAGCAAAGGGATTGGAAAAAGGAGTAAAGTGAGAAAGATTTAGGATATTTAGAGTGTTTGGTAATGGCCTTGTACAATGTGAATGGGTTTAACATATTCAAATTTTGTTGACTTTTGGGTTTAACTTTTGGGTTTAACGGATTGGTTTTAATAGCCAAAATTTAAAAGAATAAGGGGTTTATTGTCGGGTAAAATATTACGAGGGTGTGACCTGTAAACCTGATAAACTATTAAGGGGATTTACTATAATTTCCCCTAAAATCTATAAAACCTTAAGTAGAAAGATGAACTAAAGGACTTCACGTCTTGAGTCAAATTGTTGCTCGTGATCGTATGTCGAACAGAACTACCATACCCTCCATTGTTGCGTCCACTGATGCCATAGATGCACATAACTCAAATTGTGATTCCCTTCAACCAATGCAGTACCAATATTAGCCTTTTGTCACCGTTACAAAAGAAAGACTACATCAAGCAATCATAAGGAGTCTTATGATTTTGCACTTCATTTTCAGTTATGTTTTTTTTTTTATCCCCTTCTCCTTTTTCTTCTTTTTATTTAATGCTGCCCCTAATAATTTGTGATCACAATTATATGGAGGTAATTTTCACTTTTTCAGTAATCTATGAGTTTTCTTTAAAGAGTTTCTATTCATTTTCTCTTCACATTAATTAATGCTTGCATCTGTTCTTATACTTGAAATGCAGATCTCATACAATAGACTGCAACTTAATTTTGAAATGTGTAATAATAGATATCTTTGAACTTGCCGGAATTGCAAGAATCTTATCTGTTAGTGCTTTGTATTTTTCAGGTATTACCTTCTGCTTCAATAAGTTACTTTGTCTATGAGTTCATGAAGATTGTTCTCAAGGTGGTATGATTTGATTCATTTTGTCATCAATACAAAGTCAGATTAAGATGGTTTTACTGTCTGAAACATTATCACACTGGTAAGGTTTAAAATTCATCACACGCCACGATTACCAAATATGCCCTCCCTTTCTCTCTCTCTCTCTCTCTCTCTATATATATATATATATGTATGTATAGGCTATAGCTGGCTGTAGGAAGTGCTGGTTCATTCGTGGATCAGCTTTTAACGACAAATTTGTTCATTGGCAAAAACATCCCCTTTGCATTCAGCAACAAAAAAGTCATTCTCCCGCCAACTCACCAGTCCATTTGAGATGTTGCCTATATGCTAGATCATTTTTCCGACCTATGATGATTAGAAACTTCATTATGATAGTAGTTATTGTACTTGGAACTTGGAAGAGGTGTAACCATATAGTTTTGAATGTATGACAATATAGTTTCGAATATAAGCAGAAACTTGACCTGAGAGAAAATGGTCATTCATGTCACATTTTTGAGCTCTAGATGTATTTTTCTTTCCGGCACACAAATACATCCCGTTCGAAGTATTTAACTATTTGCTGGGTTAATAATGCATATACAATGTACAAAACCAACGTGGTTTAGGCAATGGGAGATCGCAAGTTCCATTCTTGCGAAAGGCTCTGTTATGGCCTTTAGCAGGGGTGTTACTAAACCTTACTGAATTGCTCTGGAAAATATTGCTTTTAATTTGATTACATGTTTGGCTGGCGAAAACCCAAAATAAGTGATCTGAAAATTACTTAATTTTTTTTTATTTGGTTGGGCTGAGCTTGAACCGCTTCTAAAATTGTTAGTATCGACTATCGAGTCGACTTGAACTCGGGCTATGGATACCCAATGCATTCAAGTAGCTAAAGGGAAAGTAAGGAGGGAACAAAGAAGATGCGTAGAGGAGTACTAAGACACCTCATCTTATCCCCCGAAAAGAAAAGAAAACTAATATTTGATTTTCTTTTAGGCTTTTAGAAGCAGAGAAGTGATGTTGAAGCTAGATTGAAACATGGGCGTCTATGCTGGTTTTGGGTTTTCATTGTTGGCTCCTTGAGAGTAGCATTTGTAACACCAATGATCTTTGAAGGATTATGTTAAAGACTATAAATCTCCCAAAACAATATATAAGAATAAGGACTACGTCACATATTGCCAATTGCTTTTGGATTGGATGCTCGGAGTTATAATATATTCATGCATATATATAATTAAACATCATCTTTATGACATGGACAAACGATATAAGATTTTCATTGCCCAGAAGCAACGCGCTGGATCGTCCGAGTCCAGACAAATGAGCAAGGAATCGCCGCTGGGTGTAGTGAAAAATCAGGGTTCCCGCATCTTTTGTTTATTTAAAATAGGCACACTCAGGAAAATCGATGGAAATAGTTCCAGAGGAGGATCAATCTTATATATCGGTGATTGGTGAGGTTTAGCAATGTTATGAGTGAGAATAAATAAAAATATGTAACAAGAGTATAGTGAGTGCTCTTATTATGAACGAATATTATACAATGTCTTTATGAATAAAGTAAATTGTATAGAATTTTTTTCATGCATTAGGTAATAGTTGCAAATCCTTGTTACATAAATTATTTTGAGAATCCTTGGTGGTGGGATGATTTACAAGATTTTAAAAAGGATAGCTTGGTCTCTATGAATGCGGAAAATTGGGAATCTACAAAGAAGCAAAGAAAGAGATATATTCGAGGACTAAAGCTTTTTAATATTTTTTTCAATCGAGAAAGGAAGACAAAAGACTTGGATCAGGGATAAGGACGAAGAATATGTCTTGGTTAAAGACAAGACATACAAGAGAGATGGAAGCATTTTACAAATTATTTAATGAAGGTTAAATGATGTGGAAACTGAACATGCGGGAATGACCAAAATACTTTTATCGCAGAATTCAAGAAAAGGAAGTGAAAGAACATTGATACGAATGGATAGTGGTAAAGCAGTTGGGCCAGATAGTATACTATTGAGGTTTGGAAGGGTCTAGGTGATAAAGGCATTGGTTGGCTCACAAGGTTTTTACAAGATATGGTCAAAGAAGATGCCGGAAGAATGGAGGAGAAGCACCCTATCGATTTATAAGAATAAAGGGGATATACAAAATTGCGCCAATTACAGGGGGATTAAACAATACTATGAAGTTATGGGAAAGGGTGATTGAGCAACTAAGAAAAGAAACCACATTTTAGATAATCAATTTGGTTTTATGCCGGAAGGTCGAATGGAAGCAATTTACTTGTTCGGCGTTTGATGGACAATATCGGAGGGTCAAAAGGACCTACACATGGTTTTCATTGACTGGAGAAGGCGTACATAGGGTACCCAGAGAGATTTTGTGGAAAGCCCTAGAGAAGAAAGGGGTTAGGATTGCCTATATTCGTGTTATCAAGGACATGTATGAAGGAGCTATGACTAGTGTGAGAACACATAGTGGGTCCCAGAAATTTTCCTATAACTATAGACTACACCAAGGGTAGCTTTGAGCCCTTATTGTTACCTTGGTCTTGGATGTCTCACGGAACACATTCAAGAGCCAGCACCGCGATGTATGCTGTTTGCAGATGATATTGTCCTAGTGGGTGAGTCCAGAGAAGAGCTAAATGGGAAGGTGGAAACTGGAGACAAAATTTAGAAGCGCATGGCTTTCGTTTAAGCAGAAGTAAGACAGAATACTGGAGTGCAAGTTCAATAAAAGGCGGAGCACTACTAACTTAGAGGTAAGTTGGGGATATGTCATACCAAAGTCACTCGGTTTAAGTATCTTGGATCCATTATACAAGAAGATGGGGAGATAGAGGGAGATGTAATCACCGGATAACAGGATGGTTGAAATGGAGGAAGCTTCGGGTGTGTTTTGATAAAAAGGTACCACTCAAGTTAAAAGGAAAATTTTGACCGCGGTTAGACCAGTATGTTGTTGGGACTAGTGTTGGGCGGTCAAAAGCCAAACGAGAATAAACTAAGTGTAGCTGAGATGAGAATGTTGAGATGGATGAGTGGCAAGACTAGAAAAGATAAGATCAGAATGTTACCATCAGAGAGGGAGTTGGGGTGGCACCTATTACAGAAAAATGGTTGATCTCGACTTAATGGTTTGGGCATGTATGGAGGAGACCTGCGTGCCATGGTTAGGAGAGTACATATGGAGGGAAGCCTAGTTGTTAGAGGCAGAGGAAGACCTAGAAAAACTATAGGGGAAACTATAAGAAGATTTAGAGGCGAATGGTTTCATAGAGATAGATTCACGACAGACCACTTGGCGTCGTTTGATCCATTAGCCGACCCCACCTAGTGGGTAGGCTTGTTGTTGTTGTTGTTGTTGTTGTTGTTGCTTCTTTTGAAACATATTTAGGAGAATAGGGTTGTTTTGAACATATTTACAGATATAGGGTGGTTTTAAAAATGCTGGTCAAAGACACGTTTTTTTCCTTAAAAACGTTGGTCAAAGGCGCGTTTTTTGCCTTAAAAACGCTGGTGAAGACACGATTTAAAAAATAAATAAATTTAAAAACGCCACAGAAGGCAGCGTTTTTACGCGAAAAAACACCATCCTATTCAGCGTTTTTACGCTTAAAAACACTAGCCTATCCAGCGTTTTTAAGTCGACCATTTTTCAGCCCTTTTAACCTAACAGCAGGCAACTTAAATCCTACAACAGAAGCAGCCTGCCTGAAACTTAAATTTTCCTCCTCATCTTTATAATTTCAAGTCTACAAATTCTTCTACTACCTCCATTCATTCATTCCAGAAGCTCTATTCATTCACTCCAAAACCTCCATTTATTCACTTGAAAAGAATAAGGTTAGTTTATTACAAAGTTGATTTTTTACTATATATTATTATATTTCACATATTATCAAGTTATAACGGGAAAGCAATTTGTTTGATTGTAATGTATATATGTGGATTTACAATATAGATTTGTGGAATGTATGTATGTATGTTCAATATTTGTTTTTTAGACAAATTTATTTTATAATTTTAAAGAATGCATTTGTTATTATAAATATAGGAAAATGATATTAGCACTCCACGCTTATCCTAAGACACTTCACTCTCATTTTTAGTTACATAAAAAGTGTCCCAAAAGATATATATATATATATATATGTCATTAAAAATGAAAGTGGAGTGCCTTAAGACAAAAGTGGAACAATTTTTTTTCCTACGGGACAAAAGTGTCCAAAAAGCTCCATTTTTTCATAAATATATTACATTATAATTAAATTTTTTTATGGAAGAAATGATTTACAAATTTGAATAAATTATTTATTATCATATTTCGTAAGGCTTTATGTTAAAAAAAGTGTTTATCATCGTATATTGTACGTCTTGGCAATTTTAAGTATATTATTTATTATCATATTTCGTATGGCTTAATGCTTAATATTTTATTTTGAATAATTATTCAAGTATGTTGAAGATTGTATATATGTATTTATTTTAATGAGAAATGAATTTTATGTTAAAGAATGTATTTATCATCATTTATTGTATGTTTTGGCAATTATAATATATTATTTATTATCATATTTCGTATGGCTTAATGCATAATTTTCTATTTTGAATAATTATTCAAGTATGTTGAAGAATGTATATATGTATTTATTTTATCATCATATATTTTACATCTTGACAATTGAAAATATATTATTTATTATCATCTAGTGATAAATTTGATTAATTGTGTTGAAGCTGAATAATGGCAAGCCGACAAGTTTTTACGCTTTTATATTGGGGCGGACATATTATTAACGGAAAACATGGTTATGGTTATGATATTCAGCACAAAAGAAGGCATTATTTTAAATAAAGGTATTACCTACTTGGAATTAGTAGAAATTATTTATTCTGCTATGGATGCTAACGCTCGCCGTTGACGTTAAAGATTTTCTGTAGATGCCCAATATTTGTGACTCCAAATACTTGTAGTTACTTCCTTCATGAAATTAATGATGACGGAAACCTTATGGTTTGTAATGGGTACTATTTTCAATGCTTCGTTTGTCAATGTGATCAAGTTGTATATAGAAAAAATTGATCCTTGAATTATGATGTAGGGCCAATTGGGAAAAAATTTCCATTGTCTGGGTCGTACAGCTCACCACCATCGACACAATGCACTCATGTTTCTAAGTTGCCGAGTAATTTGCGGCCATCACGAAGGCTTGAATTTGGTGAAAGTAAAAAGAAGATTTATAATCCATCTCAACCCACAACCAAGGCCATGTATGACTATGGAGATGGTGGCCTTGAGGCCATGTATGACTGTGGAGATGGTAGTGAATATAATGACGCCACTGGAGAGGAGATGGATTGGAACTCGAAATCCGACAGTTTTACAGAATTCAGCAACAGTGAAAGTGATGAAGGGGAATAATCGAACCAGTTTGAGCAGGTTGGTGAAGATATACTATCGTTTTACACATAGTATAATGTTACTTTTGTGGACCAGGAGTTGACGATGAATGAGAAGTTAGAAGATGAAAATGAATTGTTAAAGGGGTTGATGTATGAGATTAAAGATAAGTTGAAGATTGCCGTAAAATATTTTGCAATTAAGAATGCAAATGAATTTATCGTCGATAAATCAAAGGCAGATACATGGGCAATTAGGTGTAAATTGCATGAAAAATGGTGCAAATGGCGGCTTCGTGCTTGTAAGAGGAAGAAAAAACACGGGCAATTTGAGATAACCAAGTACGAGGATCCCCACACATGCACGATTGATCGTTTGAAATTAACTCACAAATATTTAGACTGCAAATTCATTGCGAGCAAAGTAAAACACTTGGTTGAGGTTGATCCAGGCCTTAAGATTCGCGTTATCGTTGCATTTGTTAAGGATAAACATGGCTACAAGATTTCATATTGGAATACATAGAATGCGAAACAAAAGGCTATTGAAAAATTATTTGGCAATTGGAAAGACTCTTATGCTATTATGCCCAGATATTTGGCCGCTATTAAGTACAACAACTCACACAATCCACGAGTGTAAAAGCAAGGTGTATGTGGGCAATATTGTATTTTTGACAAGAACTTTTGGGCCTTTAGTGCGTCCATTAAAGGCTTTATGCATTGCCGACCTGTTATAAGTATAGACGCGACATATCTACGTGGTAAGTACAATGGGAAATTTTTTGTTACAATGGCCATAAGTGTCAGCGAAGGGATATTTTCACTTGCGTTTGGATACGGCGATGAGGAAAGCCACGACACATGGAAATTATTTTCTCATGTGACTTTGGCATTATGTCGTGAAGGGAAGAGACGGCGTATGCTTGATTTCTGATCGCCACAGGGGCATTCTTTCTGTAATTAATTCCCACCCATAATTTCAAGAGCCGATGATGTACCATAAGTTTTGTATGCGACATGGCCGCAGTAACTTCACAAGTAAATATAAACCAGATGATACGTTAAAGATCTTAATGTAGAAGGCTGCTACTGTTTACTGCTTACCCAAATTCAATAAGTACATGCACATGATAAAAGAATACGATGAACAGCAAGAGAGTGAAGGAAGAAACCATGGAGGTGGGTCAACCAAATTCCCCTAGAGAAATGGACTTTTATTCACGATGGAGGGTTTCGCTATGGGATAAAGTCGACAAATATTTCAGAAGTTTTTAACAGGATTTTAATTGGAGCCAGGTCTTTGCTTGTTACTGCGTCGGTACAGCTCATTTTTCATCGCCTTGTTTCATACTTTTGTAATAGAAATAAGGAAGGGAAACATAAACTTAACAATCCTGAGCTGGATCACACGACATTCATGCGATTAAATTATTCAAAGCTTACGAAGGATATCATCAAATATATTGTTTATAAGCATAATAATTCGCAGGGAATAGCCTCCGTCACATCAGCTAAAGGAAAAATGAAGAATGTAAACATCGAGGAAGGCACTTGCAGCTGCGGTAAGTGGGCAATTTGTAAATATCCTTATGCACATGTCATGGTGGTGTGTGCTGAACTAAGGCTAGATTCGAAGTATTTAATTCATCAAAACTTGAGTCTTGAGGCATACGTAGCTACATATTCTCGTACTTTGTATCCTTTCTTTGCCAAATGAATATTGGGAAACCCATTTGCCTAATACAATTACAAGTGTATTGATCTCTAATCCAAATTTGTTGCGTCAAAAGGGTCGTCCATCTAGGCGCATTCATAATGAAATGGATGTAAGCAATCGTCGAAGAAACAACCATTGTGGGATTTGTGGGGAGGCGGCACATGATCGACACACTTGTCCTCAAAATAAAAAACTACTGTTGTTGCCTTATAAGTAGACATGTTGCCTTTTTTTAATTTTGTTTATCTTTCAGATTTCATAGTTTCTGTTATTAGGATTTTCTGTTCAGTTATGATGTATTGTTAATTTCCACACTGTGTATAATTTCATTGTGTTATGTATTTGTTAAATTTGTGAAGTTCATTTTATAATATATGCCAAAAAGTGTGCCCCTATTTAAATATGAGTGTCAATCAAGGATTCGAAGTACGTCACCCTCCACTATAATGATGACAGTTGATGTATAATGTATTATCACATGTTATTAGGATATTTACGTTACGTTATGACTGTTTGCCCCTATTTAAATTTGAATTTAAAGCAGCAGACATCATTGTCAGCCTCTAATGTCAGGATAACTATTAATGCATGGTGTATTGTCACATTATTGTAAATTAAAGCAACGTATTGTCATCTCAAGCATGTAGCATCGTATTGTGAGTGCAATGACACTGTAGTGTATTGTCATATCAGTGCTCCAACTCGTGTACTGTAGCAACCAACGCCTATGTAACCATTATAAAAGCATCATACGTACATACTTTATTTTCATATCACTCTCAATAAATAATGGTTTCTTCAAGCTCAAATAATAGTCAATCTGAAGATATAGATGGATTCTCAATACTAGTCATAATTTTGCTTGTGCGAGGCTTGGAAACAAATCACCCATGATGGTAAGTGGTGTGAGCGGGATAACCCTCGAACATGGGAGCAAATGGCTGGAATTTTTAATTCGGCACCTAAGAATTCAAACTCTTTGTGGAAAGACAGGGTTGTGATGCCTGCTCAACTTGCAAGTCTGTGGGCAAAGGTTAAACCAGCGGTGAAAAAATTTAACCGCTTTTACAATGAGAAGGAAATGCCTACTCCGCATCCTAAATTTTCAACTTTATCTCCTGCAAGTCGGGGCCACTTCCTCGCGAAATTTTACGGTGATGTTAAAAGGGAAATGGTAAAAGGTTACTTTTGTAATTATAATTTATTTAAATCTTGAGATTTTAATTTTGACGATATTTAATGCATAGTATTCAATCTTGTCTTTCCTGCAGAAAGAACACGTCTATCTTATGTACTTGGTGAAAGAAGGTGTCAACTTCCCATATATAATCTACTGAGAATTTCTTAAGGACTCTATTAATTAATATTTTATTTTAATATGTAATGTTTAAGTTCATGTTTTAATATGCTTTAATTTGAATCATGTGTAATATTTTTATTTTAACAAACGTAATGTTCTATCTTGAAAGTTTGGTATGTAGTATGTAATATCATTTGTATGTTAAATGCGTGGGTTGTTTATACACTAATAAACTAATTTTTTTTTAAGAAAGTTCAAAATTGTAGAATAAATATTACACTTTTTTTAATGTGAACTACACTATGCAGTCACGTGAATATCTTAACATTGGTATTTAAAGTAGTCCATGCTTTTTTCATTGAGTTGTCATATCACGTCATATGCGAATCAGTGAGTAGTCCAGTCTCAAAAACTTTTTCAGTGATTCATCAATTCGCTCTTTGTCACATATTAAACAATTGAATGTCCTTTAACATAGAGCCAAGAAAAGTTTTGTACAAGTGTCAGTGGTTACAATAAATATATCTCGCAATTACCATTCTCATTTACTGTTCAAGCTTTAGGCAGGGGGAGTGTATCCATTGTTTAGGCACATCGTAACCACTGTACAAACCCATGTTTATCAGTTATTTCACTCCTATGTAACAAGCATGTGAATGTACCACTCATCTCACTCTAATCTCACCATAAAATTTCAACTATCATCTTAACCTTTTCTTACTATAAACAAAAACATGAGTAACTCCTCAACAATTGATGATTTGGTCCACTTCTTCTTGTAGAAATTCAAAGAGAAATACAAGCTCGATTAAGGAAAAATCGAGCTATTACAATAATAGCAATGTGCCAAGACTTGTTATTAACTCCACCTCCTCGGCTGCTTCGTCCAAAATCTTTTTTATATCAATGGCCAAATCTTGACTTCCCTTATTGTTCACCGCTTGTTTTTGTGCCTTTGTACTCATGGACGCCTTTGTTCTATGTCTATCTGTGATGCTTGTTAAATACTTATCACATGCCTATTGTCTCCTCGCCACATTTGTATATTACATGGGATAAATTGGTATACTACGACTACACTATATTTGACAAACTCTGGTTTGAAGTGTTTGGTGAACACTGGAGGTTGGTTGCATCCGGCCAAGGCTCACTGCATCCATTGCTAGGGCCAATCGATAGACATGTTCTTTTGATAGCAAAGTTCAACTCGAAAAAGCCTCCAATGGAAAACGACATTCATGAAGCAACTCAGTTTGAATGGGTAACCAATGCAAATGGATCCTTGCACAGACATGACTTAGAGGACTTGCTGAATAATGTATGTCAAACTGCTATATGGAGAGCAGAGTCCTTGAGCACAGGTGTTACATATAATGCTGAAGAAATGGCAACGACCCCTGATGCACAGATACAAATGGAATCTTATTGAAATCACGAGAAATATGGCATCCCATCTTGGTCGAGTAGTACTGCTTATGTGATGATGTTTAATGCATTTTCGTTGATAATATATTAATGTCTTATTTACTATGTTTGTGTTCAATTTTAATATTATGTAATAGTATTTCAAGTGATATTTTAATTCGCCTTTGCTAAGATATTTCTTGTTGATAATATCATGTTATTGGCTGATGTGAGTTATGACTGTAAATAACGTATTTATGATTACACCTATCACCGCACCCTATACATTTACTGTTTCAAGCATTTTGATTCCAAATTCAAGAGTAAAAATTTATCAGTAGCTTGAATACAAATTGTTTGCTATAACCCAGTGTATCATCAAATCAATTAATACAAATAAGCGAAACCAATATCCATGTAACAATACTAATAACTACCATTCAACCTACTACGTACCACAGTTAAGTTTTTTTTCTCTTCTTCTTAGGCCTCTCTTCTCTGTCGACCTCTGTATGGGTATGTGCCTCTGCCCCTTCACCTCTGCCCTTGTCCTCTGCTCTACCCCTCGGTCTACCTCTCCCTCGACCTATACCGATAGGTATAGTAGGAACATCTACAACACCTGCTGGGGCCAACTGTGTCAGTCCCTTAGCATGCTCCATGGGTGTAAGTGGCGATGACTGTGAATGTACCATCGGAACCTGTTGCGACACGGGTGGTGATGTAAATGATGACTCTGTCGTCAATATGAACATATAATGTCTCATGTCAAACTCCTCAAATGTAGTAGTAGTAGTAGTAGTAGTAGTAGTAGTAGTAGTAGTAGTAGTAGTAGTAGTAGTAGTAGTAGTAGTAGTAGTAGTAGTAGTAGTAGTAGTAGTAGTAGTGGACTGTGATAAAATAGGGTGGTAGTAGTAGTAGTAGTAGTAGATAAACAGTATGTAGTAGTAGTAGTAGTGTAGACTAGTGAGTAGTAACTGTGATAAACTGGGGTCTGCCGAGGAAGAGCCATGATGTATAGAGGTAGACAGACCAGCATGATCTGAATCTAACGTAGGCTGTGATGAGTCGGTGGCATGTCGTCTCTGACGACGGTGATTAGGGCGTGGGATCGGGTCTGGTATAGGTGCATGGACCAGAAATGGATCAACAGATAGCCTGAACTCTTGTTGCGCAGTAACAAGAGCAGTATGTGCCAAGTCAGATATTGCATCCGATGTGGAATCTCATATGATCGACCGCAAATGATGGTTCATAGCAAATGCATATATCTTAGCAAGCGCATCACCTTGTACCAGTAAAAGTACTATATAAATATAAAATTTAATTTGGTCAAAACAAGAAATTACATATATAGTGATGGAAATAGAGTTTACCAGTATCTCCAATGTAACTCCTACTTGTTTAGGACCGAACTCGGGAGGATGCTCTGGCGCCGCAAGTATGAAACACCGAGTAACTGTACGAAACCAAACCATATAAGGATGGTCGTACTGAATCGGGCCTTGCAACGCATCCACGGTAACGACATGCTCATGTCGGCGGTCCTAAAAACCAATAAAGTCGTATTGATGTTGCGTCCAATCAACAGGATCTCCTTGCCCCCTCCCCCGAAGATCCGTATCGTGTAATTGCTCACTTGTGTCAAAATTGACTGAGATGTTTTGTTGTAAACCAAATTTTCGCATCACTCTGTCAGGGAGGTGCCACTCCAGAATCTCAAAGTAGATTAGGGGTGACGGAGTCCGCCATATAGCCTAGCCAGCAAGACAGTAGGGAGGTAATGTTATGGCTGCTAGATCATCTGTAAATTATATAATACAACTTATTAATATATAAATTTACCTCAAAACAATAGTTTAACATAGCCAAGTATTACAAAGTCGTCTAAAATTCGGCAGAGTTCCGTTTGTTTTTACAACATTCTAGAATTTTAATATTGACCTGTTCAATAAGTATATATAATTTAGCAAACAATTCAACTCCCAATCAATCCGAAATGAAGTTATGTATAAATATCCCAAACGTAATAAAAAAAACAATAGTTCAACGTAAACAAATAAAAAAGTTGTCTAAAATTCGGCAGAGTTTCGTTGTTTTTACAACATTTCAGAATTTTAATATTGACCTGCTCAATAAGTATATATAATTTAGCAAACAATCTAACTCCCAATCAATCCAAAATGAAGTTATGTATAAATATCCCAAACCAATATCCATAAAAGCAATAGTTCACCATAAACAGATTTATAATTTAAACTCCCAGTCAACAAGTATATATAATTTAGCAACCAATTTCAAGTCGCAATCAACCCGAAATGAAATTAGTATATAAATATACTAATTTGTCTAAACAGGTCGGATGCCCAACTTAATCATAAAAACAAATGTAATCACTCAACATAATAATTAATTGATTCTAATTACAATAACATGCTCTGCTCTCATACGATCTAGTTGGTCCTTATAGTGTGTCAAAACATGTATAGGAGTTCGCTCAAGTGAAAACCTCGTCCGCCACCTGTATTAAGTAAATGAGGTGTGTGAAAAATAAATTGTGTCATATATTATGAAGAATCTTGTTACATATCATCGAACCTGGATCCGTGTGGTGGTTTATCAATCGAATGAACTACATCCTCCTCAGCAATAGCTATATCGACCCGTTGCGGCCGAAGGTGGGACAATCTCTCCCAACACCATAACTAACACAAATTAAATAACAATATATTATCGAATACATAAACTTTATAATTGAAGACTAAAAATTATAAGTGATCGTTTTAATACATACCTGCAATAACATCAGTAGACCGACAATCTGCTTTGATCTGATACGACTACCTCAACACATCTCTCTGTACAACACCGCAAGGGCGGCTCTCCCCCAACTATAACTACCCGTTGTATTTAAATCCTGAAGAAGTGGGAGTAAGGATACTTTGACAAATGCTGAGAACTCGTCCGCTAAAATAGATCCGCCTAGCGATTAAATAATCCACGCACACGTGTATCGCTCGACCTCAACGTCCTCGGCATCAGGGGCAGGTATGTCTCGAAATGTATCGGCTATCCAAGATAGCTTCAGCTTTGAATTCCTGAAAGCATGGTCTAGTGGTCAGATTCCCAATACACGCTCACAGACGTCGGCCGGGGGGCATCTAATGGAGGGGCAGTAACAGCATGGCCATCAATTGGTAAACCGAGCAGTAGTGCAACATCTTGGAGTGTGATAGTGCATTATCCGATCGATAGATAAAATGTATGCGTTTCCTTGCCGCCACTGCTCGACCATAGATGTAATAAGAGCGCGATCATACTGAATATGACCTATGAGGTACACTCCATAAAATCCCGCAAGTAATAATAAATGATGGACCTTCTCAGGCAGGATAACACGCTCTCCATCGGGTCCCATGAACTCTGTATCGCTCCTACGTGGCTCCAATAAAGTAGGGTCATCGCCATCCCATATAGCGGAAGATCTGTGCTGGCCCTGTAAATATAATACACATCGATCCTGTGGACTAGGATCCATTGACGAATACCTGTTTCATGTACGTGCCTATTAGATATCAACTAATAAACAATTCGTATGCAATAGTACATTTGTGTACATAACTTAATAAATGAAGTAAGGGCATTTGTGTACATAACGTAATAAGCAATTGCAAGTGACGTGTGAACATAATCCGGAATTGGAACCGGAGTTCGAAGACTTATCTGCGAAAAATAACACAAATACAATATGGTATTATTTTTAATCTTGAAGGCTAGTTTTTAATTATAATTTTAAGCGCAAACATGTAAATAACAAATTTGCCATGTCAAAGGGTTTATCCATTATTGTAATTCAAAAGTATACTGCAATATTGGTAATGGTTTAATTTGTAATAATAAATACTTAGTAGAAACTTAATTAATGCTTTTATTTCTAATAAAATGATTTTGGAGAAAATATATCTTCCTACATGACTTTGCTACTACGGGAACACAACTAAAATTTATTGTTTTCAACCCATCAAATCAAGAAACTCAGCAACTTTTTATACCCCTTATTCCACCAATTTTAATTTCTTATCTTTTTTTCTCTATCTATTTGTTTGAAATTCAAAATACATTAAATTTAAAACAAAATACCATTTAAGAGTTTGTATATTTAAAATTTACCAATAAAAGTTTGTATATTTAAAATTGTAGATATAAAGTTACATATAAGACAAAAATTATAGAAAACTATTATAATCCACTTTCCTTACTCTTATTAAAAAAAATCACACTACTCTTAAAACTATTTCATTTTTTCTAGCGGCAATTTGCTATCTATATAATAAGATATATTTTTATCTTTGTTTTGTTATTATTAACTAATTGTCACAATTTGTTTACAAACCAAAAAGAAATGTGAACCCTTTAAATGTGTTTTTAAAAATTCAAATTGTAAAATTACATAATACTTTTTTATTTTCTTTTTTCACCTTAATATAATGATAAAAATATACAATTTGAAATTTGAGATTTAAATTTCTAAATTTTCTCACATTTTCCCTTCACAATTTTTTTTAAATACAAGAACACTCTTTCTCTCACCAAATTATATATATATATATATTCTATCTTTCTTAAGATTTTCATAGCTAAACACCTATCCAAATACTTGATGGGTGTTGAAATTAAATTTATATTTATAGGAGTCAATACTATCACCAATATAAAAGCATTACAATTTTAATGCACAAAAATTATTTAATCATTTGTGCCATCGGCAAAAAATTCTGCCAATAAATAAATAAGTGGTTCAAATAAACAACCCCTTAATTTCTACTCGTAAATTTTATATGGTCTACTTTGTTTCTTTTGTTGTCAACTTATACGCCAGCGGAACACTACACCACCTTAACCCCTACGCCACTTAACCCGCTCAACCAAACTAAGAATCCAAACATCTAAATCCAAAGCTTGTTCCTAAACACATACATATATACATACAAACGTACATAAAGCACCGACCAATATTCAAATTCAAATCCACCCACATTATATAGCAAAAATTAAAATCAAAGAGTATATATAAGCTGTCCATCTCAGTACCGCAAAGATTGAGATACCTGGCACGAGAATCAGTGACGAGGAGAGCTGTGTTGAGCCGATGCTAATGGGTGAGGAAGAGACGAGCGGCGGCGGGGGGAGGGAGAAGGAGGAGGAGATGGTCGGCAAAGGGAGGAAGGAGAAGGAAGAATAAACTGTGCGCAGGAGCCGATGGAAAGCGAGAAGGAGCAGAGCAGCAGCTGGGTAGGTGTGGCATTTTTGCCTGTAAAAACGCTGGACATTGTGGTGTTTTTAATTTTATTTTTATATTTTAAAAAATAAATTTTAAATCGCTGGATTGACCAGCGTTTTTTAGGTAAAAAGCGCTCCATTGACCAGCGTTTTTAAAACAACCCCATTTCCACAAATATGTTCCAAACTAGCCTATTCTCCTAAATATATTTCAAAACAGGCATAGTTGGCAAAAGAACTCTATAGTAATAGTTTGCACTGACTAAATGATATTTACTTTAATAATATGACTACTTTAAATTTTATTACGCGCAATGCGCAAACGGTGTGTGCACACACGTATATAATATATCTGTGTTTGTACTTTCAGCTATCTTTGGAACACATTTTCCATAATTTGTAAGTGTGTTGTTTTGTGTGAAATTTGTACTCATAGAAGATTTGTTTATCATATTTAATTTCATAAAAATGTATGTATAAATGTTGAAAGATATGTGTGTGTTACGTTTTGCAGTAAAAATTACCTTCGAAATAGATAATTGAAACAAGTAATGTAATTATCATAAACACTTGGTATTTTAATTATCATGCATTAAAAAAATAGCAAATATGAAGAAATTATAAAATCACATACTGGGTAGCAAGAGTTTCATAGTGTGATTTTTTTATGAGATATTCTTCTTTTTGTTATTTCTCTAATCAGCCCCTGCAAATATAGAAATCATCTTTAGGTGAAATGTATAAAAAGTATAGTAATTTTTAATTTAAAACAAATATTAAACATTTGATCGACATTCTTTCTCTTTGTTATCCGGTTAGATTATCAACCCGGAACTTTATTTTTGCACGTATAAAACTTGTAAAGCGTAAAAATAGTCAAAAAGAAAAAAGAAGTAGATGTGACTACCCTTGAAAAAGTACAATATCAACGGAGAAGAAGAAAATAATAGTTGACTAATAGATTCACCATTTTAAAAATGTTCAAAGGAAATTTATTAGAATACAATTAGAAAGCAAACGCATAACTGTAAAACATAAGTCTAATAAAATATTACCCTAGGGAGATCGTGATCATAGTTATTTTATATTATTATGTTCGACGATAAGTTTGTAAAAATGTAATAGTTGTAAAACCCAAAACACTTTATGGAACGAAACAAATATTTGAGAAAATCCAAAGAAAAATAGATCTCCAATTTGAAGATTATGTTTGAGAAATTTATATTAACATATATTAATTTTAAGTATTAAAAATGGTCTAAAAAACTTCATTTTATTTTATTTACTACTATCGAAATTTACTTAAAAAGAAATTAACTATAAAAGTGTATAAATTTTTAAGTATGATAAATTGATATTTTCGAAACTCACACATATATCTATATATGTTCATAAATGGACATATGCATATATCAATTTTTTTAGTTAACCCACTTTTCGGTTGAATTTTTTTGATGAAATTCGGGAATTTCATAAAAAAATATCCTGGAAGTAGGCTAAAAAGTCGATATGTGTAGAGCAGTGCGCAAACTGTTAAATCTTGTTGGTTTTAAATAATCATAAACCCTAGGATTGTTCATGTCTTATCACCAAGAATCAATAAATTAATATGCGATAGTGTACTTGAATCCATAGTGTGAGATTTGTAGCCGAGTGATTGGCCTTCCAGATCTATACGTATTTCTTTAGAGAATCCTTTAAACTTTCTCTACACTCACTGTGACGATGAGGGCTCACAAGGGACAGAATACGGACGTTTGATTTGGGGACCATAACCATAATATATATATAGAGAGAGAGAGTAAACCCTATTATCTATTATGTATTAGCTCATCATAAAAATAGAAATTACCCTTAAGTATCTACACATTAAAGGCCAACACCTAATTGGATACATTTAAGCCCAAATAACTTAAACCTTAGTTAATCACTTTAAAGTGGGCTTAACCATTCAACAGTCCATAACACATAATTATTGCACATATAAGCCCAATGTTATATTAAGGATTCAATAATCTCCCACTTGGCCTATATGTATAACCTTATAATTATGTATTGTAAATTGAGCTCATCTTTGTTGTCATTATTAAAATGTATCTGTATCCAATCTCGTCCATCAATCATATCAACATAGGATCAAAGCGGCTTTTATTACATTTGACATAATTCGACCCATTAATGGTCACACATGTCGATATAATTAAACGACGTGGATCATGATGTGGATGTGTAGCATGAAAATTTCATGTTATGTGATCTCAACATGCCTATTTCTAACTAGTTTTACTTAACCTAAGTGAGATCAAACCATATCCAAAATCAGAGTGTGAATAAACTAAAACTTTATTTCCGCGAAAAATAACTTTAAAGTATCCTTAAATCGAAATAACCAAAATATGTATATATCATAGAAACACTAAAAATTACAAACTCCCAATAAAACTGAATATCCTGAAAATATATGACACCCATATGAGCAATGTGCTCATGAAACACTTTAGGTGACAATCTCTTAGTAAGCGGATCTGCAACTATGGAGTTTGTACCGATGTGTTTTATAAATACCTGTCCACTCTGAACTCTTTCTTTGACAACTAGAAACTTAATTCTATATGCTTAGATTTCGTCGAAATCCTATTGTTCGTAGAATATATAACTGTTAACTTATTGTCACAAAACAACTTGAGTGGTCTTCCAATACTATCCACTATTCTTAATCCCGTGACAAAATTTTGCAGACATATTCCGTGGTTGGACGTTTTATATCATGATATGAACTCTACCGCCATGGTAGAATAGGCTATAAAAGACTATTTAGCACTTTTCTAGGAGATAACACTCCCAGCCAGCAGGTAAACATAACCCAATGAAGATTTCATACTATTTTGGCATCCAGCAAAATCAGAGTCAGTATACCCAACGATCTCAAGTTGATATGTCCGTCAATATGTGAGCATGTATTCTTCTATTCTCTTAAGTAATGTAAGACCCGTTTTGTTGCTTTTCAATGGTCTATTCCTGGATTGCTTAAATATCTGCCTAGCATCCCAACAATGTACGCAGTATCCGGACATGTACATACCTGAGCATACATCAGACTCCTTACTGCTGACGTGTAAGGAATCTTTTGTATTTCCTTTTCCTTAAAATCATTCTTAGGGCATTGACTGAGACTAAACTTATCTCCTTTAGCCACAGGGGTATCATATAGTTTACAATCCTGCATGAAATATCTCTTAAGAAACTTTTCAATATAGCCCTTTTATGATAATCCTAAAGTACTCCGAGAGTGATCTCGGTGTATTTATATACCTAACACAAAAGAGGCATCACCAAGATCTTTCATCTCAAAATTCTTAGTCAAAAATCTATTGGTTTCGTGCAATATGCATATATTGTTGCTGGTAAACAAAATGTCATTGACAAATAAAATTAGAAAAATATACTTGCTCCCACAGAACTTATGGTAGATACAATATCGACCAAATTTATCTTAAACCCAAATGAGATGATCACTTGATGAAACTTGAAATACCATTATCGAGATGATTGCTTGAGCCCATAGATGGATTTCTTAAGTTTGCAAACCATATTATTTGGGTCTCCCACCACAAAGTTTTCTGCATGCACCATATATATCATCTCATAAATTTTACCATTAAGAAATACTGTCTTTATATCTATTTGATGTAACTCAAGATCGAAATGCCATTAATGCCATTATAATCCTAAAAGAATATTTCGAAGAAACCGAAGAGAAAGTTTCTTTATAATCGATGCCTTCCTTTTGTGTAAAGCCCTTTGCGACAAGACGAGTTTTGTACCTCTCCACATCACCTTTCGAATCTCTCTTGGTTTTAAATATTCATTTGTAACCAATAGGTTTCGCACCTTCTAGCAATGGGACAAGATCTCATACGTCATTGTCCTTCATGGACTTAATCTCCTCATTCATGGCATCAATTTAATTTTGAGAATTATAATTTTTCATAGCTTGACAAAAGTTGATTGGATCATCTTCCATCACTTCAATATCAACCTCATGTTTTTGGAGAAATATAATATAGTCATCTAGCACCGCACTTCTTCTTTCTCTTGTGGATCTCTTTAATGGCATAGGTTCTTGAGGTGGTAGATGACTACGCGCAAAAAGTGCGAAATATTACACCCAAGTGCAAGCGGTCAAGTTATAGTATACTTGGGAAAGTCTAAGGTCGAACCACAGGAAAAGTAAGGAATCTATTTTTTCTAGGTAGAGGGAAGAAGAGAAAATAAAAGAAAAGATGATTAAAATGGGGAAAAAGAAAGGAAATGAAATGAAATTAAACTACTAATTAACTACATTAAAACTAAAGGCAAATCTAAACCTAGGGTGCAAAAGTAAAGAAAATCCACAAACGCAAGTTATCTACCTAAAATGCTTCCTAAATGTACTAAGTGAACATGTAAATGAACTGAGAATAAATAAATTAAATTAAATAGCGTACTAATTAAAAAAATCAGAATATTAAGTGAACTTAAATCCACAAGAAACAAACGTTAGGGATATCCGTAATTAGGGAATATGAAACTAGTCTAATCGGGTAATCTAAATCTAAATTTAAATAAGATTTTTTATTAAGATTCAGTTCCTAGACCTTCCAACCATCCAATTATATTATTACTACAAGTATATGACAGCACATGCGTGACAAAGACTATATAAACTAGTTTTGAGTAATATAATTCGATAGTAAAGTTTTTTGACTTTTAAAAAGTGTAATTTAGAACTTAGTATTGCTAGTGCGTGACAAAAATAATTCAAGTTGATTAAACTTCTCAAAAATCAGTAGCTAAACACTCCTATAAGGTTTGGATATATTTGAACGTGATTCAAATCAAATATGTCTTAAAAAGAATGTCGAAAGTCAAAACTAGCACTTCTCAGCACTTACGTGAATAAATACCAAAACAGTGCCAAATCATCTAATTCACTTAAGAAACTAACCCAACCAATCAGAGGATCATGACCTTCCTTAAATCATCCACGTTAGGATTTTTGTGCAAAAATTCGTGAATTGATGTTTTACGGTTCTTAATAAAATGAAATTTCTGAGTCAACTTATGGAAATATGTTTTTAAAGTATGCAAAGATAAAAAAATACTCATACATTCAGTAGGTGATCTATAACCAATGAAAAAATCATATTCAAACCTAGATTGGATTACATTCGAGAATTAATCACGCATCTTTCACTATGGACCCCCAACTAATGATTTAGCTATCCATGATCAAATCAATCATGAAAATAAGCTTATAAATCATGAAAAATAGTATAAAAGTACCTAATAATATAATAAATCAAATTTAAAAAACTTTTGGATTTGAAATTTTTTAATTCCGATTTAAAACGAAGATTCTACGCTTAAAACAGTAAACAAACTTAAAATCGACAAAAATTGAAGAAATTCGGCTAAAACCCTAAAAATTATGAAAAATAATATTACTAATGATGAACAATAAATCACATATGAATAGCATTGAATAATGACAAACTATTTGAATATAGAGCAAGAATCAAGTATGAAACGACGAAAAATTGAAAAATCGACCTATAAACCCTAGAACCAGCCCGTAAAATGAGGGTTTAGGGTTGATTCCAAAATATATAAGATCCCTAATAACTAATCTATGAATATTTAAGCAAATAAACGATTATAAGCAATTGAATTGAAAGAAATTAGAAAACTAAGGTTTACTGGGATGAAGAACATCAATTGCAATTGAAACTTGATATAATGATGAATTGAATATTGATCACGCCAATATTCCAGCCTCAATATGTCATAAAAAAACTAAACTAACAATTATTTTGAAGAAAGAAACGAAAAATCACTTAAGGTTCGATTGACAGACAAGTGCAAAAATTCCTAAAAAATTACGGTGTTCTCTGCCTCTCTATTCTATTGATTCTAAAGTGTGGCATATTCTAAAATATGATATATATATATATATATATATGTATGATTTTTTATATGTTCCACAAGTATCTCTGGTTGTAGATTGAATAATCCTTGAAGAAACAGGCCAAAAATAACTAAAAACTGAAAACGGGCCAAAAAATGAAGTGGGGATCGATCCTCACCATATGGGGATCGATCCTCATATATATTTTTTGCTACTTTTTCTTTTGTTCATAACTTTTTGCTTTGAATTCCAATTGAGGCACCTTTTTTGCCAACGTGTAGGTAATTTAAAGCTTTACAACTTTTTATTTTCTGGAGTTTTCTTCAAATTCTTATTGTAGAAAAACTTTGATCAACTACAATTTTAAACTTTTTACGGCAGTTCTCGATTTTTGCTTGAAAACTTCCGGAATTGATTCGATAGAGCTTCTTTTCTTCTTGGGATTACTCTTGGACACTTGTATTCACTTTATTCATGTTTGGGGACTTGATTTTCTCTTCTTGCTAACACTTTGGGGGTAGTTTGCGAACTTTTTATCGCCTCGGACCTCGGAATGGATGTTGATTTCTTTTTCTTGCACTTTTCTACTTTCAACCTTCTATCATGCACACAACTTCGGTTGCTTAACCACTTTAGGCCTACAAAATGGCTTAGTAACACAGAAATATAATGCAGTGCCTTCTTTTCATACTTAAATTGAATTTACATGCAATTTTCGATTTTAGGCGGTAATTAAAAACTAATTGAGCCTTATTTAAGGGATTAAAAATGTAATCTCTGGGTTCAATCAGTAGAATTTGTTCTTTCAAGAACAATTTATTGAGTGTGAGGTTCTCCGATATTGTCTTGATCTATTGTATCTTAAATAAGGTCAGGATTGGGATCCTAATCAATGCCAATTACATCCGAAGAAAAATTAACATATTCCGTCTTCAAAGAAAAAGTCTCTGGCTGTATCCCCCCCCCCCCCCCCGCGCGCAAAGTCTACATCCTCAAAGAACTGGATATTTCTCGATTAGAAAATCAACTTAGTCGTGGGATCATAAAACTTGTACCCTCTGAATCTTTCAGAGAATCCAACAAAATAACAACTCACTGTCTTTGAGTCTAGTTTCTTTTCATTAGGCCTATAAGGCCTTGCCTCAGCTGGACATCCCCAAATGTGTAAGTGCTTTAAATTAAGCTTCTTACCTATCCAAAACTCATAAGGGGTTTTAACAGTCGCTTTAATTGAGACCCTGTTAAGGATATATGCTTCAGTTTTAATCGCTTCTCCCCAAAGTGATTCTTGTAAGATGGAATGATAAATCGTACTCCTTACCATATCCTTAAGCGTCATATTTCGTCTTTCAGCAACATCATTCATGGGACGATACCGCATTTCTCTAGGAACTTAGCAAATGATCTTGGACGTTGTTCACTTGAATCGTCATATCTGCCATAGTACTCACCACAATGATCAAATCTGACGCTTTTGATTCTTTTATTGAGTTGGTTTTTCAACTTCAGCTTTAAAAATTTTAACACATCTAATGACTGGAACTTTTCATGAAGGATATATATATATATATCCATATCTGAAAAAATCGTCTATGAACATTATAATATATTGTTGATCATTCTAAGCAACTATTGAAAATGGCCCACAAATGTCTGTATGTATAAGATCCAATGTGTCCGAAATCCTGTTGGCTTCAAATCTCATTTTATTGGTTTGTTTTCCCTTTATACAGTTAACACAAATATCAAAATTTATGAAATCTAAGGGATCTAGAATTTTGTTTGACACAAGCCTCTCATTTTCTTAACACGAAATTTTTAAATACATCTAGTGATTGGGACTTTTCATGACGGAGATATATGTAGCCATATCTGGAAAAATCATATGTGAACGTTATAATATATTGTTGGTCATTCCAAGCAACTGTTGAAAATGGCCCATAAATGTCCGTTTATATAAGTTCTAAGACGTCCGAAATCCTGTTGGCTTCAAATCTCATTTTACTAGTTTGTTTTTCCTTTATGCAGTTAACACAAACATCAAAAATTATGAAATCTAATGGATCTAGAATTTCGTTTGACACAAGTCTCTATATTCTCCGTCTGGAGATATGAGCTAATCTTTTGCACCATAACATAGCTGAATTTTCAGTGGTTAATTTTCTCTTTATACCTCATGTACTTAATTGCAGAGATTCATTAAATGAAACATTTGTATCAATTGAATAAATATTATCATAACCTAAACAAAGAACTGGAACCAACCAATTTTGAATCATAAAACAAACTAAATTTTTCATTACTACATGAGCAAGAATAACCAAATTTATCCAAAACAGAAATATAAATCAAATTTTGTCAAAAAGACGGTATAATAAATGTTTCATTTAAATACAAATAAAATTCAGTCGTTAATAATAATAATAATTTCAATTTCCTTATCGCTTCAACTTGAACCATCTTGCTAGCACCTACATAGATATTTTTTTCACCATCATTTGGTCTTTCGGCAATGGAGGTAACCTTGCATAGACACATTGGTATGAGTTATTGCACCAGAATCTATCCAGCACGTGTATCTGGATACCGAAGTAAATTAACCTCAAAACAAATAATATTAAAAAACATACCATTCTTAGCATACAATTGTAACTCGCCTCAAACTAGCTAAACTGTGTTAGAGGAGATATCAAAACTAAATGCACCAGCAAGTTCTCAGAGAGTTCTAGCTTAAGTGTTCTTGATTTGGAAGTAAGATGAGACATCTCCATGATATACTATCTTATATTGCCTTTACCCCTATACCTCATTGAAAGTAGGCTTGTAAAGAGCGTACATATTTTAACATTTTCATTGTTGACAAACCTTTTTTCAATGTCTGCAAGGAACTCTTTAGCTGTAATTATCTTTTCAGATATTGTGCCCCTGAATGCTTTCAAAATAGCCTTCTTCATAATCATGACACACATGCGATTTGATATATCTCACTTCTCTAGATCTTTTCTCTCTTCAAGAGTACTTTTATCCGTAAGAAGTAGGGGAGAATTAATCCTTAATGCAATGTCAAGATCTATGACTCCGAAAACTATCAAGAGGTTCTTCTTGCTATAATTTAAAATTTATGCCATTTAGCATAGGAATAGAGTTGATGCTAAGCAGTGATATTAATAAAAGTATTCATAACTGAATTCATAATAAACAAATGAAATAAGCTCACATAAATCTTAAAACAAATATAATAAATTCAAATAAACGTAATTCTCATCTCAAGATATTGGGTGCTCTATTAATATTTTATTTTTGGATAAAAATACTAACTTGAAAATGATATCTTAATTGTTATAGTAATCAAACACTGATAATAATGGTATATTGAATAATAAATCTTCCTTTGGGTCAATTTATTGTTCACATAGAAAAAACTTAATAATTATCACGTGTTTATTAACAAAGGTATACATGCAATTTTGTTAAAAGTCAACCTTCCTTTGGACCGGTCAAAATTTACATAAGTTATAAATATACAACTATTTATAAATTAAAATAAATTATTTCCACGAGAGAGCTCACTTTGACGTCATGAAGCTTCAATTATTTCACCTCAAAATAAATATACTTAATTATACCAATAGTTGAATTTAAAGTAATTGGGTCAAAGTTTATTAGGTTGTAAACCCATATACATATCTTAACCTATATAATCTAAATTTAAATCATAAAAATTTATGCATACACCTATACGAATATAACACATAAAACCTTAACTTAAAACATATATATATATAGGGTTTATTTCTAATATGCACACATGCATACGCATCTGTGCCAATTTTGTTTCCTGCAGGCCCCACTTATGCCAATTGAGAGACAAGACTTTTACGAAATGGATAAAAGAAAAAAAAAGAAACGCAGCATAGCACAACACTCTCTTTCTAACTTGTAAAAAAAGGTGAAGTTTTCTCTCTCTATTGTTTCTATCTCTCTCTCTTCGATCCATTCGAATCACCTCAAATAACACGAAATTGAATCTATCATAATCACCTTTCTATCAAATATTCGATATAAATTTGAGGAGAAAGCTTTGATGGTTGCTTCGGTGGTTGCGGAATGGGTTGGAGAGAGAGATAGAAACAGTAAAGAGAAAGCTTTACTTTTTTTACAAGTTAGAGAGAAAGATAGTGTTGTGTTGTGCTGCATTTCTTTTCTTTCTTTTTTTTATCCATTTCATAAAAGTCTTATCTCTCAATTGGCACAAGTGGGGCTGCCGGAAACTAAATTGGTACAGATGCATATGCATCTGTGCATACTAAAAATAAACCCTATATATATATATATCATGGCAATAGTACCCATTCTTAAATACATATGTATGAAATGATATATATATATATATATATAACCTAAACTATACCTTATATATATAAATAATATATATAACCTAACTAAAATTTATATATATAAAATATATATATATATATAACCTAATCGCATCTTATATATATAAATAAATGTTGATTTGACACTTTAATCAATTTGACTTAATCGATAGATGATTTAATTTTAATCGATTTAATCAATCTAACCTTAATCAATTTGATAATTTATATATATATATATGAAAAATCGGACTTGACCCATTTATATATATATATATGTAGGATTTGACCTTAATTAAATATCTATATATATATAATAAATCAATCAATCAATTAATAATGGCTCTCAAATCTAATAGTTTTTAGAACTAAAAAAATATCATATTTAAAAACATTCAAAATAATCATAGATCGAAATTATATACGATTTTCAATTATTCAATATGACACCCCTCTGATACCACTTATTAGATCTTGTTAGTTATCAATGCATATCACCTAGAATCAAACCCATTTTCAATCAAATATTCAATATAAATATGAGGAGAAAGGCTTTGATGGTTGCTTCGATGGTTGCAGAATGGGTCGGAGAGTGAGATAGAAACAGGAAGAGAGAGAAAGCTTCACCTTCTTTTTACAAGTTAAAGAGAAAAAGAGTGATGTGCTGTGCTATTCTGCGTTTCTTTTTCTTTTTTTCTTTTATCCATGTCGTAAAAGTCTTCTTTCTCAATTAACACAAAGAGAACCCGCCAGAAACAATATTAGTACAAATGTGTACACATTTGTGCGTACTATAAATAAACCCTATATATATATATCATGGCAACAATACCCATTTTTAAATATATATGTATAAAATAATATATATATATATATATACACATAACCTAAATGCACCTTATATATAAATAATATATATATATATATAACCTAACTGTAGTCTATATATAAATATAAATAAAATATATAGATATAACCTAATAGCATCTTATATATATAAATAAATGTTGATTTGACACTTTAATCGATTTGACTTAATTGATAAACCATTTGGATTTTAATTGATTTAATCAATCTAACCTTAATCGATTTGATAGTTTTATATATATAAAATCGACTTGACCCGTTATATATATATATATATGGAGCTACTATTAATACACACTATTTAATTTTCTAACACTTTATATCTCTCTAACACTCCATATGTACACTCTCACTCTTCATAACACTCCACCACTCTACATTTAATTTTAAGATTAATTAACATTCATCTAAAAAGCACTCTACTCTTACTCTCTACCACTCCATTCTCTCTCATCTTCAATCTTCTTCTTGCACAAATCAACACATTGCCATTAAGGATTTTTCAGAAATTCCGGTTGGAATTAAGCATTCAACTCTCTCTATAATTCAAAAAAACAAATCACACCACTCACCCCACAAATATCATCTTCAATCTTTTTCGTTTAACTTTTTCTTTAACAATCTAATTGTTCTACTCTTTTTTTTTTGAACTTTTTTTTATTGGCTAAAAAAAGTTTCACATGTGCACACACCACGTCAAAATTTTTTTTGCCATGGATGAAGGTTTACTCGGTTCTTAGGAACCAAGTGTTGTTCATCATACTCGACCGAAAGGAACCGAGTAAAGCACAAGTCACTCGGTCCTAAGGAACCGAGTGGAATTGAAAAAATAACCTAAAGCTTAACTCGATTCCTTAGGACCGAGTAAGTTGTACTTTACTCGGTTCCTTAGGACCGAGTAAGCTGTACAACACTCGGTTCCTAAGGACCGAGTAAGCTGTTCAACACTCGGTTCCTAAGGATCGAGTAAACATTCTTCATGTTTTGTTTCTGTTTTTTTATTTTTTTGCGTTTGTTTGTATCCAATGATTTATAAATGAAAGGAAACGTAAAGCAATAACCAAAATATAAAGTATCCTACTTCTTTTGGAGATGGATGATGATTTGGATGGTGGTGGTACCAATAATGATGGAGGTGGTGGCGGCAATGGTGGTGGTGATGATGATGAAGAAGAAGAGGCAGAAATGATGGTGGTGGTGATGATGAAGAAGAAGAAGCAGAAATGATGGTGGTGGTGATGATGAAGAAGAGGAAGTTGTTTAAGAGAGTGTTTAGTGGTTTAATTATTAATTAAAAATAAAAAAAAAAGTGGTGTGTGTCAATAGACTAATCAACATTTTTTTTAAGGGATTGTTATAGAGTAAATAGGTGTGTGTCAATAGCAGCACCCTATATATATATATGTAAGATTTGACCTTAATTGAATATTTATACATATATATATATAATAAATTAATTAATCAATTAATATTGGCTATCAAATCTAATAGTTTTTAAAACTATCAAAAATTATTAGATTTGAAAACATCCAAAATAATCATAAATCGAAATTATATACGATTTTCAATTATTCAACATGACACCCTTTTGAAACAAATGTGCCGACTTCATGTCAAAACTCGGAAGAGTTCAAAAAGAGCAAGCAATGCGAGTGATGGTGCCTTCGAATGAGCTAGTCCAACTTCTGAGAGCAGATATGCAAAGAATTGCCTATATGAGAGGTGACTAGTCTCTTTTGTTTTGTTGTTTGTTTTTGCTTTCCTCTGTAACCAAAAAACATGACACCCTTCTGATACCCCTTGTTAAAACTTTTTATTTCTAAATAACCAAAAATCCTATAATCGTTTATGTTGTATTACCAAAAATCAATAAATTAATCTATAACTTTAAACACAAATTAATTTATAAACTTAAAATACAATAAAAGAGATGTTCACTAACCTTCAAAAAGTACCATGTCAATGTAGTAGAAGAAAACTATATTAGCAAAGTATCTTCAACACTTCAAAATATAGCAAATGAGAAAAACTTATGAGAGTCAAATTTGAAAGGAAAAATTCTATTGAATAAAAGTTAAAAGAAAATAGTCCTTTAAGAGGAGAGTTTGAATCTTTTGTAAGAGGAGAATAACGAAAAGTTTGGGATGTATTTTATTTTTTAAATATTTATTGAGTAAATGATATTAAAGAGGGGTATTGAATATGTTGATAAATAATTCAATAGGATTGTGATGGAGGGAGATGAGAAAGTGTCGGAAAGATTAGTGACAGAATTGTTACAAATCCCACATTCATGATTCAATGCAAGTTAAAATGTATGAGATAAAACCTTCTACAATAGTATTTCATTGGACTCAAATTAAGGATTTACATTACATAATCATTAAATGTCGTGCATTTATTTATTATAAATTTATTATTATTTGTATTAAATAATAATTATATGGGGCTCTCTTTTCCCCTCTTTAATTTCTTTACCTATCTGTAATTTCTACAACCATCTTTAAAGTATAATAATCTTTTTAATTTATGGTTTAAATAATAATATATGTATAATCGAGTATAAATATGCTAACAATACTTTGGCAATAGATATTTTATTTTAACTCCAAGTCATTTCATATGTAAAGTAATAAAGTTTTGCACCAAATAATAGCTTCTTCTTCTTCTTTTTTCCCGAAATTCTAATTCAACAGGTTAGCTATTGGATTTGATGACTATTATATTTCAAAGAGGCATGCTAAAAGTTAATTAATTAGGCTCCGTTTGATTGAAAGGTAGAAAAGGAAAATAAATTGAGTTAGTTTTGGTGAAAAGATGGAAAATAAGTTGAGTGATAGAGGTGAAATCCCCTTAATTTTTAAGTTTTTCCATGAAGAAATTTTCTTTGCTTGGTGGTGAGTAAAAATTTTCCACCAAAAATATTCAAGGATGGAGGATATATACTCATAAAATGAGTAACATCTCTCACCTTATTTTCTATCTATTCACACAAACTAACTAAATTTATTTTCCTTTTCCATCTTTACAATCAAACATAGCCTTAAAGTTTCAATCCAAGTGTCCGTAATCACAATCATGCTGTGATTAAATTATCAATTACGTGCCTTATAAAGTTGAGAAAAGCCGGTAAACACTAAACTGGTAATTTAAAAATTCAAGGAAAAATTATGACCAACTTATCTTTTTTTTTCTTTTATTCTATACACGAAATATTTATTTTATACAATACAAATTATTTTCCGAAAAAACTTGTAACATGTAATTGCAATTATTACCAAAAAAAAAAGGGAAAATGAATGGCCAAGAAAATAGAAAGACAAGTAGTGGTGGTACTAAATATGAATACCCGTTTTGATAAAGAATTGCAGGATCTAATTAAAATATATATATTTATTATCATTAAATTGTGTTTATTACAAAAAAGATGGACCCGTTTAGTAATATTGTAAATAGTAAATGTGAATAGTCCTTTAAATAAAGAATTATAGAATATTTATTTAAATAAGGAATCAGGTGGAGAATTAATGGCAATGTGACAAATGCATATAGCTAGTTTTATTTATTATATAATTAAATTAAAAAAAATTAAATTTGGCACCCTCTTTTAGGGTGGTGATGTTGGCACTCCCAAAATCTCTTGAAAATACTCTCACTTTTCATTCGGTCCTTAACAACCGAATAACGTGAAGGACCGAATATAAACTTGCAAAAATTTAAAAAAACTTGAAAATGTCTTACTCGGTTGTTAAGAACCGAATATATAGACCTATATTCGGTCCTCAACAATTAAATAATAGATATTTTACTCGGTTACAAATGACCGAATTAAAATAAAAAGTGTTACCAAATATTTTTGAAAGTGACTAACATCACCACCCCTCTTTCAGACGTATTAATCTCGGCAATAAATTCTCATTGAATGAGTACCACTAATTTATTCTTGGGCAGAGGAATATCAAAAGATCCAAACTTGAAATCCGTGGACTGTATTCTGAAAATGCGAGTCATGTTTTTTCTGTTGGACCCAGGAAACGAGTCCGAATGAAATTTATTGCCAACTAATTGTTAGTAAAGTAACCGACTTTATAGTTAAGTATCGTCGGTGTAGATTGTTTGGGGGCGGTTTGTCCAGTTTGTCCAGAGCCACTATTTTTTATAGAGTTGGTTGTTCTCTATTATCTGTTTTCTTTAATTTTTTTAATATCTTTTATTTCAAGTTTTAGAAAGATGTAATTTTTTTTATGAAATTTAATAGAAATGATCTCTATACTAAATCTATCATCTTTACAAAAATTTTTCAAAAGATTTAGTTTAAAAGTGAGTGCGATGATCATCTAAGATTTTATTCCTATAATATTATCAAGCCAATTTTTTTTAGTGTAATATATTTATATAAATGTAGTTTTTAACCAATAATTATTATTTGTTACTTTTAATTTTCAAAGACACACAGACTCTAAAATAGGTTTAAATTTATTTGGATTATAATTTGGCACCTTTTGAACTATTTCTCTTTTATTTTGAACATAACTTATGTAATTAACTCTGACAATAACAAAAAAGTTTATACTTAGTTATTGATTTTATTCAAAAAAAGTTATTTTTTATTTTAACCCAGATAAACATAATTTAGTGTATCATAACAAATACCATTATTTGGATTATATAAATATGGGACTGTAAAATTATCTGTGGACCGTTAGCTCATTATTTTGCAAAATAAATTTGTTGACAAAATATCCGGATGTTTTATCAATATATGCTATTTTGGGTGCACTTTTTAATAAAAATTTTACGTTACAACATACCAGACCCAACAAATAAGATATTATACCACACTAGTAATATTAAGGGTATATAGACCATATATCTACAAATAAATGAATTAATAAATTTAATAAAACAAAATAATAAATTGAACTTTAGACAAAATCGTGTCTTTATTTAAAACTTTTGAATTGTAAACAATGTCTCTAAAATTTGTATCCTTTAAACAAACCAACCAAGCCATATGGGACCTAATACTAATTTTGTATTAATTCTGTTGTCCCTTTAGAATTTCAGCATAAATTGGAATTGAAAAAAATTCTAATAATATAGTATTTACTCCTTGAGATTTAATTATTTTTAAATTCTCATAATTTCAAATCTTGACCTTTTAATACTATTTAAAAATATAGCAAATTATTATCTAACCTAATTTCCTAAGTCTTTCTTTACTCAAACCCACCAGGTTTATGAAATTAATAAACAACCCAAAATTTAGGATTTAACCCATTAGTTTTACTTTTAGTCGAGTAATTTGTTGGTTAAATGACTTATTTGCCCATAATAGCTGATTAAGGTCATCACGTTCAATTATTATTTGAACAAATAATCTCCTTTATTTTTGCACCAGATATAATTATCAAATCTAACCATGTTCCTAATTATCTCTATTTCTTACCAAAAAAATATCCAATTATCTAGCAAATATATATATACTAGCATATTACCCATGCGATGCACGGACGTTGTATAAATTATTTTTTATAAGTATATATATATTTTATTTATTTTTGCATATACATATCTATACTTATATAATTATAGTCAAATTTTTTCAAATATAAAATTTATCAAATCAAATAATAAACATGAGTTTACATAAATGACAAATAATAGTATACATTGAATAAGCAAATTTTATTACATCATCTAGTAGATTGAAATACAATTATTATGTGTTATTATAATAATAATAATAATTATGGCAATTATTTTGTGTTATTATTACGGCATTATTATAGTAATTAGTAAGAAAGATAATATGACTTCCTCTATAATACTATCAGAAGCGGATCCAAGAAATTTTATTGCGGGGGGCCATAAATTTTCAACAACGGAACATACTTAATATAAAAAATATAAAGTTGCATTACAAAATAGAAAAAATATAAAGTTGCACTACAAAATACATACCTTTCAAAGTTCAATATTGCTAGAATTGTGCTCGGACGTTCTTTCAAATTACGGAATCCGTCAATGATTGACTCGCTACACGGCTCTTTGCTGCTCTGCAACTCTGCTCTCTCTCTCTCTCTCTCTCTCTCTCTCTCTCTCTCTCTCCACGGCTCTACTAGTTTTTTTCAATTAGGGGGACCATTGATAAACTTAATTGCCTTATATATACATATATATGGAAAATTTCAAGTACAGTCCGGACCTTACGGATTAAGACTTTTTGATTCCCTTAAAAACACATCCCAAGTATTCTTACGACACAAAAGTGGGATGTATATCGTATTCTTGTTACCAAACAATAGCAATGCACTCCTTGTAAAAAAAAAAAAAAAAACCAACGTGAAAGGCCCTTTTCCCTAAATCAATTCGTCTCTCTCTCTCTCTCTCTCTCTCAAGATTACCCCAAATTCAATTCCTCTCTCTCTAATTACACCGTTTGCTGCTGCTGCTCTCTTTCTCTAAAAAAAAGTCAAGAGTTCCTTTTCCACCAAATCAATGCGTCTCTCTCTCTCCCAAGAATTACCCCAAATCCAGTTCCTCTCTCCTTCTATTATTACACCATCTGCTGTTGCTGCTCTCTCTCTCAACATTGGAAAGCAAAATAAAATAACGACGGTGAGTGTGAGTGCAGTGGCGGAGCCAGGATATTGGCTCAGGTGGGGCCAAACTACCACACTAACAAAATTTAATTTGCATATACAATAATAAAGCCAAAATAAAAATATTATATTAAAATACTAACTCTAATACTAAAAATCAAAAAAGCATATATTTATTACACATTCCCCTTCAGACGCACACTTCATATTTTGAAAGCGCTGAAGTGATTTTGCTTCAATTCGTCGATAGCTCTCAAAAACTCTCTCTCAAGAATTGCGACACAATCGTCATCAAATCATCTCCCAAATCGATTCCGTAACTGAGTCTTGATTAGTTTCATTGCCGAGAAAACTCTCTCAACCGTTGCAGTTGCAACAGGTAAAAGTAAAGCCAACTTAATGAGCATATATACTAAAGGAAATGTGCGATGCTTCCTCAATTGAACCATTTTGCTTGCAAGCTCTCACTAACTCCCTCACTTCTAAAAATTGATCATTCGAACGCACATCCAAAATATAGTTCTCAAGTTGATATTGAAGTGCATTTAAATCTATTATTGAGAAGTCGGATGGATAAAACTCAGCAAATCGAAGCAACTTTTCCTTGTCAAAAGCGGAGAATGAATCTCTTGGATCAAGACAAGCCATGCACAACAACAACTCCATATTTACCTCATTGAAATGAGTATTCAACTCTTGAAGTAACATATCTATCACCGTGTAAAACAATTCAACACGATAATAATGCAAATTTGTGTTTCCCTCCACATTGCGACGCAATCTTCCTTGCATAGTTACAAACGAATCCTCCAAGTATCTACGATGATTATATTTGGGTGTGTTTCTTAGCAAAATAAAGACACCGTATTTGTAAAGTAAATTCTTAGGCTTTGTTATTCTTAAAGTAATGGCATTTACAATATCTTGGTCTTTTTTTTGTAATTGCAGGCACTATATTCAAATCTTGTATCCATCTCCTAACAATTTTTCATGAAGTGTAAGATAAATAAAATCAAAAGACTGAATGTATTCTGATGAGTGTCTGCTTTTGCTCTTTGCTTTGGCTCCTGTCCAAATACGCAAAAATTGAGAACATCAATACCGAAGAAACAAATATTAAGCTCAAGTGTGCCAAAATCAACTCCAGCGTGTGCTTCCACCTAATGTTTTCTCTTTTCAATCCAGAACCTGTCATTTCTCCAGTATAATTCCTTCGCAATTTTTAGCATATTGTTTTTCTCGAAATATATTGGTTGCACGAGCTCCAATAAATTTGTAACATTGATACAACTTCAAGGAGAATTACGTGTTTAGTGATTTTCGTGCGTATAAGAACAAGTGTTATTAGTTGGTGAGCAAAACAATGTACGTTAAGCAGAAATTCTCTTGTTATCAAACTTTTAAGACCATTAAATTCTCCTCGCATATTGCTTGCTCCATCATAACCTTGCCCTCGTTAGAAACTTGATAAACTAACCCATGTTTAGTGCGTGTGTAAAGAAGAGACTCAATAGCTGCCTTAAATGATACATGAGGAGGGGTTGTATCTTAACATGTACAATGCCTAAAAATGGCTCCATTAAAAACCCCCTTTCGTCAACAAAACGTAAAACAACAGCCATTTGCTCTTTTATAGATACATCACGAGCCTTTTGTCAACTAAGATAGAAACAACTATTGATCACCAATTTCTCGAATTGATTGCATTTGTAGTCTCAATTGCTATATAGGAAATTTTAATTTTTTTGCAATATCATTAAATCTAATTTGATGCGATTATTTTGAATTTTCGGGAGCATTGACTTCAAGACAACTTTTTTAACCTCCTCATTATGCTTGGCAATGAAATTCAAGAAGCTCAAGAAAGTTTACTCGGTTACTTGAGGCCTCATATTCATCATGCCCACGGAAAGGTTAGAGCCTTGCTTCAAGGAAGAAACCGGATAATGCAATCAACTGAGGCACTTTTCAATCGAATACGATAATCAATTCGAGCTTGATCAGAATGATTAGACAAACAATCACTCTTCTATGTGTCCTTATTGTAATTCATTAAGATCTTCGAGCAGCCGAATTAATGCATTTGTTATGGGGAAACTAGTGGCTCTCACGTAATGTTTATCGAAGTGATTTTTCTTCTTCCAATTACAAAACCCTTCACCAAGAGAGATGAGAGCAGCACCTCCTTGGCCACAGCAAATGACTTTGGTGTAAACAAATAGCAATACAAGCAAAATGAGATCCTTTGAGGAACTGATATTCCAACCAACCACTGGGGTAATTCATTAAACCACGATGAAACAAATCTACGTTTGTGAGATCTAGAACCATTCCAAGGAAAATCATGATTTTTTGGTGACAAGGGCCTTTTTGCAAATATGCTCGCCTCACATTCTCTCTAATATTAGCATCATAATCGTATATACTTTTTTTAACCCATGATCACTTTCAGAGCTCTAAATTGGAGAGCAGCAGCAGCAGTGGAATCAGACGGTGTAATTTAGAGAGAGAAGGGGAATCTATTGAATTTGATGGAGTGGAATCGACATTTGAGAGTAGAGACTCGAGACCGAATTAATTTCGGGAAGTAGGGAACCTTTCACGTCCTATTTTACTAAAATATTTCTCCATTCTGTTTCTGAAAAATAAACAAGGAGTGCATATGCTAAAATAAATTAACTTCAATAATCAAATTAAAATATTTTAGTAAATAGTAATTATACATCCCACTAAAGATTATAACGTAAAAAATTATAACTAACAATTAATAGCAAACGGACTGTATATATAATCAAAATTATAACTAAAATGTATACGGAGACTAAAAAATTATGACCCCCTTAACAATTGAACAAACACATGCATATGCCACTAATCAAAATTATAACTAATAATAGTATAACTAAAAAATTATAACTAAAATTAATGTAATCTTCTAACCTATTATAAATGGTGTCCCGTAGCTAACTAACAAACACATATATTAATCGCAAATATCAGACTTTATTAAATAACCATCTAATAAACAAATTAACTCCGTCAATAATCAAATTAAAATTTAATAAGCAAATCAAGATCAAGAATCTAGAATTATCAACATCAATAAATAAATTCTCTAATCTTCCAAATTTTAGAACAATGTATAAAATTATAAAGAAGAAATCTAACCTCAAATGAAGAATAAAAATGGAGAGAAGAAACAGCTGCCTCCTTAAAAATGGAGAGATGAGAAGAAGAGGCGGGCAGGCGGGCTACAGACTGCTTTTAAATGGAGAGATGAAATGGAGAGATGAGAAGAAGAGGCGGGCGGCGGCTACAGACGGCTTGTTTTTCAATTTGCTGCTTTTGTTTCATTTGCTATGCCTGCTTGGCTGCATTGTAACTCGTAAACAGCATATCCTTACCCAAATTCCCACATGACCATCAAACATTAAAGTTCATCACAAAACCCCCTTGTCATGAGTTACCGACTCAAAAAACCCCCCGTTACCCACTCTCACATATATCAATAACTATATCTCTCTCTATTGGAGTTTAAAAACTTTCGCCCAATTTAATGTAGCACTATTCTTTCCTTTCTCGCACACATACCCCCTGGAATAGCTAAAATTTTTTTTTTTTTAACCCAGGTGGGGCCATGGCCCCACCTGCCCCTTCATCCCTCCGCCCCTGTGTGAGTGTGCTTGTAAGCACATTCTTCTGGATCCCTCCTTGATTTGGCTACCATATTTTCATTTTCTGGACTAAATTCTTTCTTCAAACTCTTTTTAACCCTCTCTCTACATTTATATATATTTAACATTTGTGATCTTGATATTTTTATTATGATTACGTTTTAGTTTTATTTGTATAATGTCTTTTTTAATATGACTGTATATTTAGTTTTATTTATGTGTAATGTTTACCTACTAATATATCTTCTAGATGGTCTAAAATTTAATGTTTGATATTTTTAGTATGACTATGTTTTTTATTTTACTTATTTTTAATATTTACGTTTAATATGTTTTGTAAATGCTCCAAGTTTTAATACTCCATATCTTTAATATAACTATGTTTTTTGTTTTACTTGTATTTAATATTTACGTCTAATATATCTTTTAAATGGCTCAAGTTTTAATATTTGAGATTTTTTAATATGACTGTATTTTTTTATTTTAATGTGTTTAATTTTACGTCTAATATGTCTTCTAAATAACCAAAGTTTTAATATTTGATATTTTTAATATGACTGTGTTTTTGTTTACTTGTATTTTATATTCACGTCTAACATGTCTTCTAGATTTCCGAAGTTTTAATATTTGATATTTTTAATATGACTATAATTTTTTGTTTTACCTGTATTTAATATTTACATCTAATACATTTCTAGATGCCTCAAATTTAATATTTGATATTTTATATTCAAATATTGCAAGTCAACTTCTTAATTTCGTAGTATATCTTTATCTTAAAGCAGCTACTAATTACCAAAAGTTATCACTTGTAATTTACATTTATGAAATTTAAAATTTAAAATCATAGAAATCCTTAAAAGAAATCCTACATTCTAACAACTAAATTTTAAGTGAATAATAAACTTAAATCTAAAAAGACAAAAAAGGGTAAGATGGGAAAAACATAAAAAAAAAAAAAAAAAACATTTATAAAATATATATTTAGTAATTATCCACTCTTTTAGACCAATCACTAATTTTCTGAAATGATTGGGTTAAAAGTAAAAAAACAAAAAGTATGTTAAAAATATAGTTTTAAAATAATACCCCAATTTTAATTCCATAATATATAGTTAGAGTTTCAAATCCCTTATACCCAAAAAATTTCAAGAAAAATATTTTTGTCAAATAAATACTCTCTTACTGCAATATAGAATTATATTTATATTTATATTTGTGGAGAAGAAGCAATGACTCAATCATTTAGGACACGCGTTGAACATTTATTTCAATTCTTTTACCTCTTTTATGCAGTACCCTACGCTTTACTACACACTACCAAATCCACTGTTGAGTGTTGTCAGAGCACTCTGTGCTCCCTCTCTCTCCCTCTCTGTCTCCCATCTCACATTTTTAACGGACAAACAGAAATAAAGCCCATCCCACTCCCCAGATTCCTTTCCATTTCATCGAAACCCCTCGAACTCGTATCTATCAAAATTATCAAACCCTAGAATCCATGTCGCCGTCCGTAGATGGACCGGCCGACTCTGCTTGCACATGTTTCTCCGGCGAGAATGGATACGATCGTGAGAAATTGGATGATAGGAGGAGCTGTGAGCATTGTAGGAGATCACCTCGTCTTCCTTCGTCGTCGTCTTCGTGTTCTTTGCTTAGTTTAGAATCGTTTCCGGTGGCGGAGTATGATAAGCCATGGAGGATTTTATCTGCATCGGTTAAGGGATTCGCCATTGGAGCTGGTCTTAAAGGTGGCCTCGCTCTCTTCGCTATCCTCACTCGATTTCGACGACGGCGATTATTGACCTCCGCTAAGTAATTTGTTTGTTCTCTCGATTTTCAAAATCTATTGATGAAAAAAATTAGGATCCGGTTAACGTTTTTTGGATGATCTGACACAGATACCGTGTAAATCGAGACAATTAAGTACCGCGTAATCGAGATAAATAACTATTTAATTGAATCTTCGCAAAACGCAAACACTGTGACGACAACAGATACATGTATTATTCAATTGATTCTTGGCTAGGGGCAAATACTGCCACCGAGACGGATGGACATACCTTTAGGCAAATACTATGTTTGGAACCTCATCCTTTAAAAAGAGAAAAATATATATATAAAAAAAAAAGTCGCATTATTTAATTTTCTTTATTTCAGGGAACGGATTTTAAACTCTTCTATGATGTTTTTGGATTCTGAGGTCACACACAATTCACATGCAGTTGAATATAAATATAATTCATTCGCATTTATGTGTATTCAGGAAGGTAGAAATGGCTTCGAGTAGTGATGATTTGATTTTGGCGGTTAAGGAAACTATGAGATACGGACTGTTCCTTGGTACTTTTGCTGGTACATTTGTTTCTGTGGATGAGATTATAGCTGCTTTGGGTGGACACCGTAGGCATGACCTCTCCCTCACTGGTTCCTTTTTCAATATTGTAGTTTCATTCTGAATATTTGACTTTAATTACACAGCAAATTGTCAACTGGCTATTACTTTTTGAAATGTTTTGATTTTAGTTCTTTGATTGGTAGTTTACTATATTTTGTATTTTGTTAATTTAATCCTTTGATGTTAGGGTTTTGATTGATAATTCTGTAATTTTTTGTTATAATCCTTAAAATCTGACTGTTATTACACAAAAAAAAATGATGTGTTGCTTTTAATTTTGATACATTGTATGCTTTGGTTGGTCATTATAATTTTTTGCTTAAGTAATTAATATTTGGTTGTAATCAGAAAGCAAATTGGCTTATGCTATTAGTTTGAAGCATTTTAATGTTACTGCTTTGATTGGGATTATTTTTGTTTCGATTTTGAAAATTCGATAGTAATTATAAAGCAAATTGGCGTATGCTTAGTGCTTTTAAGTGGTAATTAAACTGTATCTTTGTTCAGGACAGCAAGGTGGAGGGCTTTGTTAGCAGGGGCAATAGCCGGACCTTCTATGCTTCTGACTGGATTGAATACACAGCATATGAGCTTGGCCATTTACATTCTAATGCGTGCCGCTGTATTGGCATCTCGCTGTGGAATTAAAAGCAAGCGATTTGGGAGAATTTGTAAACCTCTTACTTGGGCACATGGAGATGTTTTCCTCATGTGTCTTTCCACTTCCCAAATTTTGTATGTATACCCTCAATACTTTCTTCTCTCCCTCTCTCTCTCTCTCTTAAATAAAATAGATCTAAGTCTCTCCCTTTAATTACTACTACAACAACATCCCCCTCCTCCCAGTTGAGACTTGAACCTGGGATCACTCCCAGGTCCCAGTAGGTGCCTCTCCGCCTAGGCTAAGCCCCTCAATACTTTATTGCTTTGTGCCACTAAAATTTGTATCTGACTCATTTTTTTCCTCAGTTTAAATGTTGCATGTTAATTATGTAACCAATCTATCCTTGAGTGTCAAGGATTTGAGTCTTGTACTAGTTGCTCAACATCTATTGATTATAGAAAACCTAGGACTTGGCAGTACATCTTCACTTTTATCTCTGTCTTATTTCATAGTTGCAACCAAATCACTTTAGTTTGGTAATTGATTTGTGATGAAGTTAGATAATTGTTTATCCAAACTGCAGAGTGAAAATGGAAGGAAAAAAAAGTAATTAACTTACAGAAAACCCTTACAGAAAATTATGAAACTCATTATTGATGATGCTATTTATTAGTACAAGGCTATAGTTGTGGTTCTTCATCCACATCCCTCCTAAACATGGCTTTATAGTCCTAAGATCAGAAACAGTACTGCGGTAAGTAAACTTCACATATATCTTTGAAATGTGGTTAAGCTAACATTTTCCAAAAAGGAGCGAAAGAGAAAAAGAATACACTTATATTTCAAATAGAAAATGAAGAGGTTGTCTTATCCTTATGCACTAAAAAAGAAAACCAGAATGCAACATAGGTGGAAAAGAACACACTCAATATTTATTATTTGAACACCGAGGCAGTGAAAACTCATTCGGCCATGTTACTTCCACTTAGGGGAAAAAGAAAATTCACCCCAAAGCATGCACGCTATAAATCTTCCACCACGAAGAAATGTAGCTTGAGAACTCTTTACCTGGTGGTTTGCAGAAGACAAGCATTTCATCTAATGAATATTCTCTGTAAAATTGAATCCTCATTTTTCTTGAGTATTATTTTTTACATAAGAAATATCCTTTTCCAGGTCTGCTTACATATTAAAGCTAATGAATATTCTCTGTAAAATTGAATCCTCATTTTTCTTGAGTATTATTTTTTACATAAGAAATATCCTTTTCCAGGTCTGCTTACATATTAAAGCAAGAGACTCTACCGCCATCATATAAGTCCTTTCTCAATAAACAAGGTGGAAAACCCACATTTATCCTGCAAGGTGTGAAAGAGGTTGTCTGTGGTGTGCCTTTTACAACCCTGGAGGTCATAGAGAAGCACTACAAGACCATGGGTGATGATGTGAAATTGGATCCACAAATGAAAATCCCATGCTCGGTATTTAGTTCTATTGCAAAGTGATTTTGTTGCTTTTACTTAGCAGCTTTATTCACAAAATTTTAATATTCAGAACAAATTGAACTTAACGTCAAGAAGCCTTTGAAACTTGGTCATAACAATAATGACTTTTATAATATTTGTTCTGCTTATTTAAACTGGGTGCATGAAAACTTGCATTTGTATGTTTTGATTCTTTTACTAAAAAATTCAATTATCGTTTCTGATTTGGAGGTCTTTCTTCAAAGTTAAAACTAGAAGAGTTTTGTAATTCGCTTAATGGATTTGGCTCGCTCAAACTGAGAGAACCAGAGTATATATTTAACACAAAACAAGAGCTACATAGTGTCTAGATATTCAGCATCATCAATGCATGATTGTGGAGTTTCGTTTAAGGTTTCTTTTTTAATTTTCTGTTTTAATGCATGAAAGAATATTTCTCTGTTTGTCAGCATTTTCGTACTACGTTTTATGTTTTTCCTGTTGAAGTGTCAAAAGCATGATAATTGGAAAATTTAGAAACTCTCAGTTTATGCTATGCTCTTTCTTCTAAATTTAATTCAAATAGTTCATCAAGAATTATACTTAGCCTTTGATGTTTATCCAGATTGTACATGGAAGTCAAACATGTGGTGGACATGTTCTTTCATTTCTTATTCAAGCCTACAAAAGAGCATTACCAGTTTATCTTCCAGTTTATTTGATTCCTGCACTAATCGTACATCGTCAAGGCCTCTCGAAAAGGTAAATATTTTGTTGTTTCTTCCAAAATGTTTTTTCTTTACTCTTTTCACTTTGTAAAAACCACAGATGAAGCTAAGATATTTTTTTTAAAATGATTTAATATGGTACTTATTGGCTCATATGTCTTGTGTCCCCATGTAAAGTGATCCCGCACCAATTCAGTAAGATAGGTATTTGCATTTTGCTTTCATTGGGTTGGAATGTTGGATCAAGAACCACCAGCTTGAAACTGTTTATAGTTCTATGAACTGAACTCAAATTCGAACAAATAGAGCAACTTGATTATAAGCTGCTTAAACTTGAATTGTGTAAGATTTATTCCAATCCAGTTAAGGTCCAAGTCTTGTCAAAGCTATAGTTATACTAAAACCTGTATGGTTTGTATATTTATATATATTATGAAGATCATTTAGGGTGTATCTGATGGAAAATGGCCCATTTTTCAACTTTTATGGTGTTTTGATAGCTAACACTTTCCCTTCAAACAAGTTCCATGAGATGACCTTAAAACCCATTAAAGCTAGAACTTCAATTCTCGCCTCTCCTTCAGAACTTTTCTCACCTCTTCCTCAGAACTTGAATTTCATGGAAAATATTGCACATATTTGGAGGACAAGCTAGCTATTACTTTTCAGAATCTTTACTTGTCCGCCTTTTGGTGTTCAATTGGCTTCAACGAAAACACGTTACTTTCTGGCTTGAAGATTAGGCCAATTAAACATCTTCAGATGACGTTCTCAAACAGAACAAAATGTTTCTATTTGTAGTTTCATGTTGGCATATAGATGGACTTCTGTTTGAAAATTACCGTTGATCCTAGTTAAGTTTAGGATTCTTCAAGAAGCCGATAAGAATCCGTAAATGATGGCTGTGAACCGTTGATCCTAGTTAAGTTTACAGTGCTTCAAGTTGGAAAACGTAATTAGGTTTTGGCATGCTCAATATGAGAGCCATACCCATATATTTATATAGAAAACGTAAGGTTACAATGAAGAAAGAAAAATAAATGAAATGACTAAAGGTATATTTAAGTAAACTAGCTGATGTTTTCCTAGTTTAGCCATCATTAACTTCAATTACTGGGAAATCAGAATACGTCTCTTGGGTCTCTTTTACCTGTCCTGTTCCATATAAATCTTTTTCTCTTATGGTCCATGATATTATCTGCGCGTGCAAATTCTATCTAAAACATGCTTTTTAGCTTCTTGAGATCATTTCTATTTGTAGTGTAATAGTGTTTAGTTGTTTGCTTTTAATTTATGTATGTGGTAAGGCTTCATTTCCTTATGGATATTCTTGTCTTCTTCGCTTCTGCTTGACCTTTTACAGACCTTTCACAATTTTGGGGAAAGGGCTTCTGGGTACTGCGAGATCAAGCTTGTTTTTGTCTTTGTATACTTCATCTGCCTGGTAAGCATTAAGATTTTGCTAAAAAAGTACTTATTTTGATGACACTTTGGAAGAAAGATGAGTTATTTGGTGAGATGTTTCTCATTCTTTTTCTTATTTTCCATGGAAAAAAAATCACTCACCACCTAAAGAATTTTATTCCATGAAAAACCCAAAAAGAAGAGAACCTTCCACTGAAAAACTCATCTCTTTTCCAAATTGTCATCAAAACTAGTAGTGTTTTCAATATTTTACAACTTTTTACAAAACGGCCCTTAGTGATGTGAGTGCGTTGCTTCCATGTATACGACAAAGCCTTTTGTTTCTGTTGGTATTGTTTCCACTCTTGCTGCTGATTGCTAAGAAACTTTTATTGCAACTATAAATATATGTATACTGTGGTTGGTGCAGCTTTAATGGGATTTTAAGGGTCCATTTGATTACAAAATTGGAAAATGAGATGAGTGATTATGTGAGATGTTCTCTATCCCTTTCCTCAATTTTATGGCAAAAATAAAAATATAGAATATTTTACCAAATCGCTCATCTCATTTTCCAATTCTCAATAAAATTGGGTAGTTCTTCAATCATTTTCCAGTTTTGCTATCAAACACACCCTAAGAGCTGAAATATGTAAAAGATCAACTCACCTGCTTTTTCTTATAAGAATAATGAAATGGGCCTTTTTGACTTTTCCCTGTTTTTTAGTGTGGAAATTTGACTTTGATGAAAAAGAAATTGTAGGTAGAGGACTGTGCAAAAAGAAATTGATTGAGGTAAAGTTTTGAGGATTATTAAAACATGGCCCTGAAAATTTGTACTTGAAAATTGAAGGTAGATGCTTTCCTTAGATGAAGTTGGCTGATAGTTCTAATGGTTTTTAGTAATCTTTTGTGGCTTTAATACCGAATATTTATGTCAAATTGTGTGATGTTATTGTTATACTATTATTCAATAGGATGTGGACATGCCTCCTCTTCAGGCTTTTCCAGAGATGTAACATACCCATGTTGGCAATTGGCACGGTAAGATAGGAGTTTCTAACAGCGTGTTGATTTTATTTTTTCTATCGAAACTATCATACTCCCCCTGTCCCAAATTACCAGTCCACTATTTCTTTTTGGAATGTCCCAAATTAAGAGCTCAATTTTTCCTTTTAGGAAAAATTCAATATACCATCTCCAACAATAATAAACAAGGTTTATTCATTATCTTGAAGTTAGCTTGTTCATAAAAAAAATGTGAAAGTGAAACCGGACTCTTTAATTTGGTACACGAAGTATTTTCCATCTTTTGATTGCATTAATGTTTCAAGAAATCCTTTTCCAGGGTATAGTGTGTTTTAGGCCTATTTCTTTCCACTTCAATATGTTCTTTTACATGTTTTCCAATCAATCGCCTCCTAAGAATTCCATGGAAGAGGCATTTTAAGGGTATTTGATTGCCTTTGTAGAAACGATGTAGGTTATTTTTCCTTCAACTTTCTGCTTCAGAATTTTCCCATCCAACGTGGAATTCTGAAAAGTCCGGGGAAGTTGGGGTTGTAAGAGTTGCAATCCATGAAATTGTGTTGGTTGCACTTTTTCCATAGAATTGATTTTTTTGTGAAAAAATTAGGTCGTGCCATATTACACTTTTTTCCATTGAAAACGCTAGGTACCATACTTCCCATCTTTAATTTTCACGTGGCATCCAAAAACCACCTCCGTTCTTTACTTCTGTTTTCTGCGAAAGATAGTCTATGTAAATCAATTCCAAGAAACTCGGTTCTTTTCCATGTAAACCAATCCTTCGCATCAAAATGCGGGGAAACGTGAACTTTTCACCATAATTTTTTGTAAATAGAAAGAAGAAAATATGCTGTCAAGAAAGTATAATTTGTGCTTGTGCAGTTCCCAACTGGTCTGGCCTTAGCAGTAGAAAAGAAGAGCAGACGGATAGAGATATCGCTCTACTGCCTAGCACGGGCCATTGAGAGCTTCGTCACCTGCATGGCCGACGACGGGTATTTGCCAAAGTCAAAGAACTTGAAAAGAGCCGATGTGGTGGTTTTCAGCATTTCAACAGCCATCATAATGCATTGCTATGCAATCGAAAGGGATGTCTTTCGATCCAAATACCTTAACGTCCTTGACTGGGTCTTTGGGGTTCCTCTTCAACCCTATGATACGACCCCGCGAAAGAGTAGTTGATTTTCCCCTCTCTCTCAGATTCAGACTCGCTCTTTTGTTTCTATACTTCTTAAGAAAACACAATCAGTGGAATCCTGATCAACGTATCTAGTTTGTTTACTTTTGTAAGCTTTGGTATATTGGTTGTCTCTAAAAAAAGAGAGGGTAATTGAGACATCTTAGAAAAAGGACAGTGAGACTCTGTGAGATGGAAGGAGTAGTTGAACTTGATGATGATGCTGGGGTCTAATTTGTGCCCTGTCAGGTAATTTATTGAAGCCTCGATGGAGGAAGATGGGATTTTTCATTTGTTTGGGAGTCAGATTTGTATTAGTAATTTTGTACCCTTATTCCTTGGATTTAAAGGTGCCTTTCATTTGTTTACTTTTATCTTGTAAATTTTAGAACAATAGATTTGGATTATGATTTGTGACTTTTTAATTTTGAAAATTTATAGAAATACTTGAACAGAAATGGAATTCTTTAAAATTTCTGGTATTTTGAGTTTTCAAACTACCTTTGCTAATATTTTAAAATCTATGCAGAATTAATTATTTAATATAAAAAATTAATTACAGGATTTCCTGAATCATTGACATCTTTTAAGAAACAGCTAATTTCATAAAACTTACATTTTTCCGCAAAAGAAATGCAAGTCCAAATCTAGGCATTACGAAGCTGTTAATTATGTCATATTTTCAAAACGTCTATTTTTACCATTGCAATCATTTTTCTATAAAAACTTGTTTTATAATAAAAATCAAACCCTTGCGTGCAAACAATCTACAATAATAACTTACCGTTCAACCGTCTTTTACTGTCTAGAAACTTTTCTCCAAATGCGTGTGAAAGTAGTCTGGTGAATTTTAAATTCCACATTCACAATTACAATCACAAATCTGACTAGAAAAGTTGCATGCACATGCAATCCACACTGGCAGCACCCCCTGATTCTGTGGCCGGTTAACAGCATCTACAATCTACAACTTGATTATGCTTGTATCAAAAATTACTTACTTTTACATGTGAACAATTTGAACAACTCGAGTAATTCTACATGGCACAAATATATGACATAAAAAAATTAACTTCTCAATGTGTTAATTACTCATAAACATCTTATATGTGAGTTTTTATGTCAGTCTAGAATTATTGTGATAACAATGATTGGGAATGGACTCTCATTCCTAATCCAACTAATTCCAACGTTGGTCCAAACTTTATTCGATTCGGTAAGAGTTTTGAGTTGTAAACAATTGGGGACTTTTGGTTAGCATATTTACTTAAATTTGAGTTTGATATGGATTTGATACAAGGATTAAAGGTAAATGAAGAAGATATATTCAAATAAAATTCTTGTATCTGAAGATTCTTCTCTAGTTAATACTCAAAACTTTTCTTTTAGGGCATAAAAGATTCACTTTCCCCCATTCAAATGGGATTCAACTCTAGCTCTTCATTTCAATCACTGGGGGGAAGATCACAATATCGAAAATCAATCTCCCCATAAAATCGAAGATTATCCAAAATGAGTCTTCTAATAAAAATGAAAATTATATATAAAAACATACCAAACAGAAGGATGATCTGCAAAAAACCCCAACATAAACCCTAAATTTCACTTCCTTTTACAAAAACCCTAAAATCTTCAATTCTCCGAACCACCGCACAACTCAAAACAAAATCAAACCTCATCCTCGTGAAGCAACATATTAGGAATCCCCTTATTAACGGGAAATCTTCGCCCGGTCTCCGGGCAGATAAGCGCGCCCTCTTCGAGATGAATCTCTAGGAGCGCGTGGTGAAACTTGCGCAAAAACTCCTCGGAGCCGAGCATTTCCGGCTCGGCTTCGTCGGGCAGGTCGTTATAGCGCATGGCTTTTGCGGCTTCGACTAGCGGCTTCCACTCGATCTTAGCGAACATGTTTTTGAGGAAATCGACATTGAATTCGACTTGTTTTTCGACAACTTTCTCGGCTTCGATCCTTAGAGGAAAGCCATTTGTTACTCCCTTGATGTTTGATGATAGCATGTTATGGGTGAGTAGTCTCATCTTTTATCTTCCCTTTTTTTCTCTCTCTGTTTCTCTTTTCCTCTTTCAACGTGAAAATGTGTGTATTTGGTGGTTTTCTCTCTTCTAGGGTTTTGCTGTTTCTTCTTTCTCTTAGAGTTTTGAGTTGGGCCAAGCTAGGCCCAATCCAGTATACTCTTAACTTGTTAAAGTAACTTCAAGGCCCCATTTGATCCCATGCTAAAATACTTTTTACTTTGAGAAAACTATTTTTATTTACTTATTAGAAAAACTTGTTTATATAAAATAAATTATGAATATATTAGAATTTTATAATTATAATAATATGACTAAACAATCAAGAATTTTTTGAATACTTTTTGGCTTTAGCACTTTTTAAGAAAAAAACATCTAAATATAAATTAACTAATAATCGAGAATCTATACTTTATAGTATTATGAAGGAAAGTAGATATATTAATTACTCATTAATTATTTTTCTTATATTCTAAATAGCAGTAACATTAATTACTTTTATTTAATTCTTAAAGCATAATAAAATAATAATTATTATATTTTTTAATATACTATTTAGTATTATGAAGTAAGTAGTATCATTTATTATACTATTTTTTTTAAAATGTCTTAAAAATTAATAGTCTTATTTTCAGCTTGCCGTAACAAATAAGTTGTATTCTCAACCAATAATTAGATTGAAAGTAATATCTTCTTGAAATAACAAAATAAAAGTTGCAAAATTAATTTGAAACGGAGGCAATATATATTTTATTCTTCGTATGTAACATATTTAAGCCAATTATTTAATAAAACTATAAGACAGATGTTACTGATGTTACAGGTTTATTTTAATAATATGGATATATAACTTATATATCCGCAATATCCGTAAGAATTAAGAATCCAAGCAAATGAAATACATTTTTATACTGGTATTCGATTTGTTGTGTATAAGATAATCATTAGTTTTACACTAAACTAACATTTGCCTAACTCAAGTCTTTAGCATGGTTTAAATGTTTTCATACTTTTGATTCATTAATCACTTTTAAAGTTTTGTTCATTAAATTAGTTTGTCATATTTATTTATGTGTCATGTTAAAATTATAGGATACTAATAGTCATATATTATTTTATTTTTATTTTTTAAGATTTAAATTTGCACCCTTCACATTTTTTCTATTTGATAGTAATATGTATTTGTATATATAATTATTTTTACTAAATTATATAGCAAAATGTATATATGCATGTATATTTATAAATAATTTTAAATTATCTACACATCGTTAAAAAAAATTTGTTAAATACCCGTATATCACACAGGTTGTTAACTAGTTCTTGTAATAAAATTTGGCACAATTTTGTAAGTAAAGTAGGACTACTACTATCACATTTAATCATTTAGGCTTAAAAACCCAAATCATGGTAATATATTATAAGGCAATTTTAATAAAAATAAAAATAAAAATTTAATATACCATATCTTTAAATCAAAAATTGAATTTTAATAAAAAATATATATTCGAAACTTACTAATCAAGATTACTAAAATAAGATCAATTGTGATATAAAATTACGTACGTTTTTTTTTTAAAAAAAAATTATTGTATATTATATTTTAAAATATATTTCATGTAATTGTATATTATGGGTCATTTCAAATGGTATGTATTCTCGGGATATCGTATCTAACAGTGTGTAGTCCAATGAATCAAATTTGCACAAAACATAACATTGCCTGGTTATTTGCATAAGTTAGAAACCTCCTTCCTAGATTTTGAGATGTCCGTGATGTTACTAACTTACTTTTCCTCAAACATTGACAATACTCAAGATTTGTGGCCTTTCCTTTCTCTTCTCCGCCTTCAATGTATAATGTGTATTAATATGCAATATATATCACTCTACACCAGGGGCGGACCTAGGGCCTAGCCAAGAAGGCTTCAGCCCAGTCCAAAATAAACTAATACCCACTGGCTATACTAAAAAATATATATTTTTCCTAACTCAGCCCCCCTCAAGTCTTCCACAAGCCCACCCCAACCCGGCAGCCCATATTAAAACCACTCGCAAGCTCACATAAGAAAATAAAGAAAACAGGTAAATTTACTTTTTCTAAGTGACTGGCCCACATTAATCTCCTTCCTCGGAGCCCACATTCTAAATAACTAAACTAACTCTCCCTGTTAACTCTATTTTTCATTCTTCCTTGTACTCCAATTGCATATAACAAATATTTTAGGTGTCTTTGTGTTGATATGTCAAGAAACTGTCTTAATCTTGTAACTGTCTTAAATATTGATTTTTGTTAAATTACTCTTGTTGTTGAATATTTATTTAGTTAAATTACACATAAAATTTGAATATCTATATATGTTGAATTTTTTTCGAATTGTGATATTATTTTAATATCGACTTCATTGAACTGTTAAGTTAATGTTATTTTTAATAAAAAAAAATTTGTCTTAAGTATAATTAACCCACCCCAATAGAAAATTCTGGTTCCGCCTCTGCTCTGCACGCCTTGTTTCGCTCAAATGAAGTATGAGAACTATTATCCCCATTTTACCACTCTGGTTATCCCATTCCGTGAATGGAACTAATGGCATCTCCACTTTAGGTTTACATTGCAACAGAAAGCATACTTTGGGTGTCAATTCGGTGAAATTGAAACTTTATGAACTAAAGTGAGACACAGAGTAAATTTCATGGGACTAAATTATTTTTTACTTAACCTTATGAGTAATTGGATCAAACTTAATAAATTAAGTTCACAGACACACTATAAAATTACACACCAATTCAATCTTCTCTCTACCACACCCTTTTTACTCTATCGTCAACTTTTAAATAAGATTTTAGGATCTCGTAACTTCAAATTTTGATAAAAATATATATTTGAAACCTACTAATTGAAATTTATAAAATAAGATTAATTGTGACTATAAAATTATATATGATTTTTTTTTCTAAAAAAAATAACATACTGAAGTGATATATGTTAGAAAATGAGTATTTTATATATCATTTTTAATGGGTGAATGAGAAATTGTTACCCAAAAATATTTTGTTGTAACATCCATGAAAATGGGTGTTAGTGGTCACTTATGACCATGTTGTAACATCCATGTTAATAGGTGTTAGTGGCCACTTATGAGGAGGTTACTAGCACTAATTTCATATTTAGTGGCTAGTTAATTATCCCAAGAGTTTTTCCTATATGATTAGTATAAATACCTTCCATCTTCCACACAACACACACACAAGATCATACACTAGTTTTCTCTCTAGTTTTCCATAGAATTCGTACATTCTTCGTGTTCAAGTTAGTCAAATTTCGTGTCGTAATCAGTGGTAGTTCATACAATTTCAATTCGATCGATATATCATGTGCTTAGATATAATCGATAAACCATTTTATCCTGGGAGATAGACGCCAATTAGCAACCTCAAAGCCCTTCGGTGAGGTGGCGTAACTGTTTTAAGGAGATCGTGTGATACACGAGACTCGGTTTTATTTTCTGTCTAGATCTGTAAATCACGTTTTTTGAAGTTTAAACGACCTCAAACGCAAAAATGACCAGAGACAAAAGTTGTTCATAATTGAATTTTACATCGGACTGTGAAGTTTCAGAATTTTCTGAACTGATTTACTATATTTAAAAGGTAAAATAGTATTCTGGAAATTTTTCGGTAACATACGGTTCGGGAATTTTTTCAAGAAATACACGGTTTTGAGATAATACCATTACTGAAATTTGTCTATTGTAGTACATAAATTCAGAAACATATATTTCATAAATTTATATTGTTTGGTTTCTATTTGTACGAAAGGTACAAAGTCGAATGAAATCATTGATTCGGCTTCATTCATCATTAAAGACTTTCGCTTGAATTATAAAATTTGTATATTTATATTTATATATATAAATCAAGTTTTTATATATAAATATGTATTTAAGTGACCAATTTTTCTAACAATATATGCACCAAAAGTTATTCCTTTTTCTTAGGGGTGCAAAATGGCTTAATCATGCAAATTTCTAACTTAACCCAATTGTGAAATATTTTGGTCGTGTTATATTTGAATAATTTATGGTTTTTCAAATTAAAATTCATCTAGGGTCGAGTATAGTTTTAGGCAAATCAGAATTGAGTTTGGCTAAAAGTATCGAATCAGACCAGTTGCCCCACACAATCGTATCATTTTTCAATCTGAAAAAAAAAATCGAGATATATAAAACAAAATACATAGATTTTTTATTATAAAATCCGCCTTAGGTCGAGTTTATTTTTAGGGAAATTGGGATTGATATTGGCTAAACACACTGAATTAGGCTAGTCTTCATGAACAATCTTTTTTTAAATTAAAAAAATATATAAAATTAAGATCTATAAAACAAAATCTATTGTAACTATAAAATTATATATGAAAAATTTCAAAAATAAAATAATAATTAACCTTAATCCCTCAAAAGACATTGATAAACTGTTAGGAATAATGGTATATTAATTTGGATGACATGTATTATCTTGTCGAAAACAAATTTTATCTTACACATAGGAAATGCCCAAATACAATATTTCAAGGAAAAAAAATATTAGAACACAAAACAAAAATACATATCCATATAATATATAAAAAAATCATTTTACTGTACCATCTAGAATAAGTATACTCTAGTATTAAATAAGGTACAGCTCTTAAAACAACCAATCTAAGTATACAAATGCAGGGGTGGACAGAAGTAGGGGCAGCGGGGGATTTGAATTTAATTTTTTTTACTACATATAGGGTATTTTTTTTAAAAAAATAAATAATATATAGAGACTTATGTGTAGAACTTAAAATTATAGGGACCTAAATGTAAGAGTCTAAACTTAATGGGCTAAGTGAAACTTTAAAAATACTTTAACCAATTAATTCAATCGCAACACACAGCCATATATACATAACTATTTTTTCTCTTCTCTCAATTCTCTCTCTCTCAGTCCACTGTACAACCATTCGTTCTCCTCCCTTCACTTCTTCTTAACTTCTCTAGTTCTCTCCACAAGCCCGAGCCCATTCACTACCCTTTCCCACAGTTATTAATTCCTTTTGATTAATATTAGATCTACTTTTTAATATTAAATATTTTTTACTTAATTGCATAATATGTTAAATTAATTGAAGAATTGCTAGTGATTATTCAATATTAGGTTTATTTCTTGATTAATTTCATAACATTAAGTGATTTAGATCTAAATACCTAATTTTAATTTGCCCTAAATAGGAAAAGAATTAATTAATTATTTTTTGTATTATATTAAAAACAGTGTTAACGGATAAATTCTTGATAAAGAGAAAGAGAGTTGATAAACAAACTTATTCTCAACTCAAAATTCAATTCTCTCGAAATACGAGACATAGCAACATAGAAGGAGAAAGTGTCGCAATAATTTTAAAATATGAAAAATAGTAAAATATTATTGTAATTCTTTATAATTCTTTATATTTATTATTTAATTTATATAAAATATTATTATTAATGATATCGCATTTGTATTAAAATTTTATAACTTTAATTTTGTCCAACCCCCCACCCCCAAATCTCATTTGTGGCTCCCGAAAAATGGCCATGTTTACCTTTCCCATGAATTTCAAGCTTATTAATAAAGATTGTAGTGGGACCTAGAGGGGCATTATCAGTTATCTACTTGTCTTTTGCAGGATAGCCAGAAGAGTTTGCTCCATGGTTTACCACATTCATGTGAGCTTTTGTTAGTGGTTGAGGGGTTTGGTTGTCCGGTGTAAGTAATTGGTGGGGACCCACCATTACCTTTATGCGGACAATCGTGGGCCATAGAGCGACAAACAACTGCAAAAACTAACATCTATATGGTGTACATAATTTGGGTGATTTTGTTCATATCTATTGTATTTCATAGTTAATTCATTTTTAAATTATAAAAAAAAATTAACAAATTTTTATAATATTAATTTTTTAAAAATTGATAAGTATATCTATTAATTAAAATTAATTTATAATTGTACAAATTTAAGAGACAATTAGGCATTAGGGCTCATTTTAACAATAACATATTTATAAAGGATACTTAAAAATTAGCCTTATAAATTAAGGACATTGTATAAAAAAGATAATAATACCCCTTCCTTATAATATCTCACGTCTCATTATGACACTAACATCAACCAAAATGTGCTAAATGCATTTAGCACATTCTGAACAATAACCAGAAGGTGCTAAATACATTTAGCACCTTCTGATGCATTTAGCACTTTCTGATGATGCTAAATACATTTAGCACCACAACCAGAACGGAACAACAACCAGAAGGTGCTAAATGCATTTAGCACCATTACAAAACATAAAATAACAAAATTAATGAAATTAACATCCACTCTATTTATATATATGTATGTATATATATATATATATATGGATCGACGTAGGGTTCGTAAAAAAAAAAGAGGAACGATCAGATTCTCGCTGGGCTCTCGAAATTGATCGATTTCGATAGCAAAACAACCTATGATCGTCTTGATTTCCGCGATAATAAAGTAACTTTGTCTTCCAAATAACATATTTAGAAAATCAGTTAAATTCAATGCTTCAATTAAAAGTTATATCTGTTTTATGATTGTCCCTACAGAAAAAAACAAGAAGAAGAAAAAGATAAGAACGGCGCTCCTCCCGACGATACGATCGGAGAATCAAATGGTGGTGATGGTGGAGGAGGTGAGGTTGTTGACGAGACAGCGGAAAGTATTTGATTGTTAAATGAAATCTAGAGATAGAGAGATGATGTATTGAAAGTTTAGGTTGGGAGGAGGGGTTAAGAGATGTTTATATTAGAGGTATTTTTGTTGATCAACATTTATCATTTTTCTTAAAATAAATTAATATTATGAAAAGTGTCCTTATTGCAAAACTAAATTATGAAATTAGTACTATTTCTCTTTATTAAATATGAGTTTGTCCTTAATGTTATAAAACATTACGGAGCAAGGCCTTATAATCTATTATCTCTTAATTTAAATTATATTTTAATTAAGATTCCTAATCTAAATATAATTCATTTTTTATTTCTTTTATGTTCATTTTTCAAAAAAATTCAAACGGTTTAGGGGTTAGGATTTCCAGTTGCGCGTGAATTGATTGATTTGAAAATATCAATATATATTTTTTCAAAGAAAAATATGAACCCTAATATCAATACATAGTTTAAACAAATAACAATAAAAAAATAGGATCTAACCATCTCCCTAGCAAGCGGGATCACCGACAGATTATCACAATTACATATCTCCATCTTGAAACCATCTGGGTATTGGAAGAAGAGCTGATCAACGCATATTCCTCCTTCCTCTACTCTTTGCTACATATAATCAATCCCCATATCCTTCAAATTCTTCTCTGCTCTTATACTCTCGCACTAAAATGGGGAAAATTAATCAATTTTATGTTATTATTACTTGATCACTTGTTGCAATCACATACTAAATGTAGTTCATATATATCCTTAAAATCGCACTAAAGGGTTCTTCCCGTTTTCCTTCATTTTCTCGATAAAACTCATAATCGAAAAAGTAACTGAATAAAATTATTTAAAGATTGAGCCTAGAGGAGGATCTAACCATCTGAAGTAGGACAATTAAAATTTTGTTCTTCTAATGTTTCTCTAAGAGTTGGTAGGCTTGACGGCCAATTGGTACTACCATTGTTAATTCCTTTCTTCTCATTTTGTCTCGTTGAAAAGTTTAAATATAAAATTGTGGTTGATTAATTTTTAATAAGGTTGTCAATTGGAGGGAATGAGAAGGAGGTTAAGAAAAAAGGGACACGATGATATTAATCTGGAAAGAGTAAAAGGGTTTAATTTTTGTATTTGATATTTTACTTCAAGTTAATTAAGATTTACCTATTGTTTAATAATATTAGGATCTGAAATTTTAAAGTGGTTGTACTTATTAATTTAGTGAATATTTTAGTATTATATTATTATTCAAAATAATATTTATAAAATTAAATTAATAATTTTTTTTTGTCAGTCTATCCATGTTCGCGGATTAACTTAATAAGTAATGCGGATTAATTTAATAACGCGGATTAACTGCAAGATATGGTGGATAGAAACAAAATCAACCTATAATTTTTCCAATCGAATCATCATAAAAGATACTGTACATTTTTAAATTTAAAAATAATTCATAATCATAAATCTGAGAAAGAGAAAGATACCCACTTTTACTTAAATTATGTGTTTAGTTTTGAAAAAGAAAATAGCAAATTAGGGAATGGCCCAAAATTTGGAGCCTCTGTGTAACCAAACCCACCACGTTTGGGAAATTAGGGAAGAACCCAAACTTTAGTATTTGGCCCAGAATTTTGGCATTTAGCCTATTTGTTTTTATTTTTTTTTATTTCTAATAGATATGTATATATTTGAGCGTAAATGACCTTATTGTCCACATTACTATTTAGGTTTGATCCATCTTTTATAGAAACTAATTAATGAATCACAATTCAATTAAAAGAGGTTGCTCAAATCAAGTTACAGTTACCAAACTTATTCAAACTCAAATTTAGCCTTTAATTCAGTTACAAATGCCGAGCTTATTAAAACTCATATAAAAAAAGATAATTAACACTACCAAATTTGTAAATCTTTCCTTGCCAAACTAAATCCGTCAAAATATGGAGCAGCAATGTGCCTGTAAAAAAGCAACGAGAAAAAGCCTTTTCTCTTCCCTTCCATTATCTTCTCTCTCTCTCTCTCACTCACACACACACTCTTTTGAAACTAGGGGTATTTTTGGCCTACTAATGTCTCTGCTAAACTTTAATTCTACTTTTTGGTATATATGAGTTTGGGTATGGGGAATTGGGGTTTGTATTATTAGGTACACGGGTGTAAGAATGTTATGAATGTTTAGGATTGGGTGACATTGAATCCATTTTGAGGTAAACCTTGGCCCCATCTCAATTTCTCAATCGAGTGGGACTAAAGGAAGGCGGGCGCGTGTGGCAACCATTGCTAGGCATGTTGCAAGATCCATTTAGATTCCCTATTACGCAGTAGTCATATTGGGAAGTAGACATGTTACACAATAGTCATATTACAAGGTATGTTATCTAAACTATTTGATTTTATAAAGTTATCAAATACTTAAAATAACTGTTTCATAAAAATAAATTCTGTAATATGTATTATGACAGTCATAACTTATTATTTTTTAAAGAATTCAAATATGTCATATGTCTAATATGTATACAATATAATCTATTTGAATTTGTTAAGGATAATTATTATTTGTTGAGGATAATACATTAAAGTCTTTAACAATGTTATCTCTAATTTCAAAATTTTAAAAAGTGGATATAGTTATCTTAATTTCTGTTAGTTTAGATTTTAAAAGTCATTTAATTTTAACGAAATCGAAAAAAGGGCAAATTTGAAAAAATATAGAATAAATAAAATATATATAAAATCAATAGCAAATTAGGATTTGCCCCAAAATATTAAGGGTTTATTTATTCAAACCCATTACACTTAATAAATTAGTTAATGGTCCAATATTTAGGATTTAACCCAATTGAATTTATTTTAACCAAAATTCAGAAATAATTTTATTTTCCAATATTCGTTCTTTTTAAAAATTAATCTGATTAAATTATCCTTATTAAATGATAAGGTTGTTATCTCCTTTATTCTTAGACAATACATAATATAATTAATAACAGATATTTATCACTTCTATAGTATTTATCATACATCTAATACAACTAATAATAAATGTTTATAACAAATGCATATATATCTCTCAAGATTCTTTTTTAAATTAATTAAATAATACAAAATACAAAATGAATTAAAGGCTATTTCTCTCTACAAATTGTTATTTGTTTATTTATGGAGGATTTAAAGATTGACCTCATAATTCTGGTGCTGCAAACCCTCTATTACAAAGAGAAACACGGCATTAAAAAAATTGCATCTTTATGGTATCAATCAGTAACATCAAAATCTAGTATCCGTGGCGAAATATGATATATACAAAAAGTTCACTATGGATTTTGTATTGTTGCGATCATGCAATATATGATTCAAGTGACCATCGGTAATGTTCTATTTAGCGTTGAATAATAATTGTTGGAACATTCATTATATGGTCAGTAAATTATTTCTTCCCACTCTTTTGAACCTCTCCCTCTTTACATTTCTTTATATTTAACATTCTTGATATATTTAATATGACTCTATTTAATTTTACTTGTGTAGTATCTTTTTAATATAATTATGCTTTTAGTTTAAATTGTAATTTTTTTTTAATATGACTGTATTTTTATTTTTACTTGTGTAATTTTTTTTATTATGATTGTGTTTTAAGTTTGACTTGTGTAATATCTTTTTTAATTTGACTGCATTTTTATTTTTAATAGTGTAATTTTTTTTAATATGATTGTGTCTTTAGTTGTATTTATATGTAATATTTATGCGTTTTTAGTTTTATCTATATGTAATATTTACTATTAAGATATCTTCTAGATGCCCCAAGTTTTAATATTTGATATTTTTAATATGGCTATATTTTTAGTTTTGCTTGTGTGATCTCTTTTATATATAACTGTATTTTTTAGTACATTGTTTATAATATTTACGTTTAATACGTCTTGTAGATCCTCCAAGTTAAATTTTTGATATTTTTTATTTATTGCAAGTCAACTTCTTAATTTTTCTAATATATATTTATCCTATGGCAAAGTTATCACTTGTAGTTACATTTACGAATTTTAAATTTGAAAATTTGAAGATTTTAATTTAAAAGCATGTAAATCCCTATAAGATATATATTCTAGTAACAACTAAATATAATTTTAGGTGAATAATAAATTTAAATTTTACAAGTTAAAAAAAGGATAAGATGGGAAAATATAAAAGAAAAAAAACTAATAAAATAATTTATAAAATATATATTTAGTAATTATCCATTCATTTGGGCTAATTACTGATTTCTCAAATGTTTTGGGTTAAAAGCAAAACAATTTAAATTCTCTGGATTAAAAACAAAAAGCCTTTAAAATCAATTATTAAACAACAAATTAGTAATTATCCAAAACATTGGGCCAATAACTAATTAATCAAACAAAGTGGGTTAAATGCAAAACAATTCAAAAATCATGGGCCAAACACAAAAAGTCCCAAAAAAAAATCACTATCATTAAATTCATAATTACAAAATTAATGCTATTTTTTTTGTTCTTTTACACAAATTCATCCATGCATTTGTATCATTTTAAAATTGGATCAACCGTTACCAATTAAAAATAAGATATGTTCAAGTATATAATGTATTTTTTTTAGATTTATAAATAGACTTTAAAACTATTAAAGTATTAAAAGATGTTAAGTGAATTCTACGCTAAAATTAAGATACTAAATTTGGGACTTCCAAAAAAATTAAAGTTTTACACTCGACTATGTGACATTTGTATCAATGTTAAATTAGATTTTTCATTACCAATTAGAAATAGGATATGCTCAAGTATATGATATTTTTTTTATATTTATAAAAAAGCCTTTAAAACTATTGAAAGAGGTTAATTGAATTGCTAAAACTATAACTTGTTTTCTTATAAAGTTTGGTGTAATGATTATTTACAAATAAAAAAAATGCTTATAATTTCAGACACTAAAAAAAATATCGGATTCTTAATTTGAAATATTTTAAAAAAAATACTTGATCAATATTTTATGTTTAATTTTAATTTTTTTGCTCAAAATTACTAATTTAATTGATTAATGAAAGAATAAGATATAATTACTTAAAATATATATAATTTACTATTTGGCATGGGTTAAAATGTTAATAATAATAAAGATGGGTTAAAATTTGATAATATTTAGCTTTAATTGAATATGTGGTTAATAATTCACCGTAAATTTTAATAAAATTATCGGTCTTTTAGATAATCATTTTCCTTTTTAATAAGGACACATTTAATTAAGTAAAAAAATTAAAATTTTATTACCTGTGAGAATCCGCAAATGCGACCCCCCGGGTCTCGTCCCCGTTTCGGCTTGGGCGTCTGAAATGTCGGAACGGATTCCGTCGTTCCATTTGCAAGGAGTGTTTCTCTCTTGATTCATATCATGTGTCCCTATGTTCTATTTCTAGATGCAAAGGGATTTGTTCAGAGTCGCCAGTACGTTTTTACGAGAAAACGGACAAAATAGTCGTGTAAGAGGAAAGGCTACAGATAAGCCTTTCTTTACACGTTTGTCTACGAAACCAGGATTCTATAAGGATTCGGAAACTATATTACGGTTTGGGAAGGTGTTAAGCACCCATTCCGCCCTTTCGGTCTCCAGCGGTCTTATATGTTTATTCTATGTTGAAAAACTTGGATGCTTTTACTGATAGCCTACTATTTTCTAAGTGAAAACCCTAATTCTTGGAAAAAACGGGAAAAGGATAGAAAGCTTTGTGTTCCAAGATCCGATATTTTGTTTTGAGAAATATAAATACAAGTGACAAAAGTGGTTTTCTTTAGAAATGGAGTTTCCCGTATTATTTCTCGGATAATGACGGTTTTCTCGGGTTTTGACTATTTTCGTAAAAAAGGTCCGGATCTATATAATGGAACTAATTCAATATGGAATTGGAACTCTTGAGAGGAGTTGTACCGGACGTATCGCAATCTATGAAACAGATGGGATATGTCGGGTTTTTGATTCCTAAGTAAGTTTTACCGGTCCGGGTTTGAAAACAGAATTTTATCCGGAGGGTAATGTATTTACTCTTCTGGTTTTACAAATGATTTTATCAGGGTCTCTTGTTTTGAAAATGATAGACTATTTGTAACTTGGCAATAAGTTTATTCAAATAAAACGTGGACAAAACGACGGAAATAAAACAAGTGTACATATATTTAATGTTAAATACTAGAAGAGACTTTCTTTACCTTTCCGACGAGAATAATAATAATAAGAAAGAAAATATAGTCCGGCGGAGAGATTTTCGGCGATAATAATCTTTTCCTTCTTCAGATATTTCCGAGAATTCGATTCCAGAGACGGGACACGTTGAGTGTCGGGAATAGATCCGATAATTCTTCAGAGATAAGACGATAATATAGAATACTTGATAATAAAATCAGTCTAAAACTCAGAATTCCTAGATCCAAGTTGCTGCCTCCCTCCTCCTTTGGGGGTGTTGGCCTATTTATACTGCTCGGGGAAGATTGTCGCGCGACATTTCCCCAAAAAAGGCAAGTGTCGCGCGACATATCTGTTTGTCGCGCGACATTCCTGTATGTCGTGCGACAAACGGCTGAAGTGATGGGTCCTGACACTGTGATGTGTCAGAAAGTGGTTGGTCGGGCGCAGAGAGGGATTGTCGTGCGACATAGTGGGATTGTCGCGCGACATACCAGTGATTGTCGCGCGACAATGTGATATGTCGTGCTACAATCCTTCATAAAAATAGTTTTGTCGCGCAACAAACCCCCCCCCGGGGTAGTTTCGGGTGCTCGGGTGGGTCCCGGACTCCAAAAACAGTAGTTCTCGTAGGTCGTTAGGGTTCTTGCGGGGGTCACGGATCGGGGTGTCTACAGAAGTGTTTTATGCAAAAAGTACTTGTGAGTGCCTCCGGAGAGGGCTTGTGTTTGGTTTTGCCTCCGGAGAGGGCTTTTGTTACCTCATTGCCTCTTTCGAGGGCTTTGATTTGCTTCACTTGCCTCAGATGGGAGGACTACCATTGCGCCTCAGGTGGGAGGACTACCGTTGTGCCTCTCTGGGAGGGCTTCGCCGCAGGTGGGAGGACTACCGTTGTGCCTCTCTGGGAGGGCTTCGCCTCAGGTGGGAGGACTACCTTTGTGCCTCTCTGGGAGGGCTTCGCCTCAGGTGGGAGGACTACCTTTGTGCCTCTCTGGAAGGGTTTCGTCTCAGGTGGGAGGACTACGCTGTGCCTCTCTGGGAGGGCTTCTAGATCTGTAAGAAGAAGGAAAATTGCCTCTGGGAGGACTTTTATGAGTAACTCTTGCCTCTGAAGAGGGCTTGTGTTGTGGTTTGCCTCCGAAGAGGGCTTGTGTTGTGATTTGCCTCCGAAGAGGGCTTGTGTTTGTGGTTCTTGTGAAATTTAATTTTTTGTCTCCCTTAGACTGCTAGAGTGAGAGAGAGAAGCTTTTGTGAGGGTGAAAAGAGTTTTCTCGAGGTCTAATCTTATCCGAATGTCTGTTTTCCTGTACCTTTCTTGAATTTTGTTCTCACGTTTTCTTTGAGTGAGGATACTTCTCTCAGAAGGCAGTCTTTTTGATTTCTTTGCTTTCCGCAGCGGGATGATTCGAGGATTTTCCAAACCATCTCTTCTGTATCGTGCTGAAAAGAAAATTTGTTTGAAAGTTCAATCTCCGATCTCTGTTTTCTTCTCAGTTTTCTCTTTTTGGTGGGCCCACATCGTTTTCTGTTTTTCGATGCCCTTATTTCTCCCTCTTTTGGGAAAGACTCTTCCTGGCCTTCTCTGTTTTTGACCAGGAGTCTTTTTATCCCTTTGCCGTGAACAGGAGCCTTACTCACCCAAAACGAAGCCCTGAGCCGATTTGGCCTAACTGTCACTTTTGGCGTGGCTCTCCCTGTCACTCTACATTTCTGTTTCTCTCGCTCGCTTTGGGCGCTCATACGGGTTACTTCTCTTTTCTACTCTTTCAATTTTTTCTATTCCCGTCTCAGGTATCTTTTGCTTCTTTCATATCGTTGGTCTTGGTCTTTCTGTGAGATCAGAGACTACTTTTAATCGTGGCATTCTGTTCTCGCATTTTTCGGAGAGATGTTTTGGAAGTTTTTTTCCGCGAATTCTTTACCATGGGTGTGTGGTTTTAGCAATTTTTTCGAAAACTGTTCCTCGGAAGTCCTCCTGCAGGAGATAAAAATGAGAAAAAAGGTCAAAAAAACAGGGGAGGGGTGGTTTGTTGCGCGACACTTCGGTGAATGGTTCTTTGTCGCGCGACAATGTGGCCATTTGTCGCGCGACAAACTGCCCTACTATATAAGCCTCCTGCTGAGCTCATTCCACCTCATTCTCTCCTTCCTCTTTCTCTCTCTAGCTCTCCTTCTCTCTTCTTTCTAGCGCGGAAGCTCTGCCATTTCTTCGACTTTTTCGACCTTTTTCATATATTCTACCTATACCGATGGACCCTGCTCATCCCGACAGACTGGAGGGTGACCAGGAGGAGTTCACCTTCACTGACGCTCAGGGCGTTCTCCGCTGCAGCCCTCATCATGATGATTGGGCGGACTTGGATTGGTATGATGAGGACGGGATAGACCGCGGTCGGGCGGTGATCTATCGAGATGTGACCCGGGCTGCTCCAGTCCTGGACGTCCCGTGGCTCTTGATGGAGCCTGTCTCTCACGAGATTCGCCGTCGATCTCTGGTATGTCTTCTTTTGTGTATTTATCTGTTCGGCTTCTTGTCGTTTCCTGTATTTGTTTTAAACAATGTTAGTATGCATGTCTGCCTAGGAATAACGCCCGATTTTTAGCGAACACATACTTTTACCTGTGATACCTCCTAGGTTTTTGGAAAATTTACATAATTTGCCCCTATAGCTCTATAACTCTCATAATTACATCAAAGTACCCTCAGTTTTTAGGAAAATTACATAATTTACCCCTATAACCCTATAACTCTCATAATTACACCAAAGTACCCTCAGGTTTAGGAAAATTACATAATTTACCCTTATAACCCTATAACTCTCATAATTACACCGAAGTACCCTCAGGTTTTGGAAAATTACATAATTTTTACCCCTTTAACCCCATAACTCTCATAATTACACCAAAGTACCCTCAGGTTTTAGGAAAATTACATAATTTACCCTTATAACCCTATAACTCTCATAATTACACCAAAGTACCCTCAGGTTTAGGAAAATTACATAATTTACCCATATAACCCTATAACTCTCATAATTACACCAAAGTACCCTCAGGTTTGGAAAATTACATAATTTACCCTTATAGCCCTATAGCTCTCATAATTATACCAAAGTGCCCTCAGGTTTGGAAAATTACATAATTTACCCCTATAACCCTATAACTCTCATAATTATACCAAAGTACCCTCAGGTTTAGGAAAATTACATAATTTACCCCTATAGCTCCATAACTCTCATACTTACACCAAAGTACCCTCAGGTTTGGAAAATTACATAATTTACCCTTATAACCCCCATATCTCTCATAATTACACCAAAGTACCCTCAGGTTTGGAAAATTACATAATTTACCCCTATAGCCCTATAGCTCTCATAATTATACCAAAGTACCCTCAGGTTTGGAAAATTACATAATTTACCCCTATAACCCCATATCTCTCATAATTATACCAAAGTACCCTCAGGTTTGAAAAATTACATAATTTACCCCTATAGCCCTATAGCTCTCATAATTATACCAAAGTACCCTCAGGTTTGGAAAATTACATAATTTACCCCTATAACCCCATATCTCTCATAATTATACCAAAGTACCCTCAGGTTTAAAAAATTACATAATTTACCCCTATAGCCCTATAACTCTCATAATTACACCAAAGTACCCTCAGGTTTGCAAAATTACATAATTTACCCTTATAACCCCCATATCTCTCATAATTACACCAAAGTACCCTCAGGTTTGAAAAATTACATAATTTACCCCTATAGCCCTATAGCTCTCATAATTATACCAAAGTACCCTCAGGTTTGGAAAATTACATAATTTACCCCTATAACCCCATATCTCTCATAATTATACCAAAGTACCCTTAGGTTTGAAAAATTACATATTTTACCCCTATAGCCCTATAGCTCTTATAATTATACCAAAGTACCCTTAGGTTTTGGAAAATTACATAATTTACCCCTATAACCCCATATCTCTCATAATTATACCAAAGTACCCTTAGGTTTGAAAAATTACATAATTTACCCCTATAACCCCATACTCGTTCTCTTGTCTGCAGTGGATTGGCCGGGGTTGGGTTTCCCCCAACACTATATCTTCGGAGTGGTGACGGGCACCGGCCCCCGTCTAGGAGTTGATTCTCGCGACTCCTTTTGGCTCCCTCTTCGACGCCCTCCCAGAGCGGGTTTCTAGGGCGGCAGTTTTGGTGTCGGCACTGGCTTGCCATTGGTGGGATACTACTTATACCTTCCATTGGAGCTGGGGTGAGATGACGATGACACCCCTCGATCTTTTTGCTCTGACCGGGATTCCTTCAGGGGGGTCCCCATTCAGATCGATGTCCCTTTGCGTCTGACGGCAGAGGGTATTGTTAGCGCACTTGGATGGTTCCCGGAGCGACGGAGTTCTGGTGATACGATTCCTCGGGGTGTCTTGGTTACGCGGCTAGCCACAGAGAGAGCTCGGCTAGTTGCTTCAGGGGTTCCTATGACCCGTCAGGAGGCGCGCCAGTATGCCCGCGTCCTTCTTCTACTGACACTCCATGATTTATTTGAGGCTCGTGGTGGGGACACGGCTCATCTTTGGTGGTTGCCTTATCTTCGGGATTTCAGCCTTATGTTCGACTACGATTGGGGCGGTTTTATTCTTGCCGTCCTCTATGATGCTATGGATCAGGTTTCTCGCCACCTAGCCCTGAACCTTAAGGGCTTTTCTCTGCTGTGGGAGGTACATACTTTAGTCCTTTTGTCTTTGCTTCAGTTCTTTACATATTACCTGTTGATCATTGCTGATATTCTTTATATTTTTTCCTCAGAGTTGGTTTGTTGCTTATACTCGCCTGGGTCGCGCCCAGGTGGACCTCCTCGTTGAGAACGAGGACCAGTTCCCTTTTCTCCCTTGATTCATTGCGGGGAACTACAGGGCTCCCTATGTATACCGGACCCGGGAAACCGGAGCTGCTGCTGTCCACAACCTGCGGGAGGAGCAGGTAAATATTTTAGTATTCTTGCTTTTCAATAGTCAGATAGAATATATATAAATTACTGAAAAAATAAAAAACTTGTTCTTTTTTCAGATTGAGTGGGCCCCTTGGGGTGATATGAGTCTCCATTATAGGTATGGCCGTGCTCTGACCGCCTCGAGGACCAGGCGGCTTATCCGGGATGAGTACGGCCTCCTTTTCTACTTGGGCGAGAGGGTCATTCGCCAGCACACGCCGTCCCAGTGGCCTCGTGTTCCATTATTCCCTCCTGTTCTGATGAGGCGAACGGGCGAGATAGATCCGGTGACGGTGCAGGCCTTGGTCGATGGACTCGGCTTTCAGACGTTCGTCGAGGAGGGAGACTACGCTGTTTTTGCTGCCCGTTACCTGATGAGGGAGCCGAAGGGGACTCGGGGATGGGTCTTTTATGAGAGGTACCAGGCATTGGGAGGTGATCCCCATTACATACGGGGACAGACCCATTTAGCTAGGGCGATTCTGGGTCACTTGCCACATGTCCCCGATCAGAGGGACAACATTCCGGATTCTGAGGACGAGGACCCCGAGGGAGAGATGGATGTTCCTGCTGCGGCTGAGGGTGGTGATCGGCCGGAGGGCGAGGGAGGTGATGCGACAGCGGTTCCGGAGCCGTCACCTCAGACGACACCTAGGGGGAGCGGAGTGCTGAGGGTTTTGAGTTCCCCGCCGGCCCTCCTGTGCCTCCGGGGGTCCTTTTTGCTGCTGCTGAGGCTGCTGAGGGGAGAGCGGGATTTTCTGAGAGGTCCTGGAAGCCCGCGGACCTTGGGGCAGATTACGACCAGTTCGGGCGGACTCCTCCTGCGGCGGCGACTACTCCTTCTGGTGGGGTACCTCCTTTGAGGGCGACGACGATGGTGGACCCTCCAGGGGTCCGTACATATGCTACGTTGACTCCTCTCCCGACGACTGTCATGGGGCCTCCCGCCCGATCTCCAGGATTTGGCGGCTCATCCTCTCGTCCACTCTTGTTCCCCATTTGTGAGGAGGGAAGGTCTACTTCTGCAGCTGTTCCTGCGGGGTCGTCTATCCCGTGGGTAGATCTACCCCCACTCCCCAGGGATATCTCATATGTCGGCGCTGGCTTACGTCGATATCCTGTCCGGAAGTATCCTCTTCCTGAGGGTACTTTCGACTATCTGGGCGGTCGCCCTGGTGACGAGGTACCTTCTTTTACCCTTTCTTGATACCCTTATGTCTATCTCTATCTATTTTGACTGTGCTGATTCTCTTTATGTCCTTTTTACAAAGAGTGAGCGTACGGGTGGCAGATCTACGGGCCTGGCACGCCCAGTATCTTTACAGCTGGAACCTGCTCCAGTATGTCGGTCGAGACCCTCCAGCCTATATGCGTGACTACCAGAGGGCTACTGACGTCTCCCTACGGCCGGACGACCCCCTAACTTCCTCCCACGCCCGGACGGATTCTCGGAGGAGCAGTAGTCGGACTTTCAGGCGTTCCCGATCGTCGGTGATTCGTCCTACGGCACCGGTCCAGTCCACGGGGCCTTCCCAGGCGGCAGTTCCTCCTGTTCCCGGCGTCCCAGTTGTTGATCTTACTTCCGAGGAGGGCTCGGGTGATAGTGGGAGCGTGTCAAAACGCACCCGTATAGATTAGTTTTCCCTTTTCTGCACTTAGTGTTAGTTCTGGACAGATATGTATTTATTTTAGACATTTTTAGACGGATATTTAGTCTTTTAAAAACTATTTTTTTATTGGATTTATAAAATATCTTTATCTGTGGTTGATTTATACTTTTATTCTTTGTGTGTGAAAGACATATACATGTATATATATATATATAAGAGTCGGTGATTTAGAAGTCATACCTTGTAGGTTAGTGACACTTTTCCTGAAAAAAGAGCAAAGTGAGAACAAGAAAACATCTAAAAAATTATTCTTTTGGCAAAAATGGCTGCTGTGTGTAAGAAGAACAAAATCAGGGTGACCCCAAAGGGGTTTGTCGCGCGACAATCCTTCCTAGATATGGGTTTGTCGCGCGACAAACAGGTATAGGTCCCTCTTTTTTTGCTATAAATACACCCATCTTCCTTCCTTCATTCCCACACCTTCCGACAATGTCTTCATATCGCACAAAATCTGATTTTTCTTATGTCAATGCTCGAGATGCTTTGATATCTTCCGAAAATGGTCTGAACTTTGGTGCCTTTAGTCCTTTAGCGGGCTGGTGCCATCGTCCCGTTGATTTTTTCTTTCTGTTAGGTGCCTTGTATTTTTGGAGTCCTGCGAACCATCTCTTCCGCTTTGGACTAGATGAGCTCTGCCCGACCTATGAGGAGTTCTCCTGGCTGTTACGTTCTGACGTTCGTCTCCCAATGGCCGTTCCTATAGAAGGAATCGGTCCCCGGGACATGCTAATTGCTCTGTTAGCCATTCCCCAGGCGGCCTTTGACAGTTTCATTACCGACGGACTTCTTGACCTCCATAAAATGGTGAGGTTCTTTCATCATTATGAAGATAGGGCCTCTTACGGCGTGGGGCGTACTGCAGCGGCCCTGATTTGCCTGGTTTCTGATATGCTGCTGGTGACGGGTTCTTCCCGTGTTGATCCGACTATCCTGAGTCTGATTTACCAGGCTAGAAATGGGGAGTCTATAGTGCCGATCGTTCTTGCAGAAACCCTGAATGGTCTGGATGAGGTTCAACGGGGGGCTTCACCCTTTTTTCGGGGGAGTCCGCGTTTACTATATATGTGGCTGCTGGAGCGCTTTCGATCGGTGGGTTTCAACGGAGTTCGGCTCGACAATCCGACTCATTTCTTCCATCGGCCTCTCTTTGGTGCTTTGACCATGTCTTCCTCTGATTGGACGGTGTGGTTCTCGGAGAACTTTTGAGCTATCCGGTGGAACATTCCTTGGTGGAAACTGAGGGCGATGGTACTTAGCACTGGGGGTTAGAACTACGTTCGGCTTCGTGGGCTCTGGTTTACTTCCTTTTATCTCACCGGACGTCTTCTTCGGCAGTTTAACATTCCTCAAGAGGTTTCTCTTGGTCTGAACAACTTCTCTTCTGAGTCTAAATTTGTGACCCCACATGTTTCTTTATCGGTAGAGAGGATGTGGCGTGCTCGACTGACTCGTCAGTTCAACCATGCTCGTTTTGGTATTACCCGGCCCCTCTGGGCTGATATTATCCGCTCTTGCTGGCAATTTTTGGAAGGAGAACTGATCGACGACCTCTTTCAAATGGAGTGGTTCCGGTTCATGGATACGGAGGCTACTGATGATAACATTGTCTTTGCATATCAGATTTTGGACGAAGCTCGGATCGACTTGGCTACTGAGGACCCAGTGTGGCCAACCCCTAGGAATTAGTTTCTTTTGTATTGTTATGTCTCCTTTGTAACCTTTGGTGTTCTGAACCACCTTTTAATAATATATGAGGGACTGCCTGTGGGAAATAAATTTATTTGCAAAGTTTAAACCGGGTCTGAAGTCACTTCTCAGGTTGCCTACGTTCCCCTTTTTGATTTTTTTACAAAGAACAAAAAGTTTTGAGTTGGGGCTCAGGTTTACGTAGTTCTTATTACATGCCACACCTATTGGTAATACTTCTTCAGTCGATCCATGTTGACTGGTGAATGTAGTAACTGCCCATCCAAATCAGTGAGTATAGCGGCACCTCCTGTATCGATTTCTTTGACGATGTACGGCCCTGTCCACTTCTGTCCGAACTTACCCCTCGGATCTCTGGCTGGTTCTTGAATTTTTTTCAATACGATATCGTTCTCATTGATACCTCGAGTCCTCACCTTCTGGTTAAATGCTTGAGCGATTCTCTTCTGATACCCTTGATGGTGGTACGCGGCTTTCAATCTCTTTTCATCTAGTAGGGCTAGCTCGTTATAACGTGCCTGGATCCACTCCAGTTCATTGACTTGATTTTCTAGCATTACCCTGAGGGAGGGGACTTCTAACTCAACAGGGAGGACTGCTTCCATCCCGTATGTAAGAGAGAACGGGGTTGCCCCGGTGGAGACCCTCTCGGTGGTGCGGTATCCCCACAATGCATAAGGTAATTTCTATGGCCAGTCTCGACAGGTGTCGGTCATCTTGCTTAGGATATTCTTTAGATTTTTGTTGGCGGCTTCAACTGCCCCATTGGTTTGTGGTCTGTATGGCGAAGACCTGTGTCTGGTAATACCGTGTTCTTCCATGACGGTATTAGCTTCTCCTTCGAAGTGGGTACCGTTATCTGAGATGATCTCGTGTGGGATCCCATATCGGCAAACAATATTCCTTTTGATGAATCGGGCTACTTTTTTGGCATCCAGGGTCTAGTAAGACTCGGCTTCTACCCATTTGGTGAAGTAGTCGATGGCTACTAGTATGAATTCATGGCCGTTGCTGGCTTTGGGCGAGATCTTCCCAATGACGTCGATTCCCCAGGTTGCGAAAGGCCAGGGAGCAGTCATGGTGTACAACTCTTTTGGAGGAAGCTTCTGGGATTTAGCATAAATTTGACACTTGTGACAACGGCGTACGTGATTAGCGCAGTCGGTTTGTAGAGTAGATCAGAAATAACCTTGTCTGATGATTTTGCGGGCAAGTGTATGTCCGCTCATATGAGGTCCGCAATCGCCCCCATGTATCTGATCCATCATTCTGACTGATTCTTCTTCGGTGAGGCATTGAAGATGAGTCCCGTCGTAATTCCTTTTATACAATCTTCCGGCACAAAGTATGAACCCTGATGCTAATTTTCTGAGCGTGACCCGTGTTTTCTTGTCTGTTTTCTCAGGATACTGATGGTTCTTCAGCAGGTTCCAGATATCGTAAAACCAAGTGGTTGAATCCCCTTCCCCTTCATTCTCTACCACCAAGGCCGTGCAGTGTGCTGGTTCTGACTTCTTTTGTACCGTAAGAGTTATTTCTTCCATTCCTTCCGAGATATCGATCATAGATGCCAGGGTTGCCAGTGCGTCAGCAAAACTGTTCTGAGACCTGGGGAGATAGTAGAAATCCGTATGCTTGAACTTTCCCGCGATATCCTCCAGTCGGGTGAGGTAAGGGACTAATTTCTCATCCCTGATCTTCCATTCTTTCAGAATCTGGTGGACCACTAGTGCTGAATCTCCGTATACCTGTATCCTCTTTATACCCCTTTGAAGAGCGATCTCTAACCCGAGTATGCAGGCTTCATATTCAGCCATGTTGTTGGTGCAGAAGAAGTCCAGACGATATGATACCGGGGAGTGAGTTTGGTCTGGAGAGACTAACAGGATACCTATCCTGTTTCCATTCCGATTGGCGGCCCCATCAAAGTACAACTTCCAGTCTTCATCGATCTCAACATTCATGATGGTTTCGTCTGGGAACTCGGCTTCTTCTAGCACGTCTCCCAATATTGGATTGCGGGTCAGGTAATCAGCTATGATCTTGCCTTTGACTGCCTTCTGGGTCATGTAGGTGATGTCGAATTTGGAGAGTAAAAATAGCCATTTTGCCATTTGGTTCGAGAGAGCCGGTTTCTCGAAGAGGTATTTCAACAGATTGATCCGTGATGCCAGGATGACTGAGAAAACTAGCATGTAGTGCCGTAGTTTCTGTATTACCCAGACGAGAGCGGTGCATGATTTCTCCAATGGTGTGTAATTCATCTCAAATGGGGATAGTTTCTTGCTGAGGAAGTAGATGGCCCGCTCTTTCCAGGTATCAGTCAGGTGTTGGGCTAGCATTGCTCCCGCAGCTGAATCAGTGACGGTTAGGTATAAGATTAATGGTAGTCCAGTTTGTGGTGGGGCTAATACTGGGGGGTTGGAGAGATATTCCTTGATTCTATCAAAAGCTTCCTGGTACTGACCGTCCCACTCCCCCGGTGAAGATTTCCTTAGGAGTTTGAAGATGGGCTCGCAAGTCTGAGTGAGCTGAGAGATGAATCTACTGATGTACTGCAGATTACCCAAAAATCCCCGAACTTCCTTCTCGGTACGAGGTTTAGGCATTTCTTGGATAGCTTGAACCTTGGCAGGGTCTACCTCGATTCCTCTCTTACTGACAACACAACCTAGGAGTTTTTCTTTGGTCACTCCGAACACACATTTCTGCAGATTGAGTCTCATCTAGTACTGGCGAAGCCGGTCGAAGAAGGTTCGCAGGGCTGGTATGTGACCTTCCCTCTCCTTTGATTTGATTATCATGTCGTCCATATACACCTCTACTTCTTTGTGGATCATATCGTGGAAAATAGCGGTGGCTGCTCTCTGATAGGTTGCCCTGGCGTTCTTCAGCCTAAATGGCATAACAGTGTAGCAGTATGTTCCCCATTGTGTGATGAATGACGTTTTCTCCTGGTGATCCGGGTGCATCTTGATCTGGTTATACCCGGCAAAACCATCCACAAATGACTTCAGGGCGTGGTTGGCAGTGTTGTCTTTTATCAAATCGATGTTGGGCAATGGGAAATCGTCTTTCGGACAAGCCTTGTTAAGATCCCGGTAATCCACACACATGCGGACCTTCCCATTTGCCTTTGGAACGGGCACAATGTTGGCTAACCATGAAGGGTAATCGATCACCCGCAAAAACCCTACACTCAGTTGTTTCATCACTTCTTCCTTGACTTTCAGGGACCATTCTGGCGTAAGTTTTCTTAACTTTTGTTTGACAGGTCTGAACTCTGGCTTGGTATGTATCTCGTGCATGACTATCTGACTGTTCAATCCTGGCATATCCGCATAAGACCAGGCGAAGATATCCACGTACTCTTTCAGAGTTTGTGTGAATTCCTCTTTTTCTGTTTCATTCAGACCTGTCCCAATGCGGACCTCCTTTCTTTCCTCTTCTGTCCCGAGGTTAATTTTGAGAGTGTCTCCTTCCTCGCTCTGTATACGCTGTTCCTCCCGTTCAGGGTGCTCGTTCAGTCTTTCTAACTCCTTATAAGCTATTACAGATTTGCAAATAACAGGATAACGCAAAACAGAGTTTTCTTCATTGATAATAGTGTTTACAGGTATAAGTTTAAAAAGTAAATCTAGGAGTGGCTCTTTCCTAGCCTTATTCTTATTCTCACCTCTCACCCTTACAATTTTACTCTTTTTCCCTTCTCTTTGGTAGTCTGGATCAGCGTATATCAGGTGTACAGGGTCATCCCTTGGCTCGTTATCCCCTAGAGCCATGATGTCGAAGAGATCTCCGATCATTTCTTCCTCCTCATCCCTCTTGTCTTCATTTCTTTCTTTCAACCCGATTGTCAATTTGGTGGAGAAACTGTGCTCGATGCTTTCCTTGACATATAGGTCCTCTTCATAGAAGATTTCCCATCCTGGTAGGTTCTCTCAGTCGCTGTTTCTCCAAGGCTCCTGAAAACCACAAAAGGGGAAGTCTTCTCCTTCTTTGATGAAAAAACCGTTCAAGGAGCTGAAACTCGGATACTGATGCCCTCGGCCCCCTTTTTGCTGATCGTCTTCTTTAGTGTGTTGGTACCCCAAACCTTCTCTTTCGCACCTCGTTACTGGTTCCAAGGCTTGAAGTAGTCCTGGTTGTCCCATTCCCAGACCGGCTCCAGGCAAGTATTTCATTATTCTCAGCATATTTGTAACCTTGGTGCTGAGACCGGGGATATTGTCAGGGGGAAGATATTCGATTATCTGGGTGCTGAGAGTTTGTACTTGAGGCTCGTAAGAAAAGCCTCCCAACTGTATGCTCTGGCTCTCGATTCCCAAAACAGGTAACTCCAGATCTGCCAAGGTCCTTTCAGGATCTCATTGGATGGTTATTATGTTCCCTTCAAATGGTATCTTGATCTTTTGGTGCAAAGAGGAGGGGAGTGCTCCTATGTCATGTAGCCATGCTCTTCTTAGTAGGAGGTTAAAGCTGGAGGGAATGTCTATGATTTGGAAGTCGGCTGGGAAGTTCCCGGGACTGACCATGAGATCAAGCTTTAGAGAACCCAGAACGGCCCTTCTGGTATTGTCGTAGGCCCTGACAGTCACAGCGGATGGGGAGAGTTCTGAGTCCAAAATGCCTAGACATCTGGCTGTCTTTAGGGGCAGACGTTTATGGTTGATCCATTGTCGATAAGGACTTGTGGTAGGATTTTCCCTCGGGTTCGGACGGTGATATGGAGAGCCAGGCTGTGTTTCCTTCCCAATGGAGATAGATCTTCATCTGAAAATGACAGACTTCTTTGAACTGTAAGTGACCCGATCATTTTTGGCAGTTGTTCGGGCGTGGAGTTCGGTGATATCACGGCCTCGTCCAGAAGTTTGATGAAAGCGGTTCTGTGGGGTTTGGAGGAAACCAAGAGGCCCCAAATGGTGATGTGTGCCTGGGTCTTCTTCAACTGCTCAAGCACTCTATCTTCTCCCATTTCCTTAGGTGGCGGTATTTTCTCAACATCCGCCGGTGGTGGTTGGTACACCCTTCCTGAACGGGTGATCTGTTAGATCCAAAGAGATGCCGGGTCTGATTCCTCTGAAGTTCCTGACGATTTCGGCTCTGTCAACCAACTGAAAGTCCCGGGGGAGGTTTCTGTCATACAGATTGTCTCCCTGGGGGGGGTTTGGGATTTCCATGACTGTTTCTTTTTATCCTGGGTCCATCCTATCCCAGATTTTCCGGAATTGGTTTTGATTGTAAGTGGCTATGAGATCCCCTGATTTGCCTTTCCTAAACCCTGCCCGGGTAGGAAGTTCATTTTGGCCATCCATTGGTCAATTATGGGATTGAGGCCTGGGGCAGCTTGAGCCTTTGTTGGCAGTACAACGGGTGCCCTGTAGGCTGGGTCATCTTGAATGAGCCCTACAGGATCGAAGCCTTCTTCATCAGTGGTCAAGGCGTTAATCCCTGCAGGTGGAGCATGGTTAGGAAGTGGATTGTTGGTAACATTGGGCCCGCCGGGTGCGGGGATGGTTCCGGCTTCAATGAGGTATTGAATACGATGGCGAAGGGCCAAACAACGTTCTGTGTCATGCCCTGCAGCTTGATGATACGCACAATTCTCATTCATTCTCCAGGTGTTGGGAATGGGGTTTGGTGGGGGGCGCGGGTTGAGTGGAGTGATTAGTCTGGCTTTTTGGAGCAGCTCCAGACTTTTTACTAGGGTAGTGGGGAGGGTGCAGAAGTTTCTCCTTTTTTTGTCCTCAGTGTTCGAAGGGCCTCCTTGTGCGGGCCAACTCATCGGAGGTGGCTGTTGTGGTTGTTGAAAGGGGTTCTGTTGATAGGGGTATGAGTTTATTTGATTCACGGCTGTAGTGGCTGTCTTTCTCCCGGTGTATGCGGCTTTCTTGGTATCGGTTTCAGCTTTCTTGGCCAATTCTTCCTCTACTTGTGACCCCATACTCAACAGGGCCTTGAAGTGTGGGAATACATGCTTTCCCATGCAACTCAGTACGGCCGGAGTGAAATTCTTCTAAATGATTTCCAACTGTTCTTCTTCATCGGGTCGTTTGGACATTTGGGAGGCCATCTCCCTCCAGCGGGTGACAAAGTCGCTGAAGCTTTCTTTCTCGCCCTGTTTGGCCATTTCTAGGTGTTTACGGGTAATTTCCAAATCCTCGTTGGACCCGTATTTGGTCATAAATTCCTTGACGATATCTCCCCAAGTCTGCGTGTGATGCCTTTCCAGACCAAAAAACCATCTCAGGGCGGCCCCCGTGAGAGTCATGTGAAAGGCCTGTGCTAATTCCGGCTCTCCACAACCGGACACTTGCATGGATCTGATGTAGGATTGTAGATGGGTTTTAGGGGGCGTGGTTCCCGTGAACTTGGTGATATAAGGGAGTTTGAATCCCTGGGGCAATCTTGCTTCTGGGTAGAGGGAGAAGGCATTCATATCTGTGATCTCGTCTGTTCCTTTTATCAGAGACACCCCCTTCTGCAGGACCCTCATCTGCTCTTTTAGCTTCTTCATTTCTTCACTCTCTCTTGACACCTCGTCGGGCTGTTCCCGTGCTATTACCGATTCTGCGTATACTGCCCGAAGTCGGTTGATGTCTGGGTACTCATTAGGGAGGGCTGCTGGGGCCGGTGGTGGAATGAGTCTTGCGGGAACTTGAGGCCATGGTTGGTATTGGGGGTCAAAGCCGGGTTGTACTTGGGGTTGCGGCCAAACTATGGGTGGCTCTTGCTGTTGGTAAGTGGGGCCTGAATCCGGGGTCCATTGGTTCTGATGGTTGGGGTCGGTTTGAACTGGACCCGCTACGATAGGGCCTGTTTGGGGTGGATTGGTTCCTTGAACTGGGGGGAGTACTTGTGAAGACTGTCCTTGGTTCGGATCTCGATTCGGTGGTAGTCGATCAAATCCCGGTGGTGCAGTTCGTTCGGCTGACAATTCTTCTATTCGGATCCGGGTACCCTGTTGCTCGTTCGTGAGGTTTGCCAGATCCCTGCTGACGGTCATGAGTAAACGGTGCATTTCGGCTAGAGTTGGCTAAGCTGATGATGCCTCGGCTAGGCTCTGATCTGTCTCTCGATTCTCGCGTTCATCGGCCATTTTCGGTGTGCTTGGTCTTACTAGTCTTCTGGTGTGATCACGGCCGGCCCAACCTTCCAGTCTGTCGTTGCCTCACGACTGTAGACGAAACCACGTGGCGAAAATGAAGGAAGACCGTGATGCGACTCGATTTTTGCCAAAAGAACCACTAAAAATTGCCGAGAAGAGCCTCAGATTTTTAAAAGGGTGTGTAAAAGTAAGCCGTAAGGTGGTACATCCCCTACGGCTGTTTGACAAGTGTTTTAACTTGATTCGATCTTATATGCAGCGCAGGTGTACGAACGGTTAAGGTTTCAGGCTCCCTCCTTTTTGGCAAGACCTTGCGATATACCCCAGAGGCGGGTACGTGCAAGCGCCTTTTGATATACTTCCCGGGTACGTGAGTGTTCTCGTCACTCGATATACCTCGGGGGCGTACTTGGCCAAGGAGAGTGGAAGTAAATGCTTTCGGTTTATGTTGGCCCAAGCAAGCCAACTCCCTACTCACTTATAATACTTCCGAGGGTTTGGGGTAAATTCACACTCGTAGAACCAATGCATGATTTGTGACAGTGCGTGCGAAAAAAGGTTGGGTTTACAAATATCATTATCTTGATTACGTATTTTTGAAAAACTCCCATTTTTAGAAAAAAAAGTTTCTTCTCAATCAATTAACATAAGTATGGAAAGCAGTAAAGGCAAGCATTCAACAGATAAACAAAAGTCCACACATAAGAGTCTAGTTTTTTAACGTCCCCAGCAGAGTCGCCACTGTGAGAATCCGCAAATGCGACCCCCCGGGTCTCGTCCCCGTTTCGGCTTGGGCGTCTGAAACGTCGGACCGGATTCCGTCGTTCCATTTGCAAGGAGTGTTTCTCTCTTGATTCATATCATGTGTCCCTATGTTCTATTTCTAGATGCAAAGGGATTTGTTCAGAGTCGCCAGTACGTTTTTACGAGAAAACGGACAAAATAGTCGTGTAAGAGGAAAGGCTACAGATAAGCCTTTCTTTACACGTTTGTCTACGAAACCAGGATTCTATAGGGTTCGGAAACTTTATTACGGTTTGGGAAGGTGTTAAGCACCCATTCCGCCCTTTCGGTTTCCAGCGGTCTTATATGTTTATTCTATGTTGAAAAACTTGGATGCTTTTACTGATAGCCTACTATTTTCTAAGTGAAAACCCTAATTCTTGGAAAAAACGGGAAAAGGATAGAAAGCTTTGTGTTCCAAGATCCGATATTTTGTTTTGAGAAATATAAATACAAGTGACAAAAGTGGTTTTCTTTAGAAATGGAGTTTCCCGTATTATTTCTCGGATAATGACGGTTTTCTCGGGTTTTGACTATTTTCGTAAAAAAGGTTCGGATCTATATAATGGAACTAATTCAATATGGAATTGGAACTCTTGAGAGGAGTTGTACCGGACGTATCGCAATCTATGAAACAGATGGGATATGTCGGGTTTTTGATTCCTAAGTAAGTTTTACCGGTCCGGGTTTGAAAACAGAATTTTATCCAGAGGGTAATGTATTTACTCTTCTGGTTTTACAAATGGTTTTATCAGGGTCTCTTGTTTTGAAAATGATAGACTATTCGTAACTTGGCAATAAGTTTATTCAAATAAAACGTGGACAAAACGACGGAAATAAAACAAGTGTACAGATATTTAATGTTAAATACTAGAAGAGACTTTCTTTACCTTCCCGACGAGAATAATAATAATAAGAAAGAAAATATAGTCCGGCGGAGAGATTTTCGGCGATAATAATCTTTTCCTTCTTCAGATATTTCTGAGAATTTGATTCCAGAGACGGGACACGTTGAGTGTCGGGAATAGATCCGATAATTCTTCAAAGATAAGACCATAATATAGAATACTTGATAATGAAATCAGTCTAAAACTCAGAATTCCTAGATCCAAGTTGCTGCCTCCCTCCTCCTTTGGGGGTGTTGGCCTATTTATACTGCTCGGGGAAGATTGTCGCGCGACATTTCCCTAAAAAAGGCAAGTGTCGCGCGACATATCTGTTTGTCGCCCGACATTCCTGTATGTCGTGCGACAAACGGCTGAAGTGATGGGTCCTGACACTGTGATGTGTCAGAAAGTGGTTGGCCAGGCGCAGAGAGGGATTGTCGTGCGACATAGTGGGATTGTCGCGCGACATACCAGTGATTGTCGCGCAACAAACCCCCCCCCCCCGGGTAGTTTCGGGTGCTCGGGTGGGTCCCGGACTCCAAAAACAGTAGTTCTCGTAAGTCGTTAGGGTTCTTGTGGGGGTCACGGATCGGGGTGTCTACATTACCTTATTTTACTATTAGTAAAGGGCACAATAACAAATAATATTATGACTAACCAAAAAAGAGGAAAAGAAGATTTAGAGGCTTTTCTTATATCGTTATATCCTAAAAGTTTTAGTTATACTTTTTTTGGGGATTAGATCTTCCATTCCTACAAGTCTATCAATAAATAAATAAAAAATTCTCTTGTTTTTTGCAAATAATTGTGCACATAAACTATCAAAAATTGTATCACAATAATAAAAATGGCATACAATTGTTGCCATCGAAAAATCTATATGAAGATTAACCAATAATGATGTTTTTCAAATAAAAAAGACTAACTCCCATAATGGCACTATAATAAATAAAATTCATTTTCTTTAACATTATATAGGGTTTTTTTTTCATAGTATATAGAAAATAATATCATATAGAGTCTTAATCCAAAGCATTTATTTAGTTGAAGGAAAACAATTATTATCATTAATAAAAACAAGATATAAAAATAATGCATATGAAGCCGATAATAACCTTGATTCTTTGTAGCAACCAATAGCACTACAAGATGGAGAACTGAGCAAGAATGTCAAGTGAATGAGAAGGAGAGGCAATGATAAAAAAAATGGATGCAAAATATATAAATTAGTGATGTTTAGAATAAATAGTGTGCCCTTATTAATATTAAAAGAAGATGCATGACAAAAATAGATAGGTGATTTAGACTTTGGATATTGTTTGTTCTTGCGTATTAAATGTTGGGTGCCAAAGTTTTGCATATAGGTGTTTGGGTGCTATTTTGAACGGAATTCATTAGTCAACATAGTCAACCGTTAGCTTATTTAATTTTTACTCGTTTTACCCCTAAGTAAGAGGAATATGTTTTGTCTTTTTCTAGGGTAAATTAGGTCAAAAATTAACTGAGCTAACAGTTGACCACGTTGACTAATGGATTCCATTCAAAATAATACCCGGATACATATTAAGTAAAACTTTGGCATCCAACGTCTGATATGCAAGAATAAACTGCACCCAAAATAGCACGTCATACATGGCATGGCATGGTTTACTTGTATTAAGTAAATGTTTTCAGTATATACTATTGTAGTATAAATGATAAATTATTTTAAAGGATTATTTTCTATAAAAATATATCGTTATTCTATTACTACTGAGCGTTAGGCTCACCTCGTTTTAAATGTATATATATGGAGGTACCAAAGCTAACGTAACAAGTATGAAATCATTAGGTTTGAGTTGGGTCGCAATATAATTCTCTAATACAACCTACATGTGTTTGTTTTGCATTGATATTATTATGGGATATACTATGGGATATGCTACTGCATATCTAGTTAATGTGTATATTACTTTATACTCTCATTGTGCTATATATTGAATTGTATATGTGAAATATTTGATACTTGCTATGAACAAATATATTGATGATGATAGGTGACACGTGATGATGTGAAGTATATACATAAAAGATAGAAATATCATGATGTAAATATTTTAGTTATGTGAAATATGTATTGAACTGTTTTCTATAATGAATTATAAAACATGTTTATTGGTTAAACTGTTAGTCTTTTATAAGAGGCATGTTTGGACTTGTAATCATGTTTAGTAGGAAAAAAAAACACAATGTGATTAATTATATTTGGATTCTATTGTGATGATTGAATTGGTTTTAATTGGCATGTTAAAAGTAAAATTGCCACGTTAAAAGTATAATTGCCACGTCTATTGTTTTTTGTTGAACACGGCAATATCCTATATTATTTATATTTATTATTTAATCGACCTATTTTAGCTATCCTAAAATGGGTTAGTGACTCCCTTAAATTCTACTAGAGTTGTTAATGCGCTAATTTGAACCGGGGTGTTATGGATATGCCCCTAGTGATTGCTCATTTATATTTGCAAATATGCCCCATAAATTAGTTATAGTTGCTTTTAGATAAATACATGCAATTAAGAATAAGTGTTAAATTTTTAAAGCTCCGTTTGAGGCATGTGGTGAGATACTCTCAATCTTATACTCATTTTTATGAATATATGTCCTCCATTATTCTTTATGCTTTGTGGGAAAAAAAATCACCAACACCCAAAGAAATTTTTTTCATGGAATAAGCCAAAAAACAATAGTTAATCTTACTACATCCCTCAACTTATTTTTTATCTTCTCACCTAAGTTAGTTATTTTTCTTTTCATTTTTACATTGCTATCAAATGAGGTCTAAAGAAGACAAAAATAAATAGTGGAAGCATTATGAATTGAACTTGAAATCTTTTTGATCACCATTCACCAACCAAGACTCTTAATTTGACAAATGCATTTTGGTTAATTAGCGATAATATGTTTATCTAGTGATTGTTAAACTCTAAATAATCTAACCCAAAATTAACTATTCAAAATTACTAAGGGTGTTACTATTTCTTGAAATTCCAAGTTCATGACCTTTTAGTCCATCCTAATAATAAAATTCTAAAAATATACCCCAATTATAATTCTATAACATAGAATTAGAATTAAAGTTGTCAAGCACATCCTTACCTTTCAACTATTCTACTGAATGATCTATTATTTCACCAAAATTAATTATTACGTGTAAATGTAAGATAAATACATCCTATTCATCCCTTTTAACAAATTCGCTATGTAAATGCTTTAATTAAGAATGGGAATGAAAGTAGTGGGGCAATGGTTCCCTTTTTGGAAACCATAATGGAGTTGAGGCGTCTAATTTTGAATCACATATGGGAAGCACCTCAAAACACTATCCTCAAAAGTCGGACCCCATGCTATCCATTCCTAAGGGCCAATTTTGAAGTTATAATCTTTCAACATTAAGTAAGGGTGTATATTGGTATCTTATATAATACCATACATATGCTTTAATTTGCACAAAATTGGTGTTTACCCAGTTGATTACAGTTGATTACAGTGGTTGTATGAGGATAATTTTTCGTTAGAGGGATATATATCTAATATAAAAAATTGACATATTTTATGTAGTCACGATGTATTGGTCAGAATGTGAGACCCATATTAAATTCATTCTTATTAAAATCTATTGCGACCAATGCATAATCGTGAGATTGGAATGCCATTACTTTATATTAAATAAATATGTTCATGTATAATAATTCTTGTCCGAGTCCTTCCACCCAAATGGATATGGCTCCTCTAGAGTGATAGTAATGACTCTAAATGAGAGTAATAATATGGACCATTAGTCCTAAAAATTAATGGCTCGTATTTATCAAGTAATATTTGCCTTTGGTTGAAATCTTTACAACTTTATTCTAAAGTGATTTCCATCCCTTTCGACCTATACCAGCTCCTCCTCGAATACTCAATTCTCTCCACCGTTTGTAATAAGATTTTTTTTTTTGACAATCACTTATGATAAGATGAAACAACTACTTCTACATACACATATGAAATAAATGTATGTATTATTTGGTCTTAGAATAAATTTTAAGCTCTTCTTTTATTATTTTGTTTGTTTTTTTATTACAAAAAATTATAAATACACCTAATATAGTATTTAACCATATAAGTAAATTAAAGAATAATGAAAACATCAGGAATCAAATTTGAAATCTCTTAGTCATTAACCAAGAGTCAACTTTTTTCCTTTGATAATATTTTCCCAAATCTTTCGTCTATAAATGATACTCTCTTCATCTTTATTCTCAATTTTGGTGTCTGTAAAAGTAGTATTAGTAATGCCGTTTTTGTCTGTAAAAACGGCAGCATTATCACTTTCAATGTTGAAAATGGCATTATGAATACCAATTTTAAAATGAGATTTTTTTTTAAATGGCATAAAGCGTGCCGATTCCAGTGTTAAAAGTGGTATGACTATTGATGTTTTTAAGCTTAAAAATGGTTTCCATATTACCTTTTTTAAGTTACAATTTTTATTTATTTATTACTTTAAAATTTGTTTTTTTTACCTTATTGTCTTCTCTTATTATTTTCTTTCCTTTATTATTTTTTATTTTATAAAATTATACTATTTCTTCTATTTTATTAATATTTTTAATTTAATTCATTAATTTTTTTCATTGTTATTAATATTTGTATTTATTTAAAAGTTCCTTAAGAGTGTTAGAATTTTTTTTTAACTTTATTAAATTTGTTTTCAATTTAATTTTGTTCATTTTTTTTGTTATATTCACATATTTGATATTATATGTTTATTTTATTTTCATTAATTTTTTTTGACATTTTTTCAAACCATGCTTATTTTGAGACTTAATTAGTAAAATAGAGTAATTTTCATCTTAATTGGGGAAATAGTAGAAAGCATAAAAATATGAGTTGTGTAGACAATTTTAAAGTTAGAAACATCAAAGCAAGAGATTATTTTAAACTTCACTAAATCTAAGTCAGTTTAAAAACGTATGAAAGATGGAAACGCGGCCAACGATAGCAATTTTACCTTTAAAAACGTGAGCCCTTTGCACGTTCTTAAACTGACCTAAATTTAGTGAAGTTTAAAATCATCACCTGTTCTAACATTTTTAACTTTAAAATCGCTAGCACAACTCATGTTTTTATGCTTTTCCCTATTTTCTCAATTAAGATGAAAACTACATTATTTTGTAAATTAAGTTTCAAAATAAACATAGTTTGAAAAAAAAAAGTCATAAATGTTTAATGAATTTGTTAAATTTAATTAAAATAAAATAAATATGTAACATCAAATGTTTGGATATAATGAAAAGTGAACAAAATTAAATTGAAACAAATTTAATAAAGTTAAAAAATGTCAACACACTGCTATGGAACTTTTAAATAAATACAAATATTAATAGAAATGAAATAAATAAATGAAATTAAAAATATTAAAATGATAGAAGAAAGAAGATAATTTGATAAGGGCAAGCAAAATAAAGAAGTTTATAAAATAAAAAATAATAAACGAAAGAAAATAATAAGAGAAAGAAGATGAGAAAAAAACAAATTTTAAACTAATAAATAAATTAAAAATTGTAACTTAAAAAATGTAATAGGAAAACCATTTTTAAGCTTAAAACCATTAATAATGATACCACTTTTAACACTGAAATCGGCACTCTTTATGTCATTTTTTTTTAAAATTTTTATTTTGAAATTGGTATTATTAATGTTGTTTTCAACGTTGAAAATGTTAATGTTGATGCCCTTTTTACAAACAAAAACAACATTGCTAATGCCAATTTACAAATACATAAATTGGAAATAAAAATAAAAAGAATATTATCTATATTATAAGGGAAGGAAATGTCACATCATCCAATTATCTAATCAATGGCTTAGATTTATCCTAAAAAATACACATAAAATGTTAGCCTTTGGATATGAATTTTTTTCCTAAGAACATCACATCACCACACTAATGGCTAAGATTTATTTACAAACAACACACAAAATTTGAACCCTTAGATGTACTTTTAGGATATCAAACCAAAAAATTCAATATTTGTTTATCTCTCTTTATATTATATCAATCTACTCTCTCCCCCACTTTTCTCTCTTATTAATTTTTTAAAAAAATTAAAAAAATTAACTTTAAAGATAAAAGCTAAAAATTATTAAAATATTCATATTTAAAATTTATTAATCCATACCTATAAAATAAAATCCATACCTATTGAAAAAATAAAAAAACATTAACTTTAAATACAAAAACTAAAAATTATTAAAATATTCATATTTAAAATTTATTAATCCATACCTATCTATATTATAAGGGAAGGAAATGTCACATCATCCAATTATCTAATCATTGGCTTAGATTTGTCCTAAAAAATACACATAAAATGTTAGCATTTGAATATGAATTTTTTTCCTAAGAACATCACATCACCACACTAATGGCTAAGATTTATTTACAAACAACACGCAGAATTTGAACCCTTAGATGTACTTTTAGGATATCAAACCAAAAAATTCAATATTTGTTTATCTCTCTTTATATTATATCAATCTACTCTCTCCCCCACTTTTCTCTCTTATTAAATTTTTAAAAAAAATTATAAAAATTAACTTTAAAGACAAAAACTAAAAATTATTAAAATATTCATATTTAAAATTTATTAATCCATACATATCTATATTATAAGGAAAGGAAAGGTCACATCACCAAATTATTTAATCAATGGGATGATCTGACCTTTCCTTCCCTTATAATATAGATAGGTTGTATATACAGTTTTTTTAATATATGTTTTGGATTGCACGCTATTTAGATATTATGTATTTTTTGGTCAATTTAACTGTTAATTTTTTTTACACTGCCACCCCGTTAGGTACGGGCAATACCTAGGGGTCTCTTTATTTGTATTTAATATTTTTTTACTTCACCGTGCCAGACGGCACGGGCAATACCTAGTTATTTATGAATGAAAGATTTGGGGATGTGTTATTATTATTTTTTTTGTTATAATTTGGGGATGTATTATTAAAGAAAAAAAAAAGTCACCAAGAATCTATCACTTTGTAGTACGAAACAGTAAAAAAAATACTTTTAACATTCATTTTACGAAATGGACGGTCGGATTCGACGTCGCAAATGGAAGATAGGTGCTAGGCCTATTATGCCTGTCCAAAATCTTATCTTATCTTCAATAATGACTGTCCACCCTGAGATTCTGTGAGTCTCAATCATTTAAATAATAAAGCTTCTTGATTTGAGAAAAACAAAAAATTGTAAAATTAATATGGCGGGTTTATTTGGCGTTTTTCTCAAGGGTGAAATTTTTTTACAGTCTCCATAAAAGTTAAGAATCGTTTGGTTTACAGATCTGTGCACTTATAATTTTTTTTTCTTTTATTTAGTAAATATAAATTTTGAAAATATTTTTTTGATAGAGAAAAAAGTAAGGGGTAAAGTTATTCCTTTAAAAACTCATGAGATTGATTTTTTCTTGTAATTTTCTAACATTTATTAAAAAAAATTTAGACAGTAATATCATTACCTAAATACTTTTCATATTTTATCAAACATAAGAAATAAAACTTGATAAGAACTTTAGTTTTCCGCCTTCAGGAAAAAAACAAATGAATTGATTTCCTTTCCGTTAACCAAACGAGGCTTTAAGGTTTACGGTTTTCAATAAGACACATCCACATAAACCTAAGTATACCAAAATATGTGATTTTTTTTTTTTCAAATAGATGCTTACATTAATTCAAATCAAAACAAAATACATCAAAAATAAAAAGAAGAAAAACTCTTATTTATTCCTGACAATTGAAAATAGAAAGAGTCATCCTATCAAAAGTATAAGTTATTACATTTGTTGATTTACAGATAAACACTACCTTATAATTAATAATGTCTTTCACAACGAACTTGTAATCAGTGACTAATAAACCAAAACTTGTAATCAAGTTTGTTATTTAAATTATTTTTTTTTCAATTAAACTTGGTGAAAATAATCACGCACTATAATGACTAAATTATTTTCACAAAATTTATCTCAAAATTTAATTTAAAATTAATTGAAATAATTATCAAAAAATTTAATAGATAAAAAGATAAATATTTGTATCGAATTTTAACTACATCACTTCTAATTTAAAATTTCAATTTGCGAATTAGTTATGTTGGGTTCCAAAACATTCTTTATCAGAAAAAAGAAGAATGATATAACATATACACTACTCAAAATAGCAGGTTTGAATCTTCATAAATGTTGTAATTGGTTAAGATTTTTAAGGTTTAAAGTAAGTGGTGAAGATTCGGGAGGTAGTTGCAACATACAATTATATATTTATATGGATTATTCCCGTACATGTGCCGACGTCTGAGACGCCAAAGTAGGAAATAGGATTCCACTATTCCAGGTGATTCGAGAGCAGCATTGTCTAGTATTTATCAAATATGTTCTCTGTGTCAGAATATTTAATTTAGGTCCCAGAGTAACATAAAAACTTGTTAAAAAAACAATTAATTTAAATAATAATAAAAAAAAAAGTTGAAAAATGTAATCAAATATTTTCTCTCATACTTATTTTTTAAGTATATATCATTTATCGTATTTTATGTTTTGTGAAAAAAAAAATTCACTACTATCCAAAAAAATTAATTTCAAAGAAGAAGACAAAATATTAGAATTAATCTCACTACTTTTCTTAATTTATTTTTCAACTTCTTATAAAAATATATTATCTTTTTTAATTATTTTATCAAACCAAGCCTTAATCTCATTTTCACATCTTACTAGATTTGGAGTAACTCTACGCATAATTGGATCCAATTTTTTTTTTAACACAGTTATGCCATTATGGGTTGCTGTCTTGTATCTCACATGGTTTAATTTTTTTTTATGTTTTTTTTAACAAAATCAGTCGTGTTTTTCTTTTGCTTACACATAAATGGCAATGTGCTTTTCCTTTTGACTTGGAGCTCATAGTTTGAATCTTATCAAATGATTTTTCATCAAAAAGAATAAACGCATAGACAAAATATGAAAAATACCCACAATTTAATGTCATACTCCGATAAAACACCTACTGTTTTTATATATATGTAAATAGTGGTGGAACCAGGAATCTGGCTGGAGTGTAGAATTCAAAACACAATAAAATATATTTAAAGTTATAAAATTTAAATGTAAATATAATAACATTAATAATAATACTTTATACAACTCAAATAGAGAATGTGAGCAATTACGAGAAATTATAATAATACAACGCAAACATAATACCATTAATAATATTTTGCAAGTAATCAATAAATAAAACTATACTTAATATTAAAAAGAAGATTTAAGAAAGGATTTACTTTGGCAATGTTGAAAAAATAGATAAAAATATTATTTTTTGAGCCATTTTGAGAGTAATTTTCAGTAGTACCTCACACTCGATCGTGGAAGTTTATTATAGATATGTTTTCTTCTTTGTGAAGACATTGAAATCGTGCATTTGTTTACTCAAAATGGTTATGGGGCGAATGAACAATTTCACCCAAAGTGAGCCACTTAAGATAGAAAAATAAAATGAAAATGAGTAAGTCACATATGAGTACTGTTAGAGTGATATACTAAAAGCCATGATTTTATTATTATTGGTTTTGATATGTTATATACACTCGATTTTGCTATTTAAATGAGAATTTTTATAAGCAATGGTTGCATTGTATTATCTATTTAAATATTGTACATGTGTATCTTTTATTTCATATAGTAGATGATTTGGTGTGTAGAGTATAGTTTACACACAGAGGATCATATCATCAGTTCTTATGGAATATAAGTTTATTGGTTCACGGTCTTAGATGGAATTGGACAACCATCGGTAGGATTGTAGCACAAGTTTTAGTAATTTATCTTGACTACAGGAAACGGTACAGTTTTAACTCGTTGTGCTAGTACACTTTGTGTGTATTGAACATGACCAGTTTAGGTTAATTGTTTTTATACTGACTATATAAAATAATTTAAAATCTCATGGTTATTATGATTACTTATACTTTTAATCTTAAAATAATTAACAGACATATATATGTACTGTTTGTTGTTTTGACTCATTAAGCGTGAGATTCATTTATGGATCAATAATCTTCGTGAATTAGATGGCAACACTATATGTATGATGAATATTAATTATTGACGGAATTCACGTCTCGATATATGGATTAATGATAACCCCTTGAGAAACTTAAAAAAATTGATCATGTCAAACCCTGCAAGTGAATTATGTTAATTTGACATGTCAAATAAGTTAAGTGGTACGCTCAAGGATTAAGAAGTCATTTAAATATAATTGTCAGTAATTTAATTTAAATGACGGTTATCTAAAATCTTAACGTGGGGAGAATAATAAGTATTTAATAACAAGGAGCTCGAAATATAATTTTTGAGATAAGGACGAGAGTGCAATTATAATTCTTTTGTGGTGTGAATTATAATTTATGGAAGGAATTAATTCTTAATCGAATTAGGATTCCAGTTTTCCATAGTAAAACTAAACACTTATTTCTCCTTAGGGTCCCTATTGTAACCTTATATATATGACAGCCTTGCCTCTTATCTCGACACAATAATTTTTACGAATTTAGGGTTTGTGCCGTAGACAGTAGAGAAGGAGATCTTGGTGATACCGCAGCCCACACTCGGTACAAGATTGCACGGCGAAAGGAATACGATAGCAGATCTTGAGGTTCTATCGAGCCCGTGTTCTCGATTCGTCTCCACCAATCCCTATTCGTGCTGAGACGAGATCAAACCAGAGAGATCTCGAAGGTAAAATCCAATTCCGCACTAGGGTTTTACATAAAAATAAATTTGTTCAATCTATACGCAATATTAAACGATTCTGAAAATAAGTTTCCATCAATTACTTTGTGAAAAATGAGTTTATAAATGATCACCTTATGAACTTGTTAAGCATTTAAAAAAAATTAAGGTTCTCCCTCGTGCCCTCAGGAGAGGGGGTGTTGGTGCAAATTACGGTTTCACGACAAACCATACGACTTGTGCACCCGCATTTGTGAACACGAATGTCGATTCGGAAAAGGCTAGCCACGCGAGGCCATATTTTGCACCCTTTAGTTCAAATACCCTAAAGTTAAATTTTAAGTTCCACACATAGGTTCCTATATATACAATTTTGTCCATTACACTTAGGTACCTTCAATTATAAGTTTTTGCACATAAATCCCTATATATATATTTTTTTGGTCAAAAAATATCTCAATAGTAAAAAAATCCAAAACCAAGTAGGGGAGCTTGCCCCACCCCCTAGCGGGATCTTATACTCGGTTGTGAAAAGTTATTATACATTCTTATTCTTCTTCGTGAGTACAATGAAATTGTATATTTGTTTTCCCAAAATGGTTATGGATTGAATAAGAAATTATTACTTAAAGTGAGCTACTTGAGATAGAAAAATTGAAGGAAAATGAGTAACACATGGGAATTTTATAAAAAAAAAATTGATGGGTTTATAAGGAATCATAAAGTTGTTGAGTATTCAAGAAAAATAAGACTCTCTTGCGCCCACCAAGGGGACACAAATCACGGTTTCACTGCGAATCATGCGACTTTTGTGACCGCGCATTTGTGTTGATTCGAAAAAGGTTAACTGCACGGGGGCATGTTTTGCACTCTTTAGTTCAGATAACTTGAAATTAAATTTTAAATTTCACATATAAGTCCCTATATGTACAGTTTTACCCTTTACACTTGGTTATCAAATATAAGTTTCTGCTCATAAATCTCTCTATATATATATATTTGTCAAAAAAATACCCCTTGTATAATTTAAAGAAAAAAAATTCAAAATCAAGCGGGTGCAACCCCCCCCCCTCCTCCGATTATGTAGATAATCCTTTTTGGGTAAAAAACACTAAACCCCCTCAAATTATTATTTTTTTGCACTAAACCCCCCATCTTTTAAAAGTGACACTAAACCCCCCTAAACTATTATATGTTATCACTTAACCCTCAAAATTACATAAATGCCCTTGTAAATAAATGCATTTTATACATTAGGGGATAAAGTGTCAAGTTGTGATAGTTTAGGGGGGTTTAGTGCCAAAATGTGATAGTTTGAGGGGGTTTAGTGTTTTTACCCAACTTTATACAAGGGCATTTATGTAATTTTGGGGGTTAAGTGATAACATATAATAATTTAAGGGGGTGTAGTGTTACTTTTAAAAATAGAAGGGTTTAGTGCAAAAAAGTCATAATTTGAGGGAGTTTAGTGTTTTTTATCCATCCTTTTTTTTTGGTCCTATTGCGTGAATAAAATGCATCATTTTACCACATGCACTAGCGCAAAGAGTCGAAGTGTGTAATGTGCCAACAGCAAGGCAGTCATAAAACAACACATACATAGTCTACCACAATGCTAAAATGGTTAGATATAAAATTTGATTAATGATATTAGCATTTTACATAATTAATTTACTATTTTAAAATTATTTTTAGTAATATTTTATATAAAGATTTTGAAACAATTTTTTATTTTTTTAAATATTTTTGTAAAATACTAACATTATTACCCTAAAACTTCTATGGTTAATTTTTGTCATATTTTGAAGTTGTATAAAAATGTTGGACCGAGAAAACTACTTTTAATATAAGGGTGTGTTTGATTGGTAATTTTTTTATGAAAAATGAGCATTTTTCACTTGATTTGACAACTTAAGATGTTTGATTGTTTTTTTTTTTCAAGCAATTCAATTCTAACTTTTGACTCACATATGTGTATTTTCAAGGCAATTGAGAAAAATGTTTTCTTTGGGAAGGGGGGGAGGGGTGGTGGTTTGTTTTTCATGCTTGGGCACGATTCACGATACAAGGTTTTTACCTTTTTCTACATTAAAAATGTCATAACTTAAAATATAAAATTCAAAATAATATAAAAATTTAATATTTAAAATCTACTAATCAAGATCAATTAAACAAGATCGATCATGCTCATATAATTATGTTAAAAAAATACCAATAAGTTTTTATACATTAAAAATGACATAATACAACCAATATTTTTCGGATAGAAAATTAAGGCAATCAAATACACTATACTACATTTTTCATGCAACTCAATTCTAGGCAATTTAATTACTTATAACTTATTTTTTTTATGCAAATTTTATATAAATTTCATATTTGCAATCAAACTCACCCTGACAGTAAATACGACCATTGAAACACTACGTACATTTCTTATATAATATTCAAATTTTATGCAAAGTTTACTTTTACATGATCAGAAAGGCTATTGTCACTCTAGAGCTTAGAGGATGCGGTGAAAAGTAGTGCTTTAATTTTGTGATGGATGGTTCTACTTGTGACACGTCTTCAAGAATTTATTTGTGTAATTAAGTACTGAAGGAGATGCCAACGGCTGACAGTTGTTGTTGGCGTCTTTCTTGTTTATTTATCATTCTAAATTGGGTGGGTTCGGTTCGGTAACCCAACCGAACGACACAATACCAAACCGAACCAAATATTTTTGTAATATAAAATTTATAATCGATCTCGTACTAAATTAAAGTGGGTAACTGATGTTGTGGTAACTGAAATTTCAGTTTGGTGTAAATAGAATTTTGGTAATATCGAAAATCATGCATTTCTTAATTTTGGCAGCTGAGCAAATTCTGTACATATTAACCAACCACACACACTGCTGCCTATTGGCAGTAGTTATGCTTATACACAGCCACACACATTTATGCACACATTGACACACATACAAAGCAATTATACACATAGGCACACATCCACATTGCTGCCAATAGAGTATATAAAATTTCAATGTATATGAAGTTAGGGCTAGATCTTAAGGTGGAGAAGTATGAGCAAGCACAAAATCAAAGTAGCCAAATAAAATAAAAACTTTATACGAAAAAGAGAATTTTGAATTTTAGGGCTAGATCTTATGGTGGAGAAGTGGAGACCATAGTGCATGTTGGACTGCCGTTGAGTGACTGTGAAGGACTGAAGGATTCGTGGTGCCGTTGTGGTGGGAGAGAACGGAGGAGAGATTGCGAGAGCGCAGCAGAGCAGAGATATGAGTGTGAGAAGAGAGAGAGATACTGAGAGCAAAAGAAGAGGAAGTGTGATTGTGTGAAGTCTGTGAATTAGGAACACGTGAGGACCGCGAGGTGAAGGAATAGATCTTTTTTTTTTACCGAACCTTCTACTTGACTTACCCATTTTTACCGTTTACATTTCGGTAACCAACATTCGATTACCATTAAAAATCGGTTCAGTATTTTTTGTGCAGCGGTTCGGTTTTCGGTAAAAAATGCCGGCCCTAATTCTAATAATGAAATTTTGGTTTTGATTTTATTATTAAATTTTTTGTTATGTCAAGAATAATATATAAACAAAAAAATATTTTGCATAATCATCGGTTGTATAATAAAAAAGGAAAAGCTAAAAGAGAAGTAATTAGCATTTAATAAGATTCCAAGCTTACCTTCAACCAGTGTCCTTTTCTTATATTCAACCCGGCCAGTGGTCCTTTACCAGAGAAATATACATAAATATATACATTATATATATGTATAGCTCATGGAGATTGAATGTAGATGTATGTATTAATGGCTTAGCTTATGAATGGAAACTGGAAAGGCCTTAATTAATAATGATTGATAAGTTGAACACGTCCTTCATTTTCTTTACTACTAAAAGACATATTTCTGTAAAACTTTCACTTGAAAATGGCAAGTGATCAAGACATAACTTTTATTAGTAAAAATCAGCTATGTCAGTTTGCCCTAGGACTCTACTCCTTGAAGTGAGTCAAACCCCACCTTTTTTAGTTATAGCATATTAGCATATGCAAGACGGGTTCATTAAATCAATCTTTACTACTAGTACATTTATTAGGTACTCAATGAGTAAATACAAGTAAACGTGCATTATGAATACTGTAATATTTTTGCCTTAATGGAGAGATTTGGTGTATTTTATATGGAAATTAAATTATTAAAACTGGTGTAATGTCACGTAATTTTCTAATTATTTTCAATTTATTTACGGAAATCAAGAGTCTCTTTAATTATGGTACAATTCTAAATACGGGAATACGTCCATGCAAGAAAATTCATCATAATTGGAGCGTACAATGTAATTATATTTAGCTAATATACATATTTGCTGGGTAACCAAGTGCAGATCTTGAATTTTGGCCTTAGGGTGGAATTCTAAATATTAAAAAGTTAAGAAGGTATTTACAAATATCAAAACTTTATAGGTAGTATTGCCACCGTCCACTTTCATCCGCTTGCCTCTCTAAAAAATATATTTTGTAAAACTCAAATTTATAACTCATACAATTATATATCACAAGACATTTATCGTAACTTGACACTTCATTAATTATAAAACATTTATACATTGATAATATAGTATAACTTATTAGTATTGTATTGCATTGTCTTGTTATATTGTGCATACAAAGTGAAAGGTTGAAGTTTCAACTTCCAAAATCACCGCCCTTTCTAGAGAAAGAGAGAGAGGGGATGAGAAAAGGCACTTTGCTGCTAGGAGTACGAGAGTGAAGGGTGGTGCTTTGTGTTGTTGCATTTACAGGATAAGAAAGAAGATATATGAAAAAACAAAACTAAAAAGTCCACAAAATTCAACTTGTGGCTGCAAATTGCTGCTCATTCTTGCAACCCCACTTCCGTTAACCCATCCTCGTCACCCTTTCCTCTCTCTACCTCCTCATCTCGGTTGCTAATTTTCTTTAATACCCATACTAGGGAATCAAAATATTCCCCCAAAAACCAATCAAAATTTTTATTTTTGGGCAAAATATAAAAAGATAATCAATTCCCCAATTGCGCCTTTTCCTTCTTTATGTTCCAAACATCATTCTTCTCATATTAGTAGAAACTACCACTAATAGCAAAAAGATCAAGATTTTAAACACAATATACTGAAAGATGGATTATAGTTAGGAGAGAGAAAGTTAGAGAGCAAATTGAGATTTGGGTGTTTTTGGGTTTTTGGTTTCTTGGTGAATGATGTCAATTGGTGGGTGTAATATAGTTTGGTTTAGGAGAGATCTGAGGGTTGAAGATAACCCAGCTTTAGCAGCAGGGGTTAGAGCAGGGGCAGTAATAGCTGTGTTTATATGGGCTCCTGAGGAAGAAGGTCACTATTACCCAGGTAGGGTTTCAAGGTGGTGGCTAAAACAAAGCTTGGGTTACCTTGATTCCTCTTTGAAAAGCCTTGGAACTCCACTAATCACCAAAAGATCCACTGATAGTGTTTCTTCTCTGCTTGAGATTGTTAAATCCACTGGTGCTAAACAGATCTTCTTTAATCACTTATATGGTTAGTCTCCAATTTTCATTTTTGTTTAATTGTCTTTTGTGTTGGATCATGTAGATTGATTGACCTTATTTACTTTTAGTGATTTCTTTGTTTGTTTAGTCCAATTTTCATTTGTTTATTCTGGGTATACGAGATCTTGATTATTATATTCTTGTGATGATGCTTGTTTTACATAATTAATTCCAAGATTGGTAGATTGATGCTTATAATGCTTCTTGTTTAATATAGTTTAATAAAATAGAATCTTCTAATTAATTGTTAAGTGGGTTATTTTCTTGTTCCCGTTTCTTTTAAATGAGTGGTATATTACATATCTTTATATATTTTGAAGTTTGATATATAGGTTTCTAGTGTTATACTATATTAGGATTCTAGTTAGTTCAATTTGGTTATTTTGTGGACTTCGCATAATTGTAATTGGATTTGCATAATTGATTCATATCTAAGTATATTTGTGGTTTAATATATTGTTTACAAGTCTTATGTGATTTCAAGATTCTATCAGCCTATTTTTTTTTTCTTCGTATAAACTCGGGTATTTACACACCTTAGAACACCTAATTAGTCCCAAGGGTGTAGCACTAGCTAGTTCATTTTATTTATTCTTTTGTGATTTCTCTTTTGTAATTGTAATTGAATTCGCGCATGATTGTTGGATTATCATGGATGTGAATTGCTTTTGATTGTATTATATGCTATATATGCTTTTGAAATCTCTTGCTTTTGTGTTTTAGATCCCTTGTCACTTGTTAGGGATCACCGGGCAAAGGAGATTTTAACTACGCAAGGCATTGGTGTTCGTTCGTTCAATGCTGACCTGTTGTATGAACCATGGGAAGTTCTTGATGAGCAAGATCAGCCATTCAACACGTTTTCCGCTTTTTGGGATCGATGCCTTAGCATGCCTTATGATCCCGAGGCTCCACTTCTACCGCCCAAGCGGATAATATCTGGTCATTTATGTTTATTAATTTGTTATTCATATTTAGTTGTTTTTACATTTTTTATTTGTTAATAGCATCTAGTCTTGAAGCGATTAGATACATTTATCTCATTTGAATGGTGGCTTCATTCGTTATTGCTTGGTTGGATTAGTAGTTAGACTTTGGAAATGAAATTGGTGATAAAAAGTACATGTGTCTGAGTAAAAAGGTCCTTGTTATTATATTTACTCCCTCAGTCTCAAATTGAGCGTTCGTTTGATAAAAAAAATTGGAAAATGTTTGAAAACTCTACTAATTTGTATAAGTAGGAAAAAGAGATGTGTGGTTTGCTGATATGTTCTATTACTTTTTCGGTTTTTCCATGGAATCCAATTCTTTGAGGGAATGGTAAGAATTTTCTTCCATGAAGAATGAGAAAAAGATGGATAACATCTCTTTTTCCAGGTTCTCGTAAAAGTTAGTAATGTTTTCAAATCATTTTATAACCTTTTGTCAAACAGACCCTAAGAGCCCGAATTTGAAAGTTAAAGAGTATCAAGAAATATTATGGTCATTTCGTAGTTACCCTTGTTTAAAGAAAGGAGAGAAAATGATTAGCATTAACTTAATTTTTAGCAATTGTAATAACGGTTTGCTTTTGTATATTGAACTTGTTTATACTTTATAACCCCTTTTTCGAAACAAGACTCTTAGTGTTACACTTAAAGTAGGACTCTGAATTTGAGACTGAGGAAGATTACTTACTAGGGTTTAACTTTTTTGGCCAGTTCATATTACTCTAGCTTAGATTAGTCCTAGTTGAATTAGCTTATAATCTTATGGACTAATCATGTTAAATATTGTGGTTGAAGTAAAAGACAGAGCTCCTTTTTCATGTTCACACTTTCTATTGACATGCCATTAATAAAATTCAAGAACCATTCTTTACAAATTTGATAAGTTTCTTTGTCACCTGACAATACTGGACTTGTTCTTAGCTAATCAGTTGCTTCTTTTCTATATTTGTTTTTTCTGCATATCAAAGTTTTTTCTGTTTCCATGACTACATGTTTGTGTACATCCTTATTTTCTTTGTATAAGTTGATGTAAAATACTGGATACAAAAAATATTTGTCATATAAAAATGGGTATGTTAGGTTTATTGTAAAAGAGTGTGCCTGAACTTGCTTGCCAGACACCTCACCCCCCCAGCCCCAGTAAAAGTCATATAATGTAATCGCTTTGTCCCAAATTAAGAGTCCACTGTTCCTTTTTGGGATGTTCCAAATTAAGAGTCCAGTTTCCTTTTTAGGACATAATTAATGTACAAAAACTCAGGATTGGAAACTAAACCATTGATTTGATGAACTTAATGCACGTAGTTATTGTATTTTTGTGTGTGCAGTTTGACTATATAAAATTTTCACTCAAGAACTCCCTTTTTTCAGGTGATGTGACTAGGTGCCCTTCGGACGCATTAATATTCGAAGACGAATCAGAGAAAGGAAGCAATGCACTTCTTGCTCGGGCATGGTCACCGGGGTGGAGCAATGCTGATAAGGCACTTACCACATTCATCAATGGCCCACTAATAGAATACTCCATGAACCGCCGTAAGGCTGATAGCGCCACCACCTCCTTTCTCTCTCCTCACCTTCACTTTGGTGAAGTGAGCGTTCGAAAGGTCTTTCACCTTGTTCGCATGAAACAAGTCCTTTGGGCCAATGAAGGGAACAAAGCCGGGGAAGAGAGTGTCAACTTGTTCCTCAAGTCCATTGGTCTTAGGGAATATTCTAGATACATGAGTTTTAACCATCCTTATAGCCACGAAAGGCCTCTTCTCGGCCATTTGAAGTTCTTCCCTTGGATAATAAACGAAGGGTATTTTAAGGCATGGAGGCAAGGGAGAACAGGTTACCCATTGGTTGATGCGGGCATGAGGGAGTTGTGGGCTACAGGTTGGCTACACGATCGGATACGGGTTGTGGTGTCTAGTTTCTTTGTGAAGGTTCTACAACTTCCATGGAGATGGGGCATGAAGTATTTCTGGGATACACTATTGGATGCGGATCTTGAGAGTGATGCTCTTGGTTGGCAATATATATCTGGCACTCTACCTGATGGGCGCGAGTTTGACCGCATAGATAATCCACAGGTAAAGATGACGAGTTCTTGTAAAGTTTGTGTTTTTAAATTTGGGATCCGGCTCCTCTATAGTGATTTTAATCAGTCAGTAGAGTAGTAAATCTGGACTTGTTTAAAATTGGATGGTTTAAAAATTGAATTTTGATACTCCCTCCATCCATAATGAAGAGTCCACGTTTGCAATTCACATTTTTTAAGACCACTAATTTCATCACAATCAATGGTTTTGGACAAAACTTGTTCCTCCTTGTGAGTTTTGGTAGGTTGATTATGTTCTCAAAAGGAAAGTGTACTCTTACTTTACTTAGTGGACTCTTAATTTGGAATGCTGCATTTATTACTGCAAATGACAATGAAATTTCAGTTAATGGATTCTCAACTCACTTTTTGAATTTTTTTCGTTTATTTATTATTCATTTGAATTGTTTTTACAGTTTGAGGGCTACAAGTTCGACCCAAATGGAGAGTACGTGAGGAGGTGGCTTCCAGAACTTGCAAGACTACCGACCAATTGGATACACCACCCATGGAATGCACCGGAATCTGTACTACAAGCAGCCGGAATCGAGCTAGGCTCTAATTACCCTCTCCCCATTGTCAGTATCGAAGCTGCCAAATCCCGTTTACAAGAAGCACTCTCACAGATGTGGCAACACGAAGCAGCTTCTCGAGCCATTATCGAGAATGGAACGGAAGAAGGCCTCGGAGACTCCTTTGATACACTCCCCATCGCGTTTCCCCAGGACACACACATGGAGGACGATCAAGAAACTACCAGAAATATCCCCGCCGCTACCACCATTCGTCGCTACGAGGACCAAATGGTCCCCAGCATGACCACTTCTTTGGTAATAAGAGTAGAAGAGGAAGAAAATTTCTCCGAGGTTCAGAATTTAGCGGAGGAGAGCCGGGCCGAAGTTCCAACAGAAGTCAATATGATGAATCAAGAACCAAGGAGAGATGGGTTTGCCCAGACACTCCGGACCAATAATAATCTGCCAAGTTTCAATGGTGAAGACTCTACGGCCGATTCTTCGAGTAGTAGTAGTGGGAGGAGAGAAAGAGATGGGGGTGTGGTTCCAGTCTGGTCGCCCTCGGCTTCTAATTATTCGGAGCAGTTTGTTGGTGAAGAGAATTCGTACTTGCAGAGGCATCCACAGTCTCATCAACTTATCAACTGGAGGCAGCTTTCTCAAACCGGGTAAGTTGGCGTTTGTTTTCTTGTCTAAATCTTTAGTCATTTGAATCTGAACATTTTGTTTGTTTTTTTGTCTGAATGCAGAATATGTAGACGTTAAGAATATAATTTTGACCATTTGCCCTCTTTTTTTTTTTTAAATGAGTTAGGTTGAGGGCCAAAGTGATATTATGCTACCATTCAGACTAAACTAATCACATTAAGAAGTAGGAGAGCCTCTTGATGATTCAGAGGCATATTAAGATGTTGCATCTATCTGACCAAAACAAACACCTTTAACTCACCTCTGAAGTCTGAATTTTGGTGATTCAGACATCAGAGGTCAAAAAAAAAGACCCTATGTACGTTCTTGAAGTTTATTGAACTCTAAACGAGTTTGCTATTAAGTTCCTTTTAAGGAAAACACTAATTCAACAGAATCAGAGTGCAAGAATAAACTTATTTAGTTCGCAAAAGTTGGTACATTGAGTATGTCTCATGAAATAAACTGGACTTTTAATTTAGGACGTCCTAATAATGAAAGTGGGACTCTTAATTTTAGACGGAGTGAGTCTTTGAAATTGAACTTCCTGGTTTGGAATTCTTGAAAAGGACAGAAACGAGAAGTTTGCACTCTCTCCATCTCAAAAAGATAGTCCCTATTTGTTTTCAGGAGGTCTCAAATTGATAGTCACATTCCATTTTTGGGGCAAAATCAATGTACCAAATCTCGTAATAGAAAATAAGTTATATCCTGAACATTGATTAAGTTGAGCTTTATGTATCCTTAAAATTATGGAGGTCAAAAGTGGGACTATCTTTTTGAGACGGAGGGAGTATCTTTGGCAACTAAAATGAATTTATACATTTTACTGTTGCCTTTATTCAAAACTTAATTTGACAAAGTCATAACATACCCAAAATTGTTCCCTTTTCAAAACTCTAAACCACTGCATTTGTGATTTAATTATCCAAAGTGAAAGAAACTTGAGTCACAATTATAGTTCTTTTAATATGGTATCAGAGCGGGCTATTTCATCCATGTGTAGTTTTAGCTATTCTTTAGTACTTTTCTCGAAAACATTGTTATCATTCACTTGCTAACAGGTAGACATTCACACGAGAAGGCACCAACTCAAGAGGCGGAGAGTTTTAAGATGTCAGCTAATCCTACGGCCAACTGGTTGGAGACATGTCACCAGTCCGACACGATCAATGGTTGACCTCCTTCACGTCTAAATATTCATATTGGAGCCTGCAGCTCGTATGCATCCTTATCTTGTTCACATTATACCGTATTTGTGGCTTTGCTGTATAGTAAATATTGTTCTCACTAAGAGGGGATAATTAAAGAGTGAAAAAATAGGTATGTGAATTCCTTTAGTAAAACCCGAGTTTGTGCCTCTTTATTCTGTTAATCTTATTTTGTTTAGATCGTTTTTTATTTTCCTTTTTAACATCGCCCTTGATGCTTTAGGGTTAAAAAATCACATTTGCATGGACTATAGTACTAGCTTGTGAAATAAATTTCTTTTGTGAATTGTTACTGTTTTAGTGATATCTTGAATGTGCCAGATAAATATTGTCTTCATTTCTACGTCTTGAACATATTCATCGATGAGCTTCTTGTGAAATCTTAAGAACACATGGAGAGATAAAATATTTATATAGAGTCCATCTCTGGTACTGATCGTATGTATACTGGCCAGGCTTTTAGTTGCGTTTTCCATTCGTCAATAAATTTGGAGATACATTTCATGATTTCAATTTGTGAAAAAGAGTGTTAATTGCTTCAATGAGAAAATGGAAATATTTAACACAGAGCGAGAAAGGGGTTTGACAAGAAAGAGTTATGTTCTGTTGCTAAAAGTCCAATCCACGTAGGGGCAGTCTGCATAAGAGACTGATTGTATATATAGTGTATTTATATATAACGGAATAAACCAGTCTAGGGATTCTCTAGGTAAAGATCATTGTAGACATTTTTCATGTCCTCTTCGTAAGTCTTGGGCTTTGGTGATCGGAGAATACTGTATATCATGGTCGCGGCCAAAGCTCCAAGAATAGGGGCTACTACAAAGACCCACAGGTTTTTATATACACCTGCAACAATAGCCGGGCCAATACTTCTTGCTGGATTCATTGAAGCTCCGGTTATAGGCCTAGAGAATGGAAAAAAGAAAAGTTCAGTAAAAATGTTTTTCGGGTTGGAGTGATTTCTATGTAGCAATTATAGTCACTAGCGCGATTTTTTTACCCGGCGATGATGATGTTGAACACCAGTGTGACTCCAATGGCAACTCCAGAGAGCTGTTTGTTCTGTTGTCATCAGTTGAAACAGGAAGTTAGTACCATTTATAGAACAAAGTATTGTTATGAAAGTCGTACCATTTATTTGCACAGTTGTGCGTTTCTATGGTAATACCCGTATTTGCTTTGGCAATAGACCCGATCTTTGCTAGTGGCTTATTTAGTGGTTAAACTGACAGCTCGAATAAAAGTAAGGTCTTTCTGTACTAAGTAAATAGACAACAATTTTACTAAAATTCCTAGCTTGGCAAGTCTCACACACACATATATATATATAGTTTTCAAATATTTGATGGACTTTTCCTTGTTTTATGAGAGATTTTGTGAGTTCAAGATGCGATTTTTGAAAATTGCTTCCACGTTTGAAATGAATTTTTCTGTTGTCAAAAGCACTTTTGGATTTTGCCAAAGCAAACAGTGCATTGAGTAATTATATAGTACAAGTTAAAGTTGCACGTTGCATTTGCCGCGCGTGAGAGAGAGAGAGAGAGAGTCATGTTTCATACAGCTCTATCATCGGTAGCAGCACCACAGATGGTGAGCATAAGGAAGAAAGTGATAATAAATTCCCATGCAAGAGCTTCAAGATCAGTTGTTGCAGCTGAGTACTGAGTGAGAGTTGGCCTAATATTATCTTGATCATTGAACAATACTCTCAGTGTTAGGCATGCCAGTGTTGACCCCACCAATTGTGACAATGCATACATAGGCACCTACACAAACAACATTTCCAAAACATGCTTCAATACCCGTATTTCAATATACTAATATGAATGAAATAATAAAAAAATATATAGGCAGGGTCAACGTTGAGAGTTAGATTATACAGTCAGTGTTGACGGTTAAATTATACGATCAGTGTAGACGGAAGAATAAAATTAGACGTAGGTGATGATTCTCTGAATAGAGAGAGGTCTCACGTGTAGCAATGGGAATCTGCAGGCCGCAGCCAAGGCAATGGTGACAGCAGGGTTGAAATGTGCACCGGATATATGTCCGAGCACATAGATTGCCGACATAAGAGCCAGACCCCATACTGAAGCTATACCAACAATTGTGATCGTAGCTTCTCTAGCGACAAGAGCAACACCACAACCGGCAAATATGAGAACGAAAGTTCCCAAGAACTCTGCAACTATCTGCATTGGACAAAGAAATAAAGTAAGGCGAAACACGAGGAACCTGAAACCATATCCAATGTTGGGTGCGTACTAACAACATGTCTTGCTATCAATCCAAACAATGACTAGCGAGGTGTACCATTTGAAAATAAGACGGAGAAAAAGCAGATTTAGTGACAAATTCTCGGGTACGAGTGCGCTTTGCTTCTTCCATAATGGAGAAAGAAGTGGGCAGTTGATGTTTAGGGGACATGTCAACGATAGTTGAAGGTGAATTGGCCATGGTACAGGTTGATAAAGCAGGCCACAAGTGATGCAGTTCGTCTCCGAAGTACCTCTTTTTATATCTGATAGTGAGCCGGCACTTTGAGGCTTCACGTAGATTCTATTGTCTTTTTGAATTGTAATATAGTACTTAATTAAAGAGAAATATATGCATTCGATTTGGAATTTATTTAATTGAAACCATTTATCAGAGCTAAGATAGAGTAGTTAAGAGTGTGCATCCCATTTTGACGTGACTTTATCACACTCGAAAAAAGTTTCATAGGAAGATTCTCTTGTATTCCACCTACTTTGCTAGCTTATATGCACATATTTTCACCCCAAAATGAACTTTTATAACTTACCCTTCAACTAATATAAATGAGAAAATTACTAACATAAATACAAATGTGAATCAAGTTAGTTGTTAGCCTATGCACAAAAGATTGATCTAAGTACTCCCTTTATCTCAAATATAGATTAAAAACTCATTTCATACAGTGACATATTAGGTCGCAAAAAGAAAAAGAGACACTTAACTTGAGACGACGAAAATAGTAGTATGTCTTATTTTTCAAAAAAATAACCTTTAAATAAAATATTTAAAGGGAAATCTATATTGGGAATTAAAATTATTTTATTATTAACTAAGCTGGCAGTCCCTAATTTAAAATTCAAGAAGGATTTGATTGTCAATTCTCAACCGGCCATTTTAAGTGTTAAAATGCTAAAACAAGTAGCTAAAATAAGAGATCAAATATTCAATGAAAAAGAAAAGAGCAAAAGGAAGAGTAGTTAGAAGCCAAAAATCAAGAGGTGAAGACAAATGAGACATTGTTTAGTCTTTTACATTGTAATTGTAAACTTTTTGGCCACTTGTGTTCATTCCTTTTTCAAAGTATTTGCATCAAAGGGTTAAGTGATAACTTTTTACAAGTCTATCATGACTTAATTTTGGACATTGTTATTATAGATTGATCATTGATGCCAAAGGGAATGACAAATTAGGGTTGAGTTGTTTGAGTCAACTTTTTTAGCATATAACTTAAGATACTGTAACCCTAGATCCAAATCCAACTTATTTTTAGGGCTTGAACTTTAACAAAAAATATAAGTTTTATTAAGTTGTGGTTTTATACACATTTTATAAATTTTTAATATGTTCATTATAAAGTATAAACTTTGATATTTTATAATGTTGAAATTTTTAACAATTCTGACATAGTCAGATCACTCTGCATATCTATTGGTTCACCTTCTTGCGTGAACACTATTTGGTGTGTAATACTTGGCATGCCATTTGACAACGGACTTAGTCTATATAATATTACTTACACACTTGCTTCACATAAATATAAGACAATTCTATTAAATTATTCGATTTATGAATTATGAAAGTGTAATCAAGAATAAACGCGGAATATATATATATATATATATGGGAAATTTTCTATGCGGATTACTATTCACGGATTTTATGTACGGATTGGCCCATTTGGCACACTTTCCGATAAATTTTTTTGATGAAATTTGGTGTGGATGTTCTTCATTGTGTGTATAACATCTCCACCAAATTTCATCAAAAAATTCAACCGGGAAGTGGGTTAACTACATGATTGAAAAAATATTGGTCTAGAAATAGATATATAAAATCCAATATTTTTCAATCACGTAGTTAACCCACTTCTCGGTTGAATTTTTTGATGAAATTTGGTGGAGATGTTCTACACACGATGAAGAACATCCCCACCACATTTCATTAAAATTTTATATCGGGAAGCATGTCAAATGGGCCAATCCATAGGGAAAATTCGTGAACAGTAATCCGTACCAGAAATAAAGATCTTAAGTGGATCAACTTTTTGATCCTTAAATGTGGACCGGTCATTTTGAGGGGGTAAATGGATGGATTTTTTGATGAAACTTATTGAAGACGATCTCCGTGATTAGTAGATTACCTCCGCCAATTTTCATCGAAAAATTTAATTGGGAAGAGGGTTAACTAAAAAATTGATATATATGTGTATTTTTAGCCGTTAAAATTTAAGATGTTTAACTAACCTATTTTACGGTTGAATTTTTTGATGAAAATTGGCGTATATAATCTACTAATCATGGAAATCATCTTCACCAAGTTTTATAAAAATATTCATCCGTTTGCCCCCTCAAAATGATTGGTCCGCATTTAAGGACAAAAAAAGGTCCTCTTTGGATCTTTCTCCTATATATATATATATATATATATATCTATCTATACTATATATAAAAGTACGAATAACTTTAAGGCTTCGTTTGATTCGGATATTAAAAAGTGGGATGAGATTGTTAATACCACTTTTTTTACAATACCTTGTTTGATTCGCACAAATGTGCTGGGATAACTAATACTGGTACTAACTTAATACCACTATTTGTGGTATAATTTAATACCAGGGGGAGGTGGTATTGTTTATTCAGGATTAAAAAAAATGAACCATATATTTTCAAAAATGCCACACACTACTACTACTATATTATTATTATTTTAATTTATTTACTTTAAAAAAAATTATTTTTTTTAAATTATTTTTAAAAAATTTCTTATTTTTTTTATTTTGTTAGTCCAAAATATAATTCTGTATATGAGTTACAAAATCAAACATGGTATTAACATCAACATGAGATATCCCAGTATTAATACTGCATGAATCAAACAAGGTACTTTTATTAAATTAATACCAGGATTAATAGTCCAGTACTATTAATACCGGTATTATTAATCCCACTGACCCTAATACCTGAATCGAACGAGGCCTAAGTGTTTTTTCCTTTTCTTTACGGACAAATATACCATTTTATTCTAAAACTAAAATCTCCACCTCAAAATGAAAATTTATTCTACTAATCACTTTGTACTACTCAAAATAAAATTATGTATTTTATGTCTTCTACTCAAAATAAAATTATGAATTTTATGTCTTCTACTCAAATTGAAATTCACAATAGTATCAAAACAAAATTATTCTACTAATCACGTGGTACTACTCAAAACAAAATTATGTCTTTTATTCCTTTTATTCTATTCAAAATAGAATTAAAATTTTACTCAAAGTAAAATTAAAATCTTCTACCCAAAATGAAATTGATTGTATTACTCAAAATAAAATTATGTTTTCTGCTCAAAATGAAATTCACGACGGTGTCAAATTATTCTACTCAAAATCAAATTTTGTCTTAATTGTTTGCTTTCAAAAGTCAAATTCTTCAAGCATTAAATTGAGTATTTAATCCATTTGGAACTTTAACTATTACACTTTTCTAATGTGGAACTAAAACAATTTTTTGTTTCAAATTGGAACTTGAACTACGAAAAAGTGTCAATTTGGAACTCCCATCAAAGTTTGTTAATTAACTTAACGGATGAAGTTCCAAATTGAAACTTCTTGAAAACCTTGGCCTTCCCTCATTTTTCTTCCATCCAAGGGAGTTTGGTTCGAGACTTAAATTGATGAATTTTTTCACGAAACTTGGTGGAGATATATAGTCTTTGCAATAAGTAGATCAATTTTAAAAAAAATCATCAAAAAATTAAAATCGAAAGTTAGTGAAATTTAGACCGGAAGTACACTAAAATGTTATATATTATGTAAAAAGAAATCATTTTTTTCCCAAAATATCTCAACCTAACTTTGAAGTTATCACCTTTCAGTAAATAAATAGCATTACGGGGAACTAAATTTACAGATAAAAGAAGATTCACACACATGGGGTATTAACATAGTCGAAAAATGGGTGGGTTTTCCCACCCCATACTTCGGTTTGAGCCACGGGAACTCCATTTCTCTTCCCCATCCCCCATTAGCCGACCACCATGTGTATTAAAAAAAATTACATTTAGATTCACAAGAAACTGCCGATTATTGGCGAACACACTTGGAAATTTTTCTGTACTTGCATTAAAACATCTTAAACAAGCTAGATTTCATAACGATACAACTATACAAGGCTAAGCTTGTTCAATTCTAGAAAATATGGTTTTATAATTAAAGAAATCTAATAAAATAAATAATATAAATAGTTAGTAGCCTTCGAAATATCAATTTTTTTACATAATATATAACATTTTAGTGCACTTCCGGTCTGAATTTCACTAACTTCCGGTTTGAATTTTTTGATGAAATTTTTTAAATTGACCTAGTCATTGTAAAGACCATCTCCACCAAATTTCGTGAAAAAATTCATTCATTTAAGTCTCGAACTAAACTCTCATAGACGAAGTTGGATGAAAGAAAAATGAGAGAAGGCTAAGGTTTTTAAGAAGTTTCAATTTAGAACCTCAACCGTTAAGTTATTTAACGGATCTTGACGAAAGTTCCAAATTGACCCTTCTTTGTAGTTTAAGTTCTAATTTGAAACAAAAAATTATTTAAGTTCCACATTGAAAAAATGTAGTAGTTAAGGTTCCAAATGGGTTAAATACTCCATCAAATTTGATTGTTTTCAAAGTTCTTAATTCACCCGTTGCTAACTCTTCAAATTCTTGTGTCGTCAAATTCTATCATACTCTAAATTCTTATTAATAACGATGGCTTTATATTAATTTGGTTTTAAACTCTACTTATTTTAGTTTGTGTACTCTTCCAATTATATTACATCTCTTGCAACAATCTTAATCATTAATTTGGTTTACACTCTACTTATTTTAGTTTCTCTGCTCTTCCAATGATATTGCATCTCTTACAATACATCCTAATTTATTTCAACTACAATTCCAATTCGCAAACTTATATATACTAAGGGTAGCAATTTCATACCGTAAACCGAAACCGACCGCCAATCGACCGAACTGACCATTTTTGGTTGGTAACCGAACATACCATTCTTTGGTCGGTAACTGATCACTCAGTTATTGACATAATTTGGTAGCGATAACAGTTTAATTTATGCCTATATTCGGTTACAATTGACTGGCAGACTATTCCCAAAAAATAATAAATTCATAAATTTTTTTACTTAAGTTTACTAATTTACCCAAAAAATAAAGAGTGCTTTATTTAGTCTAATGCTGCTGTGTGTCTCACTCTCTCTAATCTCCATGACAAAAACGTCATTCCTCATTCCTCTGTCCCTCCTCCCGCCGTCGTCTACACTCCGGCACTTTCCATCGCTATCTGTTTCTTGCTCCATCTGTTTCACTCCTCCCACCGTCCCTCCATTTGAAGAAGCTCTCACTCACCCCTCATCACTCCATTTGAAGAAGCTTGTTGAGAAAATATGAACGAAATTACCAAATAATGATTAGGAACACCGGGTTGATTCGCGGACTAGGTCTCTCTCTTTAAGACATTTTGCGGCTCTGCTCGGTGTTTGTGCTAGTAGTTCTGAATGGTCACGCCATTCCTAGGATACAACAAGCCCAGATAATCCCTCTGTCTCGATTTCCCTTGCACAGTGGAAAATTAGAAATCTAACTCCTTTTATAATTAGGCCGGAATCGGTAAACTATTTCTTGTCGTAGAAAAAAAAATAGGGTTTTTTTAAGCTCAGTCAAGGTCTGTTTCAATGGATGATTTTCGTTGTGTATATATTTTTGATGAGAGCGAAAAAAATAAATTTTGAAAAAGAAAAGTAATTCCGTTATATTCCGTTGTGTTGAGGCGTTGAGGGAGAGAAAAAGGGGATCAACGAAGAGACTTATCTATCCACAACAACGGAAAGACCGAGTCAACAAATTCAAATTTCAAAAATCAAGCCCATAGCCCAAGCCAGGCCCGGGTCGGGTCAGTTCGGTTCGGTTCGGCAGTCGGTCGACACGCTCCTGTGTGGTGAACCACACTCATCCAAGTCCTCACCCAATAGCACAAAATTCTAATGCCGAAAGGGCTCAAACCTTTAGGCAAATTTTTCCTTATAAAAACCTATGAAAGTTTTTATATCTATCTTATGTGGGACTTGGGAAAATTCATAATGTACACTTGGTGCTTGCTTTGGTTTTTCTCTTTCTTCCATTTTTTCAAAATACACAAAAACTTCAACAAAGTTCTAACTCAAGAAAGGGAAGTAAGAGGAGAATAGACTTGTCTATAGGTTTGAATTTGTCTTCATTCACTTTCTGATTTTTCTATATTTGTTAACTTAAATTCACAAAAACTTCTTTGGTATTGGTTTGTGTTGACTGATATATATCTTTTTTTTCCTTCTTAATTGTCACTATTATTTCATTCCACAAATTAGAAACAATGGTTACTCTAGTTGAATTTTATTTTGGTTTTGTATAAACCCCAATTTTTCACTTCTTCTTCACAATTCGGTTTTTCGGTATAATCAACCGAACCAATCAAAAAATTTGATAAACTGAAGGTCGGTTTACCTAGGGGTGGCTTTGGTACAATACCGTACCATACCGAAAATTTGGTACGCCAAAATTCATTACCATTGCCACACCAAATTTTTGGTATACCAAAATATTGGTCTGGTATGATGTGGTATGATACATTTCCATAAAAATCAATCCTGAAAATAAAACTGAAAGTGGACGATCAAAAGTAAGTATTTTTTACTAAAACAAAACAATTAAGTTATTTTTACTTACCTTTAATTAAGTTTTTGGAATTAATTGTTCCAAAAATACTAAATCATGTATAAATATTATAAATTATAAATTACAATTAACACATACACATCTATTAAATACTTGAAAGCCGAATGATTGAAGTTTGACACGATTAAAAAATTGAAGATAAATATTTAATATTTAAAGTTTAATAGGATTAACCTTTGATTAATTAAGGGATGCTGAATGATAGGTAGATATGTTATTTAAATTGCTAATTTATTATCACGGGTGTGAGAATATAGTAAAAAAAATGAGAGAATATGAAAGAGAGAGATGAGAAATTAACGTTTAACGGATTGACATATGTTCGGTAGAATTGGAAAGGGCAGGAGGAGATGAAGTGATTGAAATTAGATATTGTGTATGACAGTGGTGGGGTGGTAGTGCCGCATAGGTATTTGGCGATTTCAGATCTAAAGAGAAGAATAGAGGAAAAAGTGTAGAAGAGAGAGGGGGCGGCGTATTTGTGAGTGAGATGGTGAAACTCTAAGATAGTGTGAAATTGAAACCTTGATTAGCTCAATTCTAGACTATTGATCTAAATGTTATTAGTAAATGTTGTGGTATATTAGTATTATTTTGGTATTAAAATCTAAACAAAATAGTATTTGGTATTAATGGTATAATTGGTATGGTATGATACGGTATATCATGGTATTTACCAAAATTTTGATGTAGTATGGTATTCCATTGGTATTGATTTTCAATACCAATATCGTACCATATTATTATGGTACGATACAATACCGATCGGTACTTACCATTAACAAATTTCGGTGCACTTTGATAATGGTATGGTAATAATGATATAAAAATCCACCCCTATGTTTACCGATCGTGTCGGTGCGGTTTACGGTTTGTAATATATGACTACCGACCAAATATATTCGATTTACAAACCAACCAATTCAGTTTGGTTACCGAACTGCGGCCCCCCTAATATATACACACATTAGCCATATCAAAAAACACAAGACAAATTACCAGCTTCTCGAGATATCCACGGTTCATTCTCTTTCTTTGTACATATTATTATTATTATTATTATTATTATTATTATTATTATTATTATTATTATTATTATAAATGAATCATATTTCATGAAACAATAGTTTAACAGAACAGTGGATATTGGTTAATGTTTTTATTATTTTTTTATGGTCGATAATAGTTCTTCCTCCCATGTCACATTTATTCAACCATATAATTAATAAACCTTTACTAATACATATACTATTCTTGCAGGTAACAATGATCCTCGATGAAAAAATAATCACAAAGCCTCACCCCAAAATTACAAGTTGGTTGTGTACTTTTTAAATTTAATTAATTTCCTCATATATTGGTTAAACCAAAAATACAATTAGTTAAACTAATAAAAATTGTACTAATTTTATAATATACTTCAACACAGGTTTATGCTTAGCCACCCGTGAAAATTTGGCACAATAATTTTAGTACACCTAATTGATTATACCATTTTCTTACAATTTGAAATTACTTTCTACACTTGAAATTATTGTTTTTGGTTTATTTGTTATATATTTATCAAACTTTTGCTTTGAATAGAACTTTTTTTTTACTTCATTAACCAATTCTTTTTACATATTTATTACTAAGACTAATATTTTTTGTCAAATACTAAAGTCACGCGCAACGCACGTGCACAACACCTAGTATGTATATATATGTATGAAAACTAGCATAGGTAAGAAGGTAGTGGCCTACTCTCATTATAAACTTGAAATAATTTAATTCCTTTTTCGAAGTGAATTTATAACATTGAGATCAAGCTTTGCAATTGATATATGTGGACACTTCGAATTATATATACGTCACTATATGTCTTTTCAATACATCAGTTTGCGACCTAAGATTAGTAGATACGTAAAAGGTTAAATCTAACGATGAAAAGTTATGCGTGGGCACATATATATATAGTACAATAGAGTCTCGATAAAATAATAATCTCATTAAATTAATAAATTTTGTTGACCCTGAATTAGACCCAAGAGCCAAATTAATACTTTCGCTGAATTTATAACATAATATCTTTTTATAAGATTACCTTAGACCCATCAGTTACATGAATCATTAATTCACATTTTCAGACATATTATCGTACCTTATCAAAATATGAGTACAATGTTGTTTATTTTTTACTGAAACTTATACTTGCTTGAATTTCATCCCATACTTTTTGTAAGACCATAAACATGTTAGGTGTGCATTTTTCATCTTGTAGGAGAATATTATTTAGTGTCATTATTGCTTTTAGCTTCTTTCAAGAAACATGCTCTATAGTAAAACTATCACCCTCAACTTTATCATCTTAATTTTTTTATCTTCGTTAATTACAAGCTCTCTTCATGTTCACTCGGATAGTTCAATAAATAGTCAACATTTAAAGGATAATATAATTGCTTAATTAAGTTTATAGGAAATAAACATTTAGAAAATACCAATATCAAAATAGTAGAAACAAAAATCTTTCAAATTATTTATCAAAGAATAATATAATTTACTTAATTAAGTTTATAGAAAATAAAATCTATAGAGAATAATTACAAAGGACATTTATGGGCTTGTCCTAACAATAAAGGACCATTTTCTTAGAAACTTAGTTTAAAGGACAACTTTTGTAATGAATGACGACTTTTTTAATTAAGGACAAGATATTAATTATTTTATTATTTCAATTAATTAAATTGAATTCCAATACTACATTTCTTAAAGATAAATACAAGAAAATAAATATATTATTAAATTTGAAATTAAATCAACAAAAATAAATTCAAACCAATTCAAACACATATCACAAGAAATTCAAACATGAAGACAACATAAGCATTATTAAAAAAAAGTCAAAGAATGTTAATGTCTCAAACTAACTAAACATAATATTAGGGGTGGCCACGATTCGGTTACTGAACTGACATGGTCGGTTTGCCAAGATTGAAAACTGCTACCGAACCACTAAGGTCGGTAATTGGTCAGTTGGTAAATGGTTATATCCGACCAACACGTAACACACCAAAAGATCCAAAACCTAAAACAAAAATCAATATGTCACACATGAAATCAGATTACTAGTTCTCCCTAGGTAAGAAACAAAACTACAATTGAGAGTTACTTAAAGTGCCTTAGCTTAAAATGGTTTAATGTACCTGATTGCCATCAAGGTCAAACTCCTTCCCAAGTGATTCCATGACCAAACTAGCTGCTACAAATACCTTCAGTCCTAGGTCACCAGAAGCCCAATGCCAGCACAAAGCCAGCAATATTGCAGGGTTGTTTTTCACTTAAACAAAGGAAACTAATCAAAAGGGAGGCCCTTTTACGCTTTTATATAAAAGTATATATCAAGAGGACATAAAGGAAATAACTAACCAAATCAAATAACCAAATAACCAACTAACTAAATCAAACCAAATCAAACCAAATAACAAATTAACCAAATCAAACCAAACTAAATCAAAGCCCAAGCTTACGTTATAAGTAGCAATAAGTTTAACTAATTAAGTAGTAACATACCAACAAGCCCAAAAAAAAAGTGCCAACATGCCCAATTGCCAACACACATAAAGAAAAGCAAATCTCCAACACACATAAACAAAAACAAAAGCCAAGTACTAACTAACTAATGATCACCTCTCCCCTTTGTAATTCGACCACCCCTTCGACTTTTTGATCTTGGAATAGGAGGACGTGAAGCCGGGTGAGGTGGTGGTTGAACTTGAACCGAAGAAGATGGCATTTAATTTTGACTTTCCAAATCTCCAATTCCAAGTTAAATTTTACCCACATCTACACATTAAACAAACATTAGAAAGTAGTAAAATTTTACTTATTGAATTATTGAAACTTGAAAGAAGTAAATAAGCAAATAACATATACTAACCCATTTCAACCTCTTCAAGTTCCTTATAAAACTTAACTTCTTTTTCTGTAGGCTCTTTGTAGAATTTAAATTTTTCACCTTTAAGCCAATCGTTACTACACACTAATGCTTCAACCATTTTAGGTGTTAAAGAAGCCCTAAAGGATCAACAACCCTCTCACCAAGGCTAAAAGTATTTTCACTAGCAACGGTAGAACTAGGAAGAGCAAACACATCCTTAGCAATCTTAAAAAAGATTAGATATGTACAAGAATTTGCTCTCCACCACTCCAAAAGATGAACTCATTATTGTTTAGGCGTTCAAAGGGGTCGTTCAAGTACTTATCAACTTCATTTGTTATCTCCATATATTGTAATGCCTTTCTTTTATTCATAAGTTGTGTTCGAAACATTGCTTCCACATCATCTTCATTTTGCACCGCACTAGAATCATCCACTACAAACACATATGTTGGTCTTTCTTCCACGGTTCCTTCCTTATACACACTAAGTAAGTCATTAAAGCGATGCTTAACCGACTAATTGATTTGCTCAATTTTAAAATTCCTTGCCTCAATTTTTTCCAACCTCAATTCAATCATGTCAAACTTATATCTTGGATCAAGTGCTTGGGTTACAAAGATAATTGAATTCACATCATCAATTGAACCCCAATACTTATCAAACTTCAGCTTCGTAGAATAAGCCACATTTTGTAAAGTTGGATTTTAAAAATCCCTTAGTTTATTTCCAATCTCTACTTACAAAGTCAACACGGTTAATAAAATTAGATTTGATTTTGGAGTTTTGGTTGCACTTAGTTTAATGGTCGCATCATAAAATCTCTTGAGGAAGTGGGCAAAGCTAATCACTTTTGCCCAATCCACTTCGACCAGAAGACCTTCCCTCTTTGCTTGAACCTTCTTCCCATCAATCTTTCTACTCACTAATTCTTCAAAATATGTTTCAAATTGTTCATTTTCTTCCGCCATCCTAGCAAACACATCCTTATACTTGAATGCGCTACTAAGCCTCCTATAGGTTGCATTTTACCTAGTAATATCATCCATAGGGATAATTGCCATCTTATTCAATTTCTCTAAGGTAGCAAAGACCCAAACATATCCAATCTAGCTGGGGAAGAATGAATAAACCTCACACAATTCCGTATGCTCTCTATTGATGAAATGAAGTCTTTCATTCCATCTTTGACAATCAAATTAATGATGTGACATGCATATCTCATGTGCAAGTGAATGCCATCAAGCAAAATAGTACCACGACTCTTAAGTCTCATTTTCATATAATCAACCGCATTATCATTAGCACTAACATTATCAATGGTAATGCTAAATACTTTTTGAATGCCCCACTCATTTAAACACCCATCTAGAACCCTCCCTATGTCCTCACCCTTATAATATGTGATCTTGATAAAGTTAATGACCCTCTTACGTAAATTATACTCATTATCCAAGAAAGGAGCGGTCACTACCATGTAATTGATATTTTGAATTGAGGTCCAAGTATCAGTGGTGATACTTACCCTAAAATCACCTATCACCTATGACACTCATAATCTTTGCCTTCTCCGTTAAACAAATCCTAAACCCCTTTTGTAACAAGCTTCCTACTAGATATCCTAAATTTAGCTTGAAGGTTGTTAATAAAATTCTTGAAAGCCAGATGTTCAGCCCTAATTACGCATTCCAGATATCTTCTTTGAAGTATGTCTTGATCAAATTTTTGAGATTGCATCGGAGCCCCAAAGCTATCTTGTGTGAGCATTGCTTGACTGGAATCATGGTCCTTATAAAGACTACTGCCCTCATATTTCTCTAAATGATTTATAATACCGGTTGTCCCATTTCTTTTAGGATTAACAGGCATTTCATGTTTTCATATATTGCAAATAGAAATATAATCCTTTTCTCCAAACTCGTCCACAATTTTTTTCTTAGTCACATACAACCACACCTAACTTGTTTTTCTTTTATTATCCCCGCGCGGCTTATTAGTTACAATCGATGCTTCAATTTGTACACCATGATCATATTCTGTTTATTCATCATTGGAATTAGTTTGTGTTTCGGGATTCGTTTAAGGTGGGTTTTGATTTTCGTGAGGAGGAGTATTTATATTAGGATGTGATAAAGGAAAAGTAGGAGTCTGTGTACTTCCAGTATCAGAATGGCTATCCATCTAAAAACAAAAAACCAACAAATTAAAGTTAGAATTGAGAATTGAGAAGTAAACAAAATTAATAGATCAAAACAAAAGGGGATATGGACATTAATTAACCAAGAAACTAAGTTTTAGAAAGGAAAAAAAGAAGGGGGCATGGACTCTTTACTCATTATAAATCATCTTAGACTTAAAGAAGATAGTCAATGACTCAATTGTACAATGGAAAAACCCACATCAAAGATGGAGCCATAATCAATTTGCAAAATATGTTGCCATCAACAAACAATCTCATATGATTCACTCAACCAAACACCCGTACAAAAGATGATTATAAATGCAATATATACAAATATCTGAGCTTATCATATACATATGCATATGTATATAAGAAATTTTAGATATGGATCGGTCCGTACAAATTGGCCATTTTTATGACCGTTTTACGTCATAAAAAACATTCCCCAAATGTTTTTATAACGGAAAACGTCGTAAAAGGACCAGTCCGAAAGGATTAGTCCGTACCAGAAACAGACTATTTATATATATATATATATATTATATAAATTAAGCATATTAAATCACTTTTATGCCCAAGTATACAAACACAATTACACAATATATATAAGCTACTAATATATTATAAGTATACAAACATAATTACACATTTACAAATTACACAGTCACATTCACAATTTCACATATATACATTGATACATATAAGTAATTATGTGACATCCCATATTTTTCTATTGATAAAAATTATATATATATAATTTTATTATATATATATATATGCACCTTTCCACGTGAAGGTGGAGGTGTTAGCTTTTGGTGTATATTAATTTTAGATGTGCACATGTGGAGGGTTAATATAATGCATGGAGAAAGCTTACTCACTAAGTTAGCTAATTTTTTTTATATTTGGGGATGTGTGGTAGAATATAAGAAATACACGTGGCTTTTAATTTTGGTGAGTAGTCTTTATGGGTCCCTTGTAGCATTGTTGCTTTCTTGATTATTTATAGAGGCTGTGGCATTTAAATGGCAAGATTTATATATATGGCAGGAAAATTTACTCGTGAAAAGGACATGGAGATTGTAATGAAAATATTTGGTGAAAGCAGTGGTTTGGTTGAATAATTTTTAATACTATTTTGAGGTAAGGGGTTGTACCTAACATGCATCTAAATCTTTAGAGTATTTATTTGTTATCTTGCACGTTGTATTCCTCTTGAATTCATTACGTTAATTGAATTATGTGTATTTATTTGGCCTCGTTATTTAATGTTATTTATTGATATGGGCTGCATTGCCGTGAACTGATTGGTACATGGTTATGTTTACTTGCCAACAGACCTAATAAGCCAATCGTGTAAGGCATAGAGAAAAGCTTCGATGTGGTGAGATGGGTGAGACGGGTAATTTTTAACATGTTACCGAGAGGAACCCGTGTATGAGGCCGGTTGGTGTTTTGTTGAATTTTCGGTATTGTTGAATTATCGAGATTGTTGTTTAGAATATTTTATTGTTGATATCCTTTTCACTCCTATGTGTTATGTACTACCCCACTTTCATTTTTAAGTCGCAGGTGTCTCGAGATGGAATTGGTTTTTGACTAGCAAGTTGGGCGTGGTGTAGTTTATTATTTTTATTGATTAGAGGAGAGAGATTTGTATACTTTGTAAAGATTGTATTTACAAATTATTTTGATATATAAATAAAATTGAATTTTATTTATTTTTATCGCATTTTTTGGACCCAGTCAGATCGGGTCATTACAAATTGGTATCAGACCATAGGTTTGTGATTTATTTGGGTTGTGGGACGAAATATGTGGAATATGAGATGAACTGTAGTTTTGTGAATATGTGTATATCAGGTTATTATAATATTTTTCTTATTTTCGAATCGTGAATGGAGACCCCACCAGATAATAGGGATAACCATGGCACTCATGAGAGTTCTACCCCGGGAGGAGAGTCTGTAGATGCTATTTGTGTGATAGTTCGGGAGTTGGCCAATGTGTTGGCTCATATCATATCGAATAACCTCGAGAAAAGAGAGAGGGGTTTGTTATACATGCGGTCAGCCGGGACATATTCGTAGGGATTGTTCAAGTGTGAGTTGGGAGCAACAGCCGACTAAACCTCCCTACAGCCAGTCTCAAACTTAGGGCTCGAGCCATGGTAGCAGAATGGGCTAATCTTTCTTTAGTGGTTGAGGCCAGGGTCAGAGTCAATTTCGTGGGGGTGAAAGTTCGTATGCTTGGGGAGGCAGTAAAACTTCGGGTCGAGTGTATCTGAATCAGGTAGAGCAATCTGAAGCTAAAATGATGGAAGGTACCATTATATTCTTTAGCTCTTGGGTTAAAGTTTTGTTTGATACCGGTGTTTCTCATTCATTTATCTTGTTGGCTTTAGTCACTAGATTGGGATTAAATGTTGAACGTTTGGATACACCAATATCTGTTGGTTCGCCATTGGGAGTGATGTACGGTTGAGTTCTATTTGTAAAAATTGTTCCTTGAGTGTTGGAGAATCCTCGATAGAGTTTGATCTTATTGTGATGGATATGCAAGTCCATGATCTTATTTTAGGAATGGATTGGTTGGTTACTTTTTTGTGATAATTGATTGTTCTAAACGTTGAGTATCAATTTCATTGCCTAATAGTGAGATGTTGATCTTCCATTGTAAATCTGAGTCACATATTCCGAGTACGTATTTGAGGCCCAAGGAACAATGAGATTTCTTTGGGTGGTTGGCTAGTATGGTGGCACGAGGGGAGGGTGGTTTGTATCATTTTAATCTTCCTGTGGTTAGGGAATTTTCAGATGTGTTTCCTGATGATTTTTCAGGTCTTCCCCCACATCAGGCGATAGACTTTTCTATTGGACTTATTCCGGGTACTGCTCCGATATCGTTAGCACTGTATCGAATGGCTCCTATCGAGCTAAAGGAACAGAAAGTTTAAATTGATGAGTTATTGCGAAAAGGGTTTATCAGACCTAGTGTGTCTCCTTGGGGCGCACCTGTACTGTTTGCTAAGAAGCAAGATAGGTCGTTACGGTTGTGTATAGATTATCGACAGTTGAACCGTGTCACTGTCAAGAATATGTATCTGTTGCCCTGAATAGATGATCTATTTGATCAGTTACAAAGTGCCGTTAAATTTTCCAATATAGATATTCGATCAGGCTATCATCAGATGTTGGTTCGTGAAGAAGATATTTCGAAGACGACATTTCATATTCGATATGGTCATTATGAGTTTTTAGTGATACCATTTGAGTTGATGAATGCGCCGGCAATATTTATGGACTTGATGAATCGCTTGTATCGTCCTTATCTTAATAAGTGTGTGGTAGTTTTTATATATGATATTCTTATCTACTCCAAGTCTGATGAGGAGGATGAGAATCATCTCCGTCTAGCTCTTCAAGTCCTCTGAGATCACCAGCTCTATGCTAAGCTTAACAAATGTGACTTTTGGATGTCGAAAGTTATTCTTGGGACATGTAGTCTCGAGTAATGGAATTTCGGTAGATAAGTTAAATTCTTGGGATATGTAATCTCGAGTAATGGAATTTTGGTAGATTCAACGAAAATAGAAGTCGTTCTAAAGTGGAAAAGGCCTCGAAATATTACGGAGGTTAGAAGATTTCTGGATTTGGCAGGATATTATCGTCAGTTTATGAAAGACTTTTCTCGTATAATATTGCCATTGACTCACCTCACTCATAACGGTGTCCAATTCATTTGGAGTGACGATTCTGAAAAAGCCTTCCTAAAGTTGAAGGGTAAGCTTACTTTGACTCCAGTTCTTGTTTTACCCGAGCGGGGAAAGGGTTATACGATTTATTGTGATGCTTCTAGATTCGGTTTGGGTTGTGTTCTTATGCAAGTAAAGCATGTTATGGCTTATGCCTCCCGTCAGCTCAAGTAACATGAGAAAAACTACCCTACCCATGATCTAGAATTAGCTGCGGTTGTATTTGCTCTTAAGATTTGACGTCATTATCTGTATGGCGTGACATTTGAAATCTATTCTAATCACAAGAGCCTGAAATATTATATCTTTACCCATAAAGATTTGAATCTTAGGCAGTGACGGTGGATAGAATACTTGGAAGATTATGATTTTACTTTGCAGTATCACCCGGACAAAGCTAATATTATAGCCAATGCCTTGAGTCAAAAATCCCAAGGATCTTTAACTGCTCTACGATGTCGAGAGTGGAAGTTAAAACAAGAATTGCAACGATACAATCTTATGGTGAGTTGGAATGATAACCAAGCATATCTTTATAATATGGTTGTTCAACCAGCAATCCAACAACAAGTGATTAATGCACAATGTGTAGATGAAGAACTTCGGGTGATAGGTAATTGTTTGGCTACGAAAACCGAACACGGTGACTACAAACTTAGGGCCGATGAAGGAATTCGGGTGCGAGATAGATTGGTAGTGCCGCAAGATCCAGAATTTAAAAACGAAATTCTAAGTGAAGCCCATCATTTGTGTCAAGACTTGTGTCAAAATTTTTAGTGGAGTGGTATGAAACGTGATATCGCAAACTATGTAAGCAAATGTATGACTTGTCAGTTGGTGAAGGCCGAACATCAAAGACCAGCAGGGCAACTTCAACCATTGTCCATTCCCAAGTGGAAGTGGGAATATGTTACTATGGATTTTGTTTCACGGTTACCTAAAGCTTTGGGTGGTCAAGACACCATTTGTGTAATTGTCGATAGGTTGACGAAGTCTATTCATTTCCTTCCTATTCGTAATAACCAAAATGTAGAGAGTCTTGGCAAATTATATGTTCGAGGAGATAGTTAAGTTGCACGGGGTGCCACTAACTATTGTATCGGATCAAGATTCTCGTTTCATATCTCAATTTTAAGGGAGTTTGCAGAAAGCTCTGGGTACTCGGTTGAATTTTAGTACGGCATTCCATCCACAGATGGACGGACAATCCGAACGAGTTATTCAGATCCTCAAGGATATGTTGAGAGCTTGTGTCTTAGATTTTTGATGAAATTGGATAGAGCATTTGCCTTTAGTGGAGTTTGCCTACAATAACAATTTTCAGGCTAGTATAGGCATGGCGCCTTATAAAGCATTGTAGGGTCATCCTTGTAGATTTTCGATTTGTTGGTATGAAATCGGGAAAAGAACCTTGTTGGGTCCGGAATTGGTAGAACAAACCACTGAGAAGGTTAAGATTATCCGATAACATCTCCTTACTGCTCAGAGTCGGCAAAAGAGTTATGCCGATAAGCGTCGTCATCCTTTGGAGTTTGAAGTCGGTAGTCATATATTTTTGAAAACCAAACCTTGTTTTGGTATCACACGTTTTGGTGGCAAAGGAAAATTAGCTCCTTGTTACATTGAGCCGTTTGAAATCTTGGAGCGTGTTGAAAATGTTTCGTATTGTTTAGCTTTGCCTCCACAGATGTCGCTTGTTCATAATATCTTTCATGTGTCGATACTTCGATGGTATGTTTACGATCCATCCCATATTGTTCAATAAGAAGATTTAGAAATCCTTGATGATGGGACGTATGAAACTCGATCGATTCAAATCCTAGACCGTTGAGACCGAGTGTTGAGAAATAAAGTCATACCATTAGTCAAAGTCTTGTGGTTGTACCACGGAGCCAAGAAGGCAACATGGGAGATGAAAATTGAGATCCGCCACAAATATCCTGACTTATCACTTAAGGTACGATATTTAAATTTCAAGGACACAATTTTTATTAATGGGAGAGATTGTAATACTCCGTAATGTAATTAGTATAAATTAGACACATATTTCTTGGTTGAGCATGGACCAAATTATGAAGTTGCAAAAGTTTAGGGTTAAAATAATAAAGTTATGAAACTTTAAGATAAAATGCCGTAATTAAGCTAAAACTTTTTAAAAAAATTCATGAGCAACCGAGCTACCTCTTCCCTTAAGCATCTCCATTCTTCATTCCTTTTTTTTTTCATTTTGTTGCCTATAGACAGAGAAAGAAAACGTAAATAGGTACGAAGGTTACGTTTTATAAATTGGTCATCCAAACTCCGCCGAATCGAGTCGAGCCTTAAGGAAAAATTATTATATACGATGAGGGCTACCCAATGATATAAGAATATTAAAATTGTGCTGATCGGAGTTCAGGTATCAACTCAAATTTCATTCTTGGGGGCTAAATATTTTGAGGTGGGGGTTTAATTATTTTAAAACTTGATAATATGATTTTATTATATACGAATCATCATATATTAATTGTCTTTATTTTAAGAATTATTATATGATGAGGATGATGATGTTTTGTGATTTATAAAGCCATGTGTATGTTATTTGAAGTATGATATGTCATTATACTTGATACATTTGTATTATTTGATATATATGAGATATCTCTTGGATGTATAAATATTGTATATTTATAAAATTAATTAATTAATGAATTATATACATTAAGGGACACGTATAGAGATTTGTTGTGGTTATATGGCATAAGTTGTTTTAAATATTCATTTATTAACATGTTATGCATATTGTGCATCGTTATTGTATCAACCGAATTCTTGGAGACCTTTCGGCTAGTTCGGACTATTCTTATGATCTATCCTATAAGCCTATATCTTGTATTTATGGTATCGAAAGCTTCTTATATCTGCTGAATTATTCTGGGACATGATATGGTTCTATGATGGGTTCGATATGATTGTTATTGTGGCCCTTCGATGATGAACGGAATATGTATTGACTAGTGCTTGCCGATGTGAAAATAAGTAGGGCTCGGTACCCTTGAGTTGAAAATCCCTAAACCCCCAGGGGACAGCAATGAGGTCGGCTGTCTAGAGCTAGCGGTGAGTAGCTCGGAAATCTAAACCCCTGTAAAGCACTGGTGATTCTGTGATATGATATGGATGGACATGTGGTCCAATTCTATTATGATATGATGATGATCTTTTATGGGCTGGATGATGTTATATTGTGATTATGTTCGACTTATTCTCTGGGGCGGCCAGACCCATTCTTCTTCTTATGCTTATGGTTCAGCCCAGCTTCGGTATCTTTTGGGGGCGGTCAGGCCCATTGTTATTATCATTATTATGATTCGGTTCGGTCAAGGTATTCTTTCGGTATAATGGTTGACACAAGGGAGGTAACCTGCATATGCACATGCATGCATTATTTTATCGGTTGAGCCATGATTTATGATTAAATAGTTAATTATGTTTTGTACGTAATATTGCATGTTATATCTCCTCTACTGAGCAGTGGGCTCACCCTTTTTTATATAAACAAATTCAGGTATCCAGGAGACGGATACGACAGAAGAAGCGACTGGGTCGGGAACGAAGTAGAAGACCTCTGATACCGACTTATTTTTGTTGTGTAGGTGTGGACATGGCGAGCCACGGCTAGTCTGAATTGTTGTTTACTTTGTAATACATGTTAACATAATTTGTATGTCTCTCGAATTCTATGTATGTGTATAGATGTATATTACACTCATGTTTTATATTATCGCCCACAACATAAGTATCAGGGTTGTTTATTCCAGGCTATGTGATTTTCTTGAATTTATTATTTCGTTATTTATTTTAGACCTACTTTAGCTCGTCTAAGGTGAGTTGTAACACTATAGGTCTTAATTACAGGTGTTATCCTACTAATTAAGGCGGTGGTGTTACAAATTAAGTATATAACCCCATTGAATATTTGAGAATATATATATATATAAGCTATTAATTTAGTAATTTATAAGCCAAATTGAACAATAGCTCACCTAATGACCTAAATACCAGATCAACTAATCAAGTAATGAAGTAAATCAAGTAATCAGCCTTCACACAAGCAACTGAAGCAAGTTTAGATTGTGCTGTAATTTATAAACCTAGTTTGAACTTTGAACCCTAATTTTTAACCATAAATGATAAAGAAACCAAGCCAAATAAAGATTAATGCTGCAATAGGCATATAATGTAAAAATGGGAGGAGAGAAAATTGAAAACATACCAGTGGGAAGTCGGATGAGGGAAACTGGGAGTACCGAAGGCTATTGCGGTGATTGGCGATGGGCAGGGACTGTGGAACTGTCGGAGTTTGGCCGCTTGGGAGCAGGAGTGCGGGACTGTGGGAATGGGAATGGGGTGACGGACGGTGGAGTCAAGAGTGAGTGACTGGAAAGTGGAGTCAGGGTCTTATGGTGGGTGGGAGATACGGAGAGTGAGAGGTGAATGAATTATTTTTAGTTATTTTCGTTTTTAAGCCTTCATGTTAATAGGGCAATACTAATTTTTATATAAAATACATATATTTAGGAAAACGGTCGGTTGATCATTTTTTACTAAAAGTATAAGAAGTATAAATCGCTTTCGCAACCGCGTATGGTTGGTAATCGAAGAAGCGGTAACCGATTAAAAACGATCGGTCGGTCTTCGGTTCGCGGTTAGAAAATGCCACCCCTAATATGAGCCTGAAGCTACAAATAGGTCCGAGTTACAATTCTCCCATAATAGTAATTAGTCATATTATGTTTTGTTCTTTCAATTAATTTTTTGACAGACATATTAAGTTGTATCTTTTCAATTTACTGTTAAACATATTAAGTTTTTTCTTTCTAACATACTGCCAAACATATTAAGTTAATTTTTTTCAATTTTATGACAGATATATTAAGTTACATGATGTACTCATTATAGATATTATCTCTGTAAAGTTTCATTAAAAAATTCATCCGTTTAGCCTTCGAACTAAACCACCTTGAAAGGAGTTGGATCTATGAGGTAATGGAGATGAGCCAAGTCCATGAAAATATACATATTATACATTTATCATAAACTCATGTTTCGATATGAAACATATTACACGTGTGTGGTAGCATTAAATCGTAATTCTAATAATAGACATATTAAAATGTCTCATGATTAAATGTCTCCAACCATTGATACCGAAGCTATAAATTTACATGTAAACACAGAGAGAAGAGCAAGACTACAAGCACCTCATACATATAAACATCGAGAGAAAGATAGTAGAACATTGATTGACAAAATGACATGATTCTCTTATAAATAGCAGTATACAAAGTAAGCGATACACGTGGTGATTATAAATTATAGTTATCCAATTAACCTTCAAAAGTTTTAGATTTTCAATGTCAAAAACTATTACTTGTATCATATAAGATTGAATAGGGATTTCATAATTTGATACAACTATATAATATATCAAAACAAAGAAAATTAAGGATCACGAAAATAGAAAACTAGTCTTCACAAGTCTATATGGTATAAACAAGTTTATTACAATTAGATTTATTGCTCTATAAAGGGATGGAGGATATATATGCACCATCAGATTCACTTTATTATAATTAGATTTAGGCCTATTAGGTTAATGGGCCCATAAAATTCATGATCACAAAAAATATTTGTTTTACATGTTTTTAGTGTGGCCCATTAGTTCATAAAAAAAAGCCCATAAAACCCTAAATACATCTGAACAACGAAACATGAACTAGTAAATCATTGTACAATTGTATCCGGCAATAGTAACATCTTAAGCCCCCTATACACAACTTACACCATCTAAACTCCATTATTAGCATCATACATCATTTATCAACATGCATACATATTTTCAATCAAGATAGAATTGAAGCATGAGAAATCCATTGAAAATCAACATGGGGTATCATTCGACATAACATTATATTATGTTCTTTGGCAAATCAATAATCATCCTATTGGTCTGATTATTCACAATATCAAGCAGGTACAAAACATGTACTATATAACGCATGTCATTCATAATGGATCAACCATATGTTCACATCCTGCAAAAGGCCTATATGGATGCATCGATTTATAAACCCCTTAAATATTTCAATTACAAATTAATTGCTCAGTTTGTGTCGTTTCTTAAGAGGTATCAACCATCTCATGCTTTAAAACATTTTAAATTGTATGGTCTCGTTCAGTTTGTATCATTTCTTAAAAGGTATCAACCGTCATCCATGGTTGTTTTGTTTTTGCATGCTATTTCGTTCATTTGGCTTTCCTCTTTGCAGTATGAAAATATGTTTATCTATATTGATCGATCGGTTAGCTCTCAAACATATTGGATACATGGATATCTATTAGTTGTTAAGGATGTATGAGCCCATCTAAGCTGGTATGTTTCAAAAAATTCTTAACTTGTTGGTCGACTTTTTGATGACATTTCAGTTACTTGTTTCATTCGAATTCTGTTTTTATTTTGCTTCCATTTTATTTTAATATTTTAATTTATTTAGTTATTATTTATCTTTAATAAGGGTAGTTTAGGAAAATACTCTAAATTTTATTATTAATAATTAAAATTATGTTATGTCCTTGTAACGAAAGTTGTCCTTTGGACTAACTCAAAAAAAAAAGTGTCATTTATTAGAAAGAGAGCATGACATTTGTCCTTTAAAATAAAATCCCCCTAAAATCTAAAGAAGGTCAATAGAACAATATTAGAAACAAAAAATTGTTGGTAAATTAATAAATTATTAACTTATCAATAAACTAAAAAATTAAAATCTCATTTGATTAATAAAATTGGCCAGTCCCATCCTTATTAATTTATAAAAATTAAATTATTAACTTATCAATAAATAAAAAAATTAAAATCTCATTTGATTAATAAAATTGGCCAATCCCGTCCTTATTAATTTATAAAAGAATTACTTTATATGAAATTAGTTGCAACTTCCTATGCAGCTAAATGAATTGGTGGCAAAAATTGGGTAGGAAATCAATTTTTTTTCAATACATAAACGATACATATATAGATACACCTGGAATGCAAATTGAAAGATAGCGGGCGAAATCAAAGCAAAAACCCCTCCCTTAAATATACTTTATTAAACTTGTTCATTGGTTTAACTAAAGATTTGATTGATGAAGGTTGGCAATTCCCTTTCAATATTGCAAAAAAAAATTAATTATTAATATAATAAGTTAGTTATATAGGAAAATGAATATCTAGTAATTTAGGTTGAAACTCACAAATTTTTGTATTTGAAAAAAAGGTTTAAAGTGATAGATACTATAAATCTTACGAGAAATAGAATGAAATTCCTAACTTTTCTAAGAGACGATACTACTTTAGCTAAAACTATTAAAAGCCTACCTAATTCAACCCATAAAATCTTAGAACTCTATATTTTTAGCTATTATTATTATAAATCTATTTATTTTCCTTATATTTTTGGGGCCTTTTTTTATTAAGGACAATCCTCACATTCTCTTTCTTGTAAAGAACACACTTTTTTTTCACTTGTTTAAAGGACAACTTTTAAATCAAGGACAAATTAATAACTAATTAAATGAAAATTAAATTAATTGTAGATTCCACAATTACCCTTTAATTAAAAAAACAAACAAAATGACAAAAAATAAAATAAATATAATAATAAAAACTTATCAACTGAAAGCATAATTCAAATTTTAAAAATGAAACAAACCATAACCAAAATTCAAAAAGATGATAACAAGATTTGGTAAACTTAGTGTCTATCATAATGAACTCCAAATATATCTGAGGATGCGGATAAACTTAGATAATGTGCATTTTATCACTAGCAAATAACCTACACATACACAAAAATCAAAATGATGAATTATCAATGACGAAAGAGCAACACCATAAAATGATATTAAACGAACACACACCCAGACAATAATTGTAACACCCCCGCCCTAATTATTGGGACAACACCCGTAATTAAAGCCTGGAGTGTCACTAACCCATCTTAGATTGACTAAAATGGGTATATATAATGTAAAATGCACAAAGAAATTCAAATAGTACTATCATACATGTCAAACAACCGTTTCACAATCATACTGATGATGATAATACTGTATACAAACATATAAACCTGTATATAATAGTTTTAAAACCAACTGAGTAATTTCATAATAATATACTACACTCCGGGCTAGCCGTGGCTTCCCGCGATATCATGTACACAACAAAAATACATCTGTATCAGAACCACTAACTCGTTCTTGGTCCCTTCGCGTCCCTGTTCTCTTTAGACTCCTGAATACCTGTATAGTTTAGAAAAACGGGGTGAGCATATCGCTCAGTAGGGGAGAAATGTAGAGGAAAAGTTTGAAAAACATTCCTTAATATATTACTGTAAACCAAGTAAACCCTTTCATCGTATAATCTAAACATTATTTATAAAATATTACAAAAGATAACTAGTTTATGATGATGCGTGCTCACGCATATGCAGGTTACCTCCATTTGTGTCAACCCATTTCTGAATCTTGACGATGCATACAGATGAGAAACCAAGCTAAGATGGCTATATAGAATCCATTCGCTCCAAGAGCATACAACATAATCATAGTTCTTGTCAACGAGAACCTGAATTAGAATCTTATCATAGAATCCATTGCCTCAAAATAACATACTGTTATCATACCCAGGAAGTGGAACAGTAACCCGTCCATCTTCCACAAAAAAGAATCAAACCAATGGTGCATTGCCAATGCCTAGGTTCCCGGGTCTTTCACTGGTGGCTTATAGGCGGCCAAACAATCTCCTCCAGGGGTTTAGGGCTTTTCAACCCAAGGGCACCAGGCCCTGCCTATTTTTCCATCCCGGCAAGCACCATAAAGACAAATATTCATACATAATTCACATTATCCTGGTCATCCATGACCATATACCATCATTACCAGAAATCCGTTAAGCCGGTCGTATCCGACAAGAAAATATCAAGATAAAAATAAAGCTTCCAAGAATTGCCATAAGAAATAAGAATTCTTGAAGCATCCAGATACTCCATCATAAGCATGAGTTATAGATAAAGAGATGTAAACTCCTTGTGAGATCATATCCGTGTCATATGCTATAAGAGAGATCCGAACTTGCTAGAATACCGCCATGATGCCGGGTTGACACAATATTCATGCATAAAGTGCATTTCTTGCTCTTGAAACAACTAGAGACAACATTTGCCACTTAAAACTTCATCCAACAATCATCCATGTTCCTTGGCATATACTAAACTTATTTACCAATCCATTTGAACACAACCAAACATGTATACCCAAGGAACATCGCATACAAATCCATATTATATAGATTTCAAGTTTAAACGGGCACATCTTGTCCAATTCATGCATTAAATGTAGAATAGAAATTACATATGCCATATAAACTCTATCAAAATCATGTTCATGTCCTTTAGTGTATACAAAACCCTTTTCTTGTCAAATCAACACATACACACCTAAAGAACATCCATGTGAATCAATAACATGTAATTATAAAGCTTAGATGGCACATCTTGCTTAAATATGACTTAAATAAATCATATACCATTGATACCAATAGGCAAAATCATCATATTTAACATACATGTATAAATCATCCATTTCTAGTTAAATAAAATCATATTATCAAGTGTACATAGCATCAATTGCCTCAAACCTCACTTTTAGATCTTTATTAATCATAAACATCATGTAATAGGCCATACGTTAGATAAATAAGACAAACGGAGTGAGATTATGATGATATTCATGATACATGGCCAAAATTGCAAGTTTAAGAGCATTTAAACCCCTACCTCGACTTATGAGTGAATACGAAGAAAAAAGGATGAAGATTGCGGCTCTCCCCCAAGCAATCCGCACGAAGAAGACGATGAATAGTAGCAAGGGAGAAGAAATTCAAGTGATTTGGAGCTTTAATCTTGGATCATGAGTGAAAAATAGATAAAATTTGCTTAAGAACTCATCTCCCTCTCTCTAGAACTCTCTAGAGGCTTGTGGGTCTATTTTGATCGAAGTTTGGGGCAAAAGGGGTCAAATGAACACTTAAAAAAGCTAAAAACCGACATTGGTCGGCTGCCAGACCGATCTAGGAAAAGACCAGACCGGTCCGTGCTTCAGTCTGAGATCCCTAGACCGATCCGCGTGTAATTTTGGTGCTCTGATGCACTATTTTTGTTTGGCTATAACGTTTGACTCGGAACTCCGATTGAGGCGTTCTTTATGTTCACGGAAAGGTATTTTAAAGCTCTACAACTTTCTAAGAGGAAGTTTTTCCAAATTATGGATAGATTTTTTCCAAAAATTCACCGAAGACAGCGCTCTGCCTAAGCGCTACCGAATGACCAGAATTTAGCGATGGACCTACTTCAGGCCCTATTTTGATCAACGAGGAGTGCGAATTGGACTTCGGCTAAAACACGAAAGTTGTAGAATGCTACAAATACTAGACACCATTGCAGACGAAATCTTAATCGGGTAAGCAGTGAAAAAATTATGATATCTCAAAGATAGCTATAATTAACGAATCGCGGAGGACCAAAACTTCTTATTTACCAACCAAAATCAATTCGAACTACCCGAATCACCAAACGATTACTCAAATGAGTATAAATAAGTTAATATAATTCAATTTAAAATAAATTAAAATACGGGGTATTACAATAATCAGAGCTTACAACATCTATAAATGTAAGTTTATGAATTGACTAAATGAAGTATATTAACAACAGGCAAACAATACAAAACAAAACCAGCAAAAATAATGGAATGGAGATTAAAACAAGAATACTGAATAATAAACAGCCAATCATACCTTATAGATGTTAAATCTTATTTGTGGATGGCGAGAAAATATGATTTATTGGAGGGTTGATAAATATTAAAAAATGGTGGATCAAGAAAAAGTTTCTATAAAGAGTTCAGTTGGTAGATACAATACGAAATATTAATGTATGCATAAAGGAGTGAATGAAACAGACATTAGCAAACAATACACATATAGATAACATCAAATGGGCTGAAAATAATTGAGCCTACATTAATTTATTAAGTTGATGCAGTAAAAGAAAATAGCCCAACAGGAACTAAGCAATGCTCATCCCTGTAAGCCCACTGGAGCAAAAAAAAAAAAAAAAACCATACACCGATTTTACATAATAATATGTCTGATGTTATTAGTGGGGAGATGGGTTGGTTAAATAATATGTCTAACTACAAATTTAGAAAATAATTGTCCAACAACACGTGGTTGATGATTATAATAAAATGCAACTTTTATATGTTTGATGGTAAATTGAAAATATGCGATTTAATATGTCTACTAGAAATTTAATTATAAGAACATAACTTAATATGTCTAGTTGTTATTATAGGAAAATTGTGCCTTAGACATATTTGCAACTTTGGTCTTATATTATGTCTGGTTAGTTTGAGATATTTACATTCTTAGAATAATTCTTTCGTTATCTTGTTTAAATTTCTTGTAATATATATTTGAATTTATTTTCATTGATTTAATTTTGAGTTTAATAATATATTTATTTTTATTGTATTTATCATTAAGAAGGGTATTATTGAAATTCAACTTAATTAATTGAAATAATAAAATAATTAATATTTTGTCATAGATTAAAAAAGATTGTCCTTCATTACAAAAGTTGTCCTTTAAACTAAGTCTCTAAAAAGATAGTCCTTTATTCTAAGGACAAGCTTATAAATGTCTTTTATAATTATTTTCTACATATTTTTTTGGTTTTGCGAAATTGTGGGTTTAGATAGAAAAATTAAAGTTTGGAATTAAAAATATAGAGGAGAAAAAAGTGTAACCCAGTCCAACCTTGCAAAAACAGGCCCAACAAACTCTGTCATGGTCAGGCCTTCTTAGTTGGCCAGCCCAAATCCTGTCCAAACTGCCCATTTGCCAGGCGGACAATTGAAGTTAAAATTTGGGTACACCTATTATCGTAATTATCTCTTTGTAATATCATTTTTAAAAATTATATCATATATTTTTAAAATTGTATATGCCTATACTTATAATGATAATTTCTTTTACGATAATAGCACCCTAAATTTTATATATCATCATGCTTTACCTACACGGGATTTTAAAAAAAAATTTACTAAAATAGAATTTTTTTTTTAATTACCCCTATTTATTAGGAGTGAATTTTTATACCATTATTACCATACCAAGCTGTACCATACCGTACAATTACCAAAGTGTACCGAATTTTGTAATGGTATAGTACCAATTGAAATTGTACCATACCGAAATAATATAGTACAGTATTAGTACTGAAAATTAATACCAATGGTACATCGTATTATACCGAAAATTTAGTACGTACCATGGTATACCGTACCGTACCATACCAATTGTACGATTAATACCAAATAATATTTTGTTTATATTTTAATACCAAATACCAAAATAATACTAATATACCACAACATTTACCAATAACCTTAGATTAAGAGTTCATATTTAAGCTAATTAAGGTTTTACTTTCACACTATCTTAAAGTTTCACCGTCTCACTCATAAACACGCCGCCCCCTCTCTCTCTTCTACACATTTTCCTCTATTCGTCTCTTTAGATTTGAAACCGCCAAATACCTACGCTACACTACCACATCACCACCGTCATACACAATAACATTTACCAATGACATTTTTTTAATTGTGTTAAACTTCAATCATTCGACTTCCAAGTATTTGATAGATATGTACGTGTTGATTATTATTTATATTGCAATAATATTTATACAAGGTTTAGTGTTTTTAAAAAAATTGATTGCAAAAACTTAATTAAAGGCAAATAAAACTAACTTAATTGTTTTATTTTAGCAAAAAATACTTACTTTTGATCGTCCACTTTCAATTTTATTTTCAGGATTCATTTTTTGGTAATGTTTTGTACCACACCGTACCATACCAATATTTCGGTATACCGAAAATTTGATATGGTAATAATAATGAATTTTGGCGTACCAAATTTTCGTTACAATACACTTGGTATGATACGGTATTACACCAAAGCCACCCCTACTATTTATAATATGAAATTAAAATTACTCTTTATTTTTATAATTATTTCACTTAACCTCCTGAATTTTAATGATACTTTAACTTGTTAACTTTTTTTTTTCTTTGGTAAAGTGACAAATATAACCCCACCTTCAACCTTTAAAGAAACCTTTTATACATACAGTTAACATGTATGAATATATCTATATGTATGTTTATATGTATCATCCCTCTCCTGTTTGAAGCAAATCAAACCTATCCATTTTCCATATATATATAACCCAGGAAGATGATAAACTTGAGAAGAAGCCCCGAGATTCCACCCCATCCAACTAGCAACTACTCACCGGCGCCAAATTAGTAGGAGGGGTGGCTACAAATCAAACCCAAATCAGAAGTTAAGTAAAAGAATTATTAAAATAGGAGAGTATCTCTAATTATACAATATACATAACGAGAAAACTCAAAAAAATCAAGCTAAAATTTTAATACCCTTGATCTAAATTATTGGCAATAAGCCGATAGGAATAGATTTAGGGTGCGTTTGATTGGCCATACTTTTTATGAAAAATATGGGGTTTTCATTCAAATTGTCACTTTTGTACCGTTTGATTGGCAAAATTTTTCTGGTAGTCAAACTCTCACTTTTGGGACTATTTATTTACTTATTCATGTAAACAAAGAAAACATTTTCTTTGGGTGGGGGGGGAAGGGTTTTATCCATTTTCTACATTAAAAATGCTATAACTTAAACTACAAAATTCAAAATTTAATATTTAAAATATGCTAATCAAGATCAATTAAACAAGATTCATCATGATTATAAAATTATGTAAAAAAAATACCCATAATTTTTTCTACATTAAAAATGCCATAATACAACTAATATTTTTTGGGTAGAAAATTAAGGCTATCAAACACATTTAATTGACATTTTTCATGCAACTCAATTCTAGGCAATTCAATTGCCTGAAACTTATTTTCTTTCCATGTAAATGCCATGCTTGCAATCAAATGCACCCTTATTGTCAATCCTGCCAATGAAATATTTATACTTATTTAGTTAGTATTAGAAAATGTATTAATTATATTATTTTTTAGTATACATATATTTTTTTATTTTTTTTCGAAATGATGCAGAACAAAATATGAAAAACACAGTTGTCATCTAATTTACAATTTTAATTAAATATACTCCTATATTTCTCTCTTTACAAAGTAATCAAACTTAAAATTTATTTGTACCTAAGTTCTAATTTAACAGGAAGTTCATCCGATCCAACAACCATTTGTGATAGGGGCGAGTCACATTAAAAGGAAGGCGGGCACATGCATATCTTAATTTAAAAAAAAAATATAATTTTACTTGTAATTTTGAATGAAAAATAGTTTAGTAGATATAATATAAAATTCTCCGCACTTTATTTTGAGAAAAAAATTTACACTTTGCTCCCTTATTACATATTTTGTATTCATTTTGTTTCACTTATTTTGTACTATAGTCCTTTCAATTTTATTCAGGTGATTTTATATATACCCCTCTTTTGTAGCTAAAACACAACAAATTTTGAGGGGCAACTAGAATATTAACTAATTTAGTATTGTGTTTACAAAATTGGTGGCAAGATGCCAACTTAAATGTTTGTATTATGTGAAAGTTTACAAAGTCAGAAGTTAAAATTTAATTACTTTTTGCCAAAATCAAATGTCATTGAATAATGTTTAAAAATCAATTCGATCAGAAGTTATCGTTTATATCAACTCGATGGAAAGTTACCAAAATGAATATCAAAATTCATTTACGAAAGACTGATTCGGTGCATAAATTTAAAATACCCCTATATAAATGCCTAAATTTGTGGTGTTAGAATTAGAGCATCTCAAACTGTAGTGTATAATTTTGGTTTGTGTAAAATTTACACGTTTTGTTAAAAAAAAAAAAGGCCTCCAGTAGTCTTTTAAGAACCTTTGACACTTAAAAAAATTTGTGTAAAATATAAACCCAATTTACACAACAACGTCAGATAATCTCGTGTCAATTTTGCCTCATCTTGTATTTAGAAATAAATGAATTTAAAAAACAAGAGAATAAATATAGGATAAGTTTCACTTGTGCGTATCTAATTGGTTATTTAATATTTACATAAAAGTTTAAAACAGATTGTTGGAGTGCAAAACAAATTATTTATTATTTTTATGAAAATTCTATTTTAACACATAAAATTTATATAAGATGATTGAAAATACTCTTACGATGAGATTTTGTGCATAATTGGGGTGCGCATCACACCGATTTCATTTTCAGGCCAGCCAATGACACGGGACCACTTAAACAAAACTATGCAAGTTTCACAACACTTGTATATTAAATTGTTGGGTATCAAGTATCAACATGAAAGTCAACGAGACCAAGTCTTCCCCTTTTAGTACAATTACGAAAAAAAACGCGCATAGCATCTCTGATTCTTTCTTCCTTCACAAATACATTTTCCTTAGGCACATTTATTTCATTTGACTAGAATTATTCTATTTTATTCCTATGTAATTGTATGACTATTCTTTAATCTTTAGCGCTATTATCTCCTTTAATTTTCTTCTTCTTCTTCTCTACAAAAAAAAAAAAAAAAATCTTGAATTTTTCTGTATTGTTTTAGGGTTTTGTGGGAAAAAACTCTTCAGGTGATTTGGTTTGTTGATGGTAAATTTGGGGGAATTTGGTGGTTTTTTGAAGTGGGTTTTTCTTATAAGTTCGATTAAAGAATTGCAAAGTGGTAGAAATTAGTTGAAAAAGTCCCTCCTTATAATTTTTTTTTCTTTTGGATACAGTATTTGATGGCTAAGTTCTGTTTTTATGCTGCCTGTGTTCAGGTAATTCTTAATTTTACTGATCACTTCTTTGATATTGTTACATATTTCATGGTACAGATTTATGGAAGTTGAATCATGTGTATGAAATTATTTTTGTGATTGATTTCAAGGTTTCGATGTTTGTATGCAATTTTGTTCTGCTTTTCTGTAGGTGGGATTAAGAGCATATACAAGGTATATTTAGTATAAAGTATGGTATAAGTGTAAATTTATCTACTTTACTACAGCAGTGTAGGTTAAATTTTATCCCATTGAAGAGCATGATATATATTGTTGGCCTCACTTAAGCTTTTCAGTGAGATGGTAATCTAACATAGTATCAAAGCTCAGGTTCCGCAATGTCTCGAGTTCAAATCTTCCTGCTTGCATTTCTCCCCCCTTGTGTTTGTGCAGTATGCACAGAGTGCAGTGTACTACAAAACCCCATGTACTAAGAACAAATAGGGAAGAGCTAGCTGCTTAACAATCAGGACTTCAACTAATTCAGCATTTCCACAACTTAATCTAAGGATGGATAAAGATGTACCCTTGATTTTGAATGGTTGCATTTTACTTGCGTGCTTTTAATTGAAACTTCTTGGAAATGGCTAAGTGAACAGTTTGTAGAGTGAGTGATAGAGCAGCGGCACTGAGTATATTTAAGCTTAAAAGTTTCGAGCAAGCATGATTGAGAGCATGCCAGTACGGTTATGTCAGTCTATGTATAAGATTTAGGGCACTTAGCTAAAAATTTACTTGGTTAACTATTCCAATTTACCTCTTTTGTAGTACTAAGTGTACTAATAGGATAATTTTTTCGAAGTGTCAATTTTGTTTGTCCCCTACTTGGTTCAGTTTCTTTCGAATATGTATCATTTGACTTGTGCCACATATAACTTTTCTTTATTGCTCTTTACTGATTCTTTTAGTTACTCACAATCACGTAAGTGTTATTTCTTGCCCTTTTACCATCTATCTTATGCTTTTATATGAATATATATATATATATATATATCTTTAGTGTGTAGGAGGGCAGGCTTCATATAGCTCCGGTAAGGGAAAAAGCCCGAAGGGGAAAATCAAGTATGGTTTCAACCTAGTGAAAGGGAAAGCTAATCATCCCATGGAGGATTACCATGTGGCCAAGTTTGTAAATGTAGATGGGCATGAGCTTGGCCTATTTGCTATTTATGATGGTCACTCAGGGGACGGTGTGCCTGCCTACCTACAACAGCACTTATTTGACAACATCTTGAAAGAGGTTGGTTGTCGGTTTTAAAGTTTCACCCAGTTGATTTTCATATTTGATGTTTTTATAGTACAAAAGGTTGAGGATGTTTTTTACATTTGTGGGTTGAATTATTCTAGGACGAGTTTTGGGTTGATCCAAGACTGTCAATCTCGAAAGCCTACGAGAAGACCGACAAATCAATTCTTACACATGATTCTAACTTGGGGCGAGGTGGGTCCACTGCTGTTACAGCGATTATAATAAATGGGAAAAGGTTATGGGTTGCTAATGTGGGGGATTCACGAGCGGTTCTTTCTAGGCGAGGTCATGCAGTGCAGATGACTACTGAACACGAACCTAACATGGAACGGGGGAGTATAGAGAACAAAGGAGGTTTTGTCTCAAACATGCCAGGTTCTTCAGATAAGCCTTTCTTCTGTCTTTTTATTAATTGGAAAGCTAAGTTTTTGAAGTACTTGTGGCCTTTGCTGAAGTTTTTGAATAGGTGGTTAGTTAAGACCTGTTTACTGTTGTGATATTTAGTGCACTGATCATACCCTGAAAATGAAATCGGACTCGTAATTTGGGACATCACAATACAGAATAGTGGACTCTTCTTAGTTTTGGGACATAGGGAGTACATATGTTTATCATCTTGAAGAAAGCATCTGGCTTCTATATGTTGTTGAGGCCTACAATTTGTATTTATAATTGCACGTAGAGTTCCTTTTTTTTTTTTGTGATCTTTAACTAAATTGCATGATAATATCTGGATTTTCTTTAGCAAATAAATGTTACTTTTTAAGGTCAATGGGTCCTTGCATATTTATAATACATTCACTTATATTATCATACATATATAGGAGATTTGATTCCGAGCTACCACATCAAGCTCTTCTACAAGTGTATAAAATTGGCACATAATTTTAACTTGGTTATAACTCAAACAAGAAGAACATTCAAAAGCGCTCTCTTTAAAAATACACCAAATTTATTGATAATATGGTTCACGATTTATTGATAATACCCTTTCCAACTGCCATATAGCTTCAAGAACAATAAATATGGATTTAGATTTATTTTGGTAAATTTCGTAAGTGCCTGGTTGTGGTCTTTCAGTGGGACATTCATATCCAAGAATTTTTTCCTCTCCCCACTTCAATTTGTGTTTATAGCCTTGTTAATACTTCCTCTCAAAAGGAGTATAATAACTGAAAAAATATTGGGTACTTAACACTTGTGCTGTACCACGTGGCAGTGCACCAATACAATGGTGAAGTGACACATAAGCCCATTACAAGGTGCCTGGTTGTGGTGGTGTTCTAGTGTTCTTTTATCGTACTTGCATTAGTAATTCTCGGCTGCTAATGTAACTTTGGTCAAGCACAGTTGGTTCTTAATTGTGTTTTTATTACATAAGTATTGAATCTAACATAATGTTTCAAATTCTTATTAGGGGATGTTCCTAGAGTGAATGGGCAGCTGGCCGTTTCTCGCGCTTTTGGAGATAAAAGCCTTAAATCACATTTAAGATCAGATCCCGACATTCAAAATACCAATATTGATATCAGCACTGATATTCTTGTACTCGCAAGTGATGGTCTGTGGAAGGTGATGCATCTTTTCCTTAATTTCTTGGCTTGTATGATTCGGGCCTACCTGCTCTTCAGGCGTGTACACTTATGCAGCTTATCATTGACTATAAAGTATTTGCATATAGGATTGAAAGAACAAGAATGATTTCTCTATATTCTTTGGCGCATTTTTACTTTACCCATGTTATAAATGCAATACTATGCTTATCCTCTATTTTGAAAACCCTTGAACTTCGCCCCTTGTATGAGGCTGATTAGACATCCTTTAAAGACCCAGTGTTGTGGCCCGGCTGCTGTATGTGCCCCTGCATGCTAGTAGGCTACACACTATGGTTGTTCATCCCACTTCTTCTAAGTGAGGTAAACTGATGTGCTATATCTGTGTAGTCACTAGTCCTTTCTAGTAAGAGGCTTTTTGTGTAAGAACAAAACCGTGCAGGCTTAAGCCTATAGGAGACAATATCTTACTAGGTAGGACCAGGAGATCTCACCTCCCACCCTCTACGCCACCACAAGCTTTAACCTTTCATGCAGGGTGAAAGTGTAATGATTATTAAAATAAGTGTAAGTCTAACTTTGACATAAAAGTAGGGGGCAAAAAGTCCTTGTATTGTTATTGTTATTATTATTATTATGGGTTTTACTTGACATATGATAAATTTAGGTGATGAATAATCAAGAGGCAGTTGATATTGCAAGAACATATAAAAACCCCCAAAAGGCGGCCAAGCAATTAATTGCCGAAGCATTGAAGAGAGAGAGTAGAGACGACATATCTTGTGTCGTAGTTAGATTTAGCAGATAAAATCTCATCATTTGAAGAATATGAAGAAAATAAGAGTTTCGTACGCGAGAAGTTGATATTTGGATAAGAACTAAATTGGAATTTTATTTACCCAATTGGGGTGAACCTCGTGGATTGAATCAAAGCTGCAATCTTGCCGCGAAAACACGAAAACAAATGTTTTGTTTGGCATTGTAAATTTATAGTTTTTACTTGGTTTGGAGGTGTATATCATTGTTGATTGATCGGAGTTTTATATTGGGCGTATAATGTTGTATTTTTGTGGTCTGAATTTTGTTTGAAAAGATTTGAGCAGCTTTGTGTAGTAGATTATGAACATGGTTTGAATGTGAATGAAGGAAATTCGTGGGGTGAAAGTTACATTATGGAAAAAACTTTCTTTGTGTCTTTTTGCTGTTTTGAAAAATAAATAAATAAAAAATTCTTTGTTGATTGTCGTGGTTCATATTACTTTAATATTTTTAAGGGGGGTGATAAATGCACCCCCATTTTTTGTGTCAAATGTCCTTTAATTTTTTATTAATATTATACTAAACTTTATTCCTACCACTCTCCCATTTCACTTTTTTATACAAAGATTAATTATTAATTAACTTAATTAATTAATCATTAATCACATACACTCTCTCACAACTTTCTTCTTCTCCTCCTCTTTTTGTTGAAAAAGTGAACGGATGATAATGGAAATTTACTCAAATTCGAGCAATCGAGGATTCTGCATCTAAGCTAAAATCCGGTCTCCATCTAAATACTCTCATCGGAAATTTCATAAGGATTCTTCTTCCTCCTCCTTCTTTTTCTTCTTATTTTTCAAAACATACATATATACATACACATACACTTGAATATATATATATATTCAAAAGAGGTATAATTATTTCATTGTTACCTTATCTTTGTGCACTTTAACCCTTATTTAATGAATGTTGCAAAATCATAATAAAAAAGTTTGTTAAAAAAAACAGAGCTAAAACAGAGCTATGGGTTTTAAACCCATCAATTACTCTCACCACATTGGCCGAGTATGTGCTGCTTTTGAAAAAATCTTAAATTGATGTAATAGAGCTTTGTACTGGTACTTTTAAGGCAATTTTTTACTTATATAATTAAAATATTGGAGAACCCATATTGCCTTGATTCTTCCATTTGGAATGAGATTGCATGCTGTGGAGGGGAGGAGTGCTATTTAACAATTGATGAAAATTCTAGTGGATAATCATTATGTTTATTGGACTTGATAAAGGATGAAGATGTTAGATCGAATGATATTGGTAATGATAAATGATGAGCATGTGGAACAGGCTTCGAATAGAAGAGACAGCTGTTTGGCACGAAACTTTTGTCGATAAACTCAGATTGTATAAAGAAATGGGTAATTATGGGGTAAAAGTAAAAGACCCACTAATCATAAATAAAGGATTATGATTAGACAATCTTTTATGAATTTGTGTATCTTTCATATAATTTTTTGTGAAGTTTAACTCCTATGTAATTTTTATGAAGATGTAAATCTCAATTAATTTTTATGAATATTAATTCCCATGTAATTTTTTATAAAGATGTAACTATTATGTAATTTTTTTGGAAACTAATGAAGAAATTACCATCTATGATTTTTTGTCATTAGAAATGATGCATCTCTAATAATTTTTTTTTGTGAATTTCTGAGTTTGCAAAAGCTTAAATTATTGTTGCAATTCCAAATGCTCAATGTAGAGCGATTACCAATGAAGGTACTCTTCCAATGACAGAAAAGTATTACCAAAGTTACTTTCTTTAATACGAGAAACTATATCTAAAAAATTGGGCCGTTGCTAAATAATTGTTGAAGTTCCAGATGCTCAATGTCAAGAGGGTAGTAGTGAAGATACTCTCCTAATAACGGGAGAGTATTATACTTTAATTACGGTTCTTAATATAGAGGGTGGTGGGGTTGTGTGTTTGTGACGAATTTTTGAGAAGTGAGCGGTGTAAAGTAGAGAGGGCATTTGTGACAAAATTGGAGGTGCATTTATCACCCCCCCTATTTTTAAGTGCTTTTTGTGTTTGAGTTTTTGTTTGTTTCTTGAAACTTAAAATGGTAATTTCCCATCCGAAAGTTTGGAACGCCATCAACTTAAGATTCAACTTTTTAACCTAAAATATAATAAACTTTTTTTAGTATAAATTTACCAATTTAGAATCTCAGGACTCAAACCAAACGAGTAATAAAAGCTGCATGCCTTTGGTTTGATAAAAATGCAATACACTAGGAAATGTTTTTAGTATAAAAGTTTTCCGTGCAAATCAAATATTTTGTGTCCTTTGGTTGATATAAAAGACGAAATTAAGTGTGTACTACTTATTGGTGTGCAATAATGTTGCATCAAAATATATATGAAAGTTTACTGGATCTGGAAGCTGGGTGTCCCAAACAAAGTTAGACATTTTTTATGGCGTGTATTGTCAGATTCTCTCCACTCTCGTCTTAATATAACTCGCAGACAAGTCCAAATTGAAGTTGTGTGCCCGTGTTGCGAGTAGCATTCGAAGATGCAGTTCATATATTATTCAACTGCAACTTTACTAGATTGTGCTTATCAAAAATTGGTATTAACCTGTCAAATTTTTCTTCTGCTAGGTGGGAAAGTAAAGAACTGATTTTATCTTTCTTAGGCCAATTAAATGAATGTCAAAAAGAGCAAGGTGCGGTCTGCCTGTGACAAATCTGGAATAATAGGAACTCGATCATCTTTGAAGGGAGAGGTAGAGACGCTGAGTTTATTGTGAGTTCGACACATTTGTTTCTCAAGAGGTTTAAGGAAGCCCAAACCTGTCCTCCGGTCCTCGCCTTAGTGCAAAACCGTTGGTTTCCTCCTCCTCACAATCGGTACAAGGTGAACTTCGATGCAGCTGTGTTTGCAGATGAGGCTTCAGTAGGGGTGGGTATAGTGATCAGGAATTCCAATGGTGACTTTTTGGCAGCTCTTAGCAAAAGGATTAATGCCCCGCTGGACCTAGCGTCAGCTGAAGCGCTTGCATCCTTCTACGCTACAGACTTTGCTCTCAGTTGCGGTGTCTTTGAAGCTCTTTTTGAAGGTTACGCCCAATCGATTATTAATTTGATTAATAGTAGCGCCAACAATTTAGTCTTTTATGGTCATATTATTGATGACATCAAGCACTTGTCGAGCTCGTATAGATTTTGTAGTTGGTCTTTTGTTCCCTGATTTGGTAATTATGTAGCCCACTGTCTAGCTAAGCATGCTAAATTTGTGTCAGATGTCAAGTACTGGTTAGAGGAGGCTCCGGAATTTTTGTTACCTCCCCTCCAGGCCGATTTAGTCACGCAATAATACTCGTCTTTCTTCTCAAATATATATATATATATATATATATATATATGTATGTATGACAGTTTGAAACTAAATCACAAACTTTTAGATTCTGTTCCGATAACAATATTGAAAATGATAATAAAAATAATTTAATTTTGTGAGATTTAAAAAATGAATTGAGTGATGTAGAGCAATGAGATGTTTTCTTTCTTTGACGTTTTTTCTATAAAATAATTTCTTTGAGTGATGAAAAAGAAATATTTTCCACAAAAAATAAAAATAATATGAAAAACATATTTAATGTTGTGAGAATTTGAAAAATGAATTGAGTCAGCAGTGAGATGTTTTATTTTTTGAAAGTTTTTTCTGTAGAAAAATTTCTTTGGGTGATGAGAAGAAATATTTTTCACAAAAAGTAAAAACAATATGAGAAACATTCTCATATAAATAAGCATGCCATGGAGAGACTACATCACTCCACTCATTTTTTAAATTCTCAAAATTCAATTATTTTTATTATTATTTTCATCTTATTAACATACATAACCTTAATTTACAAAGCAAACCTCGTACACTATTTTATATTTTTCTTGTAAACAGATGCATCATATAATATTCACATGTAATTAGCACAGCCTTAATAATAACAAAATTTGAAGGATAAACAAATTGTCCCCTATAGATCGACGTTTACAAAAACCAAATCAAAGGTTAGTTGCATTTGCTTTTAATTAATTATTAGTACAACAATTTTGATTGGGCAAGAAACTTTTGCCAAAATAAATAACTACTGCTTTTATCATAGTGATAATTGGTAAATATATAAAAGTTAAGGCATTACGTTTGGTTATAATATTAATTATATGATGTTCTTATAATATTGTTTTAAAAAAAATTAGTACACAAATAATTAAAATTTGAACTAAAGACCTATTAATTAATAAAGATGCAAATCATTGACTCAACGAGATTTTTATGTTTAAAATTGTGCGTGCATTTGAATGCCGCGTACATATGCCCATGTATTGCATGTCTAGTATTGGTAAACTAAAAAGTGATTTAGTACTGGCCACCACATTTTTGAATTAACTAATATTAACATAAAGTTCACTCATTGTGCTTGAATAAATCGAATATAAATAATCAAATAATACATGTATGTATATATATATATATATATATATATATATATTTAAAATTTACCTGATTATTTCTCAAAACATTTGACCAATTTTATTTTTTTTCAAAACACATAGGATCTAAATACAATTTACCAAAGGACTTTGCTAGCATGAAAGACGCTGTAAATTTAAAAAACTTATAGATAATTTCTAACTACAAACCTGAGAAAGATAACCATTCTTACTCAAACTCTGTATTTAATTTTGAAAAAAATCTACTATCATTAAATTCATAATTACAAAATTAAGGATATATTTTTTGTCTTTTACACAAATTCATCATCTGATATTTGCATCATTGTTAAATTGAATTCTCCATTACCAATTAAAAATAGGATATATTTATAAAGAGACTTTAAAATTATTAAAGTATTAAAAGAGGTTAAGTGAATTCTAAGCTAAAATTGAGATACTCAGTTTGAGACGTCCAAAAAAATTGGACTTTAACACTCAACCATGTGACATTTGTATCAATGATAAATTAGATTTTTTCATTACCAATTAGAAACATAATATGCTCAAGTTTATAAAAAAAAAATTATATTTATAAAAAAGGCTTTAATATTATTAAAACTATTCAAATAGGCTAATTGAATTGCTAAAACTATAACTTGTTTTCTTATAAAGTTTGGTGTAGTGATTATATACAAATAAAAATAAAATACTTACAATTTCAAACATTTAAAAAAATATTGGATTCTTAATTTAAAATATTTTTTAAAAATACTTGATCAATATGTTATTAATTTTTTTTGTCAAAATTACTAATTTAATTGATTAATGAAAGAATAAGAAATAATTACTTAAAATATATGGAATTTACTATTTTACATGGGTTAAAATATTATTAATGATAAAGATATATTAAAATTTAGTAATATTTATCTTTAACTAAATATGTGACTAATATTTGACTATAATAAGTCTTTTAGATAATCATTTTTCTTTACCAAATATATAGATTGAGTTAGTTAGGATTTTTATCTACATAGATAGGATTATAGACTTAACTAACCTAGCCAAGTAGGCAAAACAATACGAAAAATGATAGATACAAAAATAGACTCTATTGAAGGAAGGCAATAAAAAGCTGATGAATTACATATACGATCGCTTCTACCGCATCTCGAGGTAGGTCAAAAATAATCATTTTCTTCTATTCTATAATAGTGTCTTCATATATATATATATATGGAGTATTTCTGTTAAGGATTACTATTCACGGACCAACAGTACGGATTGGTTCATTTGGCATGCTTCCCGATGGTGTCTTCATATACATATACATATATATATATATATATATACTACAATTATACTTAAATGGGTGTGTTTGATTTGCAAAATTTTCCTTGAAAATTTGGAAGGTGTGTTTTCACATCATTTGGTATAGTGTTTGATTGCCGAATTTTATAGATAATTATAATTTCATCTAGTTCAATGATACAAGATTACAAGTATATAATGTTAACTTCTCCCAAGAAAAATTAATTTTAGGTTATATGGAAATTAGGTCTAAAGCAAAAGAGTTCAATTATATGTAAAAAGTGGGTAATCAACCACCAATATTTAAAGGAAAAAAAGCGTGTATCATTGCACGGAAAAGGTAAAAAAAAAAAATCACCTAAAAAATAATACAATCAAAACCTTTAAATACCATTCTAGGTTTCTTAATGGTCTTTAAGGGCAGGGACAATTGATGTATAAAGAACAAATTACACTTGCAATATCTTTAGCACGGAAACTCCTAATCATAAAAATATTTAGAAGGTTTAAATGTAATGTCTTTTGTTAATGGTTGTGACAAATGTAGAGATAAGTAATTGAATGACTTAGATAAAAGATGTGTTTGTATTTAAAACCTATATATGGTGAGTTTGGCACATATTACTACAATTGTATATATTAAAAATCGGATGAATGGTGAAGATGAAAGACTTATGTTGAAGGGTTGAAGTCTAGGATGCTCGTTTAAGTGCTTAAATGCTAGATAATTTTAAAATTGAGATGTAAGATATTTTTTAAGGAATGATAGTGATATCTCTTTCAAGGGTTTAATGGCTGAGATGATAGATACAAAAAGAACAAAATTACACTTAGTGTTCATTTGGTTCGAGTTTTTCTTCATTGCTTAAGGTTTAAATGGTAATTTCCAACGGATAGCTTGAGCCTTATTTATTTATAATTCAACATCTTGACATGAAATATAAGAGGCTCCAAGTGTGAATTTACTAATTTAAGATTTCAAGAGCGAGCCAAAACTTGAACCAAACGAGTAATTGTAGTATATTTGGGATGGGGAATACAGTTTAACATTGACTCAGAGAAATGATAGGTATAGTATGTTTGCAACATTAAATCATTAGATTTATGTGGCATGAATGCATATATATTTAATAATTTTTATATAAAACTTCTCTTGAATATTAATAATACATGTATGTCTATTTAAAATAATGAAAAGATTATTATGGTAGTTGTAATTCGCAATCCTTAGTAAAATGTTTAAAGTTTAGAATATGAAAGTTATAAGTTATTCTTGCAATCAAAATAATGTTAATTAATCATAACAATCAAGAAAGATTATAAAGTATCCTCACGATAAAATGGATGCACTGCACTTATAAGGTAAAAGGGTTTCACTAACCAAAATCCAATTAGATTGGGATATAATTACAATTTATCCAGAAATCACTGATTATTACGATGATCAAGTGAGTATTATCGCAAATCCACGCGGTATAGAAGAAAATGGGGAAATTATTAAGAAGAAGGCAATAAAAAAGGGTTTAAGGTCCATGGGGATGTTTGTGAAGAGAGTAGTGGAAAAAATATCTAACATTTTTAACAAAGTGGCTAGAAGGAAAGAGAAAGATAACATAATTTAAACTAATGTTAGATTTGAGCTACTAATCATAGGTGTTAAAAATTAAAACACTTTTATTAATGCTTAAATTAAAATAGGAGCCTTTTGTGTCTAACATTTTCTTGTTTACTAGGTCTTGTCAAGTGACTATTGTATTGTTATTTACACTTTTATGAAAAATAATAGTATTTAATATCTTTCTTTCGCGTCTAACTAAATAGATTTGATTATCATTGCACCTTCCTCAAATAATTAATATAATATTCTACAAAAAGAAAAAAAATAACAATAATTCCATAAGAACATATGATATAAAAGGCCGGCATATCTAGTATGATCCATATGTATTGATTAAAATATAGGGTCTATATCAAATTTAGTTAAAATCTATTATAACCAACGAGTGATAACTAGATTTTTTTTTTCTCTTCACAAGTCATGACAAGATTATGTTGATGATGTTGATTTTTTATGCTTAGACAAATAAGTCTATTAAGGACTATTTTTTAAAGTGGAGGGATTGCTGCTACAAAATGTATCACTTCTAAACTGGTTGGATTACTTGTAAATGTTGTAGGAGAAACCAATTTGAAAGAAAAACGTAAAACCTCAGGTTCAGTTGCCGTTGAATAAATTGTAATTTACTTTTACATTGTTTTCTATGCAGTTTGAAGCTAACCAAAAATGCACGCCAAAAGATATTACAATTGATTTTCATCATTTCTCATACTAACTAAACAAGCACAAAACATTTCTTTTTGCATGAAGAGCTCTTTTATGTCAAAAAATAAAAAATCTAATTCATAAAATTTTCAATTTTCAACTAACCAAACACATGCATTAAAAAGGCCCAAACAAAGCCAAACTCAAATAAGGTAGCAATTTGTCCTCCTTGTCATGTGATTCTGGTAGTTGAAAGGCATGTTGCACATTATTCCATTTGGCTACAATAAAACATCATTGCAAACTTCAATACCAAAATGCAGTGAAGTACAGAAACTTTTTGCACTATAACAACAGAAAGTACAAAATTCAAAATCCGATATCTTGGTTTAAATAATATTCACAAACTTAATTCAAATCATGCCTACCAAACAAAAAATACCTCATTGTTTTATTTCGGATAATGAAACAAACTCTAATCTACATTACACAGAAACCAAGCCAAGCCAAGCCGGTTCCATCAAGTATCCAAATTAATTCTAAAACAACTTAAAATATACCGCAGCCAATCAATCCTTTAACAGGAGAAAATGGTCATTTTGAGTTCAACTTACAGGTGACACTCGGCTAGTACTTGCTTCCCCAAGAGAAACCGAGGCTAAGGATTTTGAAGCCCATGCTTTAGCATTCATTGCTCCTTGTAAATTCCGTCTTTTGCAAGGCTCCTTAAGTGAGCCGAATAACTGCTTGGCTCGGTTAAGATAAGTCAAAGGGTGCTCCCAAATGCGCCCTAAGCTTAGGTTTAAGATGTGTTTTCTCCATACAAATTGAGCGCATAAAAGGAGACTTGGGAGGATGAAATATATTAGTCTTAAAAGTACGAAAATGGTGGCCAAGGCTAAATATGTCTCTTGTTGAAGTATATGCTCGGGGGACCGGGCCCACGTAAACGGGCAGCTATCGGGCTCGGTGCCGTTGTGTTTCTCGTGATCTGGTGAATTTCCAGTTCTGCCCTTGGATGTTCTATCCACTGATGTGATCTTAATACCTGTATTCATATAATCTTCTTAATAATCTTCTGAATAAAATAATTGCAAATAGCCCAGTGGTTATTGTTCAACTTTTTTAGTAGCAAACGATTCAAATCCTGCATACTCTATGAAAAGCAAGATTGCAGGGGTAAAATTACAAAATCAAAAATATGACAGAGCCTCAAAAGCAGTTGAGATCCGACATGGCTTTGTACATAAGATTCATCAAATGCTATATTCTAGTTGAACTTATGCCATCAAATTGCATAAACAGTTTCCCTTTCAAATTAAAAGCCGTTTTCTTCAATACGTTACCTTTCTTAGATAGATCTGTTAAAAACGAATTACTAAATTATGGGCCTAGGAAAGCTCAATTAAGCCATATATTTACATTAGTGGGGCATACTGAAAATAATAAAGGATATTTTCGACTCAAATTTGAGGAAATTTTAGTCTTATCAGTAATCAAACAAGAAGTTGGAGATGTCCGCGACTCCACGTATTGGAAATTGAGATGTCTTGTTGCTTTTAACATGAATTCCCAGGAACAAATACTCCCTCCGTCCCTAAGAGTCAATGTTTGACTTTCACTACTTTTTAAGAATGCATTAATTTCATCACAATCAATGGTTTAAACCAAAACTTCTTTTTTAACATGAAATTCAGTGCTTTGATTATGTTCTGGGAAGGAAGGTGGATTCTTTATTTGGGACAGAGGGAGTAAATAATAAAGCTGACAAATCCAGAGAGAGTTTACCAGTAACATCTCCATAGAAAGACACAAGAGAACCTAGGGACCGGGAACCATGATAGCGCACACGCATTGTAGAATTCATAAGAAAGAGAGTTGGAAACCCATGAACCCCGTATTTTGAGAGAATGCTGCAAAAAATGTTAAATTAGAGAGTTATTCTCAAGCGTCTACATGTAATACCGACAAGAAACAGACAATTCTACAAATAATATGGGTTTTACCAACCTTGGCCTTATGACCGATTCTTCAATTGCAAAATGGGGGATGGAAGGATACAAAGAAGGGAGGATAGAGAAACTTGGTCTAAAAATCGCAGAGAAAGGGCACCAAGATGCATAGAAAAGTACGGCAACGTAATCGTGAGTATTCCGGTGAACCATATTCAACGCTCTTTGCAACGAGACCTCATCTCCCTTCACAAAAACAGATGGGCTATTATTAGTATATGGAAAATAACGTTTAGAGTTTTGATGCAGTTCTGCCTCTACGTTAAGGATCTATGAAACTAACTCTTGTAAGAGCTAATCAACTGTTGGAAAGTTAAGGGCAAAAAATGTTGAATAGTAGGATCCATCAGTTCTCTATATATACATATACATCGGGGCGTCTCTCTGCGCCCTGCTTGCAAGTATCCTGGAAGTAAAGAACGGACTCCCACTTTCGAGAGTAAAAATGCATTCAAATTTTTTTATGACATCTGATAGAGATTGTATCCGTGACGTGTAGATCATCTCCACCAAATTTCAACGAATAAATTCAACCAAAACATTGGTGAGATGATCATCAAAAAATTCAACGGTCAGAATTGTGCATATCTATTAATATTTCGTCTCACCCGCTTCCCGATTGAATTTTTTTATGGAACATGGTGGAAAGAATCTATACTTATCACACCATTTCACCAAACCAATTAATCATTTGACCCCTCAAAAAGAGTCCGCTCCTTAATTAAAAGAAGGGCGCCCTTCAAAGACACTACCCGTACATATATATATATATATATATGTATATACATATATATCATAACTCAGAATACTTTTTTTGATCAGAAATAACTCAGAATACTTAATCATCTTAGGACATATGACAACTCCCAAAGGGTACATTTTTAGACCCTCCGTAAAAATTATTTTTGAATTACGACAATGGGATTCAAACCCTTGACCCCTCCCACCCTTCCAGTATGTCAGCCAGCAGTTACCCCTAATGGCCTCCTTATACGTATGTATATATATTGTCCACAATTCTGGACGGGAAACATTTCCCATTAAAATGGATTTGGACCAATTTCCTTTAAAGTAAGCTTCAATGATACAGAAGCTTTAAATTTTATAGCCATTAAGAATGACTGACCAGATAAATAAAAGAAGAGATCTTGCCATGTACCACTTTAATGACACCATTTTATTTAACAAGGCTGTCCTCAGGTCAGTGGGAGAAGTTAAAAACTTGAGGTTAAGAAGTGGAGGTCAAGGAGTGCATTACGATGACATAGTTGAGAAAATACATTACGGAGCATAATATATACAAACAAATAGCTCTAGATTGCGTGATATGGCTAGAAACGGCACGCATCATACAAGTTAGTTGAGATTGTTGAGTTCATTATAAATGGCGTTTAACAACTTTTTATTTATAATCAACACTCATAAGAAGTTCTCAAAAGACCACCAATTACCTAAAACTACAACTATCTATAATGTCCAAATATATCTTTCCATGCCCCCACACTCCTACCCTCCTTAAACCCCTCTTTGAATAATTAACCTAACAATAATGCTATCTACACAGAGTACACGAAAAGTTAGTACACAAAATGATGACTGGTCAACAGTTAAATGATTTCAACTGCATTATGGCAGGGGCCAGTTCTTGACCACTGAAATTCATTTTGCGTACTAACTCTTTGTGTTATATTTGTGTGTCTAGCATAGTCTTAAAAGTGCAGTTTCCTTTTCGGGACATAATCAAGATACCATATTACTCTATTAAACAGGCTTTGTTCATATTCACGTTGAAAGTGTCGGCATTAAATTCTCCAAAATTTCCTCAAAGAGCAATAGTAAAGCTTCCATTTCCATCCAAACAACTTCACAAACTAACATATAACCCCCCCCCCCCCCCCCTAATTGGGTCAGCGTATGTTAGCCTCCCGAAAACCATCAAGGAGTACCCACCCTGTTACCCAAACCCTCGTCTCCGTACTATGATGATGGATAAGCACAAAAATCAAGACCCACCAAATGAAAACCCTAAATTAGGGTGAGATTAAGGGGGGTGGAGGATAAGAAAGGCGCATGTTAGCTTTTTAAGGGGCAAAGTGGAAATTGGATGGGGGGATTACAAGGAAGACATGGATCTGTTGATGGGTTTGATTTTTCGTATGTATTGACCGATCTTGTTTGATTCTTTGGAAATGAAATGATTGGTTTGTGTTGTTCAGAGAGAGATATATAGAGATATATACTCCTGTATATCATATGTATATGTATGTTTAGGCAATTCGGGGAAGGGGAAGGTAGATACTAACCATAGAGGGTGGGGGCACCGCAGGCTTCATGTTACGACACTTGCTATTCTCAGCTGTCAGATGCAAACCATTTTATCCTTCTTTCTTAACTTTTCCCTACTTTCAAGCATCTTAGTTTTGGGTAAGGCTGACATTTGTTTTTCTCGTTTGATTGAATCTGAATGCTGAATTTGATGACTAAAAACTAAACTTGAAGAATGAAAATGGAATCTGAAAAAACTGCAATGTCACATTTGAATAGGTGTTGTTTGTTTGAATATATCACATCTGAATGCATGCTGAATGATGTTGTTTGGACAATTTTGCTTTTGACTGTTTATTTTTGGATTTAAAGGGCAAGGGTAAAAGAGGTATTCTACATCTTTAAAAATTAAGTGTTCAAACTTGAGAGGGATGGGAGTCTCTTAATGGTTTAAAGGCAAAAATGGGAAAATATCTCTCATCAGAACGGATTTGGACCAATTTCCTTTAAGTAAGCTTCATCAATACAAAGGCTATAAATGTTGTAGCCATTAAGAATGACTGACAAGATAAATCAAAGAAAGATCTCGCCATATACCACTTTAATTGCATTGTTTACTTAACAAGGTTTTACTCGGATGAGCGGGAGAAGTTAAAAACATGAGGTTAAACAGTGGACGTGAAGGAGTGCCATACAATGAAAGAGTTGAGAAAATACATTGTGGACCATAATAAATATCCCAACAAGCAGCTCTGAATGGTGTGATATGGCTAAAAATGATACACATCGCATGATCTGGTTGTGATTGTTGAGTTTACTATAAATGGTGCTCAACAACTTTGCATCTAAACTCAAAACCCGAAAGAAACACTCAAAAGACCAACAATTTCTAACCTGAAACTACAACTTCTATAATGTCCAAATATATCATTTCTACGATCCCACATATTTCTACGCTCCTTAAACCCCTCTTGAGTTATTGACCTAATGTCCGAAGCCCAACTCCTTACGTCCTGTCATCCGAAATTAAGTCCACAGTACCTTTTTGGGAAGTCCGAAAACACATGTAACAACCCTAGGTTGTAGGTGGGCTGTTGTACTTGTATGCGCACCCAGGTGGGTGCAGTCGAGCTACCAGGCTTCCACGCTATGGGTGTGGTAAATAAATGTGCTCCGTATGTGTGGTCATTTGTCCTTCCTAGTATGGAGGCCTTTTGAGGAACAAGCAAAGCCGTACAGGATTACGCCCAAAGTGGACATCATCTTACCGTACTGGGCTGGACTGGAACATTATAAGTCAAACTTCCTTTTCCAGACATAATCAAGATGCCAAATTGTACTCTATTAAACAAGTTTCGATCTTACCAATTGATTATGTTGAAATTAATTGATGATCAAGAAAAGGTGAAATTCAAACATGTAGTCTTAATTTGCGACAAATGCAGTAATTACCAAGTAGTGCATTAAATTCTCCAAAATTTCCTCAAAAAGCAATAGAATAGGCATCCATTTCCACCCAAACAACTATACAAAGAAACCTATACTGCTATTTCTTGTAGTAGTAAAAATCCACCAAACTAATACTCCCAATATGTATGAACATAAAGGAAAATGCAAGGCTTACTAAAAATTTGTACAAGATGTAGCATCTTGAGATGTAATAAATGAGGCCACATGTCCAATGTTTTATCTTACTCTATTACTGCCGTATCAGTTTGTACAACAATTTCGTACAAATTGTTTAGCACTACTCCAACGTAAAAGAAGCATAATACATAAACATTAAACTGAACAAACCATGTATATATATATATATATGTATGTATATACTTATTGAGAAGTAAATACCTCAATAACAGCAGCGACATCGAAAGATTCAATCCCATTCAAGGGACAGACCGAAGAATCTCTAAACCCAAAGATCGAGTCTTTAATTGAGGGTGGAGAAGAAATCGAAACCCTAATTGGTTCGGCGCACGTTAGCCTCCCGAAAACCATCAAGAAAACCCACACCGTTACCCAAACCCTCGTCATCTTCGTCGTCTCCATGATGATAGTGGTGACGTATAAGCACAAAAATCAAGACTGACCCACCAAATGAAAACCCTAAATCAGGGTGAGATTATGGGGGAGTGGGGGTGGAGGATAAGAACGGCGCATGTTAGTTGGCGTTTACAAGGAAGACATTGGATCTGCTGTTGATGGGTTTGATTGTTTGTATTGAATTGACTTATTTTGTTTGATTCTTTGTGGGATGAAATGATTGGTTTGTGTTGTTCAGAGGTAGAGATAAATAGAAATATATATATATATTGTATTGTACTGTATATCATATATGTATACGTATTGGTGTATGTATATATGTATGTATGTATGTATGTAGGGGTGGTTCGTGGAAGGGGATGGGGGCACCCGCACCGCAGGCTTCATGTTATTATCAGCTGTTGGCTGCAGAGCCTTCTCTTCTTTCTTAACTTTTTCCTACAATCCATTTTATTTTTGGGTATGGAATAATGGCACGTTTGTTTTATTGTTTAAATTTTAAAAAATTGTTTTTCTTTTTTAAATTAAATGGATGGTATTATTAACACACTATTTACTCAATAATAATTTATCTCTTACCCAGCACATGTGTATCAGATGAATGAACACATCTAGTGTTGGGTAAAAAAATATATTGACTCATTGCAAAAAAATATAATGACTCAGCGCATGTGCACCAAGTACGTGCTCATTTATTTGGTGCATATGTGTTGAGTAAATGTCCTCAAGCTTAGTGCATATACACCGATTGAAGAGTTAGAGAGAATAAAACGGAGTGTGTCAATAACACCACCATTTTAAATATTACATTTGAATATATGTTATTTGTTTGAATATATTAAATGTTTATTAGAATAATTTTGTAACTATCTAGCATTATTTGATTGAAAGAACAAGGATAAAAGAGTTATTCTACATCTTTAAAAAAGTAAATATTTGATTTTGTTTATTTAATTAAAAGAATAATGATAGAAGAGTTATTCTACATCTTAGGCTTTGTTTAGTTCACGGAAGAGAAATCAATTTCCTTATCTTTCTCATGAAGATATGAAACTAAAGTTTCTGTCAAGTTTTTATTTTTATGTTTGGTAAAGCATGGAAAGTATTCAGGAAATACCATTTGATTTCTTTTACAGAGTTCGGCTGGTATATGAAAGGAAAGTAAAAATATATCAATATTTCAATAATACCCTTATATTTTAAAATAAAAATAAAGGAAAGTGATTTAATGGATAAATTTGGCAATATCATATTTAGGTAGGGGTATTGTTGTCCAAAATTTTTATAATAAATACCAGAAAATCAATCTCATGAGATCTAAATATAATGATTTTTCCCCTAGGCCCCTACTTTCTCCTTTGCCAAGAAAGTATTTACGGAGTTTGTACTTACTAAACAAAGGAAAGTAATGACTTTCCTTTTCTAAGTTATCAAATCTGCGAACCAAACAATACCTTAAAGTAAATCTTTAGACTTTGGACGAATGAGAGTTTCCTAATTGTTAAGAGACAAAATAAGTAGAAACATTTGAATTAAACTCACCAAAGAAATTTTAAATCTTTTTTGACTTAAGAGATGCAAACAAACAACCTCCTAACACTTTAAATAGGTAATTTAACATTTGAAGACCAACTTTAGTGCTATTTTATATACATTTTTTAGATATTTTTAGTGCATTGAAGACAATTTTAAGAGTATTAAAGTACTCATTCAAACCTCAAAAGGTTAATATTCATAACCTTATTTCTTTATTGCAATATGGACTTCTATAAAGGGTGACATTATTATCAAAATAATAATATATTTTATAGTAAAACAGGATTGCATCCCTCTTTTTGAAATATATTAGCTAGAAATTAGGTAGAATGGCTTATTATACATTGATTTTTACCAAAAATCCAATGAATAATATTTTTTTGAATGAAGGGCCTATTTTTAATTGGTAATTTGAATGAAGGGCCTATTTTTAATTGGTAATTAGTGTAAGAGGCCTATTTTGTTTTATATTTTAAATGAATGTATTTGAATAAATTTAAATATCATTTAATTAATAAAAACATGTTATGTATTACCTAAATTACCCCTTTTTATGAAATTTTCACAAAAAATATGGACTGCAAAGTTCATATTGCAATAAAATATGAACTGCAAAGTTCATATTGCAGTGAAATATGTACTGCAATATGAACTTTGCACTAAAAATATGGACTGCAAAGTTCACATTGCAGTAAAATATGGACTGCAATATGAACTTTGCACTAAAAATATGGACTGCAAAGTTCACATTGCAGTGAAATATGGACTGCAAAGTTCATATTGCAGTGAAATATAGACTGCAAAGTTCATATTGCAGTCCATATTTTAATGCATATTGATATTTTTTTAGTTTATTTTAAGGGTTGGGATGTCATTTTATAATGAAAAAAAAAGACACATGTCATATTATCAATAAAATAAAAAATAGGCCCTTTATTTAAAAAAAAATTATTCCTTGGCCTTAGTGTGAAAATCTTTCTCTAATAAGCCCTTTTTTTTAATTGCCCCATATATTAGTGGTGAGGACTACATGGTTTGTATTATTAGGATTACATCCCTCTTTTCGAAATGTTTCTTAAAATAGGGTTTATGTGATTAATGTTAATTTGTGTCTATTATTGAAGAAGACTATTATACCCACGGAGCTTTATATGGAAACTTTGATGAATGAGTAATTTATGGATTTTTTTCTTTTTGGTAATTTAGTTTTCCGGAAATTAAGTAAACCAACGTACAAGTAATTTTTATATAAATTTTCAGTGTGTGTAGTTGTCCCGAAATTACATAAAATTAATATATACATATTATATGGTATTATTCGTTTTTGGATATTATTTATTTGTGTATTTGTCTCGAATTTACACAAATTAATATATACATAAAATTAATTTTAATATACATATTCAGATTCTTTTTGTCTTTTATATGTATTCAATTTTTGGTATTATTCTTGTTTGTGCTTACGGTTTTTAAAATGTAGTTATTTTTGTATATTCATATAATTCGTTTTTAATGATTTATATTTCTATTACATAATTATATGAATCTGTTTAAAGAGGTTGCACTGAGTTATTATCTATACCATATCTGCTATAACGTAATGCATTAAGTTAACATTTATATCTGTTTATGTAGTGTACTTATAATATTTTACAATATACAATGTATATCGTTGTCATAATATCTTTGTATCTATTTATCAATGTAGATATACTATTTATCAAAATACATTATAATATCTGTTTAGGTTTACATGCCTAAACATGTATGATTTATGTATAATATGTTTATATATTACAATTTTTTATATATGTTTCCATTATGGATAGAATTAATGATATATAGTTATATAAATATATACTATCTTGTTCATAAAATAAAATTAATTATGTTAGTTTGTGTTATTATTCTAATTTTATATTTCTGTTTTTTAATATAGTTAGTAACTGAATAATACAAATTTGTAAAGAATATTAGGTTTTTACCTGTTTACTGTATTTTCAAATGTATTAGATTTTTACCTGTTTAGTGTATTTTCAAATTTATTTTATACCGTATCTGTTTTATAATATACTTCTATTGATTTTACAATGTTAGTGGTTCTGTTTAAACATGTTGGGATTTTTTGAATTTAAAAAAAAATATGAATTTTGTATCTGTTTATGTTTGTATATTAATAAATTTAAAAATATATGTATAGTTTGTTTATACGATGTAACAGTTTGAAAAATAATATTTTTTTAAAAATATCGGAATGCTTTTGATGATACACTTATGTCTATTTTAAAATGCAAATTTATTAGCTTACCTGGTAATATGTATCTGTTTAAAAGTGTATGTTTTTAGTATAAGTATTTTTTAAATATAATGTTTTACATGTTTGAATTTAAAAAATTATGCATTTGCATCAATTCATGCTAGGATACTAATATATCTTATATTATCTGCATAGTTTGTTCATACGATGTAACAGTTTGGAAAATAATGGTTTTTCAAAATACTGGAATGATTTGATGATATACTTATGTCTGTTTTAAAATTTACAGTTATTAGATTACATGGTATTATGTATCTGTTTAAAAGTGTATGTTTCTAGTTTAAGTATTTTTTAAATATTATGTTTTACATGTTTGAATTTAAAAATTTATGCATTTGCATCTGTTCATGCTAGGATACTAATATATCTTATATCATCTGTATATTTCGTTCATACGATGTAACAGTTCGGAAAATAAAGGTTTTTCAAAACACTGGAATGATTTGATGATATACTTATGTCTGTTTTAAAATTTACAGTTATTAAATTACATGGTATTATGTATCTGTTTAAAAGTGTATGTTTATAGTTTAAGTAGTTTTTAAATTTTATGTTTTACATGTTTGAATTTAAAAATTTATGCATTTACATCTGTTCATGCTAGGACACTTATATATCTTATATTATATGTATATTTTGTTCATACGATGTAACAGTTTGGAAAATAAAGGTTTTTCAAAATACTGGAATGATTTGATGATATACTTATGTCTGTTTTAAAATTTACAGTTATTAGCTTACATGGTATTATGTATCTGTTTAAAAGTGTAAGTTTTTAGTTTAAGTATTTTTTAAATATTATGTTTTGCATGTTTGAATTTAAAAATTTATGCATTTGCATCTGTTCATGCTAGGATACTGATATATCTTATATCATCTGTATATTTCGTTCATACGATGTAACAGTTTGGAAAATAATGGTTTTTAAAAATACTGGAATGATTTGATGATATACTTATGTTTGTTTTAAAATGTACAGTTATTAGCTTACATGGTATTATGTATCTGTTTCGTGTAGGTTTTTAGTTTAAGTATTTTTTTAATATTATGTTTTACATTTATGAATTTAAAAAATTATACATTTGCATCTGTTTATGTTTGTACATTAATAAATTTAATAATATATGTATAGTTTGTTTATTTAAAAGTTTTGAAAATACTATGATAACCACGAAATATTAGGAATTATGTTATTATTTTTTTTCCATGTTCACAGGTTTTATAACTTGAATTTAGAGATACAATTAATACATATTAAATTCGTTTTAATGGGATTTTATTGTGTGTAAACGATAAACTATCTTACACGTCTCCCTATGGTTAAATGTATTTGATTATTATTCAGTTACTAATATAATAAGCGTTGAAAGGTGCATTGATTTGTACTATATATAATTAACGTGCAGTTTTAATTAAATACTCGGTCATGGTAAATTATTATTTGCCTGGTTGTTAAATTGTTTGTAACCCTTGATTAACGGAAAATTTAATGTCGATATTGAAATTTTAAAACTTTTCAACATTCCATAATGTATACATGATTTTTTTACGTTAGAGTTTGTACATGGTAACAGTACATTTCCTTTTATGAAAAATATTTTAAAAACAAATACTATATACTCCATTTTTTATTTGTATATTAAATCAGTGTTTATTGTATATAATAAGTATTTTGTAGGTGTATCAACTTAAATAACTGTAAATATTATATTCCATTAATATAGACGAAATATACATATGAACCGAAAAAAAAGACAACTTTTTTGAATTTTGAAAATACTTAACTAAATTAACCTGTTGACTCCATCTCATAAGATTGAGGTTTACGTTAAATATAGTCGGGCTCTTTGTGTCCTTAAACATATCATTGAAATTATATCTGTTATATCCATACATTGTCTTCATTCCGGTAAACAGTTAGGCTGACATCTCTTTCACTTCACGTGTGTTTTTCTGCAAACTAGCTCGATCGTTTGATCATTTTACGGAAGGTAAAAAACATTATCATTCATTATCGACTTGATTAGGATATAGAAGAATTTTAATACAATCTTTGTTGATCCAATTTTAGATCATGTATATATAATTGTATTAATCACATTTATACATATATTAAATCATGCAGCATAATGGACGCAGTCAAGACTTCAGTTGCAAGATGTACATTTCGGTCAAACACCCTTGCCATGTACATAGAAGAACATTCATCGTTTCAACAACTACAAAATGACATCAAATCTCTGTTTGTCGAAATTGACTTGAGCGGTTGTTCAATCAGATATTCTTTAAACGGAGGTTCCAAATGCAACTTGAGTTCCGACCGAGACATGCACATGATGTTTGTGAGTCAAAGCATATCCAAGGCATGCTTCATTGACATCGAAGTTGCTGAACTTCAAAAAACTGTGAAATAAGCAAGTTACAATATTTATTAATCACACACACATTAAAACCGGTATACATAATTTGTTTAGTCAGTGTATCTGTTTTTGTTTTTCAAAAAAAATATATAGTAAATATCAAGATTCAAACACTGTGATATATCAAGAGCTGGCCAGTGTGGACATCATTAGTGTTCAGTTAACCAATAATTCACAATAAAGACAGAAGTAAGCATAAGTTTACTATAACAAACATCACCGAAAATTCCATGGTAGGAATTAGCAATTTCATACTTTATATTAATATAAAATACCTTAACAAGTTTTGCACTTACGATGCATATATTTCATTACATAAGATATCCAACGATGAAACAAGACTCACAAAATATAATTAATAAGAAGATATCTTACTTATTATAGTTTATTTAAAACTATGCTAATCGATGTAGATAAACAAAAATATTATTGTTGGTTCATCTTGGCATACTATGCGATATCTGGCATCATTTTAGTCGCACCACTTGTATGCAATTGCCCACCCTGTTGGTCCATATTCAACACACCTACCATTGATCCTGTAAAGACTCTTGCCACTTTTACCCTCATGTCTTTGATTACAATGCTCCTCAGAGTCGCATCCAGTTCCCTCCCAGCATAAATCTCCGTCATGTAATACATAACAGCTACAAGCGCAGTCAACGCTACAATGGCAGTGGTAATTGAATAAGTCATTAAAATAAGCGGCAGTTCATTTACAATAAACATTACCTGTCATTTGATTGATGCGGGCAATCTATTTTTGCTTCCAACGAAAAATCTACTGATGAGTCGGCCAACCATTTCAGAGAAGCATGCTTGATCTTAGTTAGTATCTGTGTTTGCTTTGATTTCCCATCACCCTTGGTTATGTAGTGCTCCCTTGTTCCTTCATCCAACATATTGGCAGCGTTTTCTTTCATTTCAAGAAAGAATCTTCGTATCTCAGAGTGCTACAAATGTAGAATATATTAGTATGACTGCAATTAGAGAAATAGTCTATAAACAGATACAAGAGATTGATGTTCTTATGGTCGCATTTGTTGTACACGTCTCCTTTCTTCCGTGGCTTAATCGGATTTATATGATACCACATGCCTTGTGCTTTGTCCAGATACATCACTGTGAAATGGTACTTAGTTTTGTGATGTAATGGAATTATTATATGCGTTGCTTTGTGAATGTTATCCAATATAGGATCAAGCAAGAACTTGTTGATGCCGATATCACGCCCCAAAAGCACGTATTGATGTATTTAATAATTGAAATAGTATAATATGTCACACATGATCAGTATTGTGAGAAAATTTAGCGTTGTTTAATAAAAAAATCGTCATATACTAATACAAGTAGCTACCCATGCAAATGTAGTTATAATGGTTGGTTCCAAGGTCGATCCTCTTTCAGATACTCCAATGTTACCAGAATCTTTGCATATGTGTCAATAACCTACAATAATATTAAGTTAATCATTATCATCTAGTTTAACTCTATACATATAATTTGAGTATTTATAAGATGTAGAATGTAATAATTTTGGGATTACATTGCTCGATAATGCTTTGTTGTCCAGTATGTCTTTAATAGAAAGCGAGACAATGTCTAATAATATAAGCTCGTACCTATAGATAATATGTTAATTTGTTAGATGGGTACCGTCTGTGCAGTAACAAATCAGATATGTACATGGACGATAGAACGTGAATTAGTATTTATGTATTTGTACCCGGGTGACTTGTCCTTCAAAATCTCCTGGAGTTTCATCCTGATTCTGACATCCAAATGCTTTGCAATAGCAGTTTTGTTGACATTAAGTTGTCTTGTAGATTTGCTAGTCTTTGATTTCTCGATATCACCCACAAAATCGTCAATATCTACAGGTGTTGATTTGTCACCCTGAGCAGGTATCTTTTGCGTTTCATTGCTCATTTTGTATGAATTTCTCGGCCTCCTAGATTTGTGGACATTAAGTGACACGCATTCACCCTTTCTCTTTCTGTTATTGGCGCCTCTGACCTCCACAGGTGGCGCAACCTTACCCCTTGGACCTCTCTCCATAATACCTCTGGCTATTGACCCCTGCTCTGGTTCCAACTTCGGAATAGGAACACTCGGTTCATTCTCCTTCAGCTCAGACTGCAGGGTTCGGTTGATTATAGTAAGCTCGTCATTAACTGTTTGGATCTCTATCAGTTTATTCATTAGCTTCTTGTTAAATGCCAAAATTTCATCAAACTCCTTCTTTTTTCTATCAAACATTGATTGTATGTATTCAGTATTACCAATTTCTCTATCCATTGCCCTCCGCCATCTTTCGGCTTCCTCCTCAAGTCTGTTGTTGCTGTCCACCAGACCTTGTATCTCCATGTCCTTCTCCGTCATCAAGTCATAATTTGTGTGTTGTAGAACATCTATTACGACCTTCAATTTTTCATTATCAATTTCAAGCTCATGCATCCTTTCATCCGTCTCAACCGTTGAACTTGAACTTGCCACATCCTTTTTGGCGGGTGTCTCTTGTGTTACATGCAAATCAAAGAAGGTACACTACTGTTATCAACTGGACCACTATCTGATTTACCTTTACTTCTCGTTTTCATAATATTGTGACAGTGTCTGTGACATCTACACCTGAGCACCTTTTCTCAAGCTCAGAAGCATTCGTCTGAGACTCGTCTAGCAAGCATAGAAGCATACCAACCCTTGTCTCGTTCCTCTCGAGATTGCCCTCGTTACTCTTCAGCTGAACTGCCAACTCATTGGCAGTATCTTCGAGCATATTGTATCTTGATCTGAGTTCAGCTATCTCTTTGTCTTTGTGCTTCACCTCTTTGATTGACTTCATGTAATTTTCATTCAAGTGCTCATGTGCAATCATTAATTTCTTAAATGAAGACAGGCCATTGTCGTCCCCGCCTTTCTTTGTTTGGTTCATGTCATCACTTCCTGCTGACAGCTTTGGTCGCACGGACGGTATAAAAACTTGACTTCCTAAATAATGCGATGATTCATATACTAGTGGCCTGTTTTGATCTACATATACATGCTCGCAACATGGTATGGTTGTTTTAATCGGCTCACTATCTGGACCGTACGTATTTCCTCCTGATGGATCCATTCTCTTTGTATCATCACTATAATTGTTGCCCTTAGATCCGCACTCAGGCCCGGACCGACGCACACTTGCATACACCGACAATACTTTAACATCAAACCCTCCGCCGAAATCTTTAGATTTGTCTGTGAAACTAGATTTCGATGTTTTTTGTGCCGAAACAGAGGCACCCACACTATATCGCAAAAAATCTACGTTGAAGAGTTCTGGACATCCTTCTGCGGGTGTGACATTGCCAGTTGATTGATTGTTATTTCCGACACTAGTTCCTACCTCACCATCATCAATTTTTGTTGCCAATCATTCCGGAAATCGTATGTCAATCCCTTTTGTTTTGCCATTACCTCTATCTCCGACTACAGGCATACTAGCCATTGACTTTGGCACTCTTGATCTTTTCCGAATTTTGATCTCGAGGTCAGTCGTGTTAGATACCTTCCTATTCTTCTCTAAATCAATTAAATATTTGTTGATTACCTATGAAATTGAATTACATAACATCCATGAGTCAAGATATTAGCTATATAGTGTAAATGTTTAAAAAATATTTTCTTATTGACAAATACCTTTATAGGTGGTATATCTGCACGCTGGAAAATTTTCTTTAGTTTTCGGATGTCCTACTTGACAAACAAAGGTTTATCTTCATCCTCTGCGTCATCTGGTTCGATGGTAGTTGTAACTTCACAAAACCAGTACTGTGAAACACCACATTTAAACATAGTCAGTTGGATGTAATGAAAATAATATCTAAATATTTTTTGTTTATGTGGATGGACGACTGACTTTTACTATGATAGACTCCATTAGCTATTCGTATATGGCTAACGCCCAATTATATTTATTCATTTCATCAATGCTGGACATTAGCTTTGCAATAAACCATGTAATAGCAGTTCCAGTATTTGGGAAAAAAATCGAGCTACACAATAAGATACAAATCAGCTATGTAACCCTGCCCACATCCCCTGGTGTGACCCTCTTCAGTCTGCTTACAATCTCGAGCTCTACTTTTGTTTTTTGTAGCTGTCCCCTATTCAAAGTAATTACAGCACTCACACCAGCATCCAGTGCTTGATTTCCAGAAATATCTATACGCTCGCCTAGACAAGGTACACCAAATATTTTCGTTATCCATGTAAGGGTCAACTTGACATGATTACCTCCAAATACAAATGTCCCAGTCTCAGTGTTATAGCACCTTATAATTCTTATTATATCCATGTCGGATTTTCGGTGCTTGTTTGTTGGAACTAAGCCCTGGTTGTACATATCAAATAGAGCGTAAAATGGAGTATTCATAATTGAGTTAACGTGCGATGCATTTAGCCCCCCTGCTTTGAATAACTCAAAAGAACGACCGAATAAAACCATGTTAGACCTGAATTGATCTGTTGTTACAATAGCAGAATCGCCATCAATTTGTACCTGTATCGATTAATTACATGATTGGTTGTCAAATATTCACACCTGTTACCATACTATATGATTATAATTCTTGACATATCATTCAAAAAGTAACTAAATCATACCATTACTGATGCACGACTGTTGCCTTTTACAACATTCCTACATCTCTTTTTTCCATTCGGTTCATCACTCTGTTCTTTCTCGCATAAATCCGATTGTCTCACACTATTTTTAAGATCTGGATCTACCTGCTGATTATATTAAAGTTTGTATGTACACATAAGACAGATACTGATTTTAATGGTAATTATGAAAATATGCGCAATATGTATATAATGAGATTACCCTGATTTTGTGATTATTTAACCGCGGACTTTTTCGCCTGTTCAGTAAGTTGCGATCAATATCCTGTGTCACATATCAAATATAAATATTAGAAACAAACAAATGACACAAACTAAATTGAAAAATGATATAGTATAATATATCCCTATTTAGTTAAACAGATACACCATTTGGTCATTTATTAAATCAGATATAATAAGAGTGGTAGAGTATCAATTTGCAAAATCAGCAAAAGAGATTATAAAGGGCCCCCGAATTTAATGTAGCTCAATAATACACAAATATAATTCAATCACTGATCCACTAATTAATAGATAAGAAACCCCTATGTTACTATAAATCATGATATTTACCTCATTTTCCACTCTTAAATTGGCACATAAAAAGTACAAATAGAAATCTGAAGGATATCACTTCACACTAAAACCTTATTGTGTAAAGCACATTTATACATACATATATAAAATATGTACATCTGTTTATAGCAAGCACATGTACATTAACTGTGCTTTTTAAAATATTCAAACACAAAATCCATAGTAATGCCTATTCAGATATATATGTACAATTATATCCAAAAACTCGATGGACTTTGAAGATTTCCTGTGATTATCGTATTTATCATATTTATCATATTTATTGACTAGTTACTCAATAATCTTTTTAAAACAGACACAGACAGTCTATATATTTAACGTTATTTTGATATATCACGAAACAAATATTGAAATTTAAATATCATGGCTAATCGGGGTGCTATAAACAGATGCAATTTACAAGTTATCATTTAATATTGTTTAATAGTTGATATAGTAAATCACGGTGATGTTGATTTCTCAATCAAATCAATACTTAAAATACTATAATCTGGGCAATGATAGATAATTAATATTTATATTTAATCACTTAAAAAAGTTTCCATACGCAACAAAAAGATTTACTTCTTAAAAAACATTAAAAAAAAACACAAACTCTAACCAAAGTTACCAAAATACGAACATCAAAACCTAAAAAATGTAGTCCACAAACTAAAATCAATCACATGCATAGGGATTTTCCGAAGAAGAGCTATGCGCATACCGATCGTCGCCCTCCTCATCGTACTCACGTCCATACCCACCATCATCATCATCTGATCCTGTTTAGGATGAATCGGAATCCAACCCCTCGTTCTCTTCCCTCCCAATGTCCTCCATGTCCTCAACCCATGGTTCCTTCTCTGTCTCACCATCTCCGGATGAATTATCATCATCATTGTCATCATCATCACCATCGTCTTCTTCGTTGTTCTCCTCCTCTTCCTCATCGTCCTCAGATCCAACATCTTCCCCATTACTGTTGTTCTTTTCGTCATCGCTGCAAGGCTTATCTTCCTCGTTCTTTTGGTATGTGGGTTCAGTGTCTGTTTCATCATTTATTGATCGACGCTTGCTCGGCTCCAAATCATCAGGCGCAGAGTTTATACGTTTAAGGGTGTTCTTGGGGCTAGCCATTGATTACAATTATCTTTAATGTGAACAGTTACTTTTTCCATAATAACTGTTTTCATCACATATATAATAATTGGATTGTGGAAGCCCATTGGAACAGTTGCATGCAAATTAATGAACGCCTCAGAATATGAGGAGACTTGCAAGTTGTGGTTTCCGGTGAAATATCACAAACATCCATTGGGATGTTAATGTATCTGTTCGTTGCACCCAATCAGGTAATCTCGAATTTATTATATAATACTAGATTCAAAATAGATATTAGCTGTAATCTTAAATGTTTAGCGTATCAGTTATTATAATTTTTCCTCTTAAACAGAATGTTACATTAAATATATATATATATATATATATCTGTTTTGATATAATGAAGTGATAAGAATTTATGATAATTCAACTTCTTATAATTTTATTATTTTCTAATAATTGTCATTTACCAGTTATATATTTTTAATGATAGTTCAAAGACATATGTATCATTTTAATTTTATTACACGAAATGTATATATAACAGGTGTAAAATATAAAAATATATTAAAAAATAATATTATCTCTTTTAAAGATAAAATTGTTTTATATTTATGGATAAAATTTTATCTCTTTTAAAGATAAGAGTGTATATATGTAGAGATAATGGGTTATAAGGTTTCGCTCCGTAATGTGTTGTAACTCTAAGGACGGATTCATGTTTAATAAAGAGAAGTAGTACTAATTTCATAATTTGGTTTTACAATAAGGACACTTTTCATAATATTAATTTATTTTAAGGAAAATGATAAATGTTGATGGACAAAACTACCCTACTATATCATTTATTCTAATTATACAAAAAAACATATTATTCTCTCTTACATACACATAGTTTAGAGAGAGAAAACAAAAAATAAGAGAAAAGAGAAGTTGTCTCACCACCACCACCACCACCACCACCACCTTACTCTCCGATCGTATCTCCGAGAGGATCATCGTTCTCATCATCATCATCATCATCATCTTCTTCTTCTTCTTCTTCTTCTAGATCTACAATAGTAAAACATATATAACTTTTGATCAAACCGTTGGATTTGGCTAATTTTTGGATATGTTGTTCGGAAGACAAAGTTACTATTATTGCGCGAAAAATTAAGACGATCAGAAGTCGTTTTGCTATCGAAATCGATCAATTTTGACAGCCCAGCGGGATTTGAAAAAAAAATGATTGTAACTCTTTTTTTTATTATTTTTTTACAAACCCTACGTCGATCCATATCTATATACATATAAATAAATTGAGTGGATGTTGATCTCATCAATTTTGTTGTTCTCTATTTTGTAATGGTTCTAAAATTATTTTAGCACCTTTTGATTTGTTGTTCAAGTGATGTTATCTTATGGTTGTTGTTCAGAAGGTGCTAAATGCATTTAGCACCTTCTGGTTGTTGTCTAGATGGTGTTAAATGCATGTAGCACCCTTTGGTTACTGTCCAGATGGTGCTAAATACATTTAGCACCTTCTGGTTGTGGTGCTTAATGTATTTAGCACCTTCTGGTTGCTGTCCAGAGGGTGCTAAATGCATTTAGCACCTTCTGGTTGCTCTCTAGAGGGTGCTAAATGCATTTAGTACCTTTTGGTTGTGGCGCTAAATGCATTTAGCACCTTATTGTTGCTGTCTAGCGGGTGCTAAATACATTTTGCACCCTCTGGTTGCTGTCCAGGGGGTGCTAAATGCATTTAGCACCCTCTGGTTGCTGTCCAGCTGGTGCTAAATGCATTTAGCACCCTCTGATTGCTGTCCAGCGGGTGCTAAATGCATTTAGCACCTTCTGGTACTTTTTGGTTGTAGTGCTAAATGCATTTAGCACCCTTTGGTTGCTGTGCAGGGGGTGCTAAATGCATTTAGCACCCTCTGGTTGCTGTTGGTGTTATAATGAGACGATATTATAAGAAAGGGGTATTAGTGTCTTTTTTGTATAGTGTCCTTAATTTACATAGCTAATTTTTAAATGTCCTTTATAATTATATTATTATTATAATGAGCCCTTATACCTAATTGCCTCATATATGTATACTCGTATATAATTGTTTAGATTAATTAAATCTATTGAAAAATATAAAACAGCTAGAATGTTTAATTTGAGATTTCATATTTATGGAAATAAAACTAATTTAAAGTTTCCTTGTTTAACACACAGGGGTACTATAGTCTTAGTGTAACAATTCTATTTATTGCGCATTATACAATTAAGGTAAGAAGGACCTCATACTAATACATAGATATACCTTGTCCTTACTACTAATTAAGTATGAAAAGAGGGGGGTAATACTAAATGCCCCTATATTTTATTAGAATAGTGTACAATTTTAAAAGTATATGGCATATTTTCTCAAATCAGTACTATGCTTTGGCAATAAGTTTATATAATGTTATCTTAATTTACCTATTTTACAATGATGTTGTATGGGAAATTCTTGACTTGTTTGGTGAAAAAATAAACCTAAATAATAAGTTGAGGTAGTTATTTGGAGAAAAATATCACTTCTTACCTGTATTCAAACTGAACCTATTCCTTGAGTTATTTAAATTGTGTTTGTGATAGTCGACAATGAGTGAAAATCATTTGTGTGATTCAGTTTTAATGGGAGAGTTTGTCACAACTTACATATTTCACATAAGTAATGTAATGAAGGAAATTTTTGGTTTATACCTGAGTTCAATAAATTTTAATAATAATTTGAGGCACCGATTTTGAGAATATTATAAAATGTTTGTTTGGTATTCAAATAAATTTACTTGTTGAATTGTTTGACTTAAAATTTCATTAAAACTAACTATTATAAGATTTTTCTAAATGCAAAATTTTAATAAATCCGCGCATATTTCGAGAATTTACAACCTATCAATGCATCCATCATGAATAATTAGTTAATAAAACTGATAAATATCTTATTGCTTACACCGAATAGTCATCCTCCGATATTAGATGATAAAAATGGATTAGGGCAAAGTTGGTTTATCAGCAATTCAGTGTTACCTATTCAGATTCAGAGGTAAAAATGCATCTACATAATTCAGACCTAAAATCATTTTTTTAACTCTCAAAATTTAGTTAAACAAACCGATTGTAATTCATTTAAAGTTCTAGAAATTAGGTAAAAGGTATTGTGAGACAATATTTTTCGCAAAAAAATCAACGAATAATATTTTTTATAAATAAGGGTCTAGATATTATTATCATTTTGAAATAAGGGCTTGTTTACCAATTGCGTTTTAAAATAAGGGCTTTGATTAAGTGCAAACTTAACTTTGCATAAAATTGTGTTTTGTGCAAACTTAACTTTGTAATAAAAAAATTTAATGCAAATTTATTTTGCATAATGTGTTTATATTTTTTTAATAGCTTTTTGGGCACGTATATTCTTATTATTTCATTCATAAAACTTTAAAATAACATTAAATAAACACAAATACATAGTAATGTTTTAGAAAATAAGAAGTGTATACTTAACTTTGCAAAACTCCGAAAATATTATTTTGTGCATTTGATTAATGAATAGGTTTTGAATATGTAATTTATTAAAATTATTCTAAAGCACTGTCAATTAAACACTTATTTATAATAATATGCTAAAAAACATGTAGGGCAAACTTAATTTTGCATGATTTCATAAAAAAAATACAATTTAAAAATTTACTGCAAAATTAACTTTACACTCCTTTTAAAGTTTGATCAAGTATAGGCCCTTAATTTATAAATATATTATTTCCTGATTTTTTTATTAAAAAACTTTTTTAAATAATCCCTATTTGAACTATTGAACTGTGACAAACTATTTTATCACCGGACAAATTGTGAACCAGTTGAGGTAAAGTTCCGTAAGGGACCGCAGTTTTTGGTACGAGAAACTGTTAGCCATCAACCTCTTTGATCTCTTTCTGGCATTCAATTAATAAAGGAATATGTTAACTTTTATTTTTATTTTTCAGTTTAGGTAGATCTCTAGTTCAGGAAGAGATAATGGAAGATTTGAACCCTAACCCTTAAATTTATAACATTGCATGTTTTACAACGTTGGATCATTATATGGATCTAGCAAAAAATTATAGTTACAAGCAAATTCGTAAAGTATTTACTGTCACAGAAAACTTATAAAGTTTTTTTTGTACGCTAAGAAAGACCATGTCGCATTTTATTATTTTATATTTCCTTTCTTTTTTTAGTTCAACAGTCAGGGGGGTTACCGGACCAACTTGTGCGCATCTTGAATAAAATCTCTCACCAGTCCAATCAAAGATACGTAATTCACACTGGGACCGGAGATTCACGAGGTGTCACTAAAGAATTGTCTACGCAAAGAACGGAACTTTAACTTTTTACCTCATAGGAGGCATCAAGTCCAACTGGAGAAGATTTAGGTTAAGAAATGTGATTCAGATCCCCCTTTCCATTGATAATGGTGAGTTGGCAACTTACTACTAGCTATAGCTGAGTCACAAACACATCACATCCCAAATAAAAAATCATTTGAGCCCACCACTAGAAATGCTGCAGAAATGTCACAATTACACAAACCTGTCACCAACCTCTTTAATAACTGTACCCTGATCCAAATGAAATATTGAAATATCTCAACAATCAACAACAAACACCAAATCAATAATGAAGCAATAAAATGAAAGGAAAATGCCATTGCGAAAGCTAAAGTGGCCAATCAAATATTGTGCAAAGTATATTTACATTATGCTGTATGCGTGATATATTGTTCGGGCAGAGGTCATATATGCTTTCATAATAAAACTACTCTAAAAGGAATTGTAGTGGATGACAGTCTACCAACCGGGTGTCCCAGGTTTTGAAGCCATAATCCGATCTTGAACCTCATTCTTCAACGTATCTCTCTTATGTAGTGCCCTCAATTCATCGACCACAAAAGGCATATTTGGCAACAAAACTAACAGGGTAGAGAAAAAGGAAAAACTGGCAATCAAATTTGTATGTTCTAACGGATATCACAGCATTATGTTCACCAAAGCGTCGAACCAGCATCCACATCCACACCTGCACAGAAATATTTAAGGCATTTTTTGTGATTGACTGCTAATTTTTAAATGCATTAAAAGACTAGCTACAACAAAAGCTGAACAAAGAATCTAAAAATACGTGGTACTTTCAAAGATCCAATCAAGGGCGGAATTGGGCCTACAGAGGAGGCTCCAGATCACCCACAACAAAAAAGACACTATAGGTTACAGATTAGGTAAATATTTAACCTATCCCAGTCCACTTCAGTCCACCCCTATGTTGAATCCTGGGTATTTACTCTTTTATTTGAAGGGCTATAAATGATAAATTCATTCAAGTACTTCTAAGTCAAGTCCAAGAAGTGTAGAATCAAGATGGAAAATAGTAAGTCTAAGATATGGTGGTTGAACCCTTCAATAGGTATTTAATCCATGGTTTCCACACCCAGATGGCTAAAAAAAGTATCTAAAAATACGTAGTACTTTCAAAGATCCAATCAAGGGCGGAATTGGGCCTACAGAGGAGGCTCCAGATCACCCACAACAAAAAAGACACTATAAGTTATAGATTAGGTAAATATTTAACCCATCCCGGTCCACTTCAGTCCACCCCTATGTTGAATCCTGGGTATTTACTCTTTTATTTGAAGGGGTATAAATGATAAATTCATTCAAGTACTTCTAAGTCAAGTCCAAGAAGTGTAGAATCAAGATGGAAAATAGTAAGTCTAAGATATGGTGGTTGAACCCTTTAATAGGTATTTAATCCATGGTTTCCACACCCAGATGGCACATTACCAATAGTTTATGGAATATATCTACATTGTTAAAAAGACATCAAAATCCATTTCAACTAAGAATAAAAATATGCTATTTAAATTAGACAGATTTCTGTTCAGTTTCACAGATGTATGTCTTTATATTTGGAGAAATTATGGAAAAAAATATGCTATTTAAACTATACAGATTTCGGTTAAGCTTCAGTGATACTTGTCTTTCCACTTGGAAAATTACAGGTTATAGGGAAAGGAATTGACTGCCGTGGAATTGTTTTACCAAAACAAAATTCCATGGAGAGCAGAAATTCCTTGGGAAAGAATGAAACTTATGGGGGCATGCCCGTGTGGTTTCTAGATTCCATGGGAAAGGGAAAGATTAGGCTAAAACAAGTTGTAACATGGATATTGATTCCATGAAAAATTAAGGCAAATCAAATACCATTAAAGACGGAAAGCAGGAAATTTCCATGCGGAAAAAGAATTTAGGAGGTGTGCTGGTATGGTTCAAGATTCCATAAGAAAGGGAACGATTAGGCTTAAACAAGTTGTGCCATGAACTATGAAGCACAGACACAAAAGGGGACATGCAATTTTTCCAAAAACATAGGACACGACACATGGAGGAACACGTTCTTAATTTTATATATATATGCAATAAACATTATAGATATTTAAGAATTTAATAAAATGAAACTAGATTGCACTAATAATCCAAATAACCAAAGTGGCTTAGTTATATCATCCTCAACTAGTGATGCAGAAGCACCAACTGTTCATTTTCAAAATTAATTTATTTATACATATATGTGTAGAGAGAAATAGAACAGTAGTAATATCAATTCAAGAAGATGTGTATAGATTTATTTATACATACATGTGCATACATAGAGGGAAAGGGAGGGGAGGGGGGGAGAGAGAGAGTAGCATACATTTTTACCAGAGAGAAGAGTAGAAGACGATGGGGAAGTTGGGGATTAGGGTTTTACGGGAGATATGAGATTTGTATTTGACTTCTGCTATTATTAAGTTCGTCTATTATTGTTTGAACCCTCAATACTTTTTGTTATTTCAGATTTGACCCATTTTTAGGTTTTAATGTTTAAAATACCTCCCAACGTGTCGGGTTCTACGGGATTAAAAAATAATAATAAAATAAACGCCACTCCCCGACTTTTGTGTCGGCCAAGTGTCGGAGCGTGTCGAGGTATCGGACACGTGTTGGGCCCAACACATGGCCTCAAAGAGAGTGCCCGTACTTCATAGGCCTTGAATATTAAAACCTTGAAAAATTAATGCAAACCAAATACAGCTGAATATGGAAAACAAGGAATATTGAGCAACTTCCATATTATGAAGCATAGACACGACGCGTGGGGGGATACATTCTTAATTAATTATATATGTAATAAACATTATAGATATTTAAGAATATAATAAAATGAAACTAGATTGCATTAATAATCCAAATAACCTAAGTGACTTAGTTACATCATCCTCAACTGATGATGCGAAAGCTCCAACTATTCATTTTTTACATTGATTTATTTATACATACATGTGTAGAGAGAGATAGAAGTAGTAATATCAATTCAAGATGTGTATAGATTTATTTATACATACATGTGTATATGTAGAGGGGGAGGGGGAGGGAGAGCGGGAGAGAGAGAATGAGAGTAGTGTACCTTTTTCCGGAAGAGACAAGTCAAAGAAAATAGGGAAGTTGGGGGCTAGGGTTTTACGAGAGAGATGAGATTTGTATTTCACTACTTCTATTATGAAGTTCTTATATTATTGTTTGAACCCTCAATATTTTTTATTATTTCAGATTTGACCCATTTTTAGGTTTCAATGTTTAAAAAAAACGTGTCAGCCATGTGTCGGGATTAAAAAATAATAATAAAATAAACGACACTCCCCAACTTGCGTGTCGGACACATGTTGGTCTCAAAGAGAGTGTCCGTGCTTCATAGCTTCCATAAAAGAAGTCCAATCACAAACTCCATAAGTGTTTTAGACCCTCAAAGTCAGCTTCAACCCAATAGCAGAGATCAACTACATCTGCTAATAAAATAAATTTAATATCAAATGAAACAGGACAAGTGAATGTCAAGGATCAAATTCAAATACCGTATGGAAAATTAGCCAGTGTTTGTCGGCTCTCTCTTGCTTGACGAAATTTCTGTCTGAAAATGCACCCTCCAGAGCAAAATCAACAACGGATTCAATTGCCAGTTTCATTTCTTACTGATTGGTATATGGTTCCATTTCTTCCCTTTGAGCATATGCATACAATTTCTCATTAAAAAGGACTTGTGGATCCTTAGTGATCAACTCGCCATCTTCCCCATATCCATCTCTCAAGAAAACAACCCAATTCATCTCTGTGCCAGCCAAATAAAAAGTCCGAGGCTGCTTCAAAAGCATCTGATAGGTATGCTTTGTTAGACTGAACTCCTCCTTGAACTCTACTATATGATGTATTGAAGCCCTCTTCTCCAGTGTCAAGTTCAATAACTCATGAATTAACCCGACTCTGTATTTCTCTGCCTCCAATGTCCATAAATCCAACTTCGTACCATCGGAGTAGGGTGAGACCAAGGGAAGTGTGTTCAACAAATTCAATTTCCTCTCATCATCTTCATCCAAATCCAATGACTTCCCGTGTTTCAACGGAAACTTAAATGCCTTCTTGACTCGATCTTCATCGACCATAAACTCTCTCTCGAGTGCGCTCACCGCTAATAACGGGTCCCAGTTCACAAGCTCGAGTACTCTCTTCCCATCCTCCTCAAGCACAACGTTGAAATAGTTTGGGTACTTAGAAATCCGGTCCCTAAAATCTTCAGGAATACCAAACAATAACCTACAATGATAAATTTTACTTAATGGGATTCTTTTTTTCGCCGACATCATTAACAATTTTCTAACAACATTAACTCTCTCCTTTTCCATTTTGTCCATGATGGTTCGCTCTTCATCTAGCATTGACTCCATTAAGTCAGTGAATCCAAACCACATTTTTCCGTCGGTGTGGCGGTAGGTTTGAAAAATGAGCGGGTGGCGTTGGATGGAGCGAAGGACTTTCCGGCCACGGGGGAAGCCGAGCTCTCGATGGAGCTTGCCGGCATCGTCGAGGCGAAGGACGCGGTCGGGTTGCTTGGAGAGGAATTCTTTGGTTCGGGTAAGGAACCGGAAGTGGGCATCGCGTTTTACAATGTTTTCAAAGTGGGTGATGAGGTTGGCTTCGTGTTGAACAAGCTTGGTTCTTGGACTGTCCTTTTTCTTGTTTTTATTCTTTTGTTTCTTGGGGGTTTTGGTGATGAGGAATGAGGTGGAGAAGTGAGATGTGAAGAGAGCGATGTAAGAAGGTTCGGGGTTATGATTTGGGAGGTGAGTGATAGCGGAGGTGAATAGGGTTGTTTGTAGGCGTGAGAGTTTGCTTTTGGTGGAGGAAAAGAGGAAGTGATAAGCCATTAAGATTTTTGTTTGTGTTCCTTGATTCAAATGGGAAACAGTTTCTCTTGGTTATTTAATAGACCACTATAAGATGGGGACCGAACAAAAAGGTTTTATATCCTGCAAGAACAAACAGTGCTGAAAGATGAAACAAAGTCAATAAACTAAATTAGGAATCTGATACACAAGACTAAAGCAATGAATTAAGGGAGCTCTAAAATCAAAACAACGCAAAAGAGACTGACTGTCCTTTAAATGTTCCGCAACCTTTTGGGTGCGTTTGGCGCGCCGGATAAAGAGGTAAGATAGGATAGGATAAAGGCCGGATATGATAAGAGTCGGAATTAGTCGAATAGGAATTATGTGAGATGGGATAGCAAAGGAATCAGTCGGATAAGGATTAAGCGGGATCGGACAAGATAAGGATTAGTCGAATAAAGATTTAATAAACTTTGCATTTGATGGAGTTCCGGATAACAAGTCCAAATATTATATAATACAACTTGCTTTTCTTTTAAAAATATCTGCAATTTTAATTGTTGTGCATAATATTTTTTTTAACTAATGCGATTCTTCTATTTATAAATAAGTTTCATAAAAAACTCTTTCGGGAGAAAAGTTCTATATCACGTACAATATTTACGAACTAGGCATTAAGTACAATTTCAAATTCTAATGTTACCCTTTTTTCTAAAATTAAAGTTTCTTATAAATATTTTCATTTAATAAAAAAATAAATAAAAATGCCACATTATAAAAGAAATGAATTTTATTAGTTGAGTTACTGTAATTTTGAGTGGCTGAAAATTTTCATTAATAAATTTGATTATCTAAAAAGTGTAAAGAAAAAGATTAAAAAAGGCTTAATTAAAAATTAATTTTTATATTCATTTTGTTATCCGGCAATCATAGGATAAAATAATACCACCTATAGGGGTGGTATATATTTATCTGGTTCTAAAGGGATAAAATGATAATTAATCCCAAATGCAATCCAGTTCCGTGTTGGGCCAAACGTGGGATGGGATTAAAATATCCTATCCACCCTTGCGCCAAACACATGACAGGATTTATTTATCCTATCCTTTCCGACAACAAACACCTGATAGGATTAATTAATCCTATCATACTTCTAATCCCGCGCGACCAACACACCCTTTGTGAATTGTTTATCTACAGCAATGAGGCCACCTTTTTCATGGAAAATGGAATCTAAATTTTCTTCTCCCCACCACCACCAAAGGAGGAAAAAAAAATTCCATGGAAAACATTCTGAGAAGTTGGCTATCATTTCACGCAATCCTTGCATTTTCCTATCTTGGTGTTTGATTGACACCAAAAAGAAAGATCAATCAAAGCACCTTCAATGATATTTCACATTGAAACAAATTGCTAGTTATTCAATTGCCTTGAATTCAATTCATTTCTAGCAAGTTTGCATGCTCGCAATCAAACCTAACCATATTGAAATCAAGATATTTTGGACAAAATTGTGCAGATTGAGCTCCAACTGCAAACCCCATCAAAGACGGAGACATTCCCTTGTGATAATGCACTATCTGTAATTATATGTTGCAGCCTTCTAAATTATAAATATTCTACAATGAACCAGACCTGGTATTGCAGAAATCTAAATTCTAGGTGAGAAACATAGGGCAAGTACTATGATAGCTCCCACAAAATTATGCCCTCAACCATTTCCTTCTTCGAACAATTCAAAAAAGTAATTATTATAGATATATGCAACCCACTCAGTGTTTTCAAAGGCGTTCTGAGGTGCGCATCGGGATACGCATCAATGCACCTTGAGAGAAAAACGCATCAAAGGGAACAGCGTTTTGCACACTATGCGCACGCATTTTGAGGCTTACGCCTTATTGCTGAGGCCTGAGAGGCGCGCGCCTTTTACGCCTTTTGGCTGAGGATTAAGCTTTTTGTGCATTTTTTTTATAAACCCTAAAAGATTAAACACTCCGTCTAAAAGATCCAAACTCAAAACAGAGAGAGAGGAGAGGAAGAAAGATTGAACAAAGACTAACAAGTAACAACTACAACGAGAAACCGAGCAACACATACCAAATTTCAAGCAGTAGATTGTAGATGGAATCATCGATTTGAGATGAAATCCCTTTGCGGTCCTCGATTAAGGCTTAATGTGGGTTTGATTGTGTTGGATAGAGCATGATTTGGGTTTCGAGAGAGAAATTGTTTGATTTTTACGGAGAGAGAGAGCGAGAGAGAGGGAACGAAGAGAGAGAGCTGAGTGTTTGGATTCTATCAAGGGGAGAGGTTTTAATTTTGATAAATTACAACATACCCTTTAAGTTATTTAATTTAACACTTTACCCCTTGAACTAAAAAATATGATATTAAAGAAAATTATTTTTATGACTAATAATTATTTCTCTGTTTTTTTTAATATAAAAATCCTTTGCGCGAAAGGCTTATACCTCATCGCATTGAAGCTTACGCCTTGCCTCTAAACAAGCAAACGCCTAAGCCCTCATCGCATTGAGGCTTACACCTCGCCTCTAAACAAGCAAATGCCTAAGCTTATGCCTTCGTCTTTTAAAACACTGAACCCACTGGGTATCGGCAAGGCAATATACGGGGAAAATAACCTTAACCACGTAACACTGTTAATAGTTCTGCAGATATTCTTAGAATATATAATAGTGAACAAAAGAAATGGCCCCCATAAAATCAAAGGGATTGTATTCTTAAATATGGGTTTCTTAGGTTGGAGTCACCTTCTTTTGCCAATTGAAAACTTTGTGGAAATAAATATTAACTTCAAAATAATTCAAACTTTGCCTCTTTAAATTGTAAGAGCATTGTAAGAGCATCCACAATGGGAAACTTAGTGGTAAGATAGTTACTTGGGTGTTCAAATATTGGTATGGTCGTGGTATGATAAAAAAGAGAGATAAATAGTATTTGAAGAGAGAATAAAAGGAGGAGAGAAAGAGCTCAAACACTGAACAGTTCGGCGTTCAAAGATTAAATTCTAAACAGTTTTTAGCGTATGACAAGAAACTTTGCCAAACTCAACTTTATCATATACCTATTACGGAACAATATTTTATCATACATATACTAACCATTGAGGATGCACTAATGATACCAGTTATAACTTGTATCATACAACATTACAAAATGAGAGAGAGAGTGAGGAAACACTCCATTTGTTTTTATCTCTTACTGCTGAATCTTAATGCTGAATGAAAGACTATTCAGGATTAAGTGGTAGAACTGATGTTCGTTTTCTCTCCTCTTAAGGCTCCGCTCAATAACAAGTTGGAAAATGATAACCAAAACAATTGAGTTTTTAGAAAATTAGTTGAGTAATGTGGTGAGATGCTCTCTCATGCTCATTTTTATGAGTAGATATCCTTCATCATTCTTTATTTCTTGCATAAAACTTTTTGTTTTACTCCCTAAGGAATTTTATTCCATGAAAAAAAGCTGAAAAAGTAAGAGAAAGTCTCACCACATCATTCAACTCATTTTACAACTTATAATGTAATCAATTGTTTTTGCTATCATTTTCAATTTTGTTATCAAACAGAGCCTTAATGCTTAATTGGATCAAAATTTAGCATTTGGTATTAAGAGGCAAGTCTGTGCCAAATGCTTAATTTTATTTTATTTCAATGGTGCTCCTATTCTTTTTTTAATAAGGATAAAATTATAAAATATCATGTATTCAGCAGTTAGAGCCAAATAAAATCACACATATTTAAGAGGTTCCATTCACATTAGGCATTCAACGTTGAAATGCTAATAAGCAAACGGACCCCAAGTTCCTCTTAATTCACTTCAAGCTGTCGATTGAAAACTTTCTGGTAATCTTTATTTACTATCAACAAACGTAAGTGATTGTGATGCTAAAAAAATCAATAAAAAAATAGCTAATTTCTGCGACTGACTTCATGCAGGCATCTTATGAAGTATAAATTACTAAGTTACCTGAAGCACCCCAATAAGTTGTGCGATGTCTTGCTTCTTGTCCAAATTTTTGCGGCTATAAGCCCTAATTTCTTCAATTCTTGTCAACTGAGTGAGGAAGGCCCTTCGAGAAAAAAACCATGGCTCGATTAACAATGGGGAGATTGAGAGAACAATAAAAGAGGACGACGGAACAAAATAATTGGAGAAATTACTGTTTATATAACCGGAAAATGAACTGAATTTGCGTGTATGCCCATCTCTCGAAGGCACCGAGAGAGAAATTAGGGCTTTGCAGGAAAAAATATTTTTTTGGGACTTGCAACATTTACTTAAGTTAATTTAAATGTTTTGATACAAATTAAGGTGGTGTTTATTTTTACTTCTTAATATTGAATGAAAGTCTATTTAGCATTAAGAAGGATAATTTGTGTTTATTTTCTTACCACTTAATATTGAATTAGATTAAAATTCAGCATTAAGTATTAAGAAGCAATTCATACGCTGATTGTTTAATTTAACTTTAATGAAATTTTATTTTATTAGTACTCGTATTCTTTTGAGTCATTAAACAAATTTATAAAACACTAATAAGAGTAAAATTATAACATACCATATATTCAGTAATAAGAGAGAAATATAGTACAAACCAAGAGAGAAATATAGTACAAACTAAGAGAGAAATAACAATAGTCCTTCAAAAACAATTTGTGCTAGAGAAACATATAAAGTTGTTCATAAGGGTCCCATATTTGGGAGTGGATCCTTATAGAATCATAGTCGGTGTATCCTGAAGGGAAGATGCCACAAAACCTATTTGCATCAGGATATTATCTTACAGGGGCGAAATCTTCTTTTAAGGACAGTGCATAGCACGCCTCAACTATTTAAATTTGTTTTTTTGCCTGCATCTAATTTCATTTCAAATTTCTCTAACAATCTTAAGAGAAGATTATGGATGCCGCTTTAGTTGTTGCTCCTTCGTTGCCAGACACGTCCAAAATTAATCGTTTCGATGGATTTCACTTTCGACGATAGCAAGAAAAGATATACTTAATGTTGGATGTGCTAAACCTTGCTCAATATCTCATTCAACTGGAGCCTCAAGAAGGTGCTAAACCTTGCTCAATATCTCATTCAACTGGAGCCTCAAGAAGGTTCAGAAAATTATAATGTAACTATATAGAATTGGAAAAAGGGCAACAAGATTAAGTAGATATACTCAATATCCTAATAAGGAACACTGGAATGCACTAGAAAGAGTAGCCAAGTACTTAAAAGGCACCATTGATTATGGATTAAAATTTGGAAGATCTCCGCTAGTGTTGGAAGGATATTGTGATGCTAATTGGATATCCAATTAAGATGATATGAAATCCACTAGTGGTTATGTGTTTACTTTTAGTGGAGGTGCAGTGTCTTGGAAATCTTTTAAACAAACATGTATAGCTCGTTCTACTATGGAGTCCGAGCTAATTGCCTTAGAGAAGGCTTGTACTGAGGCCGAATGGCTTAAAAATCTCTTAGTAGATTTTCCCATTGGTACTAAACTGCTTACTTCAGTATATATTCATTGCGATTGTCAAGTTACAATAGTAAAAGCTAAAAATAAGATATACAATGGGAAGAACAGACATATACATCTGAGACATAATATAATAAAGTAGCTGCTTGAATCTGGAGTTGTATCTTTAGATTATGTGAAGTCAGAGTTGAATTTGGCCGATCCTCTGACAAAGCCACTTAATAGGCGAAAAGTGGTTAATACATCGATGGGGATGGGATTTATGCCTAGAACATAGGACGAGAGTGATAGTAACCCCACCTATGTGATTGGAGATCCCATGAAGTAGGTTCATAAGGGTAAAAACAAGTCACTTGTTGTTCTGAGAGCACTATCGACATTATTATCTGAGAAATCCCTCCCTATGGCGAGATAATGCTTTTTGCAAGTGAAGAAAGTTGAGACTTTGCTCTTAATGGATTTCATAGCCCCAAATCATTTGAGGTGGTGTGTAGAACTGCAGTACACATTTGATGGAAGTTCACCTATATGAGTGTAGAATTTGGCCGGTTCCTATGAGGAATTATGCATGTCCTCTAAAGCACTCATGAAAATTAGGATAAGTGCATGGCCAAAATGCACAAAACCACGGACCAGCAATATATATAAAGGGTATAGTGTGGGTCTTAAGTCCTCTATTACATACAAAGGTTCATTAGTTCATAGAGGCTTAGTTTCACCAAGTTCCTGTGAAATAAGACTTATAACCCTACAACTGGTTCATAGCTCAAAAGGCACAAGTTCTGATGCACTGTATTCTTGCGTTCATCTGGCATAATTTGTAAACACCAATTTTGTCTTTTTAAATAGTAGGAGATTGTTGTATATTTTATGTATATTTCAAAATATAAAATTAATTGTATCTAGAAGTTTCGACGCAAATCTCTACATGAAGTTTCTATAAGATTGTATTCAAATTCGATTTGTATTCTTTCATTCAAAAGTTTATCTTGAAGCTTATCTTGAAACTTCTACATAATTGAATTTTTCAAAATTAATTAAGAATTTGCATCTACCTCCTTAGCACACTTATAAATAGAAAGAGGTACTTTGTTATGGATAATAAAAAAAAAAAAAAAAAAGAGAAAAGTAGAAAAGTAGAGTACAAACCAAAAGATAAATAACAACAATCCTTCCAAAACAACTTTATACCAAAGAAACATATAAAGCTGTCTATAAGGGTTCTATATTTGGAAGTGCACCCTTATAGAACCATAGTTGTTGTATTATGGAAGGAAGACGCCACAAAACCTGTTTGCATCAAGATATTATCTTACAGGGACAAAATCTTCTCTTAAAGATAGTGTCTAACACACCTTGACTATTTAAATTTGTTTTTTGCTCGCATCCAATTTCATTAAAATTCTCCAACAGTTACTCCAACAGTTATAACTCTTAAGTTCTCACTAAGATGGTTAATACAAGTTGTAGTTAAGTTAATTGAACTCATATATAAGTCAAAACAACCTCACCACCAACACATAATTTATGCAGATATACATAATAATGGTGATAAATTTTGAGTCACAACCAATACCACATGATTTAATTAATAGGGGTGCTGTGGTTGGGCCAGTGATCGCAAACAAGCAAGAAGGGTTATATTGTAAGTCACCGATAAGGATTATCGCTCTCCAAGCCAAGTGGTTAATAATACACGTAAGTATAATGATATTATACTTCTATTATTTTAAGACATAATTACTGTATCAAATCACATAATATAAACAAGTTTTGTTGTCAATCATTAATAAAGTTAAACTAGTTTAATCTTAAATATGATAATTCAACTTAGTTGGGAATAGAAAAATGCGAGTTCTGAGCTACATAGGCAAAGACAACAAAGAAGAACCAATGAATAAATAAATAATAAGCTCCACAAGCATTCCATATAACCATAAACAATTAACACTAGCTTGTTTTGTAACCAATCACAATCTTTCTTCATGTGGTTGTATATAGTTTATAAAATGAGACATATCCATGTAATTGTATATTCTTTTTTGTAATTCTCTCACTCCTCCCTGTGCCTCAATTTCTGTAATTACATACATTTCCCTTTTTACACCTTACGGCTCCATAGGGTTTCTTTGCTTCAGCTTTCTGTCCAAAACTTTTTCTAGTTCCACTTTTAGACCACGGAACTTAACGATAATTGAATTTAGATCCACAAAACAAATGTGAATATTATATCTATCATCAATCTTTGCGCATATTGGTAAAACTAGCTTGCTGGTCTTTTGAATAAGGGTTTTTGGCAAATGAGGAGCCTATCGTCGCCGTTACTCTCTATCTCCACAACTCGCGCGTCCCATTTTAGCCGAGTTGCAAGGGCTCTTGCTGATTCGATGAGAGTGGCAGTATCTCGTAATATCACCCACCCCTGCACCAAACACCACCTGTTTTAGTCACTCATAGATGAATAGAGAAAATCGTGTTCAAATTTTAGAATCAATCTAGATTTTATATCTAACAAAAGGAGTTTTAATTAATAAATACTTTATATAGGTCCCGTGGACATGATGCGGTGGACCCCACAATCGTGAGGAGGCTGTTTGTTTCCGGGCCAAATCTGCAAATACCATAACTCTAGGGTTCTACCATGTCCTCTCGGTCCAGCCCACTAAGGCATTGTTCACTTTGGGCTCAAGCCTACACAGCTTTGCTTTTATCTCCACAAGGTCCCTCACTAGGAAGGGTTTAGTGGCCGCACATATACAACACATTGTCAGGGACCACTGAGCCGGTGTAGAATGAACACCTATAGTGTGTAATTTACCAGCATCCACGGCAGCCATGCCAAGCACATACAACAGCCCGCCCATTACAGTGATGCAGCGCACAACTATAGGAGGTGATAGGGGAGGAATTTAGGATTTAATTTTTTTCTCCTTTGGTTGATTTGATAATATTTTCCTATATTTAGTATTTCCTTTTGCAAGTTAGGTTCTATGCTTAACAAGGACGTCTTTTATCACAACTAAAGCCTGCTGGATCTCACTCTATTCAATTATTCTATCTCATGTCCCGAGTATTAGTTTGGTCTCAAGGAGTGTGTACTTTGTGTGGAATTATGTTTCGGCAAATCAATTTACATCAATACCTATTTTAATTACAAGGATAAATGAATGGATGGCTGTCAAATGACGATCACTGAAAGAATAAATATGGGTACCTCAGGACGAAGTAACCGGTCTATCTCTGAGAATATATCTAGTATGGAGCACCTTCGCTGCTGACCAGTTTCAAGTGAGAGAAGTCCTTCACCATGCACCATATCATAAGTCCTAGGGTAGGTTGGAAATGCTTCACACCTAAAAGAGAAGTGGTCAGAAGATAAATAAATAATTAAGGGTCCATTTAACAATTGAAAAAAAAAAAAGAGCAGGAAAATGATTGGAGAAACAATTAATGGTCCATTTGATAAAGTGGAAAAACAATTGTCTTTAATGAGAAGTTAGAAGATGGGATAAGTAATTTGGTGAGATGTTCTCCACCTCTACTTACTCTTTCTCCATCTCTCCTTATCTTTCATGGAAAACATTTCTTCCTCACCAGTCCCCACCAAGGAATTTTATGCAATGGAAAAAGGGAAAAAGTAAGGCTCCGTTTGATAGCAACATGCAAAATGATAAAAAAAAACAATTAATTTGGATGAGAAGATGGAAAATAAGTTGAGGGATGTGGTGCGGTGCTCTCCATGTCGTACTCATTTTTGTGAGTATATGTCCTCCATCCTCCTTTATGTTTTGTGGAAAAAAAAAAATTCACCACCACCCAAAGAAAAAAATTTCCACAGAAGAACGCAAAAGGCAAGAGTTAATCTCATCACATCTCTCAACTTATTTTCCATCTTCTCACCAAAATTAATTGTTTTTCTTATCATTTTCCATGTTGCTATCAAAGTATCAAACAGAGCTTAACATAACATAATTTTCCAACTTCTCACACAATCACTTTCCAACTTGCTATCAAATGGAGCCTAACTTTATTAAGTTGTTGGAAAAAGAGTAGTGATTAGGCGATTTCGTTTTTCATGGAAATCTTTTCCTACCCATCACCCAAACACTTGGGACTCCATGGAAAAACTGAAAAAGTAGTAGAACCTCTCACTCATAAAATTTAGTAATCTTTTCAATCATTTTCCAAATTTCTTTATCAAACGCACACTAAAAGCATACAGATAGAAAGTAGAAGATACCAGTCATGCAGTACACCGACATATCCTCGATCGAGTATTAGGGGAAGGTAGTTGGGCCCAACTGTGGGGACCACATTCATAACCCACACAGACTTCCCCGCTTCTAATAGAGCCGAATTAAAACCGCCAAAATGGGCATTCATATCTAGTACATTTCTGACCATGTTATAAGGTGGAGAAGGATCCTCATCACCGGGCCTCTTTGGGTGATCTGAAAATATTAGCGGTGAGAGCAGAGACCAATAATTTCGGACTGCCAAGTTCCAGTTTATGGTATCCTCAGCAAGATCTTCTGAATGTAGACCTGATGAAAACAATAAAAATTGTAACATTCATATTTGCTAGAATCTATAGATAATTAAACACATAAATATAGATGTATTTGGGTAGTAAACACTTGTCAAAGTTTTATAAATCCTACTTTTATTTCTCCAAAGTCCAAACATAGTAATCCTCAGCACATTTTGTAACATACAAATGATGCAGCTAAACTCCTATTTGGTACAGCACTACAGCGAACTACTCTTATCTGTTTGGTACTTTTAAAGTTCCTAGTTCCTATGAAGTGACTAAGAGTCGTATCAATGGCATTCTTAATATGGAGAAGGATTTGCCCATTAAATACTTGGGGGTTACCACTCATTTCCACTAGTTTGAAAGTTTGTGACTGTGATGAGTCGAAGAACAAAATTTTGAGAAAACTCCAAAATTGGCATTCAAAATTGCTGTCTTACGCGGGTAGAGTTCAGTGCAAACTTACTGGTGCAGAATTTTTATTCTGCCTAAGCAGGTGCTGAAAGAGATAGATGCCATCTTAAGAACCTTTCTATGGGCAGGGGTCTCTTTGAGAAGGGTCACTCCTAAAGTAGCTTGGTGTGATGCTTATATTCCTAAAAAAGGTGGACTTGGCATTCCCAACAGTCTGGTGGTTAGCCTTTATGGCAAACATGTGTGGGATTTAGCTAGGAAAAAGGATACTCTCTGGGCAAAATGGTGCCATACTTGTATCATCAAAGGAAGATGCTTGTGGACTTGTCCTATACCTCGAAATGCTTCTTGGACTTTTAGGAAGATAATGAAGCTTCAAAGCACTGTGCAAAGGTTCATTACTTACAAAATCAGTAATGGACATGATACTTCTGTTTGGTTGGATAGTTGGCACCCAATGGCGCCATTGATTATTTTATTTTATTTTTTTTGATAACCATGGGTATCGGAGCCCCACCCCCACTAATCCCATAAGGCCCTGGTTGCTCGACCGGGAGACACCCCTAGTGGCCATTGATTATTTGATTAACAGGTTTGGTGAGAGGGTGGTTTATGATGCAGTGAGTAATACCAATGCTAGAGTCTGTGAGTATAACAATGAGGGGGATTGGTCTTTCCCTAGGCCATTTATAGTTCTCCAGCTTATAGTGAATAATCTGCCTAGATTGTATAACAGTGGCTCTGATTATGTGGTGTGGAATCTTCATCCAGATGGACAGTACAGCAATGCTTTAGCAAAAAAGTCCATTAGGGACCATAAAGATGTAGTTGATTGGTGGAGGATTGTTTGGTTCAAGGGATGTGCCCCCAAACAGAGTTTTATTATGCGGATGGCTTGCAGAAGGAAGCTACTCACTAGAGATAAACAAAAAAAGTGGGGATGCGTCAATGAGGACAGCTGTGTGCTGTGTAATAATGGTGTAGAAAGTATTGATCACTTGTTCTTCCAATGCAAATATACAAACAAAATTTGGGAACATAGCTAAAAAAAGGACTGATAGTACAGTAGGAGACAATTGGAATGATTTGATGCAGGGTACTATAAGAGAAGGAAAAGGGGATGGTTTTTGTGCTAGAATAAAATGCTTGGTGCTGGCTTCTGCTGTCTATTTTGTTTGGCACGAGAGAAGTTGTAGGATCGTCAAAGATGCTAGACACAGCTGTGAATATGTGTTGAGTAAAATAAATAAAAATGTTAGAGAGGTTACTTGGTATTGGAGAGCTAGAGGACAGTATAGGAACTGGGCTGTTTGAAAAGAATGGGGATTAGCTGATCATATTCTCCTTGTATAGTCCTTCGTGTTCTTTGTTTGTTTGGCCTTTTGGCTTTGTAACTGCTATAGTTGTTCTTATAAATTAGTTCAAATTTTACCAAAAGAAGAAAAAAAGTTTGTAACTCCTACTGCAATCAGCTTTAGAAATTGCAATGCATGAGGATCAATCTCAATATCCTAGGGAAGTCTTTCTATGTGCTATAATTAAGAAAGTATAAAGACATACATAAAAACTGATGGGTGGTTGCTGTAAATAAACTCAAAACTTCGAAAGTTATGGGAGGTCAGTGTTAAACACAATAGTCAGGGGAGGAGATGTAATATCACAATACAAAGGGGAGGTGAATGTAGTCATGTACTGAACCCAAAACTCTGTAAAGGTAATTGTGATTTCCTTTAACATAACTACTAGCAACTAAGGCCCAACCGGATCCTTCAGGAAATTCACCTATTCCAATAACAAACCTCACCTGAATGATCCTGTATTAAATGTATGGGTCATAATTGTTATAGAGAGCCCGCATGGCCTAATAATCTTTTAAATTTAGAACCACCAAGCAAATTGTTCCAATGTCAATCTGCGGAGTTATGGTGTATCTAGCATTATTACATCCCCCCATGTTATGCAATTGACTTCTTTTGGGGGGGTGGGGGGGCTTTTTGAGTTTGCCCCTTGTTCTTAATGCAAAATTAGATGTACCCCCTGTTTTCATGATCATTAAACTATGTCCCCTGCATGTTGGGTAATCTCAAAGTATTATGTACCAGTGGCGGGGTTGGGCAATGGTCTAATTTTTCTTGGCACAATTCTTGACTTAACCCATTTTTATCTAATTCTTTGAGATTCAAGTAGTCAGTCTAATTTTGCATATAAAATGGGGAACAAAATCAAAAAAGCCCCAAAAAAGGGTCAAATACTCGAAGTGCTGCTCAAATAAAGTTATACGAGAAGGGTATCTTAATGATTTACGACGTACCATAAATCTCAAGTTCAGTTGAGTTCAGATTGGCTCTAGAAGGCCAAATTGCCCTGTCTTCAATAGGAACCCATCGGCGGCTACGAGTTCCTCCTATGCATGCATGGAGTGGTTGATAATATGGGAATTCAATATCCTGACCCTTACTGCACATAGAAGGACCAACGCCAGGTCTCCTACAAATATAAGCAGTTCACTTCATGAATTCAGTCTATAACAACACCTATACTTGGAGGCAGATCAAGGAAATTTTTCGAAAAAGGGCACATGTTTAATACTCCCATTGATTGTGATGAAATTTAGTGCATTCGTAAAAAATGAAAGACAAACACGACCTCTTAATTAGGGACAGAGGGAGTACTCTTTTTCTTCTAAAATCAAATTGAGAAAGTTTAGCACTAATGTTATTTCTTCCTAGTTTAAAAGGGAAAACTACCTAACAAGTATGTGTTTAACTTTTCGAGGATACCTTTAATACAATATAACCATTTTTTTAAAAATTGAAGAGGAGGGGGGGTTTGGAAGAGAGAGAAGGGGGGGTGTTATGACTGGTTCCCCCTTTTAGCTAAGTAAGAACTTTAATAGAGGTAGCCTCACCTAGACACATAACACTTCTTTTCACTAGTCTTTTTCCACACAACAGTTTCATCTTGCTGTGACAACAGATCCCAGCAAAGATCTTTCAGAAAATGGCGCACCATATTCCACTTTTCCAGATTCTTTTTGTTGCGAACTAATCCCTGATTATTATTAAGTGGCGAAGTCCATACAAAGTACCCACCAGGTCTCAAGAGTCTATCCACTTCAATAAGGAGAAGGCCACCTGCACCGGATGACCAAAATGGAAAGAATGTCGACAACGCTGTACAAAGAGTGTAAATATAATGCCACATAGTCTACCAGATATGAGTGCGCAAAAGGAATTACTCCCTCCATTCCTAATTAAGAGTCCATGTCTAACTTTCACAGTTTTGAAGAACGCACCAATTTCATCTCAATCAATGGTTTATAACAAAACTTGTTTACAGTCATGTTTTGGTACGAAGATTATGTTCTAAAAAGAAAAGTGAACTCTTAATTTGGGGCATCCCAAAATGGAAGGTGAGACTCTTATTTTGGGATGGAGGGAGTATTATCTTCAATAGCTTAATACCTTTCTGATCCCAGTCAATGCCGCATCTAGCGCAATGTATCATGTCAAAGGAGAGAGAAGGATATGGAAGCCGCTTTGAAGAAAAAGAACCAATCATAGCAGGAAGACCCCTTTCAAGAGTCAGTTGAACTTGGCTGCCTGAAGCCTCGTAGTTTGCAATGCACATAGTTATTATTTGTTTTGAAAATAGATGTGCTCCAAAGCTACCATAACCACATCCTATATCCAAGATGGTTCTAACCTGAACAATCAAAGTATTAGGTCATTAAAATTTTGGGCTCCATAAGAAGTCGGCACATTCAAAAAATGTTACATGCATCCTTGATTGCCCAAACTGACAGTTGCCAATTAAATAGGGATGGAAAATGGCCCGACCGTAATAGGGTGGGTTTTGGGCTGCTTTTCTGTAACCGGAGGATAGGTTTGGGTTCGCATAAAACAAACCTGTTTGACCTGACCCAAGACGAATATAATGCTTTTTTCCTTTAAATAACCTTACCATATAATTACAATGGATCGGGACCGCCCAATGCGAGTCGGGACGGGTTTTGGTCCAAGCACACAAGTAAACAGTGCACAATGCAGGTTCAGGTTTTCCAACGTAAAACCCGCCTTGGGTCAGATATAATTCTAAGTGGGTTACGATAGACAACATATGAACTATTGATTGTAGAAAATTTGAAATATAGTCCTTTGACAGGCTCAAATTAGGTATACAGATTTCTTATCTACCAAACTAGGAGATGTTTAAAGTGAATCTTCATAGCTTGCTTCAGTTCAACCGGAAAAAAAAAATCTTAAAATAGGAAAGCTATTAGCGAAAAATGAAAATCTTCAAATAGTAAATTACTACATATGCCATTAATTGAACGTTGTTGTATGTGAAGCACAATTAATATCATGTTCTCCTTTTATTAGATTTTAGAAAGAGATTGCAATCAATCATGTAACTAGAAATCCATGCAGAAGAAGATATAGGTATCAAATTATTCAATGGGGTCATCCAACTGTCCCGTTGAACTTTAAACTAGGAATAACGATTATGTCCTATAGAATATATCACAACTGGCACAGTTCGATCGAAGATTTCAAATCACAGAAATGGTGATAAAAGCTACAACATATATTGACAGAACATCATCACAGGTGGGCTAGTTACTAAGTTTATCGAGTATGGTAATACTGAAAGTAGACTGGACAATAAAGGGAAACTACAGCCAGCGATTAAAGGAGACATATTGAATGATCTGATTCCAACAAGTAAGAGCCACTTACTCCAGCTTGTATAAAGTTATCATTTCTTAGCCCTATCATTTCTGCAATTTGATGCGAGTAGTCTTCAACACCATCGAACATAAGAGATGCCGAACGGAAGGAGATCTGTTCTTCCTCCAACATCATCATCCTGCAATCGCGGGAATGAATAAATAAATAAATGAATTTAAGGACTCATTCTGTATCAGAGGTAACTAATATATCCTGCCCACCTCTTGGTCATACTTCCAGAGGAAAGTACCTCCTGAGCTGTGATTTTGACATTTGCAACCCAAATGACATCCTTTCCAGTGGGCCACCTAAGCGGAATCTTGTAATTGGTGGGTGGAAGAAGCAAGCAATTTTGCCTAGAACCATGCCGACAGTGGCGGTCATACTCTTCCCCACCAGTAAAACCCAACTCAAGATTCTCCGAAACATTGAAACATGGAACATAATTTTCAGACTCCTCAGAACAGAATTCCAGTTCTTTCAATCTTGTGGTACCAACAGAGAGCTCTCCAATATCCCACAAATCTGACACAAGTTGCTCCTGTAGCCGCCTATACCCACGAAGTACTTGACCTCTTGGTGAGGTAGTTATTGAGATAGTCCACCAAAATGACCCGGAAAGAGCAAGAAGTACTATCACAACTAAACTGATCTTGAGAAAAAGCAAAGTGCATTTTTGCCTACTTCTCAAAGTTGCAGGGCTGAAGGGATCCGATATAAAACCATTTTCACTAACACCATTTTTAGGTAACGAATTTTCTGGGAAAAGGAAGCCAAATGGGAATCTGAAAGATAAATACATGTTATCAGACGACAACCGACTTCTATCGTTATTGTCTTTCTCTATTTTGTCTTTCATATGAGAATCATTTAAGAGATCGTGGCTACTGCCTGAGAATCGCCCCCCACCGGATACACGATGGAGAGGCCGCGACATTTTCCTACCTGAAAAACCCACACAAACAAATTATACAAAAAATGGACAGACCCACAAAAAGTTTTTTTACCTACAAAAGAGCTGAAACATGAAGAAAAAGGAAATGGGAGCTCAAAACAAGATCATTCCCAAATTTTGACACTATATCCTTCCCAAATTTTGACACTAAATCCATAATTCCCAGAAAGAACAATCATAATAGTAAAGCATATATGACTGAGAAAATATTAGTGTTATATGTTACTCTGAACTCAGAAGTAGAAACTTTCCATGATTGTAGGAATTAAACCCAGAAAGGAAAGCACAAGTGTAAGAATTCAGTTTTAGAAAACAAGAATAAAAACAATTATATAACTCAAATAAGAATTTGGTCATTTCTGTCACTCTGAGTGAGTGACTTCCTTACCCTTCTCCAAGCAAATTCAGTTCAGTCAAACAAACCCAAAAATGACAGTGATCAGAAAAAGAAAAAAAGAAATGAATTTGTATTCGAATTCGAATTCGAATTATCAGGCAAAAATTAATATTTTGACCAAAAAAACCCGTAAAGTAGCTAATACAAATGCATATTTTTGACCAACAAATCTGCTAAAACCAACAGAAAGACAACGAAGAGAACAGTTAGAGAAACATATGCCCTACCTCAGATTCAGGGCAGTGAGTGAACACAAGCCTTAAATTCAGCTTGCTATGGTCCAATTTCCATGAATTACTAACAGCACAACCAGTTTTGTCTTCTCTCAGCTCCCTTCAATTTCTTTTCTTCTCCCTTACACACACACTTCTCCCTTACCCTCTCTCTCTCTAGATTTTTTTTTTGAGAGAGAAAGAGGTGGAAGTGCTTGGTTTAGTATTGATCCAATCACACAGAGGTCACTCGTGAAATGATGAAATAAAAGCCTATATCCTCTTCTTCACATACATACACATTATATATATGTTATATATAAGTACAGTACACAGTATTAATTAATGTGATATATATATATATATGTGTGTGTGTGTAACAAATTAATTAATCCTGTATTAAAAGCAGCACACTGTTCTTACTAGAAGAATTTTGATTTCAATTCTCTCGAGTAAATTTTTTTAATCTGAATGGGTACGAAATCAATCACCATCGAATTAATTATTCACCATAAATTTCTAGAGAGAGAAAGCAATAAAAATTATGCTTGCTTAAATGCACAAAAAATATCAATTAGAATACTTGAGTAATCAATACACTTTGGATCCTCTCTCTCTCTCTCTCTCCTCACACACTCTCTCTCTCTAACAATTTCAACTTACCTCCTCGACCAACATGTAGATCTGTGAGCAGGAGAGAGTCAAATTCGAATATATCATCTTCCGCCTCAATTCACGGACACTCATCAATACATACAATCATATATATAGAGAGAGAGAAAGAGAATAGAGAGAATCCACAGTACAAAAATTTAAATGTAAATGAAGAATATAAAAACCATAAAAACTCCAAAGTAAAATACAAAATTGGAGCTACTCAAGCTCTGAAATCTACCATGAAATCGACAAAAGAATTTATTTATTTATTGTAAAAACCCTAAACTCCCTTTTTTTTTCCTTTTTGGTCTGGAAAAACCCTAACTATCTAGTAAAATACAAAATATGATGTCCTCAACTGTACCACGAGATCGACAGCGCCATGAGATTGTCTGTGAGCTTTACTGCCTTTTTACTGTTAATAGTTTTGTCCCTCTTCCACATGGATAGAGAGAATCAATTAGATTTTAACTCACATAATTTATCGATACTAAAGTGAAAGTCATATTTGGTGGATATTTTGAATAAGTTTTTCAGTTTGAATTTTTAAAATACAATATTTGATAAAATTTGAAATTACGTTTAAAAGTGAATTTAGTTTTTATTTAAGTTTTTTTTAATCAATCAAAAAAAATTCATAAAAAAATTTTAAAAAATAATTACAATGAATTTTATTTTATAGATCTCGACGAATATGTTTTAAATATATATTTTTTATTTAATTTTAATTTTTGAATTTAAAGTTATGTTGTTTTAAAAAAATTAGAGAGAAAAAGTAAAGTGAAATAAATTTTGAAAAGTGTAAAAGTGGGGTTGATTTTGAGTTAAATTTTTTAAATTTGAGAAAAAAAATAAACACATACAAAACAGCCCTAAGGGATCTTTCAAATTTTAAACGTATAACAAAATTATGTTAAATATTTAACAAAATACTTATTATTTAACCACTATGTTAAATATTTGTTTTATTTTTATTTTATTTTTTTAACTAAATTACTTTTACCTAGGGATAAAAAAAAGGCGATATTATTTATACTCCTTAAATCTATCACAAACACGCCACTTTAAAATTTAACTAAAAATACATTTTAACACTACCTTATTTGTCACAAATACCCCCTATATTGCCTGATGTCAGATGAGTGATTAGCAACACACTCTCATCATATAAGACGAGTTTATGTAAGTGCACTCATCTCTCATTAGACGAGCCTTATTTAAAAAACACTATAGTAATCTATTACTTGATGTTAGACAAATTATTATAAATAAACTTTCTTCAAATAGGAAAAATATGTGCATCTGCACACGCCTTTTACTAAATAAATTTTAAGAGTTATTAGTGATTAAAAATTTACTTTTAAAAATATTTATAACAAAAAAATTATTTGTGACATACTAAATTAATGTAAATAATGACACCCTACAAGAATTCTCGGCAACCCCCTCATTTCCCTTCAACAAATTTCCACACTTCTGCCGACAGAAGTTTGATATTTTACGGCCTCTCTTTTTCTTTTCTTATTCTTTTTTTCTTTTTTGTACTACCTTTGTTTGATCACCCTCTTGATATTTGCACTTTCTTTGTTTGAATGCCCGCTGTTTTCTTTTTATATATATTTGTTTGTTTGTATATTGTATATATACTAAGTGTTACCTATGACAGGCGGTACGGTGAAACATTTAAAAGTAAATAAATATTTTTTATTATTTAATAGTAAAAAGGTTGACAGTTAAAAAGAGATTATTGTTCTTAAAGATAAATAATTATTTATGAATAATAAGATCTACATCATAGTCTAAGTGATATAAAGTGGTAATTCAAACAGGCAGCTAAGATTCCATCTCCGATCTTTTACTTTTTTTTGTTGTTTACTCTTTTGTTTAATTTTTTGAAAAATGTATGTATATGGGTTTTATACTTTTTTGAAGAATGTATGCATGTGTGATCATTTTTTAAGTTATTTTTATGACATGTGTATTTAGTTGACGAAATAATGATATATTACTTTTCATGTAATTTGTGGTGTATTTGAATTTTGATACTCCCTCCATCTTAAATTGCTGGTCTCTTTTGGGAAATCCAACTTATTAAGGACCCAATATCATTATTGCACTTTTTGTTTAATTTACATTGACTTTTCCTTTTTACCCTTTTCTTTATTTAAAATTTTTACTTAAAAAGTGAAAGTACATAATGGCAAAATAGGTATGTATTTATCCTTTATGGAAAGTAGACATTTATTTTGGGACATCCAAAAAAGGAAAGAGGGACCAGCAATTTGGGACAGAGGGAGTACCATTTTTAGAGCAGAAGAGATGGGCACTATTTTTTGTTTGTATTTATTATCCCAAAAATATAGCATTTTTTCAATCTAATTTATCTCCCTTCATGTATGAATTACAAAGTATATACATTGAATTATAAACATTGAATCATGGGGAAGTATGTGCATTAGCTTGCTCTAAGTATAAGCATTGAATCATAGGGAAGTATAACAACTCCACAATGCATACATTAATTTACTCCACAATAAACAAAAATTGCATCAAAAAAAGAAGTGCGTGCATTAGTCTGTGAAAAAATAAAGTCCTATCAAAAAGGAAGTGCGTGCACTAGTTTACTTCACTGTACATTGCTTCACCTTAGTTTATTTCGAAATTAGATATTACATGTATCAAATAATACAGTGCAACGTTTAAAAGTATACAAAAACGTTTAAAAGCGTTGTCTTATGCAGATTAATCCTAACTTAAATTAAAAATATATTTTTTTAAATACTTCAAAATAAGAATTTATTTTTCTTAATCATGTCCATTAAGTTGGTTTCAAAGGCTTCGGATTTTTTTTTAAAAAAGTTTTTAGTTAACTAGGTGGGTTAATTTCTTACAATTTCAACATTAAATTCCAAATAAAAACATAAAATAAAATAAAATATTCATAAATGGTTGTTGATTTTAACAATTTATTAATTCTTTCTCAAATGTTGGTTTTTTACGGTCAAAGCTAAAAATAAAATTCTCTGCTCTTAAACATTGCTCTGTACCATACGGCACGGCCAATACCTAATATACATGCATTCTTCAAAAAATTAAACAAAAGAGTATATTCTTCAAAGAGTAAACAACTAAAGAAAGTAGAGGATTGGAGATAGAACATTAACTACCTGTTTGAATTACCACTTTATATCACTTGGATTATGATGCAGATCTTATTATTCGTAAATAGTTATTTATCTTTAAGAACAACAATCTCTTTTCAATTGTCAACTTTTTTATCGTCAAGTATTAAAAAATATTTGTCTACTTTTAAACGTTTCACCGTGCATTCCGATACCGTGCCGTACGACATGGGTAATACCTAGTATGTTTTAAACAAAATTGCAACCTTATTCTTCCTTTACGAAATTTCCCTTATAAGATTTGACAATTTTTCCTAATGAGTTTTGCCTATTGTATTGTGATTTAGGTTGCACGCTGTTTAGATATTGGGTAACAAAAAAAATGTCTTATTTTGTATGGTCTGAAATGGATATTTTCATTCATCACATTGGATTTTTTTCATTATTTTTTTTCCAAGTCATTGCATCTAAATTTTCTATATCTATATTTAATTTAACGTTGAACCCAAAGATTAAAACTCATATATATTTAACATTAATTTTGAACACAAATTAAATAAAATGCGCTTACGGTTGGATTTTTTCAAAAAAAAATATTATAACATCTATGTGTAAAGTCAAATTCCATCTCATTATAAAGTTATTTATTTATTTATTATTATTATAATCTAAATATGAAAAGGTTTTTTTTCAAGTTTTTCAAAAAAAAATCATCATGTTAACATTAAAACCAATATATATTTAACATTCATTTTGAACCCAAATTTGATAAGTTTGTATTTAGTCTCGAATTTCAGATTTCAAGTTTTTATTTAGATTTTTAATCCACTACATCTTTGATTTTTTTTAACATTCATTTTGAACCCAAATTTCAAATTTTTGAACCCAAAGTTGCCAAAACTATATTAGAATAAAAAAAAATCAAAACACACATATTCACGGGTGGATTTTTTCTGGTTTTTATTTAGTTTCAAATTTCAGATTTCAAGTTTTTATTTATACTATTCACTGCATCTTAATTTTCTACATCTATATTTAATTTAACATTAAACCCAAGTTTTCAAAAAAAATTATAATACATATATGTGAAGTCAAATTCCATCTCATTAAAATCCATATATATAACATTAAAAATATTAATGTTAACATCTACAGTGCACTTATAGTTGGGTTTTTTTTTCAAGTTTTTCAAATTTTTTTCCTCATGTTAAAATTAACATTCAAAATATTACATGTGCATTTATGGTTGGATTTTTTTTGGTTTTTTTTTTCTTTTTTTTTAACCCACATTTCAGACTTCTTAACCCAAAGTCCCCAAAACTATTATTTTAATAGAAAAATTAAAACATACATACATGAAGAGAGAGAGAGAGAGAGAGAGAGAGAGAGTATTGAAGAAGAGAATTTAAAACTTATATGAATAATAGCCCAAAACTATATTAGAATAAAAATTGGTGGACAATATTAATTGAAGAAGAACAAAACTCACATACATACATGAAAGAAAAATACATGGAATAACATACATACATTCTTCAAAAAATGAAACAAAAGAATATATTCTTCAAAAGAGTAAACAACAAAAAAAGTAGAAGATTGAAAATCTTAATGAAAGAGAGTATTTTTCTATGAGGAAGAGAGAGAGTATTTATAAAAAAAATTGTGAGAGGGAAAAGGTTAGAAATTTTGAAATTTGAAACTCAAATTGTATTTTTTTTATCATTAAATTAAGGTGGAGAAAAATCAAGTAAAAAAATATGATTTGATTGGGTGATTTGATATCCTAAAAACACATTAAGGGTTCACATTTTTTTTGTGATTTGTAAATAAATTTAGACCATTGATTAAATAAAAAGAAAAGTTGACTAAATTGTGTAATGGTATTGACTAAATTTAGACCATTGATTAAATATATATATATATATATATAATGAGTTTTTAGTGTGTAATGGTATTGACTAAATTGTCTAAATAATATTCATTCAACATTTATATGTGATATGTTCAAACAAATAGAATATATTCAGATATGATATTTACAAACAAAACAATCAATTTTTTTAAATTCAAACAACCAAACAACACACCTTAAACCGGGGGCTACATTGCAATAGAATATTGGTTTTTTTTTTAACCTTCAAAAATTGATTGCTAGAAGTTGAATGTTGAATTCAAATTCTAAAAATGTAATTTGTTTTTATTCTGAATATTAAGTGTTTATTTAAATAAATTGGTTAAATTCAGTATAAGTATTAAATAGAATTGATATCCCTTAACATTAAATACTTAATCATTTTTAAATAAATAGTCGTTAACCTTTTAATCAGTTATAAAAATAATAGTTAACCTCTAATGATTTCCAACAACAAACAGGTTATAACACCAGTGAATGTATGGGTGGCTTTTTTATACCGCCAACTGCAAACCAACTGAACCGACCATGGTTCGCTGGTAATTGAACTAAAGTTGCTTAGTTGGTAATCGATCATCAATTACCAACCAAAACTCACTATCGGTATCAATTTTCCATTTGAAAGTTTTTAGTATTAACCGACCAACCAATAAGAAAAATAATATATATATATATATATATATATTTAGTTAACACGGCTAAGTTAAAAAAAATCACTCATTCGTCCCTTTCAAATACACAAACCATCACCCATCCTCCTCCCCCACAAACCCTTCTCCATCCTTCGTCCTCCGTCTCCTCCCTCTGTCCCTCACTTATCTATTTGGTCTGCAGCTCCACTCATCTCTCTCGTAAGTCTCATTATCTCAAGTTTTCAACAGTTATTTTTTATACTCTTTCATACAGTCATTTTTTGTTTATATTTGGGATTTATGTTTATCTTCCATTTCCCTTTCTTTTTAGTTTGGGATTTTGTATTTGATTCCCTTTAAATTTAATTTTACTTGTGTTTTTGTTAGAAAGATGAGAATTGCACCTTTAGGTGTAAAATTATTTCTATTTTTAGGTGAAACTGTGAAAGTTAATGGAAAAGGTTTTTGGTCGGTTAATAAATATTAATTACTGAACCAACCGAAATTTTTGATTAAACAAAAGTCAGTTTAGAATACTCGGTTCACCGAATACTCGGTTCGGCTTTAGTTAAGGATATATGTATACCGAGATGGTCAGTTCAATTTATAAACAGACCAAGTTAGTTCAGTTACCAAAGCGTTGCCACCCCTTTTTGAATGTGTAAAACTCTTCCATTACACATTTAGAGGCAAAATCAAACACCTTCTTTAGTATTTTCTTAAACGAGTCATCGTTGTAAGCCAATAAAAGCTGTCTACAAATAAATTAAGAAATCACCACAATCTTACAAAGAACATAAGATATTGGTAAAAGTGATTATCCTATATCAATCTGATTTACTTCCACTTTGATAGTGTGTAGTTGGTGATTTTATTGGTGATGAATAATAAAAGTACAAATAACTGCTTTACAAGTATTCTCTAAGCTTTCTGCTAACGATTCACATATATGTGCACTACAAAAAAAAAGGTTATTTGAGACGGCCGTCATCCATGCCAAAAAATAAGTTAGCCGTCCCTAAAAGTTTTTTGGGACGGTTTTAGGGACGGTGAACGAGGGTCCTAATTGGTGGGCGTCCCAAAAACTTAAGGGACGGCAATACCCGTCCCTAATGACTTTAAGGGACGGCAATTTCCTCCGTTCCATAAAATCTCAAAATTGTAAACTTTAAGGGACGGGCAATTTTACCGATACTAATAATGATATTAGGAACGGTTTTTGCCGTTCCAAATATATTGGCGCCAAAATTTTCCCGCCAATGTTTGGGTTGGCGCAAACGTATAAGGGACGGCCTGATCCGTCCCTTATAATATTTGGGACGGCTTACAAGGGACGGCCTCATCCGTCCTTAAAATATTTGGGACGGCTTATAAGGGACGGCCTTATCTGTTCCTATAATATTTGGGACGGCTTACAAGGACGGTCTCATCCGTTCCTATAATATTTGGGACGGCTATACCCGTCTTTAAAGAGATAATAATTTATTTCAATTTTCTATATGGCACGGTTTGTCTGTGCCAAAAAGTTATATAATATGCCTAGCTGTCCCTAAAAGTTATGTGCATAGAAAATATTTTTTTTTCAAATTTGTATCCTGTTACGATATTTACTTTGTTACTTGTTACAATAGAAAGTAATATTAACTTTATATTAATATACAACAAATTTATCCATTTCAACCTGGCATGAGAGTAAAACAATAAATACTTCAAAATATAATTTATAATTAAAGAAAATCATAACTATTAATTACGTGTCTAAAGAAGAAAATCACGATTTCCAAATGTCTTAAAGTTAAACAAATCAAACACAACTCTAACTTTTGTTTCTAAAACAAAGCAAACATAATCCGTAGATGTTTTAAAACAAATTAAAACAAAGCAAGCATAATCCCTAAAAGTCATAACACTAAAATAAAAACATTCAAGAATCTTCCTAATATAAAATGATCATCATATTTGATTAATCTTCCGTTGAGATTATAAAATGATGCCCTCCATTGTGATCCTGCCAAGCAAATTAAAATACAATCAGTAAGTATATTATAAACTTGTGAATCTGAATATAAACTGTTGACATTTAGAAAAATAGTTTATACAATTAGCACACATAATAGTGTAAAATGAACTATAATCCTAAACGAGTTTGCCTAGTGGTAAAGGCATATATCCGGATTCGAAAGACCCAAGTTCAAGTCTCACCTAGGATGGGAGGGTTTTTTGGTATATGTTGTAAAAAAGGAGAGACTTAGTCCTCTTTATAAAAATGAACTAATATAGCATTTTTAATTGTTAATATATACTAATTATTAATATGAACATTGGCTTAAACTCACTATACCTAGATAAATTGAGTAACTCAAGTCAAGTCATGATTAATCTATATTCATACAAGCATGTCAAGTATATAACTAATTTTTATTCATAATGTATGTACATATGGTTGGATGGAAGTGTCAACAACATCATCCGGTATGGAGAGTCCTGCTCGTCGCAACATTTCATTCAATGTTGGCATGCTGAGTTGTTGCTCTCAATGTTGTTATACGTACCCTATGGATGTCGGTTCTAGTACTAGTGCAGATTCTCAAATTGGGTTGGACAAGAGAAGAGCATCATTATTTAGGATCATTGAGAGTAAAATTAAAAAAATAGGTACTTTAGTTTGCCTAGAGTTATCTTCAATTCCCATTCTATCCTCAATAGTTCTCTATGTTCAACTTGGAATTCTAATACATTACATAAATGGTGACCTTGTAAGAATTATCCAGTAAGCAGGGCAAAATAGACTCCAATCAATTACTCAAATGCCTATGCACCACCATCACTAATAATCAGCTAATACTAATAATATGCATTTTATATTTTAATTTCAACTAGAAAGGTGGCCTTGATTACTAATCCTCAAGATTATAAACCGTTTAGTGTTTTAGATAACAGTAAGTGGGTGTATATACAATATACCCATGATAGATTTGGAAATTAATATCTAAAATTCTGAATTATACCCATGATAGATTTGGAAATATTGCCATAGAAAAATCATAAGTTTCTTTTTAGGCAGAAGAGATTTCTTGTAGGCTAAAGATTCAAAATTCCCTATGAATACGAGTCTAAAGCAAATCTCGAGCTTTAAAAATAGAATATTTATTTCTTGTAGCCGAGAGGTTCAAAATTTACCTACGAACATGTGTTCAAAGTAAATCTTAAGCTTTAAAATGAATTTTGATTTGGGCTAAAGATTTAAATTTTCCATTTGGAAAGTAGTCTAAACCAAATCTTAAACTTTAAAATTGAATCTAGATTTCTTCCAAGCTATTCAAAAGTTCCGTTTGAATATGAGTCTAAAGCCTATCTTAAGCCTTAAAATTGAATTTTGATTTCTTCCATACAAAGGAAGAAATCAAAAGGCCAAAAGGATCCCATTAAGGACAAAAAGCCAAAGACACATACAAAGGAAAATAAATTTTACGGTCACTGTTATTTTGAGTCCTATTTTGCTAATTTCCTCTGCACTTTTCCTTTTCCTTTCATTTTTCTGTTTTTCTTATTTCTTGTATAATTTTATTTCTCTTTCACTATTAGCGTCCCACTTGCTACAAATTAAATTATATACTAAGAATGCTATAAGATGTATGAGCTTTATCCTATACAAATTCAATCCAAGCTCGAACAACAATTACATTTACAATACTTTATCATCTAACCCTTTCTATTTGTTAACCATCCTTCATGCAATCAAATAGGATCAAATAAACATACATATAAGTCAACAAAAATGGGAAATAAAATCAGAATGGGAAAGCAGCCTCGAGTGAAGCGAAATTAATAACTTCATCAAGATATCGATGGATAATACCTCCACTGCTTACAAGTTAACAAGAATCACCGATCTAAACTCGTTTCTAATTACCTGCCCCCCTCGGATAAATTGCTTTAAATTAGATTTTGCATCGCGACAAACCGCGATATTAATAATTAGCCCATCACTAATGATATGCAGCAGCAAAACCCCACATTGCTGACTACTTTTGGGTTTGGGATGGTTCGGGTTGGCAGCTTCAACCAATAATGCAAGATTTTAGGCAGATAATATTCAAAATTTTGCACTTGAACTTTCTTAATGCGTGTATCAAATACTGTTCTACAGACTATGTTTGAATTAAAAACTATCTTTGATTATAATAGTGTTATAAAAGAAAATGTGGAGGATCTTTCGGCTCTTTAGTTATTAACCCAATTACTGAAACTGTGCGGTTGTATGAAAAAGCATAAAGAATTTGTTGGTTAGTGGGGGTTTAAATTAACCCAAATTGATTTTCTAGGAGGCTTACTTTTAAAAATAAAAGAATTAACCCAGATAAAAAAGTCCTTCCCCCAAATAATAGCCTTGTCCAGGTTTTCTGTAAAAGAAAAAGAAGATAGTAAAAATAAACGCCCCACCGGGAGTCAAAATTTTCCCCAAAATCAACAACACAATTTAACAAATTTAAATCAAAATAAAACGATATCACAAACAAACGGAAAATTGCATGTTTGAGATGGGATTGAAATTCAGAAATTACCTGGTTGAATCTGAGATTTTAGAGACAATATGATTGAAATCGTAGAGTCGATGGTAGCGAGATGGTGGTGGTGGAGAAATAGTGGTGGTGGAGAGCCGGTTGTGGAGGAATCTTAGAGAAGGGATTGAGGGCTTTGATAGAATACGTGAGAGATTTGAGATAAACGATGAAATATGTACTTTACCGATGGTGGCGAGTTGGTGTGGGAGGCGATCGTCGATGGTGGTGAGTTAGTGGTGGAGGGTTTTGAGAGAAGGGATTAAAGGGTTTGGGAGAGAACGTAACAGTGATTTTGAGGGGTTCTCAAACCTTATTAAAGTATTTAAGTTAAAACTTAAAATACTACGTAGTTTTGCTTCTTTTTTTTTGAGACGCGAAAATATTTTGAGCGGAATTTAAGCCGCCAAAAAAAACATATATTTGGTACGGTTAATACTTGGCCGTCTCATATACTATTATTTGGCACCCTAAAAAGCGGCCGTTCCTAATAATTCGGTCCCTAAAAATCTTTTTTTTTTGTAGTGGTGGATGATCGCAACCTTATGATTGTGAAGAGATTACGTCATATTTATATATTATTACAATATAATCAAAATTTTCATATTATGAGGCTGGATAGGATTAATGGGCATAAGTATGCTTGAATGCCTTAAGTTTGAAATATAGTTAAACTCGGTAAAATTAACGAGCTTGGTTTTAGAAAAATTTGGGTCCCTTCAATTACCCCCCAAATGGTCGAGCTCAGAGCTAAGACATGAGGTCAGGCACTTGTCTTTTCCAAGCATGTTGATCAAGTTCAGGTCACATGCTTTATTGCTCGAAACATCAATGTGTAAAGCTTGCTAGGCTTTGGTCACAAGCCATAGTGCTTTGAAAATCAATATCTAGAGCTCGCTAGACTTTAGTCACAAGTTGTAGGGTTCAGAACATCAATGTGTAAAGCTCTCTAGGCTTTGGTCACAAGCTGTGGTTTGTATTATGCTCGGACTTTTGTCCCCCATTTCGTACAAGTTGTCTATTTTACTTTAGCTTTGTGGAAATTTGGATTGAAGCTTTTTTTTTAATTTAGTGCTTTGTTTTGCAATGTGAGCTTGTTGACAATTGCATTTAAATATAGTTTTTGGGAGCTCAATAACTCAACTTTAAGCAAATAGCTATGCCTACAATAAAGGTTGTAAATTATAATATAATGTTATATCTTTAAACATATTAACCTAAAGAGGAAAATAATTAAATAAATGTGTTTTTGAGAAATGACTTATATTTCTTAGATTATCTGCAGTGCATAGGCTAAAATGTTATATATGTATTTTAGCCTGCCTCACCGCACAATTTAAAAGTGTAAAATTGGAGGAAAAAAGCTAAAGGCAATGTATATTTAGAGGCTGACAATATTATACACTAAACGACATATGATGTATCGGGGCAGAGGACGAGAGCATTCCAAGACATATGATGTGTCGTGAGGAGCAATTTTTACATTGCCATGATACTCTGTGTCGTGCGAGGATTTATACACAAACACTTTCTCTAAAATTTTCTCTATCTAAATTCAACTTTGCAGATCGTTTCTCTTTCTTTATTTTTTCCCCTCGGATCTATAATGCTCCTCGATGATGTAACTGTATAATCGACATAATTAAAATCATATTTGATTCTCTATTTTCAAGCTCAATTCGGTGAGTGAGTTTACCTTTTTTTTCAATTTAAAATTTTGCCCTTTAAAGCTATGATTTTTTAAAAAGAATTAAATATGTTTCTATTTACCATTTACATGTGTAGTTTCGTTAGTGTGAGTATTCGCAAATGCGACCCCCAGGTCTCAACCTCTAGTTTGGGGGTCTGAAACGTTTGAAGAAATTTCATCGATTAATTTGCTTTTATATGGTGATAATTCATATCATGTGTCCCTTTTATCCTATTCTGGATATAGTATGGTTCGTTTCTGAGTCGCCAGTACATTTTACGAAAAAATTGAAAAAAGGGTTATGTAAGTGAAAAGGTTACAGATAAACATTTTTCTTACACGTTTGTTTACAAAATCAAGATTCTATATGATTCAAAAACTATTTTACGGATTAGGAAGGTGTTAAGAACTCGTTCTGCCGTTTCGGTCTCTAGTGGTATTGTGAGAACCCGCGTTCTCGACGCCCGGGGGTCCCCGTGGGCGGCGATTCCGTTTGTTGATTTGGAAATCAGGTTTTGAAAAGAATAAGAGTCGCCAGTTTGTTTTACTAAACAAACAAAAAAGGTTTGTGTAAAAAAGACGTATTTATGGAGTAAATATCCTCTTATACACAATATATGCGAAACCAGTTGATTCGAAGGTTCGGGGATTAAATTACGAATCGGGAAGGTATTAGGCACCCAATTCGCCCTTTCGGTCTCTTGAGTAGGATATGCGTGTGTTATAATTCAGTTCTTGCATGCTATTTCCATTACTTTACAGCTTTCCGTACTTACCTTAGAAATCGGGATTTTGGGGTTGGGATGAAAACGATGTGTTTCCTAATTCACCCATGATTATGAAAATAAGTGTGTGTGTGTGTGATTTGAAAAAGAGAGTTTGATAATAATAGATGCAATGAAAAAAAGTGATTTTGTAAAGCATTGGGCTTTTCGGAAACTGATTCAATGTGGAATCTTATATTCGATATTATATGAGGCGAGTTGACCGATCGTATACCAAAGTCTATTAATTAAACCGGTATAGATGGCACTAGTGCTCTCATAATCGAGTATTTATCACATATACACCGCAATCTATGAGTTAGATTGGATATGTAGCGATTATCGATTTCTTCGTATAACGATACCGCTAATCCGGACTTTTGAAAAAGTAAAAAAAGTAATAATACTATTTTGGAATTGGATTAGGGTTTATTATACGCCTTTAGTTTTGAAAACAATTTGAAAAAAAAGGTTTTGAAAAGCTATTAAGTAATAAAAATTATGCAAACAAGAGTATGAATTATAAAACTGACGAATAAATAAAAGAAGAGAGAGAAAATTATACCTGAGCCTTCTTGGAAGGAGAGAATAAGGATCTCTTGGTGTGTACCACGAAATTCCCTTGATTGTTGATGAAAATAATGAATGGAGGGGGGCGTCTATTTATAGTTGAAGAAAATACTTGGAGAGCAAGAAAAGAGATTGCAACTAGGACTCTTGGAAATTATCGCGAGACCTTCCCACCGTTGGATCATCCTGATTTTTGGATATGTATTGCCAATATAAGTCTTTTACATCCTGTAAGAATTTGAGGACGATCGGAGTTCGGGAAGGACTCGGTCTCCTTGGCTTGGTACAAAGAGTTTGTTCCCGCGTAGGAAACGTACTTGCATACAACAATCTCGATAATTAAACCTCCAACCGTTGGATTATTCTTATTTTCTGATATGTTTTCCCTCCAAATGTTTTCTAACTTGTGTCCAAATTTGAGGCCGATCAGATTTCGGGAAGGCCACTATTTATTTTAATTTGCTACGAAGGACATTTCAACTGGAATTGCACGGTAGACAAATTGATTCTTGAGGACCCCATGTCCGACAAAGCTGAAATTTTAATATGCTCTTCCCCACAATAAGGTCTATCCACTTACAAAACTTCAAACCATTTTAACTTCGAGAAGACCTCCATTTGACCACCCGAAATAAACTCACGATTTTCTGAATTTCCGGAGATCCGACTGTCGGATTAAGCTGATTTTCGAGTATGTTACTCCTTTTGATAATTTCCAACAACTCTCAAATTTTGAGGATGATCCAAAGTGTGTGACTCTCCTTTCACAAGTTTCCAGGAGTTTTGACGGTTTTCGATTCCGACAATTTTCGATAATTCTGTGACTCCTCATCCGGGGTCCTTTCGGCTTTCTTCTTTGACCTGTATCACATGAACAAAATACATGTGCATCTAGGAATGCTCGTGCGTGCATGCATGTTTATTTCTTTGAAAATTAGGATTCTTGCGGGGGTCGCAAAATGAGGTGTTCACAGGTATTTATATACTCATTCATATGAAAACTTGATTAATAAGGGAAGGGATGAAACCTTGTATTCCGTGATCCGATATTTCGTTTTATCAAAGTCTGATTACTAGTAACAAAAGTTTATCTGTTTGAAATCATGAGATTGATTCGATATTGTTTTCTCATATAACAATATCAATTATTTTGTTTGATTAATTATAAAATATCAGATCTTATTGGAATTGATTTGATATGGAATTAAACTCTTGAGAAGAGTGTATCAGATACATTCCAGTCTATATGGAAGACTGAATATATCCGAGTTAAATTCTTAAATAAGAACCTATTAGTTCAGGTTTTGAAAGCTTCGTTTTAAATGGATGATAATACCCTTACTTCTTCTAATTTTACAAATGATTTTTATTAGAGTTTTGATAAGCAGTTTGTTTAAAAATGATAGAATATTAATAACTTAATAATAAGTTTATCCAATTAGAAAGTGGAGAGAAGAACAAATATGACAAATATACATTATAACTAACTTAAATTAAACAATTAAAATAAAACATGTACGTAGATAAAAACAAGTAAGCAAATATATTACTTAATTTAAATTAAGAAGAAGTTTAGGTGATTATCTTCCCGTTGCTATAATATAAATAAGAAATAAATAAAGTATTGTAGAAAAACCTTTGGTATATATTTATTTTTCCTCTTCGAAATATTTTCAACTGTCGCACTTTAGAAAATGGCACTTCGAGTGCCAAAATTAGATCCAAAACTCTTGCATAAATAAATATTATAAAATGTACATCTGAAAAAGGCTTGAAGATTGAAAATATGAGAGAGAATAAGAAATTTTGGTGTAAACATCGTGTCCATGAACCAATGAGGGTAAGGGTTTATTTATAGTGCTGGGAAGAAATTATCATGTGACAGACTCTTATAGTATGGAGGTTTGTTATGCGACAAAACCTGGGTGGAAAGTTTTGTCGCGCGACAAAACCTTGAAGTGATGGGTTCTGATATTGTGATGTGTTAAAGAGTGGTTAGTTGGATGTTGGGAGACTTGTCGTGCGACAAACAGGATTTGTCGATGACAAAACCTCACAGTGGAGCAGTTTGTCGTGCTACAAACTCCCTTTACGTGAGTTTTGGACTCGATGTGAACTCTATAAAAGTTTTCTTTTAGGGTTTTTACAGGAGTCAAGAATTGGGGTGTCTACTGTTGGAGAATTTTGTTTCAGTGATATTTATATCATTGAATTTTATTTCTTTTTTTAAGAAATTTAACGATTCAAACTCAAATAAGTTTTTTTTTCAAGCAACACTTGGTGGTTTGATGTTTATGTGCTTAAAGTCGGTGTTTTGGAGATAATCCGATTTTGGAATGAAAATTCGTTAAATTTTGATCTGCTAAATCGATTTGCTTAATGTTTTTTGAACAAATTAAATGTATTTTTTTTAGCAAAACAAGGTGCTTTGATTTACTGAAGATGCAGAAGCGGAAAAATGTAAACACTCCACCTTTGCCACGACACTCTATGTGTTGTATGAACACTTTACCTTTGCCATGACACTTCATATGTCGTGGGAGCTATTTTTATCTTTTTCCCAATGCATCCCTTCATTTGTTTATAGGCTAAATACACACTTTACACTACAATATTAGCTTAACCATTGGAGATGGTCTTATAAAGAGCTCAGTGGATTTGTTATGGCTTGGTGAGGCCCGGGATGAATGTTATACATCCTCTGAACTTTTTCGAAAATTTGGGCTCTAAATATAGTAGGCTTGGGACCAAAGCGCTCATTGCTTATCATAGTATTAATGGATTAACTATAATGTAAAACTGGGGGTGTTTGTTAATTTTACAAACTCTTATGCGGACTTCTGATGGGGTAATAATAGCGAGTACAACACATTGGGTCTTTTGGGAAAGCATCATATTTTCTAGAATTTATATTGCACGTAAATGTTGCAAAAAAAAGAAATTATAAGACAACATGACCAAAATGTTGTTTCCAATAAACAAAGCCAATTGTAAAGTCAACAAAAATTGCAAACACATAAATTAAGAAACAAAACACAATCTTACGACGAACAAAAAGATTTTTGTGAGAATGGTTTTCCTAAATCAATCTAGTATACTTCCACCTAGTGATCTGTAAATGATGATGAATAATAAGAATACAAGTAACTGCTTTACAAGTATTTTATAGTGTTTTTGCTAATGATTTAAGATATGTGGATGATTACAATCAATTGTAAACGGGTTGGGTCGTATTTACATGTAGGTTTGAATGTCGTTAATGAATGGGTATGAGTTGTCTTGAATGCCTTTAATGCATATTTATAACTGCAAATGCAACAATTTGGTTTGAATGCTTTTAATGCGTATTTGCCTTCATCGTTCTAGTAATTTTTTGATCCATTCAGTCACAAAAAACAAAAATCACTCAACAATTCTAAAACCATCTTCACCCCAAAAGCTAAAAGTATAATTATCAAATTTTTTTAACCCCACCCGACCAAGTAAAAAGTTAAAACTATAGGAGATAAAGATATAGGCAAGCCAAATATAAAAGCCAACAATTTTATACACTACACGATCAATGATTTATTGGGGAAGGGGATCAATTATTTCACGACACGTGATGTGTCGTGCGGCATAAAATTTGCCACTCCCATGACACATCATTTATCATGTAAGGTCACAAATTTATTAGAATAATATATCACAAATTTAGCAAAAAGACAAGCTTAAAATAACATGATGAGATGCCATGAAAAAACAACATCGGGATATGCTTTGAAAATGAAAATGCATGCATGCCCTATCACGACACATGACGTGTCGTAGGAAGCCTCCATTGGCACAACACATGATGTGTCGTGAGAAGCCTCCAATTTTCCTCCGACACTTCATGTGTCGTGGGAGTTATTTTTAGCTTTTTTCTGCTATGTTTTCTTTTTCGTTGGTAGACTAAATACTCACTTTTATACCAATATAGAGGCCTAAGCACCTATTTTTTATACCAATACTCTATATTACTACTTTAATTTAACTTCTATCACTTTAGTAGTCGTATGAGCATACTTATGTTATAAGAGCACATATAATGATTTACTTTTTTAATACTACACTAAAAGACACCTAAGCACATTATCTTACAATTTAGTTAAGATGAAGGAGTGGTTTACAATGAACATGTTTAGTGAATGTTAACCAAATAAATTAATTGCTTTTTTGACTTTATCATAGGGCAATTTGTATGTACAGAGCAATTCACTGACTATTTTCTAAAAGCACTACAATCATTACTTCCTTCAACGGCTCTTTTTTGAAGCATCTATAAACCTTGTGATGAATGACAATGGAAGCGGAATATATATAATTAGTGTTAACCTAAGGTCTTAATCTTATTTTGATAATAATAATAAATCAATCATGTGTAATTTAACATGTTTCTTGATATAAGTATACATTTCATTTACTTGAAAAATTCAAGAAAAACATGACAAGGATCAATCTTTCACTATTCGATCATTGGACAAGACAAGGAAGATCAAATCTCTCAATGCAAATCATGAAATACAAACGATCAAAAGACTATATGAAAAGCTTCAAGGAAAAAGTTTCAAACGAAGATCAATTCGAATAAACAAATCAAAGCATTCGAAGACTCGTTAATTCAGTAATTAAGTGAGTGCTTAAGATTTATGTAAAGTTACTTTTTTGATCAAATCCTTATAGTTCAAACGTATTCATGCATTTTTTAAAGATTGATTCAAACAAGCTTGAAATTGAATTTATTTGAAAAATATCATTTTACAAAGACCGAGTTTCAAAATAAATTCATATTAATTTTAAATATCATATTTTAAGTTCTAATAAAAATAGGTATCTTAGAAACATATCTTTGAGGTTAACAAATCACTGGAATTGTATTTGGAACTAAATTGTTAAATTGCAAAAATGTTTTTATTTTACATTTAAAATTCGCTCAATTTTCGCACAGTTTTGATCTAACGGTAAGATAGATGCCTTCCCGGACTTCGATCATTTTAAAATTTTTACAGTAGTTAGACAACATCTCTTAGCACTTTTGACTAAAATTTGAGTATGGTCCAACGGTCAAATTTGGAGAAATTATTAAAACAAATTTGAATTTTTTATCAAAACTAGCTGTTGGAAAGTTTGAAAATGTATACCTTTAACCCAAAACCTTTCTTAATCATCCCCAACGGCCATATGGTTTTGCAAGCTATATATATGAGGTCCTAGACATGTTTTAGCACACCTTGGATTATTTTAATACTCTATTATTCATATATTCAAATATACAAAGATTCAAGAACACATTTTGATCAATCTTTCATTTTTTGAGCTATATATTTTGATCAAAACTTGATAACTCTAATGTGAGCTTCATTTGTAATCTTCAAATACACTTGAGAGTTATTGTATTGGTGTGTATCACCACAAATAATTCATTCTTCATTTCAAAAGAGAGTTTATCTCTTTGAAGAGTAAGATAGCATATCTTGTGAGAAGTGTAGTGGGTATAGTTACATTGTGAGTGTTGTGTGCATAACAACATTTGTATTGGGGTTTGATCTTCACCCGAAGAAGATTGAATAGTGAAAATTCTCGGAGAACTAACCGAGCACGGACATATGGTTTAAGAAACCGAACCGTGAGGACAAAAAGTCTTGAGCTTCAAATTGGTTTAATCTTTCTAAACTCAAGCTCTCTTTTTATTATTATATTATTGCTTGTATTTTGAGATTGCTTATTTGCTTGTCTTGGAATTAATTACTTGAAATTTATTATTTCTTTGATATTGTTGCTTAGCTAAGTTACTTTGCTTAAATATTTTAAAAACGTTTTAATTCCGCATTAAGTTTTTAAAACCCTATTCACCCCCCTCTAGGATTGTTTTCCGACCAACAATTAGGATAGGATCGTATATCTTTTGATGAATCCACAAGTATGTCTTGGATATGCACTTTTTTTCACAACCCAAGAACTTTGTATATTTCTTTTAATTGAATTGAGAATTCATAAGCCTTTTTCCGGAGTAAGTTTTTCTGTCTTCTTCTCTTTTTTTTTTCTTCTTGTTACTTCTTACTTAGAGAAAAACCACCCAAAGAAAAAAAAGGGAGAAATTGTAAAAACATGTTTTTTAAAAAAAATAAAAAATTTATGCAACCTCTCCTTTTTTATTTATTTATTTATTAATTAATATATTCAAATATAAATATAATAATGGTTCGGGTCAACCTGTCATGGGCGACTCGACCCAAATTCCTAACACCTTACAATTCTCCTTCTTCAATATTGCTTTCTCTTATTACTTTAATTCTTTTATGGCTTCAAATTTGAAGCATCTATATAACTTAATGGCCTCATCATATCCTTTATTCCAACTATAGAATTTGATTCTTCTATTTATTCGAGTTATTCTACGGAAGAAATCTCATCTGATTTGAATCAAGAAACAATTAGCCAACGTTACACAAAAAAAATGCAAAAGATAAACTAGCTTAGTATGGTATATAGGATGCATGGTGAATATTGAAAATTGAACGGGTGGTGTTGGCAGTGGCGGAGCCAGGAATTTTGTTCAGGTGGAGCCAAAAAAAAAATTTGTTCAGAAATTTTCTAAGCTAATATTGAATCAACCACAATAACAAAAAAATAAATATATTAATTTCAATATTAACTTATCAAATAATAATCTAATAAGTAAATCAACCTCAATAACAAAATTTATTATCAATATTTAACAATCTAATAAACAAATCAACATTAATAAATAATAACCAACAAACAAATAAATTAACAATTTAAGAAGCAAATCAATATTAAAACACTTAAATCTTAATATTCAAAAAAAATTAACCCCAAAAAAAATATATATGATATTAAAAGAAGGCCGAGATCTTCATCTACTAATTACAAACACCATCCCCAGAACTTGTAAATCTTATCACACATAGGCCCCTCTACTCTTGCCCAACAGCTTTTCTTTTATTACATCCTCAGCCCTTGCTTTTTATGTTATCTCAAACAAACCCCCCTACTTACCAAAATTTTCAAACAAGTCCAACGCTCCGCCCCTAGGTGTTGGTGAAAAATGGAATAATGGGTATTAAATGGGTGAAATGGGTGATGTGAAAATTATTAAATGGGTGATGCGAAAATTATTAAAACTCAGATTGTGGTTGAAATCCTGGTTGAAGTGGTGGTGATTGAGAGTTAAATTGTTGGTTTAACTGAAAGGTAAATAAAGGATTTCTTAGATCCATGGTGCAAGTTTTGAGAATGATAAAAAAAAAATGAGAGTTTTTGAGACTGATGAAAATGGTAGGTGGTAAAAAATCTAGATGAATTAATTTTAGTGGGAGAAAATGGTGTAAAACAACTGTGAAACACTCACAATGGACACCTTTGCTAGCTAAAGTTCTAGTTGCAGTTGGCTTGCTTTTTAGCATCTAACACACTATATAACATCTTCTTTTAGCTAGTCCATTAAAGAGCAAAATTAAGGTTTAACTAGTATTAAAACACTTACATTAATTTTTATATCTCTATTGAAGATACTCTAACATATAAAGTTGAAAGCTTTGCGAGGGCGGCAGCAGCAACAATGACAACAAAAAAATTGAAAAAAATTCGGAGCAAATTTTAATTTTATGGTGGAATTTAGAGAGGACCCACGAGTAAATCACATTTCGTGACCAAATCGAAAAGGAAAAAGGAGCAAACGAATAAAGGCCTTGGTCCTTCGGAGAATGATTCGCCTTTTAACGTGAATAGGGGAGGGGAAGGGCCACATGCATATCAACGAAATTAGTACATTAATTAATGAGTATGCCCTTAAATATATACTAAAATTATCTTATTGTAATTTTTGTATGTATTTTTTGTGACAATTTAATTTAACGATAGTTATTAAATTTGGTTCACGCACAAACCTAACAAAAAAAATACATGAGTGAATTTTTATTTATTTGTGAAGTCAAATTAACTAATAACATGTATAAGGAGCCAATAATTTATAATCCGCTAGCGTTTTCTATGATCTTGTAACAAGGGGGTTTTGTATTCGATAATTAATTTTTTTTATTAATTTATCTTTGTAAAAGTTATATGTTCACACATACAGTAGTCTCTTAATTTCTCATGCATGTAGCAATATGCGAGAATGTCCTTAAACTTTGGTCAGATAAATAGTTATATTTTGAACTTTTAAATGTTCGAGCTAATTATAGTAATTATATATCCACATATGTACTAGTCTCGTAATTTGACACGCATGTAGTAAATATGCCTGGAAGCCCTAGAGCCTTGGTTAGACGATTATTTTGCGTTTTGATCCTTTTAAACAACTCAACGAATTTTGTTGAAAAGAAAAATAAAAATCAGGGAGGCTTAATGGGAAAAGGCACTTTTAGTATATGTAAAGAAAAAAAGTGAGGAGAGAGAAAAGAGATGAAAAAGAAATTGTGGGACCAGATTAGCCGCGGTTCGCTGTCGGTGGAGCCTACTGGTGACGTGTCGAGAGGGCATGTTAAATGGGGCTATGCGTGTGCGAGATAGATTATCATTGTTCCGGCGGACCCCAGCAACAAGCTTTGACATTTAGCGAAACCAGATTATGTTTGAAGCGAACTTCTTCTTCACGGGTTACAGTCCTCGGTGCTCGTGCTGGATTGTGCTTCAGCGGTGACGAGAGAATCTCTAGTGGAACTGAGTAAAAATAATTAATTTAATATTGTATAAAATTTAGTGTAAATTTTTTTGTTGTTTTAATAGTTGTATAAAATTAATGTCAACTAAATTTTTGTGTATAATTGTTATATATTTTGCACATCTAATTTACACAGTCAAATAAGATTCTCTTTTTACCGATTTATTCTCTCTCATCATTAACTCAATTACACTAGTTACATTCTCTCTTTGCCAATTCTTTCTCTCTCCTCATTTGTGTAGTTTTTTTTCTTTAGGTGGTTATTTTTTGTTGAACAACTTCTTTGTACACATGAGTATTAATATTAGCTATTAAAGAGTTAATAGGTATGTGTAAATTTTTTGCCATTTAGGATTCGCACAATAATTTTACATAGTCCTATTAAAGATGCTATGAGTTACTCTTGCATGTGAGAGTATCTCCAATAGAACTGTGTAAAATTGTTGTGTAAATCTTACATGGCAAATGAGTTTTACAAAAAAAAAAATATTACACAAATTTATTTACTCTCCAATAGCCAATATTAATACTCGTGTATAAAAAGAGGTGATTCAATAAAAAATAACCACCTAAAGAACAAGAAGTACACAAATGAGGTGAGAGAATGAGTAGGTGGAAAGAAAATGAGTGGATGGAGACAGAATACGAGTGATGTCATTGGGTTAATGAGGAGAGATAATGAGTTAGTAGAGAGAATCTTACTTGGCTGTGTAAATTGTTTGTGTAAAATATACAGCCATTATACACAAGAGTTTAGTTGGCATTGATTTTACACAATTATTGGAGCAAATTTTTTTTTTACATAATGTGTAAATTTTACACAATACTGAATTGGTTATTTTTACACAGTTCTATTGGAGATTCTCTAAGTAAGATTCTCTTTACACTTATAAAGCACGGACGCGACGCTGGATACGCGTTTCGACACGACACGTGACACGCAAATTTTTCAAAATGTAGGACACAACACGTAGGGGAGACACGTTCTTAATTAATTAATTATATATATATATATGCAATAAATATTATAAATACTTAAGAATGCAATAAAATGAAAATATATTACATTAATAGCCCAAATAACAAATATTCAAAACATGAGCAATACATTGTTTCATAATTAAAGCATCACAAAGATTGTTCCATAATTAAAACATAAAAGAACATAGAAGTTCTCATCCCCATAGAATAACAAAAACCAAAAGGATAATATAAATATAACAATCACTCGTTCAATCAACATTAACCGCCTCCACATCTTGAGCTTCATCCCCAAATACCACCGACTCCAACTCCGGCTCATCAAGATAGAGAGATGCCATTTAAAGTTCTCCAACATCTTCAAGTGTGTCAAAAGTATCACCGGCAATATCCCAATACTTAGTTTCTCTAATTGTGTAGGCCTCGGTATTCCTTGAGAGTAGTCGAAGGTTACTATGAATGAACACGAGGTCTTCACCTCGTTTTGGTGTCAATCTATTCCTTCTCGCTGAATTCACAAAGGAATAAGTGTTCCAATTTCTTTTCGCACAAGATGAGGATGATGGTTGGACAAGAATCTTTGATGCAATCGCTTGAAGCATAGGTGCACTAGAGCCATAAAGAAGCCACCAACACAAAGGCTCCATTGTATACTTATTAGACATGGCATCAAAATCACTAAACTTTCCTATATTTCTTACGAAATTGATATATTCAATACCAACTTTAGTGCGCTCCTCCAAGTCGGGAAAGTATTTCTTCAAACACTTTACTCTTCCATTTGATATCTCCTCATCCGTTTGGGGAAGTACTCGGTGAGGGTCCTCTTTAAGCCACTCCTTACTATAATACCTTAATAAAGCAAGAAAAACAAAATGGGGTGTTATTCTTGTCCTAACTCCTAAACAAAGTGTAATAATATTATAATAATTACCAAAATGAAATTTCATACTTACTTTGGAGTTAGTGAGTGTGCCAAACAATGAAGTGGGGTGTTATTCTTATCCCACCGAGAGACGAGAATCTCATGCACCACTACATAAAATGGTGAAAAGTCTCCTTCCTTTAACCTGTCATGGTCATAAATGACTTTCCTCACTCTTTCAATCATTTGGTCCCACATATCATACACTAAGTGGAGGCAAGGCTTATCGGTATCGCAACGACAAAGCATATCATATATGGGAGCCGTAAAAGAGAGAATATAGTCGACTTTATCCCACCAATCATCGCTCACCAACTTCTCTTTCACAAACCTTGCTTTTCCTTGGTCATCCTCTTTGTAAAGAGCCCATTTGTCACTCATCACCATTGCTTGGAGACCCCTTCTTATTAACTTAAACCTTTTAAACATCACAATAGTTGAAGCAAATCTTGTTTCCACCACCGAGAGCAACTTTATTGAAACAAACTCATTAAACATCGAAAGTCTCATTTGATGATTCATAATAAAAATTTTAATTTGAATGACATCCCCCCCAACATCGGTTATCCATCTACAAAGAGAATAGGTCTACTCATTACTCTCGGTATTCTTGGCGGCACAAATGTTCTTCAAAGCAAGGTTGAGTGTGTGCACCACACAAGGCGTCCAAATAATGTTAGGAAATTTGGATTTAATGATTTGCCCCGCGGCCTTGCAATTGTGTGCATTATCGGTAATGACTTGCACGACATTCTCATTTCCAATTTCTTCAATAACTTGAATCAACAAGTTAGCAATAAAAGTAGCATCTTTTCTTTCCCCCGAACAATCCATGGCCTTAATAAATATAGGCCATCCATCCGTAATAGCAATGAAGTTAATAAGGGGTCTTCTTTGAGAGTCGCTCCATCCGTCACTCACAAGACTTACACTGTTTTCATTCCATATGGCGCGAGAAGGAGCCAGCAATCTATCAATATTTGACTTCTCCTTTGCTAAAAGAGTTGTTCTCAACGAGTTATAACCGGGACTCTTATACCCTGCAATGGGGTTATTTGCAGCAAACTCAATCATTTCTTTAAAATACGGATTTCGGGCCAAGTGAAATGGTAGACCAGCTGAGAAGAATGTCCTAGCAACCAATGAATCCATTTGCTCTCTTACTCCCATATTAAAAGCTTTCGCAAGCGGGCTAAGCGGCCCACTACCTAACTTTCTCTTTTTTTGAATCAAATTGTGAATAATTCATAAAACTAGAAGGAGGTAATGGGACTTTCTGTGCAAGAGCTTGTTCTTTCAACTTTTCAGCTTCAGTATCTAACTTCTTTAATTCTACAAGATCTTCTTGAGTAACCTTTTGACATACTCCTATCCCTTGCCCAAGAATCTTGAGCAAATGAGCTCTCACTCTAGTATATGAACTTTTGAAATCTCTCATGCATATATTGCAAGTCCAATTCACATTTCCACCACCTTTGTTTCTTTTATCATGTTCCCTGTTTGTGTAAGCCCAAAGTGGCTTGGTGGCCTCATCATCAATTGTTGTTCCAGTGGAGGCGGCACTAGAAGAAATACTAGTAGGAGTAAGAGTAGGAGTAGTCATCTAAAACAATTACCAAGTATTAGAAAGTAGCAAAATAAAGCCACAACAGTTTACTCAGTTAATACTTGATACACTGTCACACAGATTTCACACTATCAATCTATCACAGACTCACAATCAACACTACTGCCTTTTCAATTCAGTTTCGAAATTGATTAAATGAAACCAAGCTTTATCAATTATTTCTCACATATTCATAGACATAATTCACATATCAATTATTTCTCACAGTCTAACACTTCTGGAAAATTTTTGAGTAGCCATAATTTTCGAAATCAAGTGTTGAATCAAGCTAGAAGAGGAAAGAGCAAGTCAAAATAGCAAAACAGAGGACATTGCAACACAATGGACATAGCAGGTAGATAATAGAGCAATCAACGAGCAGTGAGCAGTGAGATAGAGACGGAGATGGAGTGGAGAATGGAGATAGAGACACGGAGAGAGAGAGAGAGAGAGAGAGAGAGAGAGAGTAGCGTACATGTTTATCACCAAGCTGTCGTCGACGGCTGAGACGGGAAAGGGAGATCCGTAGTCGATGGCTGGGAGTTAGGAGCTGGGAGCTGGGAGCTAGGGCTAGGGTTCGTTTCGATGGTGGCTGGGAATGGGGCTTTACGGGTAAAGACTTAAAAGAGAGAAATTATATTTGTTCTGTTTGTTTTATTTTTAAGTTTTACTTTTATTATTTTCACCCCAATTTTTTATGCCTTTTAGACATTGACCCCATTTTCGTGTCCAAAACGTGTCCTGAACGTGTCCGTGAAAAAAAAATAATAAAGAAATGGACACTCTCCAACACGCGTGTCCTGAGCGTGTCCGAGCGTGTCCCCGTGTCGGACACGTGTCGGACAGGACACGCGGCCTCTGGGAGAGTGTCCGTGCATCATAGCTCTACAGCCACTCATTATCTTTCATCGTTAACTCAATCACACTACTCACATTCTCTTTCCACCCACTCATTCTTTCTTCTCATTTGTGTAGTTTCTTGTTCTTTATGTAACTATTTTTTATTGGACCGATTATTTTTACGCATGAGTATTAATATTGGTTATTGGATAGTAAATATGTCTGTTTAGTGGTCCAACAAAAAAAGCCACTTAAAGAATAAGAAACTATACAAATGAAGAGAGAGAACGTGAATTGTATGATTGAGTTAGAGAGAAAAGAGAATTTTGTTTGGCTGTGTAAATTGGATCCACAAAATATACGGCGATTATATACAAAAATTTAGTTAGTATTAATTTTTTACAACTATTAATATAACAAAAAATTTATATAACGTTTAAATTTTAAACAATACTAAATTTACTATTTTTACGCAGCTCATTGAAAATGCTGCGAGTACTTTGTACATGTTTCTATTCATTTCTCAACACGTGGCAGCTCAATAGATGATGAGGTTTTGTTAAAATGGGCCTAGCCGACTTACGAGTTTCACCCTTCGCTTTTGAAAAATTAAAGACAAAATTTAAAATGTAAGAAAAGTCTCTGTCTGATTAGGCTATTAAATATATTTGAAAATAAAGTAGAAGAATTTGTATAATAATATTTTTTATAAAAAAATTAACGAATAATAATTTTTAAAAATAAGGGTCTGCATATTATTATTATTATTATGATATAAAAGTTTGTTTATCAATTATATTTTAAAATAAAAGTTTTGATTGAGTGTAAACTTTGCTTTACATTAAATTGTGTTGAGTACAAATTTAACTTTGTAATCAAAAAATTTAGTCCAAATTTGTTTTGCATGATGTATTTATATTTTTTAATAAGTATATTCTTATATTTCATTTATAAAATATTACAACAACGTCAAATAAACAAAAATACATAGTAATACTTTAAAAAATAAAGAGTGTAAACTTAATTTTGCATAACTACGAAAAAAATATTATATGCATTTTATTAATAAATAATTTTGAATATGTAATTTGTTAAAATTATTCTAAAGCACCTTTAATTAAATATTTATTTATAATAATATGCTAAAAAAATATGTAGTGCAAACTTGATTTTGCTTGATTCTATAAAAAATACAATTTAAAAATTTATTACAAAGTTAACTTTGCAATTCTCTTAAAATTTGGTTAAATATAGGCCCTTAATTTGGTCAAATATACATAGACAATCTATGTGATAATTTATATTTAAAAATGGTGATAGCAAAATTTATTTGACTTATTTTTCATATCACCTGAAAATTTGTATAGAAATTCATATATGTTAGAGTATTATTATTTTGTATTTTATCATTGAAAATTATATTTCAAGGGACCAAAATTTGTTACTTTCGAGATGAAGGTTGCCCAAGATGACTTGAAGAAATATTCGAGCCAAGCATAAGCTTAAGATGATGCAAGGAAGGGTTTCTTATTCTTAGCAAGTGATCGTGGGACACACAGCGATACCATAATGGAGTACCACGGGAGTTATTGATGTAATAACAATCCAATGGTGTTGTGGTAAACCTAAAATCCAAATTACCGAACTATATCGCGCTAAACCTCGTTAAAAACATAACAAAAAAAATAGCGAAATTGAAACAAAGAAACCGAATCGAAACCGAATATATTTAGTTCGGATTTGGGATGTGACATTACAAAATTGAACTGAATCAAACTAAACCGAATCATTGCATATGTGACTTGAAAATAATATTACTTCACTAAGTAAAATTTTATGTTCATAAAATTTACAAGGTCTAGTCAGAAATCACTATTTCAACTATCGTGAATATTTGAATTATATTATAAATATAATAGTTAATACTTTTTATATCAAAAATAAATATGAGCAAGTATAAAGTTATTATTTTTTTGACCAAAATAAGTATTATTTTACAGTTTATTTATTTTTAAAAAAATATATATGAAAGATGAATAAAACTGAATTGAAACCAAACTAAAAAGTTTAGTTCGGATTTGGGTTTGAAAGAATTTAAAAATTGAAACCAAACCAAACCAAAACCAAACTTTATTTATTTATTTAATTTTTAAGTTCGGTTTGGGTTTAGATAGGGATGGCAAAGAAACCCAACCAGGCGAGTTTCCGACCCGACCCAATTCGGATGGGACGGGTTCGGGGCGGGTTTTTTTAAGCCTGGGTCGGATTTAGTATTTTTTCTAAAAACCTTGACCGGATTCGACGCAGGTTATGGTTATGCATGCTTAATACCCGACCCGACCCGCTTGTATATATATATATAAATATATTAATATAAACATTATATATATATATATATTTATAATATTTATCAAATACAAAGTTACAAACCCTAACATTGACACATTTTCTCTGCCTCTCTCATTATCTCTCAGCCACTCTACCTCTCAGTCTTTCACTCTATCACTGCCCGCTGCCTCTCCCTGTCTCCCACACCCACACCTCCCACATACGTCTCTCCTCCTCCATCTATGGCCTCCGATGCACGTCTCTTCTCCTCCATCTCAGCTCCTCCACATACCACAGTCCCGCCATTCCTCCTCCATCTCCGGCTGCTCCTCCACAGTCCACGCCGTTTCTCTTCCACCGAAAAATAGATCTCCAAAATACCCTCACCCATTCACTAATTTGGGTGTGTTGATTACTTGATTTTATCGATTGGTTTTTTCTATCAATACTAAAATAATACTTGAATAATTCGAATTTTCTTTCTGGTTAGTACATAACTTTTTGATTTTGCTAATTTTATGGTTTTTTAATTACTTGAAATGTGTTTTCTCAATGCTCGCTTCCTTTGATATTTATTATGTAGTTTGAGACTTATTATTTGAATGGGGCTGAGTATTGGATATTTGGTTTTTGGTAGAAAGACAGTGGACCATTAGAAGTCTGGAACTTAAAATTTAAGTTTGAGCTTGAGCTGTAGTTTGAGACGTTTTTTTTTCAAAACAAGGAGTTACGGTTTGGCAGGTGCTGGGCTGTTTAACCCGGTCCGGTTCAACTCGACCCAGTTCCTTTTAATTTGAGGCTGAACTCCTGCACATGTACGCGGGGCGGGCTTGGGTTTCTAAAGAAATACCTATCTCGGGTTCGAGGCAGAGTGATATACATACGGGTCGGGTTTGGTATTGGCCAAACCCGTCCCATACCTGACCCGTTGCCATTCCTAGGTTTAGATCTCGTAATTTTTTAATTTCCGATCGAAACCGAAAACATCTTTACAACCAATTCATTGCCATTAACATCCGCTTCCACCACCTTACCTATTTATCCTGTTAGATTATCTAAAAACATTAAAAAAAATCTAGAGAGAAAACACTTATAATTAACTAGTTATACTTCTGTTTTTCATTATTAGTGGTGGAGCCAAGAAAAATTCAAAAGGTGCGCAAAGAGTTTTACATTCTAAGAAATTGAGTTATATACAGAGAGAGGAACGCACCCTTGTACACATCGTATACACAAAAAACGTAAAAAAATACTATGCTTGCATTTTCCTAAACTTCGCAAAAAAATTCACAAAAGAACCAAGCAATATCTAGATAATATTTATTAAAATCACAAATCGGATGGATAATACACAATATTGTCACTTACTATAATAAAAGAAATTGTTTAACTCTTACAAATTTCTTAAAATATAATGAGATTTGTTCAAACTTTATGGGTACCAAATCAAAAGTTGTGAGAATCTGCAAATGCGACCCCGGGTCTCAATCCCTAGTTTGAGGGTCTAAAACATCCGAGAGGATCTCGTTGCTTTATTTGCTTTTATATAAGGATAAGTCATATTTTTTATTTCTAAATGCAAGTGAGTTTGTTTAGAGACGCCGGTACATTTTACGAGAAAATATACAAAAAGTTTGTGTAGGGGTAAAGGCCATAAGCAAGCCTTATCCCCACACGTTTTGTCTACGAAACCGGGATTCTATAAGGTTCGAGAATTATGTTACGGTTTAAAAAGGTGTTAAACATCCATTTTGACTTTTCAGTCTTTAATGTTTTATATGTTTATTCTATGTTGAAAAACTTGGATGCCTTTACTAAGAAGTCTACTAACTTCCTAAGATAGTTTTATAAATAAGCCTGATTTTGGGAAAAACGGAAAAAGGGATGAAAATCTTTGTATTCTGTGATCCAATGTTTTTGATTTTGTGCGAAATAAAATACAAATGACAAGACTTATAGTTTTGAAACTTGGAGAGGAAATTCTAGAATTACTTCCTCAAATGATAATATTAGTCTTATCTTTGTTTCAGTTATTTTAGGAAAAAGATCGGATTCTTTATCGAAATTAATTTAATATGGATTTGAACTCTTGCGGAGAGTGTATCAGGTATAACAGTTTATAGAAGACAGAATATACCGGATTTCAATTCCTAGGTAAGTTTTATCGTTCTGAGTTTTGAAAATTTAATTTTGTCCAAATGATAATAAACTTACTTTGTATGATTTTTCAAAAATGTTTTATTAGGGTTTTGTTTTGAGAAAACAGTAGAGTATTTATAACTCAACAATAAGTTTATTCAATTAGAAATTGAATAAAACAACAGATGTAGATAAATGAAAACAAGTACATAAGTATATAATTTTAAAGACTAGAAGAAACTCTTTACTTTTCTGACGGGATAAATAAGAAAGAATGAGAGAAAATATAATTCGATAGAATATGATCCGACGGATATTAGCTTTTCTTCTCTAGAAATTGTCGAGAATTCGACTCCAGAAGACAATACGTCGAGTATTGAGAAAGGACGTGGAGATTCCTTGAGAATTCGATAATAATAACTTGACTTGATAATTTTGGAGAATAAATCAAATTTATACAGAGAGATAATATCATTTATAGAAAGAGAAATGAGGGTTTGTCACGCAACATTCCCCGCAAAAGTGAAAATGTCGTGTGACATACTGTAGACACCCCGATCTGTGACCCCCGCAAGAACCCTAAACGACCTACGAGAACTACTGTTTTTGGGCCCGGGACCCACCCGAGCACCCGAAACTACCCCGAAAGGTTCTGTTGGCCAACAAACCTATTTTTAAGAGAGATTGTCGCACGACAAATGGGTTTGTCGCCGACAATCCCTACTATGTCGCGCGACAATCACTCCTGACACCAGACCATCCACTCTCTGACACATCAGTCTGTCAGAAACATCACTTCAGCCGTTTGTCGCGCGACATAAGATACATTGTCGCGCGACATATGCCCTTTTTGGGGAAATGTCGCGCGACATACTCTCCGGAGCAGTATAAATAGGCCAACACCCCCAAGGGTTCAAGGCAGCAACTTGGGATTGTAGAATTCTAAGCTTTAAATCTGATTTTCTAGTAGTTTATCAAGCATTCTCTATTATTGTCTTATTTCTGAAGAATTATCAAATCTATTCTCGACACTCGACGTGTCCCGTCTAAGGAATCGAATTCTCGAAAATATCTGAAGAAGAAAAGATCGTTATCGCCGGAGACTTCTCTGCCGTATTATATTTTCTTTCTTATTATTATTCTCGTCGGGAAGGTAAAGAAAGTCTCTTCTAGTATTTAACATTAAATATCTGTGTACTTGTTCCATTTCTGTTGTTTTGTCCACGTTTTAGTTGAATAAACTTATTGCCGAGTTACAAATAGTCTATCGTTTTCAAGACAAAAGACCCTGATAAAACCATTTGCAAAACCAGAAGAGTAAGTACATTACCATCCGGATAAAACCCTGTTTTCAAAACTCGGACCGGTAAAACTTACTTAGGAATTAAAAACCCAGTGTATCCTATCTGTTTCATAGATTGTGATACATCCGGGAGAACTCCTCTGAAGAGTTCCAATTCCATATTGAATTAGTTCCACTAAAAGATCCAAACTTTTTTCCAAAACAAGTCAAAACCCGAGAAAACCGCCATTATCCGAGAAATAATACGGAAAACTCCCTAAAAGAAAATAACTTTTGTCACTTGTATTTGCATTTCTCAAAACTCGACATTGGATCTCGGAACACAAAGGTTTTCATCCATTTTCCCGTTTTTCTCAAGAATTAGGTTTTTTTTTAAAAAAAGGTAGTAGACTGCCAGTAAAAGTATCCAAGTTTTTCAACATAGAATAAACATATAAAAGACCACTAGAGACCGAAAGGGCGGAATGGGTGCTTAACACCTTCCCAAACCGTAATATAGTTTTCGAACCCTATAGAATTTTCTGGTTTCGTAGACAAACGTGTAAAGAAAGGCTTATCTGTAACCTTTCCTCTTACACAACTGTTTTGTCCGTTTTCTCGGAAAACGTACTGGCGACTCTGAACGAACCCCTTTGCATCTAGAAATAGAACATAGGGACACATGATATGAATCAACAAAAGACGCTCCAGCAAATGGAACGACGGAATCCGTTCCGACGTTTCAGACGCCCAACCGAACGGGGATGAGACCCGGGGGTCGCATTTGCAGATTCTCACACATACTGTCATGTGTCGCGCGACAAACGGCTGAAGTGTTGTCTCTGACAGGCGAATGTGTCAAAGAGTGGATGGTTTGGGTCAGAAAGGTTTTGTCATGCGATAAATGAGGGTTTGTCGCGCGATAAATGAGGGTTTGCCGCGCGACAAAGCCCTCTGAATACAAGTTTGCCGCATGACAAAGCCCTCTTGAAACAAGTTTGTTAGACTACAAACTTTCCGAAATAGTTTTTGGTGTCTTGGGTGAGTCTTAGACTAAAAAAATGCTTTTCAAAGATTTTTAAGGTTCTTGCGGGAGTCACAGATGAAGGCGTCTATAAAAGTGGAAAGAAAATTTAATAGTTAAAGCATAAAAGAGGCATAAAGTATGTATTGTATGCATGTGAGAATGAAAAAATAAGAATTAGTACCTTTGAAAGTAAATGGAATGGAGTTACGGACTCCCTCTATAAAATCTCTTATTTCTACTCCCATTCTCTCACTTTTGTCTCTGTGTCAATGAATATAGGGAATACTTCAATTGGTTCCCAATATTAAGTAAGGTGGGAAGCAGTGAAAATATTTTATTTTAGTAAGGTGGGCAAATTTTAAATTTATTATACTCTTATCTTATTATTTTCAAAATACATTTTTTTGGCAACTCTATTTTTTTTAGAAAAAATGAAGGGCAAGGTGGGCGGCTGTCCACCTTCTGTGCGATTGTTCATCATCAATAAAATCACCAATCACACATTATCAGGATAGATTTAAACCAGATTAATTTGGAAGAACCAACGTTACAAACAAAAAAAAAATTGAGTTTTTTGTGAGAATGTATTTGGTTCCTTAATTTATTTATTGGCAACTTTTGTTGACCTTAAAATATTAATAGCTAGACTTGAAAATAAAAAAACGGGCTAAGAAGATACTTGGTAGAGCTTACTTTTATGCTTTATTTTTGTTCAATAAAATATTCAAGCATAAAATATTTAAGGAAAGTTAATTTGCCCCCACTTATTTTTCAGTAAATTCAAGTATTAACTTGATTTTTGCAAATATAGTTTGATAATATATATATATATATATATAATATTTCTTATACATACGAAATATACATAATATATATACATATTGAGATACTTTAAGGGATAAATAGATGAAATTTTTGATTAAATTTATGAATATGATTTTCATGATTAGTAAATCATATCCACTAGATTTCATCAAAAATTTAACCGAAAAGTGGGTTAGCAAAACTTTTAAAATTTTAACGGTAAAAAATGCTTATATATATATTTCAATTTTTTAGTTGATCCGGTCCGTGGGTAAAAATGATGAAATTTGGTGGAGTAAATCTTCTCCACTAATTTTTATCCAAAAATTTATCTTTTTACATCATCGAAAGCCCTAATCTATATATATGGTTCGAATATACATATACATATATATATATATATATATATTCACGCCCTCCAATAATAATAGGCACTTATGTTTATAGGTTAAGTAGTCTTTTCCATCTTGTGCGTGATTTATAAACATGCACGTTTTAGTGCGATAAGAGTGTTTCTTTGTTGCCATTATTACATGTGTTATGATAAGAAATTTGAACAAATATATTTAATTGAGTTGCAGTAAGTCATGCAAAAAACTAAATCTTGCCCCTCTTTGAGTTTGACTCCATAGTGACATTTTGTCAAAGGACTTTAGTATTATATATATATATTAATTTTAAATGAAATAATTTGTTTGGGCATGTAGCTTAAGTAGTAAAGGTTTTATATTTAGCTTGGGAGATTCTTCTTCAAGTCATTGTATCATGAAAAATATGCATTTAAACATTCTATAAACTATTTACGAAACATACAATTTTACCTTAAAAAATTGTGTATCACAAACCATGCACGGTTTCATAAGTTTTTTTTTGTTTTCGATTTTTCCTAAGTAAAATCTTGCGCCCCTTTGTGTTTGACTCCATAGTGACATTTAGGCCTCGTTTGATTTACGGAAGGGAAATCAATTCCTTTGTCTTTTCCATGAAGGTGGAAAATTAAAGTTCCTGTTAAGTAGTTAGTTAATCTAACCTCTTTGTCTATAAATTCATATTTAAGGCTCCGTTTGATTGCAAAGTGGAAAAAAAAGAATTTAAGTTAATTTTGGTAAAAAGATGGAAAATAAGTTGAGTGATAGATGTGATATCCTCTTAATTTTTAAGTTTTTCCATGAAGAAATTTTCTTTGCTTGGTGGTGAGTAAAAATTTTCCACCAAAAATATTGAAGGATAGATGATATATACTCATAAAATGAGTAACATCTCTAACCTTATTTTCCATCTTTTCACACAAAGTAACTAAATTTATTTTTCTTTTCCATCTTTACAATCAAATGGAGCCTAAGTGTTATGTTTAATTGTATATGTCATAATCATACTAGGTAAACATAGTAACTTTGTTATTGCCGTTATCAATCATACATCGAATCAATTCTTAAATTTTTTGTTGAATCTCTAACAAATTAATTTATTAGGACTAAAAAGGTGATGCCATTATCATAACAATTATACTTATATATATAAATTAATATACAATTTTTAAAGTATATAATAATTTTTTTCATAACAATACTTTACTCTGAGAAAAAGAGTATTATTTTGACAATATAATTTGACTAAAATCTTAATACTTTCTACCACTTAAATTCAACTTCAAATTTTCTGTCTTTGCTTATATCCAAAACCAAATATCTCTTGTTCTTGGGTGCGCTCCCCCAAAAAATAAAAAAATGAATTTAGAAAAAAATAAAAAATTATAGAGAAATTATAAGGGACAGCTGTCCACCTTACATTGGATAGCTCACCCTTGCATGTGTATATCTACTAGTCTCAAAGGTATTTTCAACAATAATTGCATGTGTATATCAACTAGTCTCAAAGGTATTTTCATCAATAATTGCATGGGTTGCAACCCCATAGTACCAATCGTCAATGTGGACCACCTAATTAACCAACAAGAACATGAGAGGAATCCAATTTATATTTTAATGCATGTGATGTGTTTAAAACTTGGTATACATGCACGCATTTGAAGGCAGAGCGCAGTTTTAGCTTTAGATAATATGCTTCATTATTTTTGTATATATGGTGACAATTATTTATATTGCATGTGACCTCTCCCATCAACAAGTCACATAATTAATAGTCCCCTAGCTATATATATATATATATATAATATTCTTCCTTTAATTTCATAATATGTTAAAAAAAGTTAAGTGTCCCACCAAAAAAAGAAAAAAAGTTAAGTAATCAATTCCTTAAATTTATTTGTGTTTATTGTGAGCTGTGAAAAGAACAACTATTATAGGAGCTAGCAATGATATTAAAAGTAACTTGAATTAAAAGTTAAAGTTAGTGATCAATTTGTCAAATAAATTTATGTATAATGTGAATTGTGAGAGAACAGCTAGTTCTAGCTAGCTAGGAGCAACAATATTAAAAACAATTGGGATTAAAAATCTCAAACACGGTATGGGATATGATTAAGATTGTTTCAAAATGGGTGTTAATATTATAGCAATACGAGTGCATCACTCTGTATGAAAAAAATTGGACACTAGGTAAGAGCTCCGGAATTTATGTGATAAGATAAACAAAATATCCTAGGAAAAAAAATGCTTTCACATGACCCATTACAATAAGAAAAGTATGGGAAAATAAAATATATATAGGTTATGTATGCGCGGAATGTGGCATTATTCCATTTACAATAAAAATACTGTCTTAGATTTCTATCTGAATGAAAAACTGAATATGATGTATTTATAATTTTAAAATTTCACGTAAATTTTGCACTGAATTTCAATTTAGCTTATAAATCGAACCAAAGCTACTCGAGCTCGAATGGCAATTGCTCAAGTCGAAACTCATTTATATTTATTTGTGTAACAAACGAACTAAACTTGAACATATATATTGTCATATTATGAAACTTGATATGTCGATCAATAAGTTTCGAAACAAATAATTTTTAAACTTGAAATGATCAATAAGTTTCGAAACAAATAATTTTTAAACTTGAAATGTTTAACAATTTAAACTTTAACAACCGTGTGTTCGGCTTGACTACATTCCTACTTTTACTGAAACTAACCGAAAAATTTTACCCCTAAACTAAATCTGAAATATATCAAATTCAGACGTGCAAGGTGAATTCAAACCACGACTAGAGGACTAATTTGCATTTTATTGCGTCAAATAAATGGGGTGAAGGACGCAGATGAATCGAATTGTGATTTGATCGGTGTGGCATTAAAGTTGAGTACCTAATGGACAAGTGATTGTATCCGTATGTTGTTGAGAATGTTAGGCTCAAACTATTGATCCTACGTGAAAAAATTATAGAACTATACATGGGTATATAAGTAGGGGAGTGTTTTCACAAAGTAATGACGCTTTTTAAGTTAAAACTTCACACATGTGGCCCAAAGAGGTTTAAGTTGGGGATAATATCGTTACTATGTAACCGACGGGCCCAGTTGGTACCCTGTGCTCGACGGGCCCAGTTGGTACCCTGTGCTCGACCCATGTACTAGTGAGCACAACATATGTAACATTCACGAGTGAGCAATGAGTTATTGATTATTGAGCAATATATATATATATATATATATATTTTTAATGATGTGTGGATAATTTAAAATTATTTGTGGATAGACAGACATACATGCATATGTAGTTACATACCTACATACATACATTTATTATATAATTTAGTAAAAATAATTATATCAAATGCATATGGCTATCAATTAGAGAAAATGTGAAGGGTGCATATTTGAAACTTAAAAAGAAAAATATTCCTACATGACTATTAGTATCCTATAATTTTAGCATAACACATAAATAAATAGGACAAACTAATTCAATGAGCAAAACTTTAAAAGTGATTAATGAATAAAAAGTAGGGAAGTTTTTAAATTCAAATAAATATTTGAGTTAGAGTAGATAAGTGTACTATTTAAAAGTATTATTTCAGCATAAAATTTATGATTATATCATACACAACAAATTAAATACCAACATAATTTTATTTCTTTTGCTTGGATTATTCATAAAGACATTACTATTATATAAGCTACCTATTCATATTATATTAAAAAAAACATGCAACTTCAGTAATGTTTATCTTATTGCTTTGCCAAATAATTCGCTTAAATATTGTGCTTATGGAGAGTAAAATATATATTGATCCGTTTCAAATTAATTTTGCAACTTTTACCTTGTTATTTTTGAGAAGTTATTAATTTCAATATAATTAATGGTTGATAATACAACCCATTTGTTATACCAAACTGAAATTAAGATTATTAATTTGAAGTCATTTTTTTTAAAAAAAATAGTATATTTAATGATGCTACTTCTTCCATAATACTAAATAGTAAATTAAAAAAAATGTTAGAATTATTATTTTATTATGCATTAAGAATATACGAAAATTAATTAATGGTTAATTAGTGTTACAACCATTATAAGAACATAATCGATACGTTTAGCATGTTTTCTATGTATATATCGAACATCATTGACTAAATGGTAAAAAATGGTAATAAACTTTTATCCTTGCAGCACATTTAGTATTCAACTTTTTTTACGGTCAATCGTGATAATGAACTTTTTAATTGATGTTGATTAGGTCCACTTGTTACCTTTTGTTAAAAACCCTAACAGAAAACTAAATTTATTTATAGAAACCACTTCCAACTTTTAATGTATTTACATAAATCACTCATAATTTTATATTATCTTTATTTGCATAGACCACCCTTTTACTCAAACCCTTCTATTTATTCCCCCTTTAGATTAAATTTTCTTATTTTGAACAAAAAAACAGAAAAATCAATTACGCTTTAACCAAAAAAAGAAAAAGCAACAAACATACGGCTCAACCGTTTGTTATTTTTCTTTCTAATATATCAAAGTTGAAGAAAGTTTGCACAACTCTATCCCTGAAAATTTCATTTTGAGAGCTTCTTTTTTATCATTCTATTAAATTCAATCTTTTTCTATAAAGTTTTCTCAGGAGGGTTTCCTTTTTGTCGTAAAGGAAGGAAAAAAAGTTGTCATTTGAAAATAACTTCTTTATTTTGTTTTCTTAACTTAGCAAAGATTTAAAAATAAATAAATAAAAACCTTTCACAGCTATTATGAATTTTAACAATAGTAGCAAATTGAAATTGATGTTTTATATTGACTGCATGATACTTGTCTTTAATTTAATTTTAATTGCCTTTAAATGTTAATTAATTTAATTATTCAAAAATTTTTCTTTCTATTTTTTGCTCTTTCAAAATTTAACACACCCCCCCCCCCCAAAAAAAAAAAAAAACCAAAATCCATATAAATATTTTGAATATAAGAAAAGAGACTTGAGTGTAAGAATTTAATCTAAAAGTGAATAAATTGAAGGGTTTTAGTAAAAGGGTAATCTCTATAGATACATATAATATAAATTTAAAAAGTTAGAGGTGATTTGCGAGTTGTGGGAGATTTACGTTAATAAATATAGTTCTCCGTTAGAATTTTTAACGGAAGATAACAAATGGACCTAATTGATAGCAATTAAAAAGTTTATCACCACAATTAATCACTAAAAAAAAAAAAGGTTAGATGTCAAAAGTGCTAAAAGGGCAAAAATTTATTACCATACTTTGCCATTTAGCCAACATTATTTATACATACCACCAATTTTAGGGGTAAAATAAATGATTTTTTTTATATAAAATTTGGTGAAAATAATTTTCATCATCAGTAGATTATAATCACCAAACTTTGATAAAAAAAAAAATCAACTATAAAGTTATTTAACTAAACATTTAAAATTTTAAAAAATGCACATATATATTAATTTTTTAATTAACTCACTTTTCAGTTAATTTTTTTAAAAATTGTTAATTATCTATTACTCATAGAAATATTTTTTATTAAATTTTATCAAAAGAATTGTTTATTTACCGTCCGAAATAATTTTTTTATGAATGAGAAATGTTGTATATATATGTATATATACACTCCTTTTTGCAATACTTGTACCATAGAAAATTTGTCAGCCAGTAAAGATGGTACTTCTCTGATCTGCAACTTTCAGTTCAGAGCTTACCACTACTTTTAGGACTAAAAAGGGCCACTTGCTGTGGCCAGCAGGTCTTAAAATGTGCATCTTCTTGGCTTCATTTGGTCACACTGGTGGGTTAATATCTTAATATAATCAATGCATATTTGATACGTGTATAATATAATATTTAATTATTTTTTTATATTATGTATAAATTTATAAAACAAAATTAATAAATAAATATGATGTTTGTTTATGATTAATTAAGATCATAATTTCAAGTCCATTGTAATTTTTGAAGTACTTTACTTTAAAAAAAAAAAAAAAACTGTAATTTTAATTTGTGTACAAATTCCTGTTTCTGATGGAACCAATAATGTGTATTTAAATTACCCTTCTCATTTTGAATAATGTAGTTTGAAGAGGTAAATGGATGATTTTTTTTATAAATTTTGGTGAAAACCATCTCTATAATAAGTATATCATTTTTTACCAAATTTTATCAAAAAATCAACTGAGAAGTAGGTTAATTACACGATTAATATATATGTGCATTTTTTAATTTTTTAATTTTAAATGTTTAGTTAATTCACTACCCATTTGAATTTTATGATGAAATTTGGTGGAGATGAAATGTTTATTATAGAGATCGTCTCCACTAATTTTTATGAAAATTCTTCTGTTTACCTCTAGAAATGAACAACAATTTGAAAATGGTCTTTAAAAGAATAAAACTCCTTGCGCACTTATCTATATACTAGATCACATCTACACGTGATGCATGTGCTACTCAAATATATCTAATTTAAACAAAAATATAAAATAAAGATGTTAAGTAGTCTAATGGTTAATTAACAATTTACTTCAGATGTTTATGGTTCGAACCCTCTTGTAAGTGTATTTTTTAATGAAAAAAATATTGTAGGGGTAAAATAGGCAATTTAATTCAAAAGTTTGATACAAGTTTATGATGGTTGAAACTAATTTTGCCTTTATAAAATAGTATATATATATATATATATATATATATATAATATTACATGGACATACGATGCGTATACTACTTCAATATATCGAGTTTAAACCAAAATATAAAATAAAAATACTAAGTAGTCTAGTAGTTAATTAGCAATTTATTTTGTCAAAAATTTAAGATTCAAACTCTCTTATAAATATATATATATATAGGGAGCATATCTCATACGGATTACTATTCACGGACCATCCGTACGGATTGATCCGTTTGGCACGCTTCCCGATGGAATTTTTTGATGAAATCTGGTGGGGATGTTCTTCAATGTGTGTAGAACATCTCCACCAAATTTCATCGAAAAATTCAATCGGGAAGTGGGTTAACTACATGATTGAAAAATATTGGATTTTATATATCTATTTTTGGACCAATATTTTTCAATCATGTAGTTAACCCACTTCCCGATTGAATTTTTCGATGAAATTTGGTGGAGATGTTCTACACACATTGAAGAACATCCCCACCAAATTTCATCGAAAAATTTCATCGGGAAGCGTGCCAAACGTACCAATCCGTACGGATGGTCCGTGAACAGTAATCCGCATGAGATAGTAATCCGCATGAGATATTTGCCCTATATATATATTAATAAAAAAAATAGATTACATAAGTAAATTAAACAGTTCCAAAATTTGATACAGTTCTATGATAGTTAAAATTAATTTTGACTATGTATATTCGTTTCAATCCAAACTAGCTACGGGAATTAATCACAAAGGAAAAAAAATATTAAATTATTTCCCAGTTAGGGTGGGCCAATCGGCCGTGACCCATAGGTGATAGGCTCAAGGTCGGCTCCACCATATCATGGTCCAACGTAACTAGCAATCCATGAAATTTATGTCCAATTATGTGACTTAATTTTTGAATTCTAGAAGAATAACTTTTATATTTCACAACCCACTAGAGTTTAAGGTTGTTTAAATTTAATTCATTTGATTAAACTCAACTTAAATATAATAATTTATTATAGTATTATAGACACGTGAATGTCTAAATAGACTTTAATAAATTGAGATAATTGTAATATTTATTTTAATTTTAAAAAATTATTAGATTAACCCGTTTGATCTATCATGCCCGATTTAAATTCAATAATGTTTCTTCAAATATAATTATAATATCATATAATTATAACGTGTTGGGTGGGTTGAGACAGGATAGATCAAGTTTGAACATATGCATATAGTAAATGGTTGGGGTTCATATTTTCAAAACAAAACTCGCACTTATTGAGTTAGATTCTTTTGTAAATAGTGGCTCATACAATTGAATTTCGTTATAGATACTTTATGGTATAGAATGTCTCTAATAAGTTGGGTTTGAGATATTTTTTTCTAAAATCAAGGCAAATATGAGTTCCACGATAAAGATATCGTACATGTCCAAGTCAGATTTAGGTTCGCATAAATTTAACCTTTTTAACTTGGCCCGACTTAAAATGACAATTTTCTTTTGAGTACCCGGTTAGTATTTTATAACTACAACACTGCAGTGTGGGTTGGGGATTGAGCATCGAATTTGTTAAAATGGAGGGTGTTCAGATTTTTTAAAACAAAAAATACATCATTTGTATTAGGTATTTTTTGACGAGATGCTTATATTCAATTTTAATATAGACATTCAATAGTTTAATATATCTCTTAAATGAGTTGAGGTTTCAGATATGAGTTTCGCAACAAAAATTTAATACAAGTTCAAGTTAATAGTACTTTAAACACAAGTATATTAAATCCAAAACAAGTACGGGTCTTAATCACAAAGGAAAAAAAATATTAAATTATTTCCCAGTTAAAGTGGGCCAATTAGCGGTGACCCATAGGTGACAGGCCTAGGGCGGTTCCACTCTACCGTGGTCCACTGGTCCAGGTAACTAACAATCAATGAAATTTATGTTCAATTATGTGACTTAATTTTCGCAAATTTAATTTTTAAATGTCTCAGTTAAAAATTTAATTTTTCAAAGAAATATAAATAATATTCAAGTTTCTTTACAATAATTAATTGTATATTAACTAAGTTAAAATATTTTTTTAAGAGAATATGAAATTTAAATTACTCTTTAACTCAAAACAAATGAAATAAAAAGAAGAAAAAGGACCACTAATTCCTTTTTAAAAACATATAAATGATTAAATGAGAATGCAAAGTTTGTGGGGAGAAGCTAAAATTGCCACTTGGTGTGCTCTTATTGAAAACCACCGCCCTCCACAAATGTATATATATATATATATCTGTGTGGATGACTGAACTATATTTAATTTAAAAGACAGCAGGCCTAAAAGGAATTGGAAAATACCTTTTTTTAATATAATATAATATCATGTGATGTGATGTATATAGTTATTTTTTTATGAAAATAAGGTAAAAAAATTTGCGTGATAATGTTTTTTGCGAAAAACTTAATTAATAATAACTTTTAGAACAAGGACCTAAATATAATTATCTTTATGAGATAAATGGTTTTGTTTATGAATTATGTTTTAAAATAAGAGTTTTGAACGAGTGCAAATTTTACTTTGCACTAAATTGTGTTAAATGCAAACTTAACTTTGCAAAATAAAATAAAATAGTGCAAGTTTGTTTTGCATGACGTGTTTATATTTTTTAACAAATATATTCTTGTGTTTCATTCATAAAATTTTAAAATAATGTCAAATAAACACAAATATATAGTAATATTTTAGAAAATAAAGATTGCGAACTTAACTTTCCTTAACTTTGAAAAAAATATTATGTGAATTTTATTAATAAATAGGTTTTGAATATGTAATTTGTTAAAATTATTCTAAAGCACTGTTAATTAAACACTTATTTATAATAATATGCTAAAAAACATGTAGTGCAAACTTAATTTTGCATGATTTCATAAAAAAAAATGCCATTTAAAAATTTATTGCAAAGTTAACTTTGCAATCCTTTTGGAATTTTGTCAAATATAGACCCTTAATTTTAAAAAATATTATCCCTTGATTCTTTTGCAGAAAACTTTTTTATACAAACCCTATTTTTCAATATCCAGTATTTTTTTATACAAATGAAAATTTGATAATATTTTAATAATACAACTTTTGCACTTGTATATGTAATGTTAGAATTATTACCACAAAGGGTTGCCGCACAACTATTAAAGTGAGTGTATTACAACCATCATGCTAGATATGTACAACAAAAGGGATTGATACTACATCCCAGTGGATCGAAAATGTAATCTCTTTATTACAAGTATAAAAAGGTCGTTGGCATATATATACTTTCACTTTGAAATTATTTGTTAGATACTTAGATTAGTAATTTATATAACTAAGGATATTTTGATAATGAGGTTTATGTGTCATTTTGTTTCATTAAAATTATCGTCATTATAAAAAAAAAATCTGTTGTTACTGTAATCTTAGTGGTTTTTTTTTGTTAATACAACTTTCGATATTTTTATCTTTGAAAAAATATAGAAAAATTGTAAAGAAAGCAGAAGAAAAATGGTACAAGAAGGTCGTTGGCATATATATAGTTTCACTTTGAAATTATTTGTTGGATTAGTAATTTATATAATTAAGGATATTTTGATAATGAGGTTTATGTGTCATTTTGTTACAGTAAAATTATCATTATTATAAAAGTTTTTCGGTTATTAATATATAATCTTAGTAGGGTTTTTTTTTTTTAATAAAACTTCCAATATTTTTTTTCTTTGAAAAAATATAGAAAAATTGTAAAGAAAGCAGAAGAAAAATGATAAAGTTTATGTAATTGCAATGTAGAAAGCAGAAGAAAAAGGAGGTTATGGGGTGAGAGAGGCTCGAACTCTCGACCTCAGGATCACTCAGAAGCTATGAGACCTACGCGCTAGCCAACTGCGCCACCACCCCTTGGTGATTTCTCACTTCCGATTTCGTTATATTTCGGTAAATTATATTGGGCTATAAGGTAGATCATTCCAAACTGTAACATAAATAATTAGTCTAACTGATTGTATCATGAAGATTTCTTCAGTAATTGGTTTTGTATAGCAAACTCGTGTCGGTGTAGCGATTTTATATTACTTAATTTTTTTTAAAATTTGGTACATCTATCTGTTTATATTTTAAATTTATTAAGATTCCACCTATATATACAAATTTTATGTTGCATGTTTTGTTCAACCTTGAATTGAAACGATTCAAAGGTGAAATAGCTAAAACAGTGTGGCTGTATTTTGAATCTATATTGGGGGTGAGGAGTTCTTCGGCCTTCCATCACCTCATAAATCTATGTTGTATCATGAGGTGTTTGATAGATCAAATATTCCCCTTAATTAGGGTGGACATATGACTACTATAAAGGGTAGGTCAACGGGATTCGGCAAGCACAATTATATAAGTTAAACCCCAAAACTCTCTATTACGAGGATAGAGATGGCAATACTTTACTTAAAAAATGTTGGGACTATTGACACACCCTATATCTCTTTTGTAACACTCCCTGCATTAGTTCAATGCAAAATGGCCGAATATGCGACCATTTACTTAGTGCAATAGGGCCAAATTATTGTTGGTAACAAAAAAAATTTATATTGACTCAATCTTATTATACTGAGTAATGTGTACATATTCGGTCCTATTGCAACAAATCAATACACACACTCGACTCTATTATACTGAGTCAATAGGGAGTGTTACATAGAGATATGGGCGTGTCAATAGTCCCACTCCTAAAAAAATTGGTAGTTTCTATTTGAGACGTACAGCAAGAAAAGTGGGCAAATGGAGGGTGTACATTAAGCAAGGAAGAGAATGCATTTGTGGATATTGAGCCCAAATCTTTTGGGCGAATTGTCTTATTCGGTTTACTTTACAAATTTTACAAACTAGAGCATCCTTTACAGTGGATCTTATTCGTTTTACTGCACAAATTTTTATACTGATGATTTGTTTAACAAATTTGATCCATTTCCTTTAAAAAATATATATATATTTTTGAGGGAACAAATTAAAGCATCTATATAACTATAAATTGGAAGAAAAACAACTTGTTAAATAGGATACGGAGATAATGAATAATAAGTATTCTCGCATGCGCATATTTGATGGACTTTTGTTTTTAGTTTAAAAAAGTTTAGTGGAAGAAAGACTATTCTAGTTCAGGGTTAAGACATGTCACAAGATTTATCAAACATTCACAATGATTATTATAAATTGTCTACCAAAAAGGATAAGCTGATAATAAAATTCTGTTTGATGGTTTTTTTGTATCTCGTAAACCGTGTTCACTAAGTCTTCTAAAATTTCAAATAAATGGGATGCAATTAATTTTCTTAGATTATGCTTTTAATACCTTGTTGGTTTAAGCTTTACTTATTTTAGTAAATATAAGTAGGGGTTTGTATCGGTTCGAAATTAATATATTTATTATAATCTACCAATCAATCCAATTCAACATGATTTTATATTTTAGAATCCAATCCAATCCGGCTTAGTTTCAAAATTCAATCCAATCCAATTTGATATTGGATTGGTTTGAAACCAATGTCTTTTGTGTAAGGGTTATTTAAGTTTCAATAACATTCAAAATAAATCCAAAATAAATCCAATAAGCTTCACAAGGATCAAAACAATATAAATAAAAAATTCCCTTGTTTACTAAAATAAAAATATAAATTAAGTCATTCTATATTAAAATCTAGTTCATTAGTAAAATAAAATAAAATAAAATTAAGGTTTACTTATTAAGTTATTTTATATATGTAGCAATAATAAGGTGTAACATGATATATATTAATAATTTAGTGTATAAATTATAGCCAATTATATAGGGACAATTGTCATTTTTAATTGATGTTGGATTGGATTGGTTTGATATTGGTTTCGCCAATGTGATAACTAAACCGATTCAATGATTGGTCGATTTTCTAAAACGCAAACCAATCCAATCTAATAACTTCACGGAATCCAATAGAAATTGGAATGTAGTTGATTGAATTGGTTGGTTTAAGCGGATTGAATTGGATTGTGCACACCCTTAAATATAATTTTAAGTTTTTAAGTCTTTTTATTCTACTTAATTATGTAATCCTAAAGTTCGAGGAAATATGGGGTGGCAAGTAGAAATCTGAAACCAATAAAAATCAATCAAACAAATTGGTTTTGGTTTGCTCTATTTAATCACTGAAAACTGAAAATACCAAAACAAAAAATACCAATTTTTTTTATTGATCTCAATTTTTGCCTTTTAAAAAATAAAAAATACCGAATATATGTATACCAAAAGTCCAAAAGTATGATTTTTAAATGGATAATTTTATTTCTATCCATGTATTTTGTGAGTGTATCCATATTTTAGAGCTTTACTAAGTTTATCCATCCGTGGGATGGATTACAAAAACTAATTATTATAAGTTTTTAAATAATATCAATTTTAATAAATGATTCACATATTTTTATTAAATTTGAAGTTATACTCTCTTTTCATTAATAAGCACTTCATTGCAATAAAATATACTTCCAGAAAGAGGACACAACAATATGCAACTTGGTGATATATATATATATATACATATCCCTTTTCCCTTCTCTGTTTTTTTTTAAATAAATTTAGTTTTTCCTTAAAACGATGAAACCTAGTTGTATAATAACTCAACTAGGTTTCAAGATGTTATATATATATAAACAATATATATATATATATATATAATTTCAAACATCAATGGAATTCGAGATTTTTCCCCTAAAGCATAATATATTTTGGAGATAATAATTAAAGAGAATATGACAATAAAGGTGTAAAAAGTTCTAATTTTAATAAATTTTTTTGGGATTTAATTTATTGCTTTGAGAAGAAAAAAGTGGTAAATTACACTAAACATCCTAAACTAACGCAATTTTCCGAAATGCCCCCACGTAAAAAAAAATTGACAATAAACTCCCCTGAACTTACATGTTTGCCTATTCCGATCATGTCGTTTTTACGCCGTTAAAAGAAAGGCGTAAATGACAAAAATGTCCAAGTATAAATTATACTAAACCCAAACCTCCCCCCTGTGCGAACTTAGAGCAAGTAAACTATTTTAATTGGGTGAGACAAGTTGAAAGTAGAAGACATGGGACTTATGATTTGTTAATTAATATTGATACAAGAGAAGCCCTATTTATAGGGTTAGGATTATACAATACAATGAGGACCTTAATAGGAAAAGGAAATCTAAACCTAATAGTATAAGAAAACTAAATAAAATAAGGAAAAATAAATAGAATATTCTAACACTCCCCCTCAAGTTGGTGCATAAATATCAAACATGCCTAACTTGCTGATCAGTTTGAAAAATATTTTGTTGGCAACAGCCTTAGTAAAAACATCAGCCAGCTGATCTTCCGAATGTATATGAGGCATAACCAGTACGTTTTCTTTCAATTTCTCTTTGATAAAGAACCTATCCACTTCCATATATTTAGTTCTGTCATGTTGAACTAGATTTTGAGCGATCTCACATGCTGCTTTGTTATCACAATATAACATCATGTGTTCTCTCAATGGTAACCTAAATCAGTCAATAGCAACTTTAGCCATAATAACTCTTGGACTCCCATTGACATTCCTTGATATTCAGCTTTAGCGCTTGAACGAGACACAACATTATGTTCCTTGCTCCTCCAAGTAACGAGATTTCCACCAACAAACGTGAAATAAGTTTATGTAACTTCTGTTATTTACATTCCCGGCCTAATCAACATCGATGTATCCTTTAGCTTTTAAAACATCACTGTTCTTTGTAAATAAACTTCCTTTTTCCTAGAGTTGCCTTCAGATAACTTATGATCTTCATAACGGCCTTCATATGCTTTTCTACATGATTATGTATGAACTGACTCACTATACTTAACGCATAAGAAATGTCTAGCCTGGTATGCGCTAAGTACATTAATCTTCCCACCAATATCTGATAACGCCCTTTATCTACTGGTACTTGATCAGCTTTAATTTTTAACTTTAAACTTTTTTCATAGGTGTTTTTGATGATTGGCAGGCAGACATTCTGGTCTCACCTAGTAAATCCAGTTCATATTTTCTTTGAGATAGGAAGATGCCTTTTGAAGACCTAAACACTTCGATTCCCAGGAAATACTTCAATTCGACAAGATCTTTCATCTCAAACTCTTGAGATAGATATTTCTTTAGTGCTTCTCGTTCTTGTGGATCATTCTCAGTAACCACCATGTCATCAACGTACACAACGAGTGCTGTGATCTTCCCATGGCACTTCTTCAAAAACAACGTATGATCGGAATTGCTCTGTTTGTAACCGAATTTTCTCATTGACCTTGCGAATCTTCCAAACCAAGCTTTCGGATATTGTTTCAAACTATACAAAGATTTTTTTAATTTGCATACTTTATTTTGATGTTCCACTGAAACCTCATATCCAGGTGAAAATTTCATGTATGCCTCTTCCTCCAAGTCCTCATGTAATAATGCATTATTTACATCAAATTGTTATAGCGGCTAATCTAAATTTGTCGTTAAAGAGAGTAAGACATGCACAATGTTAATTTTTTTCACTGGTGCAAATGTCTTCAAATAATCGATCCCATGTGTCTGGGTGTCATCTTTCGCTGCTAGTCACCCTTTATACTTTTCGATGGTTCCGTTTGCCTTATATTTCACTGTGTCACCTATTTGTAACCAATGCGCCTTTTGCTTGGTGGCAACTCAACTATATCCCATGTACTATTATTCTTTAAAGATTTCATTTCCTCGTCCATAGCTTATTTCTATATTGGATCACCCAAGGCTTCCTGCAAAGTGTAAACTGTTAGGAATATATACAGGGGATAACTGAATTATAAATGACTTATTCAATTCAGACAGCTAATCATAAGACACGTAGTTACTCATTAGGTATTTGGCTTTACTATTGAGATCAGGTTCATATATTAGTTTAGGAATGCCTCTATTATTTCGATGAGGGAGTTGTTTTCTAGGAGGTTCAGGAGAAGATACTTGATTTTCAGACTTAGATGTGTCAGAGGGATTTTTAGACTCAAACGTGTCAGAGGGAGGCAATTGGTTATTTGTGTCAGGCGGAGACAATGGCAAGCTTGAACTTGGAACATTTGACTGATGTGGCGAGCCTGGCGATGGGAACGTGTCATCAGTCCAAGTCAACAGTGACGGAGAGACTGAATCTGGTGGTGAATTTGGTGAGCTCGAAGTTGGTGGTGAGATCTCAACCTGGATTAACTCGGCCCCATTACTATAATCAAGAGCTTGAACTTCACTATAGTGCTCCGGTGCTCCCCCCTGAAGTTCAATATGCTGAAAGTACATATATCTTTCATGAAATACGACATCCTTGGTCACATACATTTTTCGTGAAGGAGGATGATAATAGCAATACCCTTTTTGATTAGATGCGTAATCCACAAAGACACACTTGAGAGCACAGGGTTCGAGCTTGTTTCGGTGTTCTTTGGGTAAGTGAACAAATGCATTACAACCAAATATTCGTGGAGGCAAACTTGATGTTTTAGGAGCCAATACTGCTTTACGGATAACATCAAATGGTGTTTGAAAGTTAAGAACTGCTAATGAAACACGGTTGATCAAATATGCGGCAGAGGAAAGAGGAAACAACTTCACTCCAGTAAGACACCGAAGCATTAGCCCTAAGTAATAATGCCCGTACTACTTCAAGCAAAATGACGATTCTTTCTTTCTACAATCCCATTTTATTGAGGTGTATACGGGCATGTAGTTTGATGGACAATTCCATATTGTTTAAAATACTCCTGTAAAGTGGTAGCCATATATTAACCTACATTATCGCTTCGAAGTACTTGGATAGTAGCTTAATATTGCATATTAATCTATTTATGAAATCGCTGAAATAAAGAACTAACTTCATTTTTTGACTTCATAGTACATATTCACGTCATCCTGGTGAAATTATCAATAAAAGTAATAAACCAACGGAAACCACTCAAAGAAGTAGTAAGAGATAGGCCCCAAACATCATAATGAATCAACATAAAAGGAACTGAACATTTATTTAATGATGATAAAAAAGAAGTACGATGGCTCTTTGCCAGTTCACATGTTTCACACTGAAAACGAAAATATCAACATTCTTAAAAAGTTTAGAAAATAATTTACTTAAATAGATAAACAACGCATGACCCAAACGACGATACCACAACCAAATTTCATCTTCAACTTTTTCGCCTCAGGTAGTGCTAGTTTGTAGGACCTATTGTAACTGGTTTGTACTCTTCATTGCCAGGTCCAAGTAGTATAATTTGCCCCGCCTAATCCTATAACCAATTGTATGCCTTATCTGAATATCCTTAAAAACACAATAAGTATGCCAAAAAATAACAATACAATTTAGAGCATTAGTAATCTGAGTAACAGACAATAAATTGTAATTAATGGAGGGAGTTATGAACACAGAGTTTAAATTCATGGTATCTGATAAAAGAATTGTCCCTTCACAAATAATAGGAACTGGGCCACCATTAACTGTGGAAATAAAATTGTTTGATGAGGGGGTAAAAGTAATGATATGTTTAGAATCGAATGTCATATGATCGGTAGCACCATAATCAATTATCCAGGTATTATTCAAAACATATACAGAATTTAAAGCCTTACCAGGTGGCCTAACGGTGGTAAGCAATCCCGATGCCTTCTTTCCATCACCTTCATTCTTATGATTTGAACGACGATCCCAAGAGTGATCCCACCAGTCTGGATATCAAATTAATTGATAGCACCCTTTTTTAGAATGTCCAGTTTGTCCATATACCGAACAAGGCGGATATTATAATTTGCTTCCCCGATCATTTTTATAAACTTTTACTTGATTATGCCAGTTAAAGTTCTTTCAGAGTTGATCTTGATTGTTCTGTGGGACATAGTTACAAAATACTATGGCCGCAACATTGGTATTTGCAAAGTCACTGTTCATATTTTTTCCCTTGAGGTCTTCTCGATGAACCAATGCACACGTTTCTTCTAATTCTGGAATAGGATATTTTCGTAAGATTTCACCATAGATTTGTTCAAAATTGTTGTCTAAACCGGTAAGGAATATATGAACTCGCAAATGCTGAATTGACTTTCTCTAAGATTCAATATCATTCGGACTTTCCATGACCACTTTATCGTGATGATATAATTCACTAAAAACTTCTATCAGCCCCCCATAATATTCAAAGAGGGATCTTCTATTTTGTTTAGCTGTAAATGCCTATTAATTTAGGGTAAAAACTTGTAACTCGTCAGCTCCATCATAAAAAGCCTTAAACAGAGACTTCCAGATTTCTCGTGCAGTAGGAACCCAAATATATCGCTTCATAATCTTCGGTTTCATGGACATCAGAAGCTGTATTTTCACCATCTGATTGTCTGGATACCACGCTTCATATTTTGGAGTTCCTTTTCTCGGAATTGAAGTCGTACCACAAATAAACGAGAATTTTTTTCTTTTCTGCAATATGCATCTATCAGTTGACATATATCAGAATTAGTTTCATCCAATGTAACCCCGATGTTGAATGATGAACTATTAGTCTAAACAATGAATGAGGATGATTCATTCTTTGATGATTCAGTAATTGTAGTCGGATCAGTAGCCATTATGTAGTATTACAACTAACACTAAAAAATAGAAGTAAGTTCTGGAAACATGAAGTCTGGATTTAAAATCATGAGGGTTAAAAATCCTAGGAACGGGTCAAACCTGGTTAAGAATCGATCAAAAACTAGCTGAACCGGTCAAAAAAGCTTGCGGTGAACTAGTACTGAGAAATCGAGGCAAATTCTGGAAAAAGCAATACTGGATTTAAAATTATGAAGGTCAAAAACCCTAGGAACCGGTAAGCCTTGTCAAGAATATATCAAAAACTAGTTGAACCGGTCAAAAAAGCTTGCAGTGAACCCGTTCAATTAAACCAAAAACTAACGACGTCAGTAATGGCGGTTAACGAACGTGAACGTTTATGGCGGGATGGATCTGATGCATTTGGCGCGTACGGGCGTGTGGCTTAGAATTTCACAATGATTTTTTCACGGTTGTAATTGTCTTGCTTAGACGAAGAGATTGGTGTTTTGGTTTGGTGATTTCGATAAAATTTGAGTACGAACATGGCTTCAATTTTGATTTTGAGGTTGGTTCTTGTGGCTTTGAAATCAAGGCAATATTTTTTGGTTTTGAAATTGACTTTTGTGGTTTTTAAAGTAGGGTTTTAATTGTAAAGAGGATTTTACAAGCTTTTATACCAAGTTGAAAGTAAAAGACATGGAACTTATGATTTGTAGATTAATATTGATACAAGAGAAGCCCAATTTATAGGGTTAGGATTATACAATACAATGAGAAGTTTAATAGGAAAAGAAAACCTAAACCTAATAGTACAAGGAAGCTAAATAAAATAAGAAAAAATAAATAGAATATTCTAACAAGACATTCGCTCGAACATGATAGAGATCATAAATTTTAGTCTTACCGGAAAATTTTAGTTGTTTGCAATTTAAAGGAAAATTTTATATACTCCTTTATAAAAAATGAGTGATCGAAAATTTGATTGTAGTTAGTCTGTTATTTAGTTTTTGAAAGTTTCAAAGAGGGTGGGGGAGTTACTTTCTTTTTCTCAATTTTATTAAGCGGTTAAAAATTCAGCCGTACATAATTGATACCTATACCGCATGCTATCTTTAAAGATCATTTTTTCTTGTTCTTTTTTTTTCCCTTTCTTTTTTTCTGTCAATTCAAAAACTTAAAAGCCATGGTTTGATTGTGGAGTGGAACGGAGGAACGTAAATAGCACATTACTAATTGAGGATTTAAGGGTAATAACTAATAAGCGTAGGGTGAATTATTATTGATAGATTCTTATGTATGGTTCAAAAAATTAAATTATTGGCCCAGTGGTTCACTAAATTTATGTGAGGGACGATCTATATAACAAAAAATCTCGTATTGGAATCTATTCAAGTGTAAAAAAGTAACAAAGATAATGTGCTGATATTCTAACTGAGAGTTGTTGCTCAATATAGTTTACAAATATAAGTAGACAAACAAAAAATATTGTAGTAATGAGAGAATATATACCTTATGCAATTTTGCAACAAATTAATTCATATAATGTATGCACACACAATGTAGAAAAACATAAAAAAATCAATACATAAATCATTAGAAAAATCCATACTTTTCTCTTTCTACAATTATAAAGGGGAAAGAATTCATGAGGAATAATGAAGTTGTTAATATGAAGAGATGGGGGTGGCTATATAAATAGAGGAAGATAAAGTTTCTAGTGTGAGAACATGGATGTCGAGATGTTTTTATTGAATTAATGCAATTATTAATTGGGTAGATAAATCAAGAGAGTGGGTAGATAGAGCAAGAGAGTTGGAAAATATAAAGCATCAAGAGAAAGAAGTGTCAATTAAGAAAAATTAATGCTTCAATAACAAGCAAAGGTGGTGCAAGATGTGATATATCAACGAGTAATAAACTTTGGCAACAAATATCATTCAAAAAATTAGGGAGGAAGTTAAATTAACAAAGATTGCATTTATTATGTTGCTTGCTCCATTTTATTATATAGTATATATATGTGGAAAATTTAAAGTGTGGACTAATTCATACAGATCCGTCCTTTTTACAATATTTTTTTTTGTCATAAAAAGCATCTCCCAATATTTTTACGACAAAAAAACATTGTGAAAAAGTTCGGTACATACCAAAAACAAACACTTTATATATATATATATATAATTTTTTTTCATCAAGAAAGGGGAAGGGAGCCTACAATAAAGTATCTTGTCGACAATTTTTTCTATTGAATATACTATTTGGAAAGTAGCTTTGATACTAAAGTAACAACTTTTTTATTGTTAATAAAATTACCCCCACCACAATTTTTGTGATAATTATATTTTGTGATATGCTTTTACTCTGTTGACAAACATAAAGTCCTTAATTATTATTTTTTCCTATAAAAAGAAAGTTTTAGTGTTAGTCTTTTTGTACCATCTATCTTTTTTTTTAGGTGTAGATACTTTTTAGTACTTTTGACCGTTAGCCACCAAATATTTTTGCAACTGTTAGAATTTAACCTAGTGAGTTCCTAGTCGAACCTAGCAATAATCTCAATGTGTTACCACTGGGCCATTTGTTAGTGGTTTGAACCATCTATATAAATAACAAATATAAAGGAAGAGAGAAATCGAACTCCTTTGAAAATAAAAGCCTTAGCCACTAGACTATCTTAATTGCTCATTAATTTGTCATGTGTAGTGGTATACAAAATCTAGAAAATCCACTAGTAAAGTATCATATAAATTACATTCAATGGTTTAGTCAAGTAGTAAAGGCTTGCCCTAAGGACAATATGTCAAGCTTTAACCAAGGCACCCTTATACCTTCCCCTTGGTTTGAACCGTGGATGTGTCTGTGTATAGCTTGTGACGCAATCCTATATCGTACTCCTAATTAGGTTATTTGTGAATCTTTGACCCAAAGTCTATATCAAGACTTGAACCTTAGAATTGGACAAATTGATGGAAAGTGAAAACTTAAACCCAACGGTTAAAGAAGTGCGAACCTCAGTATAGCAAATGACACCATAATCCAGTGTGGATTTTAAATTGATAAGTCAATTAACACGTGAATTAATCAATTCTATATTTTCAATATGAAAACTATTCCTATTTAGAAAAAGAAAATAACATCTAGAATAATCTTAATTCAATAAGAAAATTAATAAATACTCTAAAATAAGCCCAAAACAATCCTAAAGTAATAATAACTCTAAGAAACAATTATCCATAATCTTTGGGCTTTAAGTAATATGAAATAACAAAAAAAACGCTATAAACTGTTTTACTGCAAAAGTGCTTTTGTAATAAAACAAAATGCTATTTTTCAAGGCCGTTTTATTGCAAATCGACTTTTATAGCTTTCCACAAGTCTATTCAATGATTCAAACTTCATTTTAAATCTTAAACTTCAACGCCCAATCTTTAGGAACTCCACAAAATAATTGATTGGCTCAGAATCTATATGTAACTCTTGGAATAAACAAGTTGATAGATTTTCCTTTAAACTTTCATATTTTATTCTTGAATCTATGTGTATTTGAGCCTTCATTCAGGAACTCACAATACTCTTAAGTTGAATTGAACAAAGAATTAGACTAAATCACATCAGTATGTATCAAGAAAAATACATCATATAACTTTTATAAAATGTGTGAAATTTAGTTTATTTTTGTACATTTTTTTCTATACATACGAGCACTAATCAAATAAGAAAAAGGCAAACAATATATTAAATGCGTAGCTTTACTCACTTATTTAGGTAGTATTACATCAGTTTGTAGTTTTGTACTAAAAATAATTGATCTTATCACTTTTCATTAATAAAATAACTTCTTTTTTTATTCAAAAGTTTATTTTCACAAGATGTTTATACTAACTTTTTTGCAACTCAACTAATTTCTACCCGGAGTGACACATGCCACTAGTTATAGCAAGTTTGTTACTGCCTAAACTCGAAAGTCTCAATTGAACCCAATAAGAATGTGAGAAGGACAAGCCACTCGTGTGACGGTAAGGGGAATAAAAAAGACCACCTCTCAGTCTCGAAACTCTCAATTTGTCCAGTGTCTTACTTTTACGGTTTTACCATCTAGCTGGCTGCTTCTGTTTACCTCTGCACAGTATAACAGTTATAACTGTGTGCCAATCAAGCAACCTCTTTTTCTTGTATTGACTATAATACTCCCCTGGCCCATGGGTTTCGCACCCTCAATCTGGTTGTTGGGTTTGGCGGTCTAGTACACTGGGCTTGAATCAGTATTTTGTTTAAGAAAAATATGATCATGAAAAAAAAATAAAATCTATTTGCTATGAAAAAGTGCCAATGAAGTAGTATTTATGTATTGTGAAAAAAGGTAATGATATATATATTTTTGTTCATTCTTATTAAAAATTGAATAAAGTAAGACTAATTTTCTAAACATAGCCAAAATTATCTCTTCAATAATTTTCATTCTTACAACTTTTTTGAATAAATGATAGTTATAACCGTATATATATGATTTTTTTCTCAAAATAATGTTTTCAAAAATCTTATATCTTTAAATAATGCCCTCTCTATCTTTGTTCCCAATGTAATGTGTTTTAAAAGTGGTACCTGTAATGCTAATTTTATAATTAAAAGGGCATCAGCAATACCAATTTTAGTAACGAAAACATTATCAGCGATACCAATTTTAAAAATAGACGTTTTTATTACTGAAATTAGTATTGCTGATGCCATTTTCAATTATAAAATTAACATTACTGATACCACATTTAAAGACACACATTATATTGAGAACAAAGACATAGATGGTATTATTTAAAGATATAAGATTTTTGAAAACACTATTTTAAAAAAAAAGTCGTACTTATTACCCTAATTCTTGTATGTACAGTGACACACTTTTATAACAATCATCATCAGTACTTAAAACGCTTTTGGTTGAGCTCTAATTTCTAAATAAATTCCATTTTCAACGCGTATGTTAAAACACTTTCTGTTGCGCTTTAATTCAAATTTTGACAATAACCCATTTTTGACACTTATATTAAAATATATTTTATTGCACTGTAATTAATATTCTAACCATAATCAATTTTCAATATTACTGTTGTTGACGCAGTCGCTCTCCTGTGTTCGCACACGCATATGCTCAGCCAAATGCGGACTAAGAATAGCATAAAGATAGGGAAAAAAAGTAAGAGAATTGATGGAGAAAAAACAGAAGGAAGACAAAAGGGGCCATTGAAGATGTGTGTGCAACAAAAGTCCAAATGGGTGCCACAAAAGTCCAACCATATAATGTGCAGCTGAATTATTACTAGAATTGTCATGTTATTATATTGTTAAAATAATTCTCTCTTAATTTCTTAGAATATAATATTATGTTAAATAGTTATAAGGTATATTTTTTAAATTATATATTACTCTGATAATAAGTATAATTGTTTTGACAATAATACCATTTTATTATGTATTACATATTTTTGTTACAAATTAAAACTCTATTATTTCATTTTAGGATGATCCTAAATTCCTAGTTAAGAAAATATATTTATTTTTTTAGATTATAATTTAAGATATATAATAAGAAATAAATTTTATTCTAAATTATTGATTTTGGCAAAATTTGTTCATTCATAATAAATGTGAAAAATAAATTCTTAATTAAAAAATGAGATAATATCTATAGTATATCTAATAGTATAATAGTATTACGGAGTAAATCCTCCGTAATAAATTTTCTCTCTCTTATTTAATTTTTATTTAATTATAGTGTTTTTTTTTATTTTTCAATAATTCACTTTCTTTCTTATTTAATAATAATAATTATTATTATTGTTATAATAATAATAATAACTATTATTGTTATTATCATAGTAAAATTTAAGAATTGTAATAATTATATTTAGTGATAAATAATTTTTATTATGAAACATTTATTTATTTATTTTTTAAAATTTTTTATTTTTCATATTTACATCTATACTTAGTATGTTTTAGTATTATGGAAGGAATAAGAAGAGGTTAATTGCCTTATTTATTGTACTCTTTAATATTTCTTCTTTATTTTTCTTTTTTGAAATTATTTTTTTAAGCATAAACTGAATTATTATTATTATTATTATTATTATTATTATTATTATTATTATTATTATTATTATTATTATTATTATTATTATTATTATTATTATTATTATAGCAAAAATGCATCATTTTACCCGCATTATTTTGAGCTTTCACTGCTTTTATTAGTTGAATTAATTGTGTGTTTTATTGTATAGTTAAAGCTATATTTTACATGAATTTGTAGTGATTTTATTCAATTTTTGTTTATTATTACATAATTTTTTAAATAATAATTTGAATACCATCCCGTGCATCGCACGGGTTTGTAACTAGTATATAAGTAAAATGGAGGAAGTCCCTCCATTAATGCATAATTAATATGCATGTATATAAGTAAAATGGAGGAAATCCTTTCATTAATGCATAATTAATATATGATTAATGTAATTAATTTGTTGCTTTTTTTTTCCAGCTTTGCTCCATAATTACGCCGTTTGACCTATTTGTTGAGTTTATATATAAATAATGAGAGAAGTAAAAGTATTAATGCACCTTCTTTTTTTATAATTAATTAGGCAATAAATAACACACTTAATACCATATTTTAATAAATAATTAATTATTCACCTTAATAAATAATATAATTATAATTATTATATATACTATATAGTGTTAGGAAGGAAGTAGATACATTAATTATTTTTCTTATATTTTTAATTGTATTAAAATTAATTACTTATTAATTGATTTTTTATATTCTTAATGCAAAATAAAATAATAATAATTATTAAAAAATTGGAAGAAGCTTCATTTATTATACTATTTTTTTTAAATGTGTTAAATTAATAATCTTATTTTCAGTTTGTCATAACAAATGAATTGTATTATCAACAATTAGTTAGATTGAAATTAATATTTTTTTAAAAATAATAAAGTAAAAGTTGCAAAAATAATTTTAAACAAAGACAATATATATTTTATTCTCCTATACAACATATTAAAACTAATTATTTGTCAAATCTATTAAATCAAACACTATTAAAATTATATATTTATCCAACACCCGTGCATCGCACGGATTTTTAACTAGTATATTATGGTATTATTGATCCACACTTTCTTCTTTTGTTGACTTTTTTACGAGCGAGAGAGTCTTAACTCCTCTTCGGCCTGCCCATAATTCAGAGAGCCCATGATTGCGTGTCAAAAATGTTGGTGCCGTTGTACCGGAAAAATTGAAAAATGATAAAACCAATACCCATTTTCTACATTAAAAATGCTATAACTTAAACTACAAAATTCAAAATTTAATATTTAAAATCTACTAATCAAGATCAATTAAACAAGATCCATCATGACTATAAAATTATGTAAAAAAAAATACCCATAATTTTTTCTACATTAAAAATGCCACAATACAACCAATATTTTCCGGGTAGAAAATTAAGGCAATCAAACACATTTAATTACATTTTTCATGCAACTCAATTCTAGGCAATTCAATTACCTGGAACTTATTTTCTTTCCATGTAAATTCCATGCTTGCAATCAAACGCACCCTTATTGTCCGATTGATAAAAATACGGGAAATTTTGTTTTTGACTTTTTGTAAAAAGTTAAAAAATAAGTTGAAATATGAAATAATCTTCTTCTTGCTTTGTGGCTATTTCTATGAAAACAAATTCTTTGGTGGTTAATAAACAAATTTTTTTCACAAAAAATAATGAAGGATGTAGATGTCTACTTATTAAAATGAGCATGAGATTGAGATTATCTTATCATATGTCTCAATTTATCTTTGTACTTCTTACACAAATCAAGTATTTTTCTTATCATTTTCTATATTGTTATTAAACATAGTCTTAGATTTAGGATCTGTCTTGGTGTTTTTTTTTTGATCAACAAACAAAAAGGAATCAACCTGACAGAGCTAACAGAGAGACAAGAAGAGGAGGGGGACATCTGACCCAATCGCCAGTCAAAAGATTTAGACGAGCGCTCGAAGCGACCCAATGAGCTGCTCAATGGTTAAGAATGATAAATTGATTGTTACAGTTTAATCTTCATATCCTCTCTTTCTCCCTTAAGAACTATTCGGATCTATCATAAGTCGCGAAGTCACGATTTCAATTAGGGGGTCAAAATTTAAAGTATACAAAAACATAATTTTAAATGTATAAAATTTTAATGCAAACATAATAGTATTAGTCCTATATAAAAATTCAAAAAATATTTTACATATACAAATTAACACTTTTCCTAACAAAAATCTACACACGTATAAATTATTCGTGTAAAAATCTAGAAGAGACGACTAACCACTCAGTTAGTGTTGGTTATTTTGATAAAAAAAGGATTTAAGGGATAAGTTGGCCGTGTATGTGATATGTCAACAATAAGGTAAAGTGTTAAAATGGATTGTGTAATAAATAAAGAGAATTATAGAGAAAGTTTAACACTTTGGATTATGTAAAGCAAAGTTTTGGTAAAAAAGGAATTGCAACTCTCAGCTAGCCTAATTATTACATTTTGTATGGAAGGTATCTCACCACACTAGTCTAATGCCAACTAGGTTCTTGTGCACTTAATAGACTTACTGATAAAGACAAAATATATTTTTCATTATAACTTGATCATTTGTATTCAATGCTATGTTGTGAGTAAGTAAATGCTTCATATATATAATGTGGGAGATAACATATATGTAGAGATGAAGTGACTAACTTTTAGTTACTCTTTCATCATTACAATGGTTGATTAGGCATGCCAATTAACTGACCTTACTTTTTCCTTTAATCTGAAGCATTAAATGCAGTTGGTATGCATTTCATGTAGTCGTGGTGGTTTGCACACCGGTTGTTGTGCATTTCGTCAGTTGCTTATGTTTCTTTTACCTACTCTAAATAAAGCATGCTCAGTGTTGCCATAGTTCGATAGTACAAGTCTAGAGGGGTCATGTCTTAAGAGATGATATATTCCTCTAGGGTGAGATCCACGCAAGTATCAAACAAGGTCCGGTTCTATTTATAGCTCTAATAATAGACTTGGTTGGGAATCCTTGCCATGTCATGGTGCTTGTCCAGATGGGCTACCACAATCGCTGGTTCTCTTGCCGCCGTGCATTCATCTAATCATTTGAGGGGGTAATTTACTATCTCACCCCATCGTAAATATATGATAAAAATTATGCATGGTTTTAAATATAACAAATAATGTTGTAGTCATTTTTTTAAAAAAATTACAAATCTAAATATGCATATACATTTATATATATATATATAGGGAGAGAACTTATTTGCAAATTGTAGATCACTAGTGTGGTGTTTGAGTGATAGAGAAAACCTCCATCTATGCATTAGAGATATTGGGGACCTTTGGATACGTTAATTGTAGTGCACGGTGATAGTTGTGACTGCGGTGGTGGAGCCTCCATGGAAGAAAAAAGGGGAAAGAAGAGGAAGAGCGGTATGTTTGGGTATTTTGTAGAAACCAAGGGGAAGAGAAGAGTAAAAATGGGTCTAGATTTTATCAATTTTTTTTATTTTAGAAAAATTGTAATTTTTTGTCAAAACTTATTTTTTAGATAAATGTCATTTATATGATAAAAAAAACAATTCTAGTGGCACATAGCCAACCAATAAGATATTTTTACCACACTCTCTCCATCCTTGTTGAAAACAAACACACACGATCTCCGTTATCCATTCCTCCACATCATTGATCATTATCTTGCCCAATCCAACTAACTATCGCAAATTCTATTTGTGTGTGTGTGTGTGTGTATATTCACATTGGTACCAGAAAAATTAAAATGTCCACATAGGTACTCTAAAGAAATAAAATTTCCACATAGGACCCCATATATATAAATCCAATAGGGGTAGGGTTTGGTTGGATTTTTGATTTTCAAATGCCCACCTGAAGTATAAAAGGTTTTACATAGGCACCTTGAATTATTATATTTTTTAAAAAACTACCATATATATAGTATTTAAAAAAAATCAAGGGGGGTCAATTGATCTCATGTCCCTTACCGGTGCTATCCTAGTCTATCATCGCTTAAAAAAGAATGTAATATACCTAAGGTGCTAGTAAAGTTGAAATGGGGGTGAGTTTTCCCACTTCCCGCTACAATTTGAATCACGAGAATTCTATTTTCCCCCATCCTTCTTCTATGATCAAATACCAAGTGTATTTATATACAGTTGTATATAAAAAAAATGTAATAATTTACTCAAAAAGTTCAATAATTTTATTATTAAGAAGAATGTTAACTTTAACATATCAATTGTTTTTAGAATGACATTATTGCCAAAGCAATTATACTTTTTGCAAGAGTAATATACGATTTTAGAGGTATACAATACAACTTTCTAAAATAATATTATAATGTGGCAAAAAAATTATTATCTTTATTCATGTTCGTGGTCAATGAATTACATTTATTCATGTTAAAAAAACCGTAGATTTGATATCCCAATATCTGAGTCTTTGTTAATTAATGTCTTTTATAAAGTATTAGTAATTTTTTTTTGGGTTATTTTATCTTCTTTTTTTTTATATATAAAAGTTATGGTTCACTTGTAGGGTTGAAGCCAAGTAACGTAAGGTGAATATTTTCCCTCCTTAATTTTTGAAATGTCTTTATTTTTAGCAGTATATTTTAATAAAATTAAAGTTTCAAGGTAGAAAAATGACTCTGATTTTATGTAAGAAATTGTTCTTTGCCCTAATTATTGCGGGTGAATCATAAATTTTACAGTTATGGGTGGGGATAAATAATATTTATTTTGGTATTTTAGTACTTCACATTATGTGACATTATTCTATCATCATCGTTGATTAAAAAGTCATTTTGTTTGAAATAGTAGAATATTTAATGAGAGTAAAGTATGTGACATAATTTTTTTTACTCCCTTTAATGTTAACTCCTACCTTAGCCACGGTTGTTCACTTGTGCACGAGATTTTTGACAGTTGAATTTAAATATGAGTCTTACAAGCGAAATATTCAAAACTTTATTGACGGTTGAATTTAAATATGAGTCTTACAAGCGAAATATTCAAAACTTTATCGACTCAATCGATTCTCATTGACTTTATAATAAATGTCTATTATAAAAGTACTTACCTTTTTTTTTTAATGGAGATGTAATAGCACTCTTATATATATATAGTATTATTAAAAAGATTTCACTAACTTTATAGGGAGCCTTTGTATATGTGATTGCCCCAAAATTAAAATAATGCGAAACACACAGATGTATGCTTCTAAGCCCTCTACTAATGTCTTAATCAAAGATCAAATGCCATCATATAAAGTGTATGCGACCATTTCTTTTAAATCTCAATTAATTAATAATATAATAGACGAAGAAAAAATATACCTAAACAAGAAAACTTCATATTTTTCCGTCATTCACACTAGAAAGTAGAACTACTACTCACTTTTTCACACGCTTGTCTTTCTCTTTCTCTTAATTAATTATATAGATTTGATTACTTTTCCTTTCTTTTTTCATTCACAAAAATTCTTAATATACACTCAATGACCCCCTCTCTCGCTCTCTCTCTTCATAATTTCTTATGGCGGTTTTAGGCAAATAGGCTTTTACTCTTGTCTTTACTGTTGTTGTACCTGTCCTCCCCCAGGGCGCCCTTTCTTATTTGTGATGTGTGAGGTCTTAATTATATATATCTGCATTTAAATTGCATCTTAGTGGGCTGGGAGTTGGTATAAATAATATGCAACCTTTTAACAAAAAGTAGTATTAAATATAAAAAATGATAATACGTGTTTTTAGGCTTTGTTTGATTTACGAATTTTAATACTCTGAGAGAGGGGAAAGTAGGTGATAAAACCATTCATCTCAAAACAAAAAATTTTTCCAAAAGCATTTATTACAAAAAATTTAGACAATAATACTCTTACCTAAATACTTTTCATACTTTACTAAACACAATAAAAGAAATTTAGTTTTCCCACCTTTATAAGAAAGATAAGGAATTGATTTTCCTTCCGTGAACCAAACGAGGCCTTAAGGTACATGTTAAAACTACTATAAATAGAAATAATAAAATTTTATATGAGAATTTGTAACAGATTTAATACATTTTATGAGTTAATTATTTTCAAAAGTAGGTACTTAACTTGTATCCTTAGATCATACGTTAACTTGAATATTAAATATATTAACATGTTTTAAATGAACACTTTTTTTTTTCCATTTATCTGATTTAAACAGTATAATTTTGTGTCGTAAGGGATAATTAAATCTCATAATAAAAGTAATTTATATTACTCACCTTTTCTTTTCTTTTTTTCTGTTGAGATAAGTGATTATAGATTTAGTGATTTTTTGGGAAAGACAAGAAAGAAAGCGGATTCAAACTTTGATCCCTGAATCTTATATTACTAACACTTAATTATAATAAAGTTAATGTTCTATTTCTAAAAGTATTCAAGTAAGATTATTAATGTAAGATAATCATAACTTTTATTTCTGCAATTTTTTTATTTTTTTTTTGAAATTCGCATAATCCTTGTAAACTGGAATAAAGCTAAAAGTTAAATATAGGTACCAACAAGCTCATTTAATAAGCAGTAAATATATTTTTACAAATATAGACAAACGTTAAATTTATTTTTATTGTCTGCAACTCTGGATCTAAATTCTAAATTAAAAGCTTAATTTATTTTCTATCTAAATTAAATATTTGAATATCTTAACTTACGTAATTACAACGTAATTACAACAATTACACAAATATATCCTTCCAAGTACACTACGTAAGTTTTAGTATACTCACTACTCAGTTTATATAGCGTTACTGGCAATTTATGAGTTCTTTAAATTCACTCATTCTCTCTCTCTCTCTCTCCCCCTCTCTCTATTCATTCTTTCTCTTTAGCCGCACTCTCTCTGGCGGACAAGTCGGTGAGTCTCTGAATCTCCAAAACACAAAAAAAGCAAACTGGTTTGTGTTTCTTCTAATTCTTGGTTGGTCACCCATTTTCTCATTCTTTTCACTTTATTCCATTATGAACGAAAAAGAAAGAAAAAGAGAAAGTGTGTTTTCCCATTCTTCATAGTCCCAATATTTTTGGGTTTTCAATTTCTTGATCTGTTTCCTTGTCTATGGATCTGTGCAATACTTGTTCTTGAGGGGTTCTTTGTATATGTTGTTTAATTTTGGGGTAAATAGTTTAGCATTTGAAGTTGATTTTTTTGGTGTAAATGATTTTCTTGAAACATTTGCTCATGTGGGTTTGTTGGATTTAATCAAGTTTGCTCTTTGCTTGCTTAATATGACTTGTTCCCCCTGTTTCTTTACGCTTTAGATTGATATTTTATATTGAGAAAAAAAATGGGGTTTTGCTGTTTTTTCATTTTTCCTCCCGAGTTTCAGTCTTTGGTTGAGCTTTTGTGAAAGGGAGAGTTTTTAGTGCGAATATTTCAGCGTAGAAGCTGAATCTTTATTCTTGAATTTCTTGATTTTGGAGAGAGTTGGTTTCAAGGTTCTGGATTTCACAAATTTTTAGTGTACTCTACTAGTTTTGGGTGCTTATTTCTTTGATTTCTCTCTCTCTCTCTCTACTTGTTTAAAAGTCTTGAATTTAACTTCCATTTGAAGCGAAAATGTGATCTTTGTCACCTGATTAGGGTATATGTGACTTATAATAGTCTGTATAAACAGGTATATATGTCTCAAGCTTAAAAAGGGTTCCTTTTTTATACAATTAGTCCGTGTAATTGTGTATGTGTGTGTATATATTTATGTATGTATGTATGTGCACAAATATGTGGGTGACACCAATGGACTCTAATTTACTCCAGAATGATATATAGTGACACTTAGTAAAAAAATAAATTTAAGGATCCTTTAAACCCTCCCGTGACACTTCTTGGAATGTTAAGATTGCATTTAGCCCATACTTATACATATAGTGTGCGCTTTGTTGCCAGAGCAATAAGGAATACGATACAACCTTCCACAGCAGTACTATGCTCGTGATGCTCCGGTAATAGGTGCAGCATGCGCATCCGGGTTCTCAATACCTATTATTGTATTAACCAAGAAACTCAGACATTTGGGGGTAAGCTCTTTGCCAGAGCCATGTACAACCGTAAAAGCATGTAGTACAACCTTCCACAGCAGCACTATGCTCTGGCAATGCCGTAATTGCTCTAGTGATAGGTGTCATAGGTTCAACATACGCATCCAGCTTCTTGATATCTATTCTTTGTATTAATAAAAACTAAAAAAGACACTAATGTGAACAATTTTTTCCATTTGTTCTTTCCTTTTAAAGGTATAGATGGAGGGTGCTGATTTTAGATGCTGGGATGAACTAATACCGGACGCGCTAGGCTTAATCTTCCGTAATTTGCCAATCCAAGAGACGCTTACAGTGGTGCCAAGAGTATGCAAATCATGGAATAAAGCAGTGATGGATCCTTGTTGTTGGCAAGAGATTGACATTGAGGAATGTAACTATCGGTCCAACCCTGACAATATGGATCGGATGCTCCGAATGCTTATAACCCGAAGCTGTGGGTCACTTCAAAAGCTTTGCGTCTCGGGCCTCCAAAATGACCTCATCTTCTCCTTTGTTGCAGAGCAGTAAGTACAAATTTCATGTCTTTTTTAACTGTTAAAAATTTAAAATTTGGTAGTTTGTTAGAGCAATTTTAGACGCGATTGTGTATAGCTTGTGTTGTGACAAATACGCACTCCAGAAGGTTGTGAGTTTGGGCACTGGGATATAAAGCATGAGCGACGAGTCAGTTGTCCTGCAAGTGTCCTTTTCTAAAAGTGTGGACACGCGTGTGGCAAGTCACTTGTTATGCGCATTTCGGGTTTTCTAGTTAGTAGTTCTTGAGTTGATGCAGTTTTGCAAAGAGTAGGGCTAAGTGCACTCCACTTTAGTTGAATGTGTCATTTAAGCTTGAAAGTGTCATGAAAAAGTCTATACTAAACATCAATATATATCATTTTTGAGTGCTAGAATGATATAGTGTAGTGCTTTTGGAATGCATTTGTGGGCTACCTAGCATCACTGTCACCATTTGTATATTATCTTGATATGACCCTACTCCAATAATTGAACTCTTTTGACATTCTGAATTAGGCACTTCACTTATCAACATTTAACCCAGATAAATATTTGGTTTTATTTTTATTCCATTTTTCACAGTTTGTAATCATTTGTACAATTCACAAAGATTAACCATAACTGGCAAGTCCATTAATACTCAAAAATATTCCACTTTACCCTTTTCAATTCTCAGTAATTTTTGTTTTTTAATGGATTTTGCTAGTGCCCGTTCGCTCCACACACTACGATTGCCCTTTGGCAACATGACCGACGCAATTGTCGAGCAAGTAGCACTGAAATTCTCAACACTCACTTTCTTGGACTTGAGCTACTGCCCTAAAATCAGCGCACGCGCGTTAGAGGCGATTGGCAAGCATTGCAAGTCACTCGCCACACTTTGCTGGAACACGCACCCCCTCGACACGCGTGACAATCTCCCTCAGAACGACGAGGCGCACGCAATCGCCACCACCATGCCCAAGCTTGTGCGTCTTGAGATCGCGTATTTGCGCGTTGATGTGCTCGCGGTCCTCGAGATTGTCACTGTGTGCGCCTCACTCGAGTACCTGGACCTCAGGGGGTGTTGGGATGTGAAACTCGAGGAGAAGTTCCTATCGGAGAAATTCCCAAGGCTGAAAGTGGTTGGACCCCACGTGGTGGACCGGTATGAGAGGAATGACTGGGAGGAGTGCTCGGATTACTCTTCGGAGGAGGAGGACGAGGACTCATTTTATGAGGATTACGAGAGCTTGGATGATGGGATGTGGGATGAGGATGATGAGAGGATTGGAGGGTTGCAGCTAAGGTTTTATGAAGGTTTTGATGAGGATTCTTCTGGTTATGGTTGGCCTCCATCGCCTTGAAAAAAGGGTCTGTTGTTTGTGAGATTTGGGTTTTTCTTTTTTTCACTACAATCTGGTGTTTAGGGATTTTAGGTGTTTGTTTGGACTTGAAGAGTTTCTGTCTTCTCCTATGAATATGTGTGTGTTTGAATGGGAATGCAAGTGTAGTGTGTTTCTTTTTCGCACCATCTACTTGTCTTAATTAGCTTCTTGTATGTATGAATTATGATATCTTATTTGGTTTGTTGTATGTATAATAAGCTTAAGAACACACGTATGTAGCTCGTATATATGGACTGGGCTTCAGCAATGTTTTTCTTTCGTTGATACATTTAGCGACAAAAAGTTGTCGTTAAAAGTACGGTCGCATAGGAGACTGGCTATATGTTTATAAATGCTATTAACATCGAAATTGTCATTTCCAATTAATTTAGAGGTTCCTGATTCAAATCATTACTACAATCTTTTTTACATGAACATGAAAACGCATCTTGGAGGTTTAAGAGATGCCGAATTGCAGATAGGATAGTATAGGTAGAGTCGGTTTTCTTCCTGTTATCAATATGGGCTAGATTATTGGTTCGAGTTCTTTTTTCTTCCATTCTGGCAGTCTTTCGAACTCAAATAAAAGGTCTCTAAGAACACTGGTGTAATTGTGTCAAGTAATTTCTCGTTTTTTGAAATGCAAGTATCTATCCATATGATCCTCAATGTAACTTGTAAAAAATGCTTCACTTGTGATGGAACGAATTGACTAAGTAATGTATTGATAGCACATCTCATTTCAAATGTAAAGGAGGACAGTGTTATTAATGTCAAAAGAGCGGATTAGATCATTATAATTATGAGCTCTAGCGATAAGGAATAATATATTTGTGAAACAAAGGCTTAACATAGGCATTAATTTTCTTTTCAAATACTTAAAACATTGTTCTATCCTTTTAATATGAAAATAAATTTGGCCTCACGTGCGCGCTATTATTAGCGGCAACCATCGCTAAATCTCTAGTAATTACTGTCGAAATTTTATCAAATATATCTGGTAGTCACATGTTGATGAAATTTTATCAGATATTTTTAGTAAGAATATCTCTTGTCGGAAAATATATATATATACTAGGTATTGCCTGTGCCGTCTGGCACGGTGAAATAAAAAAATATTAAATACAAATAAAGAGACCCCTAGGTATTGCCCGTACTGAACGGGGTGGCAGTGTAAAAAAAATTAACAGTTAAATTGACCAAAAAATACATAATACTTAAAGAGCGTGCAATCCAAAACATATATTAAGAAAACTGTATATACAACCTATCTATATTATAAGGGAAGGAAAGGTCACATCATCCCATTGATTAAATAATTTGGTGATGTGACTTTTCCTTTCATTATAATATAGATAGGTATGGATTAATAAATTTTAAATATGAATATTTTAATAATTTTTAGTTTTTGTATTTAAAGTTAATGTTTTTTTATTTTTTCAATAGGTATGGATTTTATTTTATAGGTATGGATTAATAAAATTTAAATATGAATATTTTAATAATTTTTAGTTTTTGTCTTTAAAGTTAATTTTTTTAATTTTTTTAAAAAATTAATAAGAGAGAAAAGTGGGGGAGAGAGTAGATTGATATAATATAAAGAGAGATAAACAAATATTGAATTTTTTGGTTTGATATCCTAAAAGTACATCTAAGGGTTCAAATTTTGTGTGTTATTTGTAAATAAATCTTAGCCATTAGTGTGGTGATGTGATGTTCTTAGGAAAAAAATTCATATCCAAAGGCTAACATTTTATATGTATTTTTTAGGACAAATTTAAGTCATTAATTAAATAATTGGATGATATGACATTTCCTTCCCTTATAATATAGATATATATATATATTAATTTGGCCTAAAAATTAGTAGTAAAGGTAGAGTAAAATAGTAAATAAGTTTCACTTGGGGGAGGAGGATGATGATGAGGATGATGTAGATTACATAGTAAAACACGATTTGGTTTGCAAATTCCAAAGTGAAAGGGGGTAGAAAAAAGTAATTAATCGGATTGGTGAACAGAGATCGAGGAGCAGAGTTAAATGAGAATGCAGAGTAGCGTCTTGTTTAGCATAAAACGCCTAGTGTGGTGAAGACTCTGAGTATGGCCTGCCTTGCCGTGTTCTCTCTCTCTCTCTCTCATTAAATTTGGAAGACCAACTAGGCATGCATTTCGACTGACTTATGATACATTTATTGAATGGTGGTCAGAAAATTAAGAACACAAAATTCTACTCTCTTCTTCTTTTCTTTTTAATTATTTGAATTTTAGTTTTTTAAATTTGTACATATACCACTAAAACTTGCGATTTATATAATGTGTGTACAATATTTTATTTGATAAAATAATTTAAGAAAATATGATAAGATTAATTACCAAGAGTGACTTAATGGTTGCGTACTGCATGTGCTTAGTTCTAGATTCAATTGAAAAATTTTAAGTCAATTTTTGACATTTGTAAAAATATTATAGGAGCTAGTAGCTGACTACTATTTCACGAGTAAAATTAATTGAAGTGCAGAAAGCTAATCCGGATATCTCGTGACAAAGAAAAGAGAAATGAAGAAGAGGAAGATAAGATTAATATAATAAAATTTGGTCAAATGGTATAAATGTATAATTTTTATACTTTAAGTTATTGATTTGAATTTCGAGGAGAAAGTAGCATTTATTTTGCAGAGTATAAAGGGTATTTAAATAATTTAAGGGTGTGTTTGATTGGCAACATTTTCCATTTGATTTGACAACTTAAGGTGTTTGATTGGCTTTTTTTTCTAGGCAATTCAATTCCCACTTTTGGCTCACACATGTGCATTTTCAAGGCAATTGAGGAAAATATTTTCTTTGGGGGGAGGTGATTTTTTGTTTTCCATACTTGGACACGGTTTACGATACAAGTTTTTTACCATTTTCTACATTAAAAATGCCATAACTTAAAATATAAAATTCAAAATAATATAAAATTTTAATATTTAAAATATACTAATCAAGATTAATTAAACAAGATACATCATGACTATATAATTATGTAAAAAAAAATACCAATAATTTTTTCTACATTAAAAATGCCATAATACAACCAATATTTTCCGGGTAGAAAATTAAGGCAATCAAACACACTACACTACATTTTCCATGCAACTCAATTCTAGGCAATTCAATTGCCGGTAACTATTTTCTTTCCATGCAAATTCCACGCTTGCAATCAAACGCACCCTAATAGACACATTGAAATTGGTTCTCGTGTTTAGTATGTTAGATGGTAACAAATTCAATAGTGTGAATGTCTTATTTTTATGCATGTAATTCTTCTGTCCCAATTTAATTGTTACACTTTGAAAAATTAAAAATTAAAGATATATAATAATTACTCCAAGAAAAAATATTTATTTCTTAAAATGCCTTTTACTTTTCTCTTAGTAGAAAAATGTGGCGGGACTCAAAATAAAGAAAGTAATAGGAGCTTAAATGGTAATATTAAAAATAATAAAAAGTGCTATAATTAATGACTTGTTAAATATAAAAAGTGGATAATTATTTTGGGACATCCAAAAATAAAATAATGGACAATTAAATTGGGACGAATGGAGTATAATTTAATATAGAGTCATGTTAACATGTGCCCAAAAGGTACGTGATTTAACTGTATTATTGGATGCTTATGGAAAAAAAAATGCACAATTATAAATGGGATGCCACATCGAATTGAGAAACGGGATTAAACAGTGTTATTCGGTGTGACTTACGGAACCAAACAGTAAGTTTCTTTTACGAAAAAAAAACATTGTCCAAAATGAAACCAACTGGCAAGTACAATGTATTAAAATGTAGTTAACCCAAACATATATAAAAGTATTGTTGGTTCAATGATAAGGTATTTTCACTTTTCACCTATAGTTTACGAATTTGAGTCCAGTCAATAACATTTTTAAATAAAAAATAAATACATGGGTGAAATAGATAATTCACTAAAATTTGGTATTATAACCACTTCCTATTACTTCCATTTTATATTAATTAAACACTGAAGTATAAGAGACGCATGTGCACGATCACTTTAATACACATGGATATATAAGTTGAAATCAATAAAAAATTAATTAATAAAGAAATAATCTAATGGTAAGTATCTTTATCCCGTGCAATATCTTTTATTGAAAAAAATGCTTGTTCAAAATAGGAAAATCACCAAAATTTGGTGTGATAACCGAATTTGATGGCTTCCATGTTCCTTTTTATAATAATATACATACATATATATATATATATTAGATTTAGAGTACACTCTAGACATGAGTAATACGATAGTTAATTATATTTCTAATATTATGTGTAGATAGTATTTGGTGGAACAATAAAAACATGAGTTTTATAGGCTTTTTAAAACATGAAATGTAATTTCATAAGCTCAAGGACCTAGTAGAACTCTTGCTCGCATTTTATAGTAAAAGGGTCCAAGTGTGTTTGTTTGTTTTGATAAATATTAATTCATGTTATTTTATAAATTAATAAATTTACTAAAACTCTTGAATGCACTTTATTGTAAAAGGGCATTAGATGTTTGTTTATTTATATTAAGTAATAGTCAAAAATAAAATTACTTAATATGCTTGACACATTAAATTTACATGATACTTTTAAGTTATAGTCTTATTTAATTTCTAAAAAGGAAAATGTGAACGTGCTCTTACCGAATGACGGGAAGATTATTTGTATCGAAAGTATTCGTGTTTGCTTTTAATATTAAATAAAGACGAATCACGGGTTTGAATTTGTTAAAAAAACATTTTTAACATTTTTAATCCTTATGTTTTCTTAAGTGTGAATAATGCTCACAGTCCAATAAGTACAATCCACTTGTCTTTGTTCTTAAGATATTTACACTACGGAAGCATAAAAAATATATATGATTTCATATAGAACACATGGCCGACTCTGAGTTTTGAAAGGCTCTAGGTAAATTTTTATTTTAGGGCACTTTGTATTTTTATATATTCATATAGTCTAAGTACACTAACAAACTAGCAACCAAAAAAAAAGCACATAGCAATAACTTCACAAAATTATAAAAAGAGTAATTAAATTTTTCAGTCATATATAATTTAGTCAAAACAATAAATAAAAGATAGAGTTATATATATATATTTTTTAAAATGAACTCATTATGGAGAGAATTACCGTGAACCAAAATAACTAAAAAATATAGAGAAATTAGACAAAGAAAGAAATATAGAAAATATTTTATATAATGAATAACATAATACATAAGGGTATGTTAAAGAATATGAAGAATTTATTGAAAAAAAAAACTGAATACCTCGTTTAAGAAAACTAATAACATATATATATAAGGTCCAAAAAATCTGGGGGTCTTAGGCGACGGCCTGAGTTGCCTATGCTCAAGGCCGGCTTTGTAAAATCCCTTTATAAAAATTATAAAAAAAGTTAGTGTTATGGACAGAGTATTGTGTATATATTTTAACATGACTGTAATAGGTGCTAAAAAACTACACACAAAAATTGTTGCATCTCATATTGTCTAGGTACAATATAAACTAGTTATTTATAATAAAATGGGCTTTTTCGCAAAACAACTAACATTTTACCGAACTACATCGATGGGATATGATACTATTACGAAAGAATATTTTAATATATAAAGGTACTTAATTTTCAATACATTTAGCCTCGTTCGATTCAGGTATTATGATTAGTGGGATTAATAATACTAGTATTAATAATACTGAACTATTAATCCTGGTATTAATTTAATACCAATACCATATTTGATTCATGCAGTATTAATACTGTGATATCTCATGCTGGTGTTAATACTATGTTTGGTTCTGTAATTCGTATACGAGATTATATTTTGGACTAAAAATTTTTTTTTTAAAAAAAACAATAATAATATAGTAGTAGTAATAGTAGTAGTGGCATTTTTGAAAATATTATAATAGTAATGTCATTTTTGAAAATATATGATTCATTTTTCTTAATTCTGGATAAACAATACCACCATCCTCTGGTATCAAATTATACCACAAAGAATAGTATTAAGTTAGTACCGGTATTAGTAATCACAGCACATTTGTGCGAATCAAACAATATATTATAAAAAAAGTAATATTAATAATTACATCCCACTTTTTAATACCCGAATCAAACGAGGCCTTAACTTCTTAAATATTTGATAATGTTTTGAGAATATATACACAACATTAAAAAGCAAAAGGATATGAATATACATAATTTGAAAATATAATAAAAAAGTCATAACTTTTGTTTGTTTGTTCCTTTTTTTTTTTTTTTTTTTTTTCTGTGGATAATACTTGGTAGTTAAACAATGGGCTAGTTTTATAATTAGTTGGTAACATAGTCACATGATCACATGTGATTCATGCCTTTGGATCTTGTATTTTACAAAATTCAACGACTCTTTGAGATTTGTGATTGACCATTTATTTATAGGATTTACACAAATTTTTGCCTTCAAAATTTGTGTTGCATACTTGCATGTGCCAAAAGGAGCTAAATTTTACTCAGAAGATTATGTACACTAACTATTCAAAATACTGAAATTGGTAAAAGGTCATAGGGAATTTGGTGTGATATAAACTAAAAATAAACTGAAATATAGTTATAGTTACATTGAAATATTTTGTGGTCGATACTCTTAAATAATTTACTATGTTTTATAAAAGAAAAGAGACTTTGTTTTCATCATATATAATAATGTATATGTTTAAAATTTTATTTTATAGAATGACCCATTTATATTGTTATACAAATGGGTCCAACGCTTTATCTTAAAAGTAGTTTGAGTTTATGAATCCTTTTGATTTTTAGAGTGAAATAATATTTATTTGAAGTGAAACCTTAAACACTAAAAAAAAAATATTTTCACAACCGTGGCATTGGAATTTTTTTTCCTCGAAAATTTGATTATGCTCATATAATTTTGTATAAAATATAATGTCTGTATTAATCTTTAGTTTTATGCAAATGTAAGGTGATGTCAAACTTTTGAATTGTTTATTTTGTCACTATATTTTTCTCTTTTTATTTTCAATAAAAATAAACTTACAACAAGATTTTAACGTTTGCCTTAGGCAAGATGAAGGCCACTTACTATTTTTATTCTTTTTCTTGCTTAAAAAAAGATATAATGCATGTGCAAGTTAGCCTACCACTTCTAAATTGCTTTGATCTAATTTCCGATTTAAATAGTTTTTTGATAGTAAGTATATTCCAATACACTTAATATAACTCAAAGATACGTATAACAAATATAATATATATACATATATATACATATAATTATATATATACAGAATATTTCTGGTAAGGACCAATCCATATAGACTTATCCTTACCAAAAATTTTCCATATATATATCAACATTTTTTTATGTTAAAATTAGTGCGTTTTAAAAAATTATAAAAGGCAAATAGTAGACATTTAATTAGGGATAAACAGAGTATATATTATCTATTATACACAATATATGTGTTTTTCTTAAAATAATAATTTCTTAAGGCTCTGTTTGTTATTAACATGAAAAATAAAAATAAAAATACTTGATTTGTATGTGAAGTTGAAATTAGTTGAGGCATATGATGAGACGTTTTCCATCTTATAATCATTTTATGAGTTGACGTCGTCAAGCCTTTCATTATTTTTTGTGAAAAATATTTCTTCTTTAAACTTCAAAGAAAATTTTTCCATTGAAAAAGTAACAAAATAAGAAGATATCTCATCATATGACTCAACTTATTTTTCAATATCTTACAAAAATTAAGTATTTTTTATTTTTTATATTATTATTAAGGGTAGTCTTAAATTTACGAAATTAAAAATGGGTTGGTCGAGGGGATAGGGCCAGCTTGTTGAGCCCTGGTAGTTGGGCTGAGGTTCAATAAGAGTAGTCCACTCACCATTTCCAATTTAAGGGCTACATAGGGTCCTGTTTACACTTGAGTCCAGACTATCCAGACTCAGAGCCTTTTTTCAAAATACACTTGAGCCCAATATACTTTTCAAAAAGACGAATTTAGGAAATACTTGGATTTGAAGAAACGAACCAACAAGGACAAAAGATTAAAAATTATTCTCCGGTACACATAAAACAGGATACAAATTTTTATTTAATATTCAATTGGTTCATATTTTTGTTCGTTTCTAAAATTTATAATAATAATTTTATATAAAACGTTTGAATTTTATTAACTTATGATTTAATCTTTTACCATAAACTATAAAAGATTCATACTATAAGATTATAAATTTAAAATTTTACAAATAAACCAAACTCCTATGAAGCACAGACACGGGTACGGGTGTCGTACCCGGTACCGGTACGAGATACGGGTACGGCAAATTTTAAAAAACTTGAACACGGGTACAGCGAGGGACACGTTTAATAAATAAATAAATATATTTATATAATAATATGCATTATGTAAACTCATATTTAAATAACACTACAAACAAATAAAATTTAACATTACTTAAAATAAACAAGTCATATCCACAAGAGAAAGGATTGCATCAAATAGAAGGTCCTTGACGAGCTCAGGCCGTGAATGAGAAGAGTAGAAGACTGACAAAGCAGAGTCGAACCGCCGTGAGTGATATTTGGGACATCTCATCTCTTAATAACTTAATATACTATTTATAAAATTAATTAAACAAAACCCACAAAATTCATTGTATATTGTAAATTGACCCCTTAATTTTTATTTTTTCATCATAGCCGTACCCGTACCCACACCCGTTTTATCCGTGTCCAACAAAATTTAATATTATTTTTATTGGACACACCACGTGGCGTACCCGAGTCGTGCCCCACTCGTACCCGTACTCGAGCCGTGTCCCACCCATACCCGTACCAGAGCCGTGTCCAAACGGGTACCCAAAAAAAAATAAAGTACCCGTGCTTTACAGCCAAACTCCAACCGAACAAATACTCAAAATATTATTGTTTCAATTTATAATATATATATATACTTCAAGATATGTCGTAAAAACATTTTCATTTGCAACCTCTTAATTTACGTGGCTGTTTTCTTATTGGGACAAGCCCACGTGCTATTATTAGAATTTAGAAGTTTTGCCACCTAGTACGTGGCTTGTTCTGTGCTATTTATTAGAAGTTTTGTTACCCAACACTGTTATACATTATTTTGGGACAAGTAAGAGGAGGATTTATGTGTTCTCTTTCTTTTAAATTAATGATTTAGCTTTTCTATGGAACATATTTAATGTACTAAATATAATTAATGTATTAAATATTACTATATTAATTAATTATCAAACAAATTTTGTTAATTATTTGGGTAATTCTAGAAGGATTTAAAGAAGTGACCCATGTAATGTAATATTAATGTATATTGATTTTATAAATGAGGTTCGCATATTTATCACTCCATTTATCGATCAATGTACTAATGCCATATCATTTAAGTTACTTTTTTAAATATCGATCATAAGTCCCTATAAAATCATTGTAATTATATATTGGTTTAATTTGTTTGTGCATTTTTTAGAAAGTGTAGAAGTGTTTGGAATGAAGAGAGTAGTTAAATTTGTCCTTTAAATATGAAAAAATGTCAAAGAATTACATTTATAGCCCGGTTAAGTTAGCCAATTATGTTAAGAAACTTAGATAGTATCCTCATTTCTACATATTTTTGTGATTCACACATTTGTAAAAGACAAAATAAAAATAAAGAGTGATTTAGACTTTGTATGTTATTTGTTCCTGAATATGAGACGTTGGGTGCCAACCGTTAAATTCGTTAATTTTTGACTAAATTTACTTATTTTATCCTTACAAAAATACAAAATATATTGCTCTTACTTAAAGTAAAATGGTCAAAAATTAACAGAATTAATTGTTGATTACATTGTCTAAAATAACACTTAAATACCTATTATTTAAAATTTTAACACTTTTAACGCCTCATATGCAAGAACAAATAGTACGCAAAATCAAAATTACTCAAAAATAAAAAATAAATTTAATTTCAAATTAAGAAGAGGGCAAAATCAAAACATACCTAATTATTGTTGGAGGCAATAGAGTTAGGTGAAGGACCAAATCACCATACATTGACTTGACAAATGATAATAATTATTTGACAAACTGAATCCCCAAACTACCCTTCCCAACTACCACCACCACAAGGCATTCACCAACCACCCCAAAGCCACCATCCCCCCCACCTCACCCCGTCTTTCTCATTCCCACCAAACATCTTCGCTTATAAAACCCCCTCAAATCTCTCTCTGTTCTCGTAGGTACCTACCCCACAGTCCTGCAAAATAAAAGGTACCCACATTATTTTCCCTCTCTCTCTGGAACAAAACGCACCCACAGGTTCACTTTCTCTCTCATCAAATTCACTTTCTCTTTCATCAATGGCTCTCACAAGCACCAATTCGCTCCTTCCCACCAAACCCTTTCAAACCCAACAATCTTTTTCACATTCCTCAAAACCCACGTTCTCCTCAATTCCAATCTCCAACAGATCACTCCACTCCATCTCCGCTGTACACTCGCCGGAATCTTCCAAAGCACCCATAATCCCATCGGCAACAGCCAGTTCAACCCAAACAATCACAAACCCGGAAAAGATTTCTAAAGCATGGGCCGTAGAGAGCTGGAAATCCAAGAAAGCCCTTCAATTACCCGAGTACCCAGATCAGAAAGAGCTCGATTCGGTCCTACAAACCCTAGATGCGTTCCCGCCGATTGTTTTCGCCGGCGAGGCGAGGAATTTGGAGGAGAGGCTCGGTGAGGCTGCAATGGGTAATGCGTTTTTGCTTCAAGGTGGGGATTGTGCTGAGAGTTTCAAGGAGTTTAATGCCAATAATATAAGGGATACTTTTAGGATTCTGCTTCAAATGGGTGCTGTTTTGATGTTTGGTGGACAAATGCCTGTTATTAAGGTCAGATTTCTGGGTTTATGTTTTCTTAATTTTAAGTTTTGAACTTGTTTATTTGTGTTGAATTGAATTGGGTTTGGGTACTTCTGAAGTCTTAAGTCTGAATCTTAATGTATTCATATTTCAGAGGGGAAAAAAGTTGTTTGTTTTGTTAAGTTTTAAGAGGTAAAATGCTATTTTGCTTCTGAATCCAGATGTCACTTGAAATTTCTAAAAGGCCCTTCTTTTTTTTGTTAATTGTTAATGTAGTTTTGTTAACCAAAAAAAACATATAGTACGGTCAAAGCAGCTTGCTGCTCTCAGATTATAAACAAATAAAATTTTCAGATTCAGACATCAGAAATCAAAGATTCAGACTTTAGATTCAGACAACAAAACTTAGATACCCTGATTCAGATCACATATTTGGTTCAATTTTGGCTGAATTGGACTAGATTTTGACACTTGTTTTTGTGTTTATGTTGGAATTGAATTGAATTTTGCTTCTGGGTACTAATTAGGATCATCTCTGAAATCACATTTGGCTGAATTCAGCTTGTTTTTTAAACTTGTTCTTGTCTTTATGTTGTAACTGTATTGAATTTGATCTTGGTATCGATCACATCACATTTTTGTTCTGCAATTGGCTGATTTGAACCTTTTTTTTTGTTTATATTAAAATTGAAGTGAAATTGGATTGTGGGTATTGAATATTGATGATTTTACAGGTAGGAAGAATGGCAGGACAGTTTGCGAAGCCCAGATCAGACTCATTTGAGGAGAAGAACGGAGTGAAGCTACCTAGTTACAGAGGCGACAACATTAATGGAGACGATTTCGATTTGAAATCAAGAACTCCAGATCCTCAAAGATTGATTAGGGCCTATTGCCAATCTGCAGCTACTCTCAATCTCTTGAGGGCTTTTGCCACTGGAGGTTATGCTGCCATGCAGAGGATAACTCAATGGAATTTGGATTTTGCCGAGCACAGTGAACAGGGTGATAGGTATGCTCGAAAGTTTTGTTTGTTCTATGTTTTTTTTTGAAGTTTTAACATATGATTAGTTGTTGCTTGTTTTGAATTTGGATTTACTTACCCTTGTTATTTTAATATGCATGATTTCACATGATTAGAATTAGAGCTCATAAAGATTAAGCATTCGACTATTCCTTTTTGGGATATCCCAAGTTAAGAGTCCAGTTTCCCTTTTTCTGGACATACTCAATGTGCCATATGTCACGGTAGTAAACAAACTTTATTCTCACCCATTGATTATGTTGAACTCGGTGGTATCCTTATAAACATGTGAAAGGCAAACTGGACACTTCAGTTTTGACGGAGGGAGTATTTAATTAAGCTCTTTGTGTAGTAAAAGTAAGGAAACAAACACACAATGCCTACACTTAGTGCTGAATGGCCCACCATTTAGTATTAAGAAATAAAAGCAGATGACCTCTTAACGCTTTTTTGGGGTTTTCTTGTTGGAAGAATGTGAAATGATTTGACTTTTATGAATCACATCCATTGTACCATTAGTCAATTTATTTCTAGAAAAGACAATTTCGACGAATTAACATAATTTACAATTTTGGGTTTTTAAAGTTCTATTTTCTTGATTAATAGTGACTCCTTTGAAAGGAAGGGAAAAAAAGGCTTAAGAAAGTGCTTGGAAAATCCTAAGACTTGTCAAGAAAATAAAGGTTTGGGTAAGGTGTGCCTTAACCCCATTTGTTAGGTTTGACTGTTTGAGCTTTTGTGCTTTTCAAAAATCCCAAAATTGGTAGACTCACGCATAAAGTCTTATAATTGATGTCAAGAGTTTGAATCACAAGCTCAAAGTTTAAATGTGAAATTGACGTCTAATTCCAAAAAAGAACTAGAAGTTGAACAAAACGATTACTAAGGTCACATCTTAAACTGTCCTTGGATAATAAGCAGTCAACAAATCAATGAAAACCTTCACTACTCCATCCCTAATCAAAGTCCATGTTGACTTTCACATTTTCTAGGAATGTACTAATTTCGTTACAATCAATGTTTAGAAAATAACTTGCTTCATGTCGTGAGTTTCGGTACGTTGATTATGTTTTGAAAAGGAAGGCGGTTCTAATTTGGGACAGAGGCAATATATTATTCTTGATATTTTGGGTGTTTTACATCTAAACTTTTTGTTTGGTTTCTTTGTGATCATAGGTACCGAGAACTAGCTAACCGAGTTGATGAGGCCCTTGGATTCATGGCTGCAGCTGGACTTACCAAGGAACATCCTATAATGACCACCACAGATTTCTGGACCTCTCACGAGTGCTTGCTTTTGCCTTATGAACAGTCACTTACTAGGTTGGATTCTACTTCCGGCTTGTACTATGACTGCTCTGCCCATATGCTTTGGGTTGGGGAAAGAACACGCCAACTTGATGGTGCTCATGTTGAGTTCCTAAGAGGAGTTGCTAATCCCCTTGGAATTAAGGTAAATTCAGTTATATATATATATAATTTTCTTGATCGTTTTCCGTTGTTATTTCAGACTAGCATTTCTATTTAATTGCTTTACATGGAAGAGAATTGAATTCTGTGGAATTGTTTTTACATGGAAAACTTCCAATCGGAAAAAAAATAAGGGCTTTTTTCACCTTACCCTTGCATGCGAGGGAATCTTGAAGAATTGCATAAAAATGGGGGCCAGTGTCTAATTTTTGCTTAATGTAATTCTTTGACTTAACCTCCTGTTTTTACGTAATTCTTTGAAATTCCCCCCGCATGGAAGGGGCAAAGTCTAATGATTATGAAAATGGGGGAAAGTACAAAAAAAAAAAAATAGAAAAAAGAAGCTATAGATGAAACATATAAAATGGGAGAAAGTTTTAAAAAAAAAAAGGGCCAAAAAAAATAATTCGACAAAACATGGCTATAGATGGAAAACATGAATTTTAGAGCATTTTCCACGGAAATGAATTGCAATCAAACACACCATTTATGAATTATAATCATGAAGTAGTTGAAAAAAATTCGGAGTACGATTAAGGTTCTAACGAAATTTGCTCTTTTACGACAGGTGAGCGATAAGATGGACCCAAGCCAACTAGTGAAGCTCGTTGAGATTTTGAATCCTCAGAACAAACCAGGGAGGATTACTATAATCACGAGAATGGGAGCGGAGAATATGAGGGTGAAGCTTCCCCATCTAATCAGGGCAGTTAGAAGAGCAGGGCAAATCGTCACATGGGTTAGTGACCCCATGCATGGCAACACCATTAAAGCTCCATGTGGTCTCAAAACTCGCCCGTTCGATGCTATCAGGGTAAGTTGCTCATCCATTTACTCATCTTTAATGATTTAATGCTTTATATAAAAACTTTAGGCCGGGTCATTTAGGGTTCATTTGATTGGTTTACATGGAAGAGAATTGTGTTCCTTGGAACTGTGTTGCATGACAAAAAAAATAAAAAATAAAAATAACTTATGGAGGTGGTGGTTGTGGATTCCGTGGGAAAGGGAAAAGCTTGGTTGAACTGTTGAAGTAAGTTATCCGACGGAAATCGATCCCCTACAAAATTAACACTATCAACAAAACTAAAGATGGAATATATGGAATGCCGGGTGTTTTCCATGAAAAAGAGGCGGCAATCAAACACACCCTTGCAAGAAAAAGAAATAAACATATTGCAAAAGATTGCTAGAAATTACAACTTTTTTTCCTTGAACATTCTTCGATTGCAGTGGTGCTCAATTATTTAGATAGTGAGCTGATAGGCTGAGAAGTTATCACTAGTCATTACTTAAATGTTCTGTCCAAGAGGGTCCATTATTGTTGAAAGATAAATTATCCATGGTTGGCTTTCCCTATGGTGGATCTACTATAGGAAAGATGAATTTTCATTTCACAGCAATGATTACAATGTAAAACAAAGATGTGATAAGTAGGTGGGGAAAGAGACAAGTGGGATGGGCTATTTAAGTAAATGAATCAGACTCAGATTCCTTAAGCATATGCCGAGTGAATAAAGTACAGAAATTTCTTTGGTGGGTAGATGGTTGCCTGTCCCCCCATCGGTGAGTTGGTTCGAATTTGGGACCAGTTATGTCAGGTAGAAAATTATTGGGACCAGTTATGTCAGGTAGAAAATTATTGGGACCAGTTATGTCAGATAGAAAATTATTATTAAAACTATCGTTAAGATAAATTACATTAAACCCCCTTAAGTATAGTTATTTTCACTGTGTCTGCAATCTAAAGAAGTGAAAAACCCACCTTGAAACTATTTAGTTCTACACTTGAGCCACCAAAATTCTTCAAAGATTTAAAGGATCTGCATAAGTGGAAATCCAACAGATATACATCAGTAAGTCTACGAATTCAATAGTTTGTCGGATATCTGTTGAACTTCCTCCAAAGTGAAGTAAATCTGCCGCTTTTTGACAGAATCCTCGAACTTTTTATTTATTTTATTTTTTAAAGTTTAGGGGTCAAAGTGGCAAGGGCAATAGTTCTGAGAGGTTTACTTCAATTCTTCCCTTAATTATTGTTTTAACCATTATGATGATGATGACGCCAACGATGTGGCCATGTGGGGCAGTTGACGTTTATAAATTCTAAATGTTATTTTCATTACATGAGACTTTGGAGTCATTTAGTTTGACAATAGTCACAAGAATGATTAATAATTAATAACGAGCACCTATGGGTACAAAAGGATTCTCTAAATCATAAAACTACAGTGAAAAATACAATCAACCAACATTTATTGAATTTGAAAGAGTCCCAAGAGATGGTTCAATCCTCTTATGTAAGAATCCAAGTGTTGTGGGAGGGCTGCTGTATGAGCTCTGATGTGGCTGCAGTCTTTGTTGACAGGCAACATAGTATGGCTGTATGGGTGTTCATCCCACATTGTCTGGGTGAAATGAACTGATGTGCTATCTGTGTTGTCACCCGTCCTTCTAGTAAGAAACCTTTTGGGATAAAAGCAAACCCGTGAGGGCTCTGGCCCAAAGCGGACAATATCTTACTGGGTTGGACCACGTCCAGAATTTTGATTTCTCACAACTATACTAGTCATGATTAACATTTACCAATTGACATTGTACTAAATCTAATTACTTTCGTTATATAGTCTGAGGTGAAAGCATTTTTCGATGTGCACGAGCAAGAGGGATCCCACCCGGGAGGAGTTCATCTAGAGATGACGGGCCAAAACGTGACCGAGTGCATCGGTGGATCACAAACTGTGACCTTTGACGACTTGAGCTCCCGCTACCACACCCACTGCGACCCTAGGCTCAACGCATCTCAGTCTCTAGAGCTTGCGTTTATCATAGCCGAACGCTTGAGAAAGAGGAGGATGGGTGCCCAGCGCTCGTTGGCCTAGAATCTGTTCGACTGCTGTCTATGTATGCTTGTTTTTCTTCCCTCCCTAAATTAATTGCACTTGTATTAATAATATTTAATTTTGGATTTGTTGTTTTTAGTTTAAGGGCGTGTTTGTTCTTTTCGAATGTGTATAATGCATGAGACTGATGGTTTGAGACTTGGAAGGACACACCAATAAAGTTAAATTTATGATTACTTTCATATATGATGTTAAATGTGTGTCTATATGGTTGGTGTTTGTATTTATTGTTAGTTATCTTGGGGTTTGTATATATGTAGAGTCCAAATTTGTTTCTCTCACAAAAAGAGGTTAGTGACCCTATTGATTCATATATATTCATGTCATTGCAATATTATTTGAAACACAGATCTCGCTAGAGGGAAATACTTCCTCCGGCAAGAACTCCAATTGTAGGGTTACCTTGACCATCCTTGGGTAATAGTCAACAAATTTAAACTCTAAATAAATACTATATACATGTAGGCGAATGCTTTACATGGGGTCATGGACTTCGTTTTTTAAAAAAATTATATATGGTTTTACTTTCTGTTTGTATGGAGTTGTGGATTTCTATAAAATTTTAATACAAAAAAAATGCATCCATTATTGTAGGTGAGATGATCTTAACAAGTTTTAATGACGAAAAATGCAAATATATACATATATATATATAGAGAACATATCTAACACGCACTAGTGCGTACGCACTAGTGGTGTGGCGCGGCATTCAAAAAAGTTAACCCACAGAAAGTTAACGTTTCTCTCCTTCTTCATTTCCTTCCGTCAAACACAAATAACAGTGCGTACGCTATCTCCTCTCCTCTCCTCTCCTCTCTCTCTCAGACATAGCTCCATCCCCCGCAGTGCTTCCGACGGGCACCCATTTCATCTGAGCACGACGGGCCGAGGCCGTCTCTCACCGAATCTCACGACGGGCTGAAGTACACCCATTTCCTTCCGTCAACCGAATCATCAAATCTCACCGTCTCTTCTCCATTTCGAGCAACGTACTGAACAACAACACTCTCGCTCTATAATTTCCGACTCCATCAAGCTTTGAATCGTAAGTGGGTATCTTCTCTCTTCTCTCTGTGCTTTTCCTGCTGCTGCATTTTGTTCAATTTCGAATTTAGGGCTTGCCTGCTGCTGTGCTTGTTGCGAGTTTCATTTAATATTTCGAAATTAGGTTGATGTTTGTGTGATATTAGAGTACCGATTGCATAAATTGAGAAGAAGATACATGTTCGAATTTTTTATGTATTGGACTTTAGAAAATTTGCAACTAACAGTGACATGGAATTTCACTCTCAGTTGGGTTGCTATTTCTTTAATTTGATAATTCTGTCTTTAATATTCTACACAAGATTGTCACAGAGCTTGAATTGGGAGTGTTGAGCATGAAGGATAATAGTCAATTTGTGGAGCACATATTATTCAGATGTCATTGGGTTGTTAAGAGTGCGGAGGATTTGTGATTTGAATCATTTTACTTCTTGGCAGTGCTTTAGCAGCTAGCTTTGGAGTGGGTTTCATCGTTTTGTTCAAATTTTTTGCATCTATTAAAGCTTCTGTTTATGTGCTTTTATTTGTTATTGCATTTGGAATGTGAGGAACAAGTTCATTGTTCACATGACTCCTCTTAATGCTCTAGATGTTGCCGAAAATTCTATGAAGGGGTTCAGGGAATGAAGGGCTTCAGGGATTTTTATAAGGCAAATTCAGGTGATTTTATTTCTGTTTGACCCATGAAGGAGTCTGTTGGTTGGATTTCTATAAGGCAAATTCTATGATGTAAATTCTGTTTTCACTTGTGTTTTGCGAGATTCTTTGGGGATCTTGCAAGCTTTTGGCAATAATTTTTTTTGGTTCCCTCGAGATTAATGCTGTTGCAAAGGCTATGGCGATTTGAGAGGCCTGTTTGATTTGTGTTAAGAGCTGGCTTGTCTTGTATTTCAGAGGAGAATGATAATGCAGATCTTGTTCCACTGTGGAAATTCGCAGCTCTTGTATTTCCAGTGACTAAAACTTTTGTTATATTTTTTAAGTTTCCTGTTGTTGCCACTCTCCCCAGTGACTAAAATTTCCAGTGACTAAAATTTCTGGTGATTAAAATTTGCCACTCTCCCCTGTAGGTTGCTCATTTCTTGATAAAATTGAATTTTGCAGTTTCAAATGGCTTATAGTTCATCAACTGTGGAAGGCATTTCGACCGAAGACAAAGTGGATGTTAGATTTGTTTTGAAACAATGCGAGTGTGGAGATGTAGCAGATGTAAAGATCACAAAGTCAAACAAGAACAATAACCGTGGTAGAATGTACTACTCGTGCAAAAGGCAAAGATGCAGTACTTTCTTGGGTTGGTGCAAAATTTCCTCAATTCAAGTGGTATCAAGTACTATTGGCACACTAGAAGAATGTAGTACATCGCGTGCCTCTATTGTTGGTGAACTTAACACAAACCATGATCTAAAAGTCCGATGGAAGTTCTTAATAGTTCTTTCTCTCATGTTGACTATTTATTTTGGTGTAAAAGTTATGAAAATGTAATGTACTTTGTTGTTGTTATAATGACTTTTGTAATGGATTTGGAATCAGTTTTTTGTTATTAGAATGACTTTTGAATTTCAATGGGGAATGTAGTTGTTATAATAACTTATTTTGTGGGATTATAATTATCTCATTGAAAGATTCACACAATTTCATTCAATAACTCAAATGGGTGACACTAAAGCTTAAAATTCATTCAAAGGTACATATAATTCCAATCAAAGTGTTACAAGGTACATAAACTCTATTCAAACATAAGGATTAAACTCAAAAACTACAAGTCTATATCATCTCCATCTTCTGTGGACGATCCATTTTCTTCCAAATTTGCATCCTCGCACGTTCCCGGCCTAAAAAAATAGAAAAAAATAATAATTAATATAAATAGTACAATGTAAAAAAGAATAGAATATCAATTGAAAGCCAAATTTAACTTACAAATTCATAAGTGCTGGACAATTTCGTTTGTCATGTGATTGCCCTACTTTACCACAACCATGGCAACGTCTTATTTTGCGATTTTTCTCCCGTACTAGTGCCTTCTCTTTTCCTCCTTTAAGCCTTTTCCCACATCCCTTTGCTCGCACTAGTTCTGGTTCGTTATAACTATTTTCAAAATTAGAAGAAGAAGGCACACTGGAAGGATTTGGTATGGGATTACTACCAATTTGAGTACTACCTCTTGGATTACTAACAAGTGGAGCACTACATACACGGCTACTAAGAAATAGGTCAATCTCCTCATTAATGCGACGCAATCCATCAGTAAAAATCTTTCTTGTTTCCTCACATACGAGGGCCTTGTCAACTAAATCCAAAGAAGATTGGATAAATTGACTTCGCATCAACACATAAGATTTGTCTTCCACTATATCTACGCCGTTGTCATCAACCACTGTATCCAACTTTGCAGACTTAGTCCAACGCTTCAAAATGTATTTGTCTGGCAAGAGCTCAACATCATCAAACCTCATCAAATATGCTAAGATGTGCCTACATGGGATTCCGGCGCTTTCAAACTTTTTGCAACCACACGAAACAAAATCCAAGTCTTTGTCATAAACAAGTTCACGGACTTTACTTGATTGGTTTTTCTTTCTTTGAATTTGATAAACACGACGATTGTCTTTTTCTTCCAAAAACTGGATCCTATAGTTGAGACATTCACACATTTCATTCTCGAATATGTAATACATTTTACTTGTGTAAGTATCAGCCATTTGCACCAACAAGTCTTGATTTATTCTAATTTTCGGCTTTTCAATTATATCCTTGTGATCGGCCATCAACTCCTCATGCCGTTGGTGTAACAGTCCCCTTCCAAATTGTATCATAAAATCCACCAGAGAATTTCCTTTTGAAACAAATTTCTTGAAAAATGCATGCCCACTTTCCGCCCGTTGACTACTTGACATATCAGCTGAAAAAATGTGATTAACATATGCCGGAATCCATTTTGAACGAAGTTTATATATGTCTTCCAACCATTTGTTTCCCCCTAACCCACTTCTCGTAATGAGACCTTCCCATTGTAAGTCAAATTCCTCAGGAGTTTCTGATTTCCAAATACAATCCGAGAACTCCATCTTGTATATACTATACTTGACTGCATCAACTTTTTCTGGAAACTTCATTAAAATATGCCAACTACAGTACCTGTAAAATTAATTCAAAAAAATGGAAGTCGTATTAAGATATGTTATATATATGTAATTAAAAAACATTACTAATATATTCAAACTATAATACCTATGAAATGTATTTGGAAGAATAATAGGGAATGCAGCAGTCATTGCCGGGTCTTGATCGGTAATAATCATCTTCGGGGCATCACCGGGCATACTTTCTAAAAATTGACTAAATAGCCATACGAAATCATCAATGCTCTCATGATTCAAAAATCCACAACCAAAAACAATTGTTTGACCATGATTGTTAACCCCCATTATTGGTGCAAAAATTAACCCATACCTATTAGTGTTGTAAGTAGTATCAAATATTACAACATCTCCAAAAAACTTGTAAGCCCGCCGAGAAGTTGCATCGGACCAAAAACAACGAGTAATCTTTTGTTCCTCATCGGCGTCAATTTTAAAAGTAAATGACGAATTCTTCGCTTGTTCTAATTTCAAATACTCATAAAACATCTCTCCATCGTGCCCCTTCGTATCAGCCCGTTTATCTCTTTCATGATTATACAAGTCTCTCTGCGTGCACCCAATGTTTTCTATACCCCCAGATTGCACTCCAAGAAAATTAAATTGCTGGTGCTGGGGTATATTAACCATAGACAACTGTTTAGTTAGAGATTTTGTTGCAGCTGAAACATTACGATGGGATCTTAAAAGATGGACTTTACTTGGTGTTGATAATGGGTGGCTGTGCCCCTCGTTAAAAATAGTAACAATGAATTTATTCGAATTTGACTTTAAAACTGCGAGTTTGGCTGTACAATTTTCACCTAAGCTTCCCCGACGTCTTTTCTTTCCAACTTCAGCAATTCTTGAAGATTTTCCTTGTTTAAAACAAACATACTCCTTCCTCCTTATTTCATCACTTCCTGGCTCTTTCCTAGTAGTCCAGGCACGTACACTAAAACCAGCTGCTTTCGCATAAGCATTATAAAATGTTACAACTTCATCAATTGTCTCAAATTGTTGCCCCTTTTTTGGCCTCAACTCATCTGACACTTGAGGTGTGTACATCAAATTTTCTTCATCCGACTTTAACTCCAAGTCCTTGTCATTATCTGGATTTGCACAACTCTCCCCTACTTCGGTGTCCAAATTTTCCATTCGTTTCACAAATAACTGTGGCCAACCTATAAAATATACACATGATTATTATGGAGCTTAACAACTTAAAATATAAACCAAACCAAACTAAAACTAGTACCAAACTAAAACTATAAGTGACATGGAAATTATACAAAAAGGAAAATAATAGGGAAATAAACTAACTGTGAGGGGCAAGGAAAATAACTATTAGTTGCAAATTTTCTAAAGTCCAATACAAAAATTCGAACATGTATCTTCTGATTTAATTTGCCAAGTCTTCTGATTTCGAAATTGAACTAAAACAGAGAGAAGATACCCACTTAACTGTAATGCCCGCAGGGACTTGTAATTTTAGAACAACAGTAGTTAAATGCGTACTTCAGGAACATGATAATGACAATAACAGTATAACTTCTGAAAACAAAAGAGCACAGCCCCACAAAAGAAATTTCGAAATATGAAATGAACTGAACTGAAACAACTAAAAAATTTTAAAGATGATAAATTTTAAAGAGGGCAATCGGAATTATCAAATTAAAGAAATAGCAACCCAACTGAGAGTGAAATTCCATGTCACTGTTAGTTGCAAATTTTCTAAAGTCCAATACATAAAAAATTCGAACATGTATCTTCTTCTCAATTTATGCAATCGGTACTCTAATATCACACAAACATCAACCTAATTTCGAAATATTAAATGAAACTCGCAACAAGCACAGCAGCAGGCAAGCCCTAAATTCGAAATTGAACAAAATGCAGCAGCAGGAAAAGCACAGAGAGAAGAGAGAAGATACCCACTTACGATTCAAAGCTTGATGGAGTCGGAAATTATAGAGCGAGAGTGTTGTTGTTCAGTACGTTGCTCGAAATGGAGAAGAGACGGTGAGATTTGATGATTCGGTTGACGGAAGGAAATGGGTGTACTTCAGCCCGTCGTGAGATTCGGTGAGAGACGGCCTCGGCCCGTCGTGCTCAGATGAAATGGGTGCCCGTCGGAAGCACTGCGGGGGATGGAGCTATGTCTGAGAGAGAGAGGAGAGGAGAGGAGAGGAGATAGCGTACGCACTGTTATTTGTGTTTGACGGAAGGAAATGAAGAAGGAGAGAAACGTTAACTTTCTGTGGGTTAACTTTTTTGAATGCCGCGCCACACCACTAGTGCGTACGCACTAGTGCGTGTTAGATATGTTCTCTATATATATATATGTGTGTTAAATTTCCATTATAAAACCCTTTGTATTTTTATATATATTTTGATAAAATTAGTGAAGATGATCTTGGTAGTACAAACATTATTTGCACTGAAGGTTCATTACCTTTAAAAATGAGAGGTCCATAAGTATCTACAAATATTGATTGTATATATTTCCACAAAAGTGTCCATATGGTAGATATACGTATTTATTTTGAAAGGTAGATGTATATGGACAGTTTGCTGGATATATATATATATATATATATATATATGGTGCTCAGCTTATATGATATTGGGGGTTAGATAATGGCAATGAATGCTGGTTTATAAGAGGACTGCATGATTGAACTTGCATCACTTTCAAAGAGTGGTTTTACGTAGTTTTCTCTGTGCTGGACTATATCCTTTTCTCCACATTTTAAAAGTTGGGGCACTTCCAAGTTTGACAATGAAAGCCGCACTCTTTGTGCTTAATTTTCTGTCATTGTATCTCAGTGTCCTAATACTATATATATATATGTGTGTGTACCGGTAGACTGTCACTCAATACATACGACATATTTTTAAAACATTATACGTGTCAGTTTCAATAGTCAAATCAACAACCACCTTGTCTTGATTGGATAAGTACAAAAGTTAAACTATAAATTCATTTTAAAAGTAAATGTTAAGACTTAAAAAGCGTAAGTGTAATTCTCACTTCTTATTTGTTACAATTTATGTTTTCATTTGACACGTACTAAGAAATCGCGTTTGGTAACTATATTACGAGATGGTGTAAGTAATATTTTGTAAATCTTGAGAATGCAATGATGGATTTTTTTACATAATGATATATCTAAAGTAGCCATTATATATTGGTTAGCACGTGTTGCTATTATAAAATTCATCCATATCACAACACATTTCAACGGATGCATGATTGCGAGATTGAAATGCTACTATTAGATATATATGTCTCAATAAACTAGTTCTTGGAGTAATTAATTAATGTTACACTCACAAGAAACGTGTGCAAAACATGTTTACTAGATGAGATGTTACCTTATCATTGGAAAAATAGCGACTCCGCTTTAGTTATCCATCTAATTTCAAAATGACATTTTGTCTTGTACACAATTTTTTTTTGTACATTTTAATTAGTATAGAATTATTCTAAAGTAAGAGTGAAGGTGTGTCTTTTGTATAAAAGATGCCATTGGTTAAATGACATTTTTTTATTTCTGCTTTCTCTTTGGTCCATAACCATTGATGTATTGGGCATAAGGCACATTGGCAGTGGTGATGATTTGTGGTAAGAACATCCTATCCTTCTTGCATATTTTAGGCAAGCGAGGATAAATGATATATGTTTAAAGAAGAGTAAAGCTACCCTTCTTTAATTATTTTTGACATTCTTATAATCTTATTAGAAATTTCGATGTAGTTTGTTTATTAGTTACCTAGTTTTTTTTGTATTTTTTTAAATTATGTATTCTCCGTGTACAAGATGCAATTGAATAAATTTATAATAATTCAAATTAATTCAAGATACGCATCTTGAAACTAATTTGATAACTTTTGTTTAAGGAAGAAAAAATATAATGAAGAGCTGAAATGGACAAATAAAATGGAGTAAACTATGCAAATGGCCCCTAAACTATTGACATTTTCCCACTTTGGCCCATAAACAGAAATTTGTCGCATTTAAATACTTGAACTATTTACCGAGTTTCAAATTTGCCCTTCCGTTCAATTTGAATGTTAACTTGGACGGAGTTAAGGTTAAAATTGTCATTTCAATAGTTGGGGGCCAAAGTGGGACAATATCAATAGTTTAGGGGCCATTTGCATAGTTTACTCAAAAATATTATAAAAGAAAATTTTCTTTTTTAAAACAAAAAAAGGAAAAGGAATAGAGAAAGAAGAGAAGACAGTGATTCCGATTTGGTGAATTTAATAATCTTAAAGTCTCCGATTTCGAACTATAGGCTTTGCCGGAACAACTCAATAACAGTCCTCTCCACACGGCTTGCGAAACTCCAGCACCTTGTAAACAAGATTCCGATTGGCGAATTGTAAACAAGATTCAATGATGAATGCATTCGATATATTTTCTATGTCATATGGGTTAAATTTATTGGGACTTTTCGAGGGGGTTTGGGGAAGAAAGAGTAGCGATTCATGGCGGTAGCGACGGTGGAGTTGATCGGAGAGAGGGTGAGTGAGATTGGGGTGAAATTAGGGTACAAAGTGGAAAAAGATAAAAGTGGGATTTTAGGGTTGATGAAAGCGAAGATAGTTTTGTTAGCTAAAATATTGGAGGTTACGCCGCAGCTCCGATGGGTAGAGTTGAAATTAGTTGCTGGAGGGGGTGAAGTGGGGGGAATTAAAATTAGGGCTTGAAGATATTGTTCTTTCATAGTATAAGGAAGTTTGTTGAATCGAAGATTTAGAATGTATGTGGGAAAGTTGTATAGTAGCTTTAGGGACACTGTTTTTCATTTTTAGGTTAAAAGTTTCTTCTTTTTTGTTTGTTCTAGCGGTGGTAAAGTTTGCTTTGTTTGTGATAGAGTGGATGGGAGGCAGGAAAGAGGCGGTCTCTCTCTTCTTTCTCTGTTTGATGAAAAATGGAAGATGAAATTGATGAAGAAGAATGATGATGATGAAGAGAAAAATGGAAGAATGGATGATGAAGAAAAAGAATGGAAGAGGGGAGGGGACGAGGAGGTGGTTGGTGTCTCCTCTTCTTTCTCTATTCCTTTTCTTTTTTTTTTAAATTTTGTTTTTCTTTTATAATATTTTTGAATAAACTACACAAATGATTCATAAACTATTGATATTGTCCCGCTTTAGCACCCAATTATTGAAATGACAATTTTGCCCTTAATTCCGTCCAAGTTAACGTCCAAATTAGATGGAGGGGTTAATTTAAAACTCAGTAAATAGTTCAAGTGTTTAAACACGACAAATTTTTGTTTGATGGCCAAAGTAGGACAATGTTAATAATTTAGGGGCTATTTGCGTAGTTTACTCAATAAAATATAAGAGTTGAAACCATTTTTTTTTTTAAAAGAAAGTTTATATCTTTATGATCAAGTGACATTTGGAGGTGGTACTTTTTTCATTTCACCTACAAGAAGAAGCGCCTCGGTTTTTAGAAACTCTTTTCGTTTAAATTGATGTCTATTGTTTCCTTCTTTGTTTTTGTATAACTTAAATTGGTGGTCTTGTGTTTCTTTTGTAACATAACCAATATATTACATTTTATAATAAAAATAAGTTACAAAACTAATTATGATTAAGTTGAAATTGGTTTGTTTTCATTAAATTAAATATTATAATGAAAGTGAGTGTGTAAATTGAACGAATGCTATTCAAATGAGTTGGTGCGAGACTGCAAGGTTAGGTTCAATGGGGCTTGGTCAGGCCTAGAAAAGCCCGCCCAATTCGGACCCGATCCGAATCTACCGAATATGAAGAAAATAAATTAAAGTAATTATAAATATTACTAGAACCAGTGATGGTGTAAAGGTGGGCACGTGTCCCACCCAAATTTTGAAATTTTAGTTTTTATTCTCCATGCTTATTGAATTTTTGAAGCGACCCATCTTATATTAACTGATCAGATAATTTAAAGAGATAATGGGTTATAAGGTCCCGCTTCGTAATGTGTTGTAACTCTAAGGACGGATTCATGTTTAATAAAGAGAAGTAGTACTAATTTCATAATTTGGTTTTATAATAAGGACACTTTTCATAATATTAATTTATTTTAAGGAAAATGATAAATGTTGATGGACAAAACTACCCTACTATATCATTTATTCTAATTATACAAAAAACATATTATTCTCTCTTACATACACATAGTTTAGAGAGAGAAAACAAAAAATAAGAGAAAAGAGAAGTTGTCTCACCACCACCACCACTACCACCACCTTACTCTCCGATCGTATCTCTGAGAGGATCATCGTTCTCATCATCATCATCATCATCATCATCATCATCATCATCATCATCTTCTTCTTCTTCTTCTTCTTTTTCTTCTTCTTCTTATTCTTTTTTTCTAGATCTACAATAGTAAAACATATATAACTTTTGATCAAACCGTTGGATTTGGCTAATTTTTGAATATGTTGTTCGGAAGACAAAGTTACTATCATTGCGCGAAAAATTAAGACGATCAGAAGTCGTTTTGCTATCGAAATCGATCAATTTTGACAGCCCAGCGGGATTTGAAAAAAAAAATGATTGTAACTCTTTTTTTTTTCTTTTTTTACAAACCCTACGTCGATCCATATCTATATACATATAAATAAATTGAGTGGATGTTGATTTCATCAATTTTGTTGTTCTCTATTTTGTAATGGTTCTAAAATTATTTTAGCACCTTTTGATTTGTTGTTCAAGTGATGTTATCTTATGGTTGTTGTTCAGAAGGTGCTAAATGCATTTAGCACCTTCTGGTTGTTGTCTAGATGGTGCTAAATGCATGTAGCACCTTTTGGTTACTGTCCAGATGGTGCTAAATACATTTAGCACCTTCTGGTTGTGGTGCTTAATGTATTTAGCACCTTCTGGTTGCTGTCCAGAGGGTGCTAAATGCATTTAGCACCTTCTGGTTGCTTTCTAGAGGGTGCTAAATGCATTTAGTATCTTTTGGTTGTGGCGCTAAATGCATTTAGCACCTTATTGTTGCTGTCTAGCGGGTGCTAAATGCATTTAGCACCTTCTGGTTGTGGTGCTAAATGCATTTAGCACCCTCTGGTTGCTGTCCAGGGGGTGCTAAATGCATTTAGCACCCTCTGGTTGCTGTCTAGCTGGTGCTAAATGCATTTAGCACCCTCTGATTGCTGTCCAGCGGGTGCTAAATGCATTTAGCAACTTCTGGTTGTGGTGCTAAATGCATTTAGCACCCTCTGGTTGCTGTCCAGGGGGTGCTAAACGCATTTAGCACCTTCTGGTTGCTGTGCAGGGGGTGCTAAATGCATTTAGCACCTTCTGATTGCTGTTGGTGTTATAATGAGACGATATTATAAGGAAGGGGTATTAGTGTCTTTTTTGTATAGTGTCCTTAATTTACATAGCTAATTTTTAAATGTCCTTTATAATTATATTATTATTATAATGAGCCCTTATACCTAATTGCCTCTAATTTAAAACATTACATTGTATATTAAATAATTTAAAACATCACGTTGTATAATAAATTTGTTTGGTTTTTTTTTTAAAATACTTTTTATTATATTCTTTGAACAAGGCTTTAGAAAAGACTTTCTTCTTTTAATTAAAAAAATAGATTTTTTTTCTTTTAAAGGGATAAATGATTAAATTTGGTGAGTATGATATCTATGATGAGTGGATCAACTCAAAAAAAATCATAAATTTTTTTTTTACCGAGAAGTGAGTGATCTAAAAATCTAAAATTTCAAATTTATATAATTCTCACAAAACTTCGTCAAATATTTCCCTCGATAATTTATTCTATCCAAGATTTTTACTTTAATTACAACTATGATACTTCTCAAGTGGTAAAGGGCTTGGTGTACATATGATTTAAGAACATCTTATCGTTTTCATTTCTCTTTTAGATATATTTAAAAGATTTTTTAATCTTTTCATTATATTATTTTTGGCCACCACTAATCACTCATGACCAATGGTAGTTGGTGAAGCCTAACAATCACTATAACATAGAAGGAAAAAAGAAAATCACAAGGGTATAATTGTCAATACTTAAAATCTTAATAATTATTATTTTTTCCATAATTTTGGTTAAATTTCTCATTTGAACATATGGACCATGTCCTAAACAACTTACAAAATAAGGAGTTAGTTTTAGAAAATATTCTCTTTTTTTTTGTTTTTCTCAATAAAAAATTTGCCTGCAAGTAGGTGTGTTAATTTTGAATTATTTTGTGTTTACATTATGAGAGAAAAGTTGTTAATGAGAAAATATTCAACAGTGCATTTAATATACTATAAGATATGATATGAGTGTTTTTAAATATACACATAAAATTATTTTTATCAATCTAGTGTGAGAATACTTTATTTTACTCCAATTTTTATTAAAAAATTTATACTTCACCCCAATTGTGGGGCGAGGTTACTGAAACAATACATGAACGAAAAGGCTTCATCGCTAAAAGTAAAAACATTAAGTTGTATTGTTATTTTTTTTTCATAAAACAAGACATAATAAACAATATTTACATCGTTCTTAATAAATTTTATTAAAAATTCTAATTAATACAGAGTACCTATGAAAATATAAAATATTAATTGTGATAAAAAATAGTTTTAGTGACATTAAATATCACTACAAAACTTAGTGACAATGGTAGCATTTACCAATGTTTTTAATAGTGACAATTTGACCAATGACAACTTTTCTTGTCACTGCCAAAACCATAACAAATTGGCTTTTCTACTCCTATTCTGATTATTGACAGTAGCAAACGATTATAATTTTTTTTGTTAGAAAATTTATATTTCATACTTTATATGGGCAACATATTATAATCTTTCAATTATGTATGCTATTTAAATTAAGGGAAATGATATTAGCACTCCACTTTCATTCTTAGGCACTCCACTTTCATTTTTAGTAACACTTATATATATCATTTGGGACACTTTTTATGTCACTAAAAGTAAAAGTGGAGTGCCTAAGGATGAAAGTGGAGTGCTAATATCATTTTCCTAAATTAATAGGCTATTTTTTTAGTGATCTAATTAATTTTTGTTAAGCCCATGGATTGTTCAAATAAATATGACCTAAATGTGTAAATATCTTGTATGGGCTTATTCGGGTTTTATGGAAACCCTAATTGTACTGTATATAAAAAAAATATTAGGGTTATATTCCCCAATATACCAAATCAATATACGGCTCCCTTTTTTTCATCTGGAAGAGGAACCAAAATTTCTATCAAGAATCTAAGGCAATTTGGTTGAGAAAGACCACGTACCTGCTCGATCCGTATTTTTATTGTGATCGATTATCGTAATTTCGTATTTGTTTATTATGGATCTAGATCACAGTTTGAGTATTTTAATTCAGATCTTAATGATTAGACATATTAATGTAAGGGATTAATTTTTTACAATTAGTATTAGAGGGCTTCATGTTGAATTATTAAAAATATATAGGGATTTTTGATTTTTTTTTGGACCATATGGCACCTTCTACTGTTTATATACATATGTACGGCACCTTCTGTTGTTTAATATATATGGTTGTAGTTTAATATATATGGTTGTATATATATATTAATGGTTGCTTTTGGTTGTATGTATATATAAATTAATGGTTCGATTATTTATCTCCTTTTATTATTTTTTTTTTTTCGAATGGTTGCCGCAGGATAATTGAATGGTATTTAAGTCTTTATATTTATGGTGATTTTAGCAAAGTAAGGATTTTTTTTTTTATATGGATCAAGTTTCTGCCAAGTTTGATTGTTTATGTATATGTGTAATAAATTTTCATGAGAATCTGTGGATCATATATATGGTTATGTGTACTTTGTTTATATATATTAAAGAAAAGTTACAGGTTAAAGGAAAGTTATAAGATCTTCATACAATCTATTGCGCATGTGCCTATATTCTTTTTGATGTGACCTTATAGATATGTATATGTATAAGGTGATTTTAAAGTTTAACTTAATATATGTTATACACGGAAATTTTCACATGCGGACTGATCCGTACGGACTAGGACCTTTAGCGACGGTTTTCTGTCGCTAAAAACATACCCCCAATGTATTCGCAACAGAAAATCGTCGCTAAAGGTCTCGGTCCGTACGGACCGGTCCGTATGTGAAACGCTCTCATGTCATATATACATATATATAAATTTTTGATATATATGCATTTTGTAGTGCATGTATATTCTTTATTTGTACAAGAATTATTTATTTAAGATATTAATATTTATTATTTATGCAATTAATAATCGGCCCAAAGTAAGATTATTTTTTGGCCAAATAATAAACATTATTTTTTTCTCGATATTTGGTTATTATTTATGCAATTGATAATTGGCCTAAGTGAAGGTTATTATTTGGCAGAATAATAAACATACATGCGAGAATAAATGTGTGACAATTATCAAGTTTTTATATGAGCACTAAGTCAATCTAAAGAAAGGCTTATTGTTTGACAGTAATTATTACCAACATTTGATTCTTGCGCTAAGAGTACTTATTATAGTTAATTTCTCTGTCCAAAGACTAAGAATTAATGTTGTGTCAGGTATCTGATGATGGGTTCCCATAATTGGCTTATCATTCATGTATAGTTTTATTATCTTTTGATATGTTTGTATTGTGCTTGTTTATTTTTTGTTCTCTATACAGTTTATGTTGCTACTGCCTTAAATGTTTCTGCCTAAGTCAGTAACATCCTAATGCTGAACGGGACAAACTTTAAACTATGAAAATAAACCACATAAATTGTTCTCGATTGTATGGATTTGGATCAAGCATTTCGGAATGATCGACCCACCTTTACTCCATAAAAGTGGGATCGATCTAATTGGATGTGTTTGATGATAATGAAACACTTCATTCCGGAAGCATTTTGGGGCTTTATTAGTGAGGACACGAGTGCCAAGAAGTTCTTAAAGAAAATTGAACAATATTTTACCAAAAATGAAAAAAAAAAAAAAAGGAGCAACCTTTTGGCTAAACTCATCTCAATGAAGTATTATGGCAACGGGGATATAAGGGAGTACATCATGGAGATGTCTAATCTTGCATCAAAACTAAATGCACTGAAGTTAGAATTATCTGATGATTTGCTCGTGCACTTAGTTTTAATCTTTCTTCTTGCACACTTTACTCAATTCAAAGCGAGTTATAATACTTAGAAGGACAAATGGTCCCTTAACGAGCTTATATCGCATTTTATGCAAGAAAAAGAAAGATAGCAACGATATAAGATTAAAATTGCTCATTTGGCACTACTCAAAGCACGAAAAAAAAGATAGTTGTGGTTATTGCAGAATGAACTTCTCAGCAAAAAAACAAACAAAAGAAGCAGGATGAGGGAAAACCCTAATACTTCCGCAAGAATGTTTGAGACATGCGGGAGGCCATAAGGATTATTAAATTGGATTACATTTAATACTTCTGCAATAATATTGCATTGGAAGCTATAGAGACTTTTAGATTACGTTTAAAAACTGGATTTTATTTGGATTTGTTTGAGAATTTGTTGCATCGTTTTTTAAACGGAATTTAATTTTCATTTATAGTTTAGACAAATCAGGTTTTTCTTGTTTGTTTGAAAATAAAAAAATTAGTCTCTATTAAAATTCAAATTTTATTGGTTCTGATTCTTTAATTGATAATCTATATATGCTTGATGTGATTGGATCTTAATAAGTGCCAAAAATTATTATTTAAACCCGCAAATAATATTATGTTAGTATTTAATTAATGCTTAAATTGTGGAGAAATAATATTTATTTTGTTTTTTTGTAGGGAATAAATAAATTGTGATAAAAAATCTAAAAAGGTTGAAGAAGTCAGTTAAAGACCAGAAAATAAGATAAAGAAGAATATTCTAATTCCATATTCTTTTATAAATCAAATACAACTCATTTTTCAATCTCTTAATTAAAATCCTAATTGAACTCATATTTGTTATTTCTTCTACAATTATAGTTCCTAAACCTTTTAAACTTTTATATCTTATTTCTATATATAAACCCATTCTCTAAAGCTAAAGGGACAGAGGAAAAAAATAGATAGAGAAAATAAATAGAAAATAGATATTATTAAAGAGTTATAGAGAGATAAAATCCTACATATACTACTTGCCCTGCTGCCAAAGTATTGAATGTGAAAGAGTGGGCAGCAAAAAACCTTGTGTTACACGCTAGTTTGAGCATCATAAACAATGATGCTTTCTAATTTTCTATAATTTGTATTCAAATACTTTAATTTTAATGATGAATTATTATTTTATTTTAATGTATTCTTTATTTAATATGCTTGGCTAAATTCTCTCCCAAAGGGGAAGGATGAAATCGCCATAGATGTAATGTGCTTAATTTAATTCTAATTAATTTTTAATTATTCGTCTTGAATTAAAATATATTTTGAAATTATCATTATTTTAACATGTATTTTCTTTCTAGTACTTTAATTGTTTTTAAAATAAAGGAAGGATCTCTTGTGATCACCTTAATTGGGGATATAAGCGATGCATATTTTTATTTACAATAATTTAAAGAAAGAATGATGGTAATTTTGAATTTGTTTATATAGTAAGGATGGATATTAAAAATATGATTAGATACTTTTTATTTATATCCATGATAGTGGATTCTCTTTCCTTAAGATTTTTTATTATTGATTTTTTGCTTGTTTGATTTAATTTAATTAGTTTAGTTTCTTAGTTTAAATAATTTTAAAAATCAAAATTTAAAAACTGTTTTAATTTAGATTCCTAAAATATTGGATTTCAACAAATGTTTCTATTTTTAAGGTATTAACTTGAATTTGGATCGACTACTACTTATTCACTATACTAATATAATTATTTTACATAAAAGTGGGATTTTATTGAATTTAAGTGCAAAATTAAGTAACGACAAATTATTTTTAAAAATTCTCCTCAAATCAGTTCATATAACGAAATATTGTAAACAAGTTCACGTGGTACAAAATGAAAAATAAAAGAGAATTCTGCTACCTTATAGCTCAAGCGTTTAGGTCATATCTCTAAACATAAAATTCAGAGGCTTGTGTTTGATGGAATTCTTGAGCTCTTAGATTTAACAAACTTTCAAGTATCTATAGAGTGCATCAAGGAAAAACGAACAAACGATAGAAAATTGGGTGATGAGAGAGTTAAAGATGTCTTAAAACTAGTACACACTGATATTTGTGGTCCATTGCCTATGGCTGCATGGAATGGTTAAAAATATTTTATTACGTTCATAGACGACTACTCTCGTTATGGGTATCTATATTTAATTCATGAGAAGTCTCAATCATTGGATGTTTTCAAGTCTTTTAAGACTGAAGCTGAATTTCAACTTAGAAAGAAAATTAAAGCTATTAGATCATATCGTGGTAGTGAATACTATGGGAAAAATGAAGAATAAAGAGAACAACGTATAAGACCTTTTGCTATTTTTCCCAATGAATGTTGAATTGCTTCGCAATACACCATGTCGGAAAAATCCAGTATGAACGATGTTGCAAAGCGACAAAATCAGACTCTTAAAAATATGGTAAGGATTATGATTAGTCATTCTCCCTTACCAGAGTCACTTTAGGGCAAAGTTCTAAAGATTGCAATGTATATCCTTAATATGGTAACAAGCAAAGTAATTGCCAAAACCCCATATGAGCTTTGAATAGGCAAAAAACCTTGTATTGGGCATTTGCACACTTGGGCCTGTCCAGCTAAAGCACGGCATTATAGGTCACATAAAAGAAAATTAGACTCAAGAACGGTTAGCTGTTATTTCGTTGATTATCCTGAACGCTTTCGGGGTTATAAGTTTTACGATCCCACCTCAATATCTTTCTTTGAAACGGAAAATGCGAGATTACTTAAGGATGTTGAGTTTAAGGGGGAAGGAAACAAAATGAATGTTGTCTTTGATGAAGAATCTGTTATTGACAGTGATCAGGTCTCCATACCTATTGCTGTTGATGACACAGTTCCGGCATTAGAGAACAATTATCAAGCTCCGGTTTCTATTCTTGACATTATTCCAGACCAAGACAACAATGCATTTCTTCTTCAAACACAACCTATATAACAAACTCAACAACCTTAAGAAGTGCCATTGAGGAGGTCCAATAAGGAGAGGATAAGTGCGATTCTAAATGATTATATCATCTTTCTCCAAAAACATAAGGATGGCATGGGCTTGACAGAAGATGACCCGATTAATCTTTGTCACGCAATACGCATTTTTAACTCTTAAAAGTGGATTGATGCCATGAAGGAAGAGATGAAAAATATGAAATACAATACAATAACGTTTAAGACCTTATCTAGTTACTTGAAGGCAAGAAGCTTATTGGTTGTAAATGGATATTTAAAACCAAAAAGGATTTGAAAGGTAACATCGAGAGATATAAAGCTCATCTGGTCGCCAAAGACTTTACTTAGAAGGAAATCATAGATTTAAAAGAGACTTTTTCTCTAATATTGTCAAAAGACTCTTTCAAGACTATAATGACACTGGTGGCTCATTTTGATCTAGAGCTGCATCAGATGGATGTTAAGACTGCGTTTCTAAATGGGAACATTTACGAGACGATTTATATGGTATAACCAGAAAACTTTGAACCAGGAGATCTAAAGTCTTTGGTTTGCAAATTAAAAAAATCCATCTATGTCTCAAACAGGCTTCCCGTCAATAGTATCACAAGTTTTATTAAGTCATCACCTTATACGATTTTAAGGCGAATATCGTTGATGATTATGTATATCACAAGTTTAGTAAGAGTAAATATATATTCCTGGTATTATATGTCGACGATATCCTGCTTGCTAATAATAATATCGGCTTATTGCACGAAACCAAGAAATTTATAATGAAGAAATTCGAAATTAAAGATCTTAGTGATGCCTCTTTTGTATTAGGTATCAAAATATTGTGAGATCGTTCTTAAAGTATCCTTAAGTTATCACAAAAAGCTATATCGATAAAGTTTTGAGTAGATTCAGCATGAAAGATAATAAACTAGGAGATACGCCCGTGACTCAATCAGCGCCTTAAAAAAGATTTTGAGAGGAAAGAAAAGCAAAATATTCCATATGCGTCGGCAGTAAGGAGCTTTATGTAATTGCAAGTTTGCACTCATCTCGACATAACATTTATAGTGGGAGTTCTGGGTAGATATTTGAGTGATCCAGGCATGCAACATTGGATGGCAGTTAAACGCATGATGCATTATTTGAGGAGAACAAAAGATTACATGCTCACATATCGGAGATTAGATAGTTTAGAGATTGTTGGGTTCTCGAACTCTGATTTTTGGGGATGACAGGATAGCAGGCGCTCCACATCAGGCTACATTTTTATGGTAGCTGGAGGAGCTGTCTCATGGATGTCTGCTAAGCAGATTCTCACAACTTCTTCATCCATGGCAGCAGAATTCATAACTTGTTATGAAGCATCCAACCACAGAAAATGATTGCGGAAATTTATCACCGGATTACATGTAATAGATGGTATTAAAAATCCATTAAAGATTTATTGTGACAAAAACTCTGTAGTACTTTACCCCTACAAAAGTAGCTCGATGAAGTCTAAATTCATCGACATCCAGTTTTTAGTTGTTAAGTAAAGAGTTCAGGATAAACATATTTCTATAAAACATATATGGATAGATAATATATTAGCATATCCATTATCCAAGGGCTTACCCCCCTAAGGCCATCCATGAGCACATTGCTCGCATAAGAGTTGTTTCAAGTAGTACTTTGGCTTAGTGGGCGTCTTTTTGTTCTATGTATTTTTCTTTTAAACATTGAGTTGTTTAATTTTTCTGTAGAATAAAGTTGATGGTTTATGTTTTCTTTTGTTGTTTGCAATGTTCCTATTGCATTAAGGACTTTGGATTGATCTAATTAAAGACTAAAGTTTGGCCAGTTGAAAATAAGCATGTCTAAGATCATTAGTATGATGATAATTGTGATTTAGTCATGACTTTAATGTGATAAAAGCTATGATAATTCCATTGCTGGTACATGGAATATAACAGATTGTTTAAAGAGAAATCTAAGGATAAATAGCATACGGTTACACCTAAAGAATTTTGTGATATAATTGTTTTAGGAATAATATATAACCCAAGTGGGGATTGTTATAAAATTTATATTTCCTAATTTATATGGGTAACATATTATAAACTTTTAATTATATTTGATATTTAAATTAATGGGCTAATTTTTTAGTGATATAATTAATTTTTGTTAAGACCATGGATTACTCAAATAAATGTGGGCCAAATGTATAGATACATTGTATGAGTTTATTAGGGTTTTATGGGAACCATAATTCGATTGTATATAAAGAATATATTAGGATTATGGTCACCAATATACCAAATCACAATACAGTTGACTCCTTTTTCCCCATTTGGAAAATGAACCAAAATTTCCATAAAGAATCTAAGGCGATTTGGTTGAGGAAGACCACGTACCCGCTCGATCCGTACTATTATTATTATTGATTCTCGTACTTCTGCATTTGTTTATCATGGATCCATATACGCGATTTAAATATTTTAATTTAGATCTTGATTATTTGACATGTTGATTTAAGAAATTAATTTTCTACATTTTAAAAATACGTATTAAAGAAACCATTGTTGTATTATCAAATTTTCAACATTAAAGAATGCAAAATTTTGATTGTCGCAATAACTACGGTGTCCATGATTTTTTTAAGATACCCATTGTTGAAAATTATAATTAACATTTCCTATTGAACAAAGAAACATAAGAAGAGAGATATATATATATATAGAGAGAGAGAGACGATGGAGAACTCTAAAAGGGGAGGTGGGGGTTTTGAATTTGGGAGAAAGAAAAAATAGGTTCAACGCACTTTTGGTCTCGCGAGAGAGAAGTAGAATAACTGAGATTTTTTCTTAAGGATAAAAATCGGGGCGAGAAGAAAGGTTTACACTATTTTTTAATTTATTTTAATTTAAATTTTGACTTTTGTAAAAGTGAAAAAAATGATTTTATTGGTGTATTTAAGAACACTTTAAAATATACTTTGAATTATGAGCACACATAGTAAATATGTGATTCGCATATATGCAATTTTAATAAACAATTTAAAATAAGTTATTCCGTGGCTTACTTGCAAAATATTTAGGGTGTCGGTAAAGGCACCATCAATTTTCAGTCTACACACTCATTATTAAAAAAATAACAAGGGTGCCTTAATTAGAAATCTCTCTTCCCTTCATCATCTTTTTTTTCAATCCAATTCTAAACACAAAAACCACTTTCTTGTTTATTTCTTTCTGGCTGCCTTTATTTTCTTCTACTAGAGAAAATTGAATCTCATAATGTTGCTGCAACAACAATAAAATAAATGTCATCAAAAGAGTATCCAATTATGAATTGAAAACCCATCTACAACTCAAAGGAAAAATATTTCAATGAAAGGTTTATATTAATCAAATTGTATTTATTGAATGTAAATATTAAGCCAAGGAATCGTTGTTTTCAAAATCCAAAAGGATATATATATATATATATATTGAGTTAAAAATGAAGTGGCTTGTTAAGACCCCCTAACTATTTTTTAATAATGAAAATGTACATTATAAATTATGAGTGCCTTTACTGACACCCAAATATTTATTGTGTCATCTCTTTAAAAATAGGGGTACCAATCCTCATGCATGGGCCAAATGCTCATTTGAATTATTCTTACTTGTGTAGCCCACTGATCTTTGTTAATTTGTAATCCTTTAATAAAGTTCGAAAAAAAAAATTCCTCATTTTCCGGTATAATATATAATATGTTACTATCCAACCAACAAAAGTGAACATTCATGATTCTTTTTCAAAGTAGAACATAAAATAAAATAAAGTAATTGAAAATGATATAAATTATTCTTTAATATTTTAACGACATAAAAAAAAAAGAATACTAATTTTAATGCAATTATTGATTAAGAATAGTATTTCCAATAATATATATATATGATTGTTACATTTCACCTACTTGAACTATTACTCTAATAGCTAGGGCTGGGAAAATAGAACCAGGAATCGGAGAACCAGTCCGAACTGAACTGATAAAAACCGGTTCGGTTCAGTTCTTCAAAATTTGCTAACGGTTCGGTTAACGATTCTTAATATAATTTCTTTTCAATAACCGTTAAGGAACTGTTGTTGAACTTTTCATTCTAAGCTCTATTCTAATGCTTAAGAACCGAATCGTTATAACAGTTATTTCTTTCCAATAATCGTAAATATTTCGGTTTTTCTCTTATTAACGGTTAACCAATAAACCGGAAGAACCGAATAACTGTTAATATTTTGGTTTTTCTTTTGTTAGCGGTTAACCGATAAACCGGAGGAACCGTACCATTAGAACCGGTTCGGTTCTTAAACGGTTCTTCACTTTTTTATACTTAGAACCGAACCGTTATACTTTAATGATTCGGTTAACGGTTCTTCAAAAATTTGCTAGGAACCGAACCGGTCCCAGCACTACTAATAGCAGTTTAAATATTAAACTATTAATTTTAGCATTTTTAACGCAAAATATTAATTTTAGTATTTTTTACCACAAATCTAAGGGCAAATATAGAAATTTATATTTAACAAACCTTCTCTCCTCTTTAGCGACCCATCTCTCCACCAGTGACTCCCTATCTTTATGCATTACATCCTCCACGACCTTCTCACATCAAAAAGTCTTTCTCTATGAATCACCGTCTCCACATATCTTACTGACAACTTTCCCATCCATTAATGGCGGCCACCGTGGTGAATAAGATATAAACTTATTTCTAGGGGTGTGCAAAATAATCGAAAAACCGAAAAACTGGCCCGAACCGGCCCGAAACCGACGGTTTTGTTAACTTGCGGTTCATTTTTGGTTTGTTGCTTAAAGAACCGATTGCCATCGGTTCGGTTGGCGGTTCTCGATCAAGAATACCGTCCCAAAACTGAACCGAACCGAGATATATAAATTACATGGAAAGACCCTAGGTTTTTATTTACATACCACCCCTTTTTTTATGTCCTTCTATTTTTTTTCTTGAGTTAAATGGGTTTTGAGATTAAATTTCTTCATCTCTATTACATCTTATGTTGTGATTTATGAAAGTAAGATTTCCATAACAAGTTAAATGGGTTTTGAAAATAAAATTCTTCATAAAAATTCTCTTACGCTAAAACCGAAACCGAACCGAAACTGACCTTACCCGAAACCGACCGGTTTCTTCCCTTTTCGGTTATGCTTCGGTTGCTAAATTTGAAGAACCGACTTGGTCGGTTCGGTTGCCGGTTAATCAGCATGGTTCGGTTAACCGAACCGTGCACACCCCTACTTATTTCTTCTATTTTCTTTCTTTCACAACAAATCTAAGCCCCCCCCCCCCTTTTTCCCCTAAAACAGATCTAAATACATAAAATACATGAAATTGGTTTATTTTCTATCCATAAACCTGTTCCTCTAGCCCCTTAGCAACCCTCTCTCTCTTTTACTGACAACCTCCTATCTCTATGCACCACATCCTCTGCGATTCTCAGTATATCTACAAAACTCATAAATTCTTCACTTTCAAATCCCTCCCTTTCCCCTCTCTATTTAAATGTACCAAAAACAGAGGATTTTAAATGTGTCCATTTGCTCTTTATGTTTTGAAATAATAGAGGTAGTTGTTCATAGAGAGAGAGTCGTAGGTGATAAATAGTTGTGGAGGAGGTGGTGCATATAGAGATAGAGAGTATCTGGTGGGAGAGGTGGTCACTGGATAAAGGAAGAGGTTTATATGATATGTAAATTTTTAATTTTGCCCTCAAATTTCATTTGCTTTTAACCTAGTTAGCGATTTTAGGTAAACTGCCACAAAATAAGTAGTTCATAGTATAAATTTTTAAAATTAATAGTTTGATAGACAAAGTGCTGTTAGGACAATATTTAAAAAGTCAATTTCTAAAAGAAAAACTCCTCTCTGTAACAAAATGGATAAATCTAATTCGAAGGATAAATGATAAATTTTATTAAATTCCTTGTAATAAATTTATAAAATTGATATCTACCTTGAATAGATTGTTTCCACCAAATTTCATTAAAAAGTTCTTTATCAAAAAGTGGGCTTAACAAAAATTTGATATGTATAAATATTTTTGGTGTTGAAATTTTTACGATCATTTCACCATCAAGCCATCCATAGTTAATTTTTTTTAGTCGAAATCTAGTGGCAATATCTACTCTTCATGGAGTCAAAAATTCATAAAGATGATTTTATTTCTATCCGCGATTTCTTGCAATTAATCCACGTTGTTAAGTTAATCCGCGGACGTGGATAGATTTACAAACTTTTTTTTATTGATTTAAATTTTATAAATATTATTTTATTAATAATTTAATATTAAAATAGACACTAAATCAATGAGTCTATCTACTTTAATTAAGTAAATATAAATATTACTTTGATAAAAGTAAAACTATTGTTAAGAAAGGTGAAAAAAGAAGAAGAAGAAACATCTTTCGTGTCTATTTGTCTTTGAGCTCTCCAAATCCCGCGAAAAGATTTTTGGCACAACTTCTTTTAGCCTCTATTCGCCGTCGAAAAGTGATTTGTTTTTGGAGAATCTCATGTATTATTCTCATCTTCTTCCTTGGTTTATTTTGTAAACCTTAAGACAGACCAAGGGTTTTTGACCAAACATTCTATTTTCCAATTTTTGGCATCTTCAAGTTGTTCTCCTTTTAGCAATAATGTAAAATTGTTATTCTCGGCAAAATTTTCTTATTATACAGATCTTATTAAGAAAACACTTTAGTTTTGGAGCTGGCATTAAATATTAAGTCAGGTTATGCTGAAGTTCGTAATATTGTAATTGGAATTAAGTGTAGGGTGATTTTGTTTCTATCCACCATATCTTGTAGATAATCCACCATTAAATCATGAAAATTTTGTACAAAGTTTCACAATATTATCCTTTTCAAAATTGATAAGTATATCTACCAATTAAAATTAATTTATAATTGTATAAATTTAGATTCTATTTTAATTAAAATTCTTAATCTAAATAAAATTTCTTTCATATTAACCTTTCAAAAGTATAACGTCATTGTAAGATTCACCATTTTTTTGTTCACTAGGTTCTCAAATTGGAACAATTTGGTTTTAGACAATGATCTTCAATGCTTTGATAACCTATTTCGTAATACCATAATCCATCAATTTGAGAAATACAAAAACACAACCATAACACAAAGAAATCAAAAAAGAGCCGTAAAACTCGTAATAGTTTCTTTCTCTTTCAATTCAACAAATATAAATTAGACCCATCAAATCAAACGACATAAAATTATATATAAACTAAATTGGATCATTTCGTTGATTTGCCTTTCCTTCCTCCTGCCTTTAGACTTACCCTTGACGCCATTGATTATGATTTTCTCCTTCTAGGTTTTCTTTGGTTGTGGATTTGTATATGGCTTGTTTAATTTACAACAAGCAATTTCATTGTTTTATGACCAAATTATATATCTACTAAATTGGATTTTGTCAAAAAGTACTTGGACTGAGGAAGAATGAATAATTGAAAAATAAATAAAAAGAATGAAGAATGTTTGAGAGAGAGTGAAGAGAGAAGAGAGAAGAAGCTCTGCTATAGTCATTGTAAAAACAAAACCGCCATTCCTTCCCAATGGTGGTTGATACGGCATGTTTAGATGAAGGGGCATGGTGATATTGACCTGGAAGGAGCAAAAGGTTTAACTTTTGTTTTTGATATTTTACTTCAAGTTAATTAAGATTTACTTATTATTTAATAATATTAAAATCTAAAATTTTAAAATGGTTGTACTTATTAATTTAGTGGATATTTTAGTATTAAATTATTATTCAAAATAATATTTATAAAATTAAATTAATATTTTTTTTTGTCAGTTTATCCACATTCGTAGATTAATTTAATAGGTGATGCGGATTAACTACAAGATAGTAGATAGAAACAAAATCACTCTTAAGTTTATTTATCAAGCTTAAATAAGAATATAGTTTCAAGTAGGGGTGTGCAAAATAACCGAAAAACCGAAAAACCGGCCCGAACCGACCCGAACCGGACCGAAACCGACGGTTTTGTTAACTTGCGGTTCATTTTCGGTTTGTTGCTTAAAGAACCGACTGTCATCGGTTCGGTTGGCGGTTCTCGGTCAAGAATACCAGCCAAAAACCGAACCGAACCGAGATATATAAATTACATGGAAGAACCCTAGGTTTTTATTTATATACCACCCCTTTTGTTATCTCCTCCTATTTTTTTTCTTGAATTAAATGGGTTTTGAGATTAAAATTCTTCATTTCTATTACATCTTATGTTGTGATTTATGAAACTAAGATTTCCATAACAAGTTAGATGGGTTTTGAAAATAAAATTCTTCATCAAAAATCCTCTTACGCTAAAACCGAAACCGAACCGAAACCGACACAACCGACCTTGCCCGAAACCGACCGGTTTCTTCCCTTTTCGGTTCTGTCTCGGTTCCTAATTATGAAAAACCGACTTGGTCGGTTCGGTTGCCGGTTAAGTCGCACGGTTCGGTTAACCGAACCGTGCACACCCCTAGTTTCAAGTACAAATTCATAAGGAAAAACAAAATTCCATGGCACATACAATTGAACATTCATTCTTAGCTCTATTAAAGGATTGTGATAGAAATAAAACATGCTCAACCTAATTCATAGTTCTTTCTCAGCTTTCAATGGCACGTTAATCCATTCTGTTGTCGAATCTTCTTCGTGTTGCGAAATATTGTTCCATTCTCTCGTTGGTAAAAGGTGTATCATTGTTGTATACTTAAACTAATATATTTTAGCATTTTTAATGAAAACTTTTAAAAACTCCTTAAAGAAAAATAAGAAATAAATTAATATGGAAGTATTTTGATTAGGAATTTAAATTAAAATGCAAAAATATAATTATAAATTAATTTTAATTGATAAATATACTTATCAATTTTTAAAAAGTAGTATTGTAAAAATTAAAATGCAAAAATATAATTATAAATTAATTTTAATTGATAAATATACTTATCAATTTTTAAAAAGTAGTATTGTAAAACTTTATTCAAAAATTCTATAAATTAAAAATAGATTAAGTGTAAGAAATTACAAATAGAAATAAAATCACCCAATTCGTAACCACTAAAATCAAGGATATCGTTTTTCTTTCTCAAGCCACTTTTTGTGTATATTCAAAACCAAAATATGGCACTCAATTTGTTGTCATAATCAAAAGGTTCAAAGCTGCCAATAATTTCTGTTTTTTAAAAAGGAAAGCTATCAATAATTCCGATTTACTTTTTTCTTTTTGCATTTCTCACTTTCATACCACTCATGAACCTTAATTAGAGGAAACATCTTATTAGATATTCCACCCGAAAAACTAATATAAAAAAAATTAAAGGAGGATATCACTTTTGTTGGTTATTTTCTACTTTTAATTATTGAGTATGTCCTTGCACCAAAAAAAATATTATTGAGTATGTCCAAATTGTTGCAACCTTAAGTTTGATTTGACATTTGAGGTACTTTAATGAGTAAGAAAAATAAAAGTTATTTATTATCTGAAATATGGTAACTTAATTATGTCTTAATATATAATATACGTTTAATTTGGGAAGATGAAAATAATGCTGATAATTATATTTTATTATTCTATAATTTTTTTATCAGCACCAACGAAATGGAAGAAAACGCAGACTAGATTGTAAATGTACGGCAGCACAAATTCATTTGATCGGTATTCATTAGTAAAAATTATTGTACGAAAAATAAAGAAGTAGCATTTTCCTTATAATAACTTATTTTGGTTTTGCTAGCTCTTAATTTTAAACAGTAAATCCATGAAATATTGTATTTTTTGAATTTGAATCATATATATTTATTGTGAAACGTGTCAAAAAAGCAATAATTTTACATCGATTGTGGAAAGTTTAATTTGTAAGAGAATTTGAACAATTTAGTTGGTAAGAGAGGTGTTCTCTCTATTTGTCAAACAAGGTTTGAACTTTGTGAAGAGTATTCTCGGAGTTTAAAAACTTCTAAATATATTAAAAAGTTGAGATGCACGTAAATTAATCTAAACAATCCATAGATGAGATATTGATATTATCGGTTGAGTTTTAAAGCAAGTTAAATTTCCCAATTTTGTTCCAGAATGGTGAAGTGAACGTAATGTAATTGTGTGTTTGTTTTTGAATTTTGACATTTTGTACCTAAATCAACTAGTTCATACGTTAAATATATATGGCAATTTATTCATTTTAATAATTAAGAAACTCTAGCAATTGATAGCTAAGCAAAAGAAGATGGTCTTGTTTGATTGTATAAATTATCAAATTTATAATTTATCTTATTGTAAATTGATAAATTATAATTTTTTTCAGTTTTAACAAAAATTTGCGCAGTGTGGTTTTTTTCATGAACTTGTATGGTAACGATTCGTTATGTAATTTCAGCTCAGCGTTTATGATTCTTATTTAATGTTCTAGGTATTCATTTAAATTTATAATTTTATATGCTAGTTCATTGCAACTAAATACTAAAATTAGGTAATTTATGAATTAATTAATTTTAAATGGTCTAAATTGAATGACAACCAAACGGACTAGTAAAAAAAAATTAAAAAAAATTCTATATATATAAAAAATTTATATTCATTAGATAAGAGATTGCGGATGCTCTTAATTAGTGAGGACAACCAGATTGGGAGTGAATTCCAAACAATTCAACTAGGGGTCCGTACATAAAGATTAAGGCCGTTCTTGAAATTGCTCTCCGAATCTATGTTTATAGTCTTCGCAGTAGCTTCATCGATATTACTTATCAAATAAAAGACATAGCTATTTTGTATTAACACTTCGTAATGGTCAAATACAAAGCATTATAATTTACACAAGGAGAATAAAAATTCTTACCACCAAAGTAACGTACGGATATTCTACACATGAAAAATTGGTCCAAAGACATACGCCCAAATTTAGCGATGATATTATTTAGTAAATAACGCGTTGAGAGTGTTGAATGTATACTCAGTTCCAAAATAATTTTTAAGCTATTATGTTTTGCTTGATTGTCAAATTTTATTCATTTATTGTGATTTATACCCAAAAAAAAATAAAATAAAAATAAAAAATGTTCATTTGTTGTGTTATCCAGAACGGGTATGCCTGAGTGGAATTTAATTGCGTCTATATATTAAATTGTAATGCTGCCCTTTTTCTTAGTGGATTAATCCATAACAATCACTATCCTTATCTCCCATTTGTTCATCTCCTTTAGCCCTTTACTTATGCTTTTAAATCTCTTTTTTTTCATCACCCTAACAAATAATCAAACAAAACTACCGCAATTATCACTTCTCTTTGTACACACACAATGCCAAATGAACAAACATTTCAGGTAGAAAACAAACACCAAAACCGTCATGAAAGAATCAAGCCCATCAAAATCTTCATCATACTACTCAACCTCACACTCCTCTCCGTGGGCCAAGTGGGCGGGCCCCTCCTAGTTCGCCTCTACTACCTCCACGGTGGGAGCCGAAGATGGCTCGCCTCGTGGCTCCTCACCGCTGGTTTCCCTATCCTAACGATCCCAATCACTATTGGACCATGTATGATAAAGTCGGCTCGACCAACCTGGCTCCTGGTCCAACCCAGGCTGATAGCCGCCAGTGCAGCCTTGGGGGTCGGGCTCGGCCTCTGCAGCTACCTCTACTCCTTCGGCATGTCCTATCTCCCTGTGTCAGTATCAGCACTGCTCGGCTCGACTCAACTGGCATTCACGGCGGTTTTTGCGTACTTCATGGTGAAGCAGAGGTTTACAGAGTACTCGGTGAACGCGGTGGTGATGATGAGCTTGGGATGCGTGATTCTGGGATTCCATGTTGATGGGGAGAGGCCTGCTGGGGAGAGTGATGGGAAGTATTTTTTGGGTTTTTTTATGACGGTTTGTGGGGCTGCACTTCATGGGCTTTTGATGCCTGCAGTGGAGTTTGTTAGGTTGAAGGGTGGAGTTGTGATGACGTTTGAGGTTCTCATGCAGCTGCAGTTTCTTATTTTGATGTTTGCTACTATGTTTTGTTCTGTTCCTATGATCATCAACGGTGATTTTCAGGTATGTTAGAATATTATTCAATCATTAGTTCCCAAAATTAGTCACGTAAATATACCACTTTTAAATTGTTTTATAACTCAGTGTATAATAAAGGGCCCTTTTTTCTTTTTTGCAAGAAATGTTAAACAGACAAAAAGTTAGAGCTTCTCTCGGTTATTTTGATGCCCTGGGCGAAATTTTTATAAATGACATCTTATATATAAATATATTAATTTTTTAAATTTTAAAACTAAATTAAGTTTGTTTTCCTCTTATAAATAAATATATTAACCTTTTAAATTAAGTTCACATGCTACTAAAAACAGGATACAATTGCAAAGAATCCTACAAAATCATTCTAATTAAATATTTAATTCTCTTATTGTTTTGAAAATCAATATAAGTGAAAGAACAAATATTGATGCCCCCTAATTCTCTTATAATCTTATATTATGAATAGATTGAGATTGAATATGAAAAAAAAAAAATCAGAGAAGAGCTAAAGATGTTGTTTCCCTACACGTCGTTAGAGCTTTCGAAACTTTTTTCTTGGAAATTTGCATTATTAATTTTTTTTCTTTTTTTATATATATATATATATATATATATATATACGCATATATATACATAAAGAAATGAAATATTGGTGTCTCTCTTAATTTTTGGGCCCTGGGCGGTTGCCCTGCCAACCTTGCCCCAGGGCCGGCTCTGCAAAAAATTATTCTAAAAATACACTTGGCATTAATGTATTGATCTAGTGGTAACCAACGTTATTTCTCTTTCATATACTCCCTCCGTGCCTAATTAAAGTCCATATTTAACTTTCACATTTTTTAAGAATGCACTAATTTCATGTAAGTGAATAAGTGATTGAGAATAAAAACTCTTTTACTATTGGACCTTTTGCTATGTTGATTGTGTTTTGAAAAGAAAAGTGGGCTCCTAACATGAGACATCTCAAAAAGAAATACTAAACTTTTAATTTAAGTCGGAGAGAGTATAACATACTTTTGGGTCTTCATTCTAAGGTCGTGTTTAAAAATACTGCGCCTTTATATCCTCAACTTTTTTTTCTACAAGTGGAATTCAACAATCCTTGAACCTGTGTTGCGACATACTTTTGTGGTTCCAATTCTGCCATTGCGACCAATTTTTCTTGTTAAATTGACAGTTAATTTAGTGTAAGGATTATAATTCAAAACATTACAAGTTAACATTGTGCTTAACAATTAGGCCACTTTTATCACTTCTTTATTTTTTTTTCCTTTAAATTACTTATATGCGAGTCTCACACGCAGTTCCTAATACAATGATTATTGCAGGCTATTCCAAAGGAGGCCGAAGAATTTGAACTGGGAAAGAGCAAGTACTACATGATACTAGTACTAGCAGCACTTGGCCTCCAATCCATGGCTATAGGGAGCCTTGGGCTCATCTTCTGTTCATCCTCTCTCTTTGGCGGCATCGTTACGGCTCTCTTAGTTCCGGTCCAGCAAGCATTTGCCGTCATTTTCTTGCCGGAAAGTTTCAGCCCCGAGAAGGGAATGGCCTTAGCCATGTGTCTATGGGGTTTTGCCTCTTATTTCTATGGAGAATATAAGTTAAGCCACAAGAAACTTGATGCAACACAAGAGCCAGAGAAGGAGGTAGTAGTTTGAGGTTTGCTCTTTGGTTGCCTAACTTGTCCTATTATGTATACATGTTCATTTTCCGCATATGAATTGTAGATTTTTGCATTTATGAAAGGTACGTTTGGCTGCATTATATAAAATTCTAAGACAGAATATTTGAACCTCTTTGATAGTGTCTGGGGCAAGGGATTTGAATTGTGATACAACAAAATGCGCACAAAAATTTGTGCATTTTGTGTTCATACGCAAAACGTTTTCTTTATGGAATTACAATCCAGGGCAATTTTAACTTGGCTAAAAACAAATAGTGCAAAAATAACTATACATTATGTTTTGAATATTGCGTTATATTATTTTGGAAGATGTCACTCTTCTATCATTTTTGGACAAATTATTTATATAAATTGACGTGACGCTAATATAATGAATTTATAGATACATGATTTTGATAATTTGTCTATTTTCTCTTTCTATTTTTTTTAAATACATTGTTGCGAATCGAATCATTAATCCCTCCAATTTCTATAATAACTAGCACTACCGCAGTGTTACGGCTATTAGCTTCTTTCTGTCTAATTGGTAGTTCATTTGTTTGATAAAGATTCGGATAAAAATAAAATATGGTAAGCGTTGTTTCTATTATTTTTGCATTGGCAATTTACGCTATGAGAATAAAATCAATCTTTCTTTACAAGTCCAAACATATTTTTACTTTCAAAATAAACCCACCTGACTTGAGAGTTTTATGACTTCATTAAGCATAGCTGCACAGACCACCATCCGTACCACTTGCAACCGAGCTGGATTTAAGCCTTTCCGAATAGGATTACCTAACCTCCAATTATAGTGTTGACTTTTCTGACGGAGATTAATGGTAAGCAAGCGGGGATATTGAAAAATAGGACATGTTTGAAAAAAAAATTATAAAATAATTAAGAAATAATATTTTTGAAAATTAAAGGCCTATATTTAAACTCTAAAATAATTAATGATATCTAGACAGTTATTTCTAAAAAATATTATTCATTAGTTTTTTTGTGAAAAATATTATCATGCAAGACCTTTTATCTCATTTTCAAAAAAAGAAATTGTTAAGGGTGTGCATGTTCTTTTTGCGTGAGTTTGAGACGCTATTTACATAATTCAAGAGTGTTCTTTTGGGATAATTCTGAATATTTCAAAATTTCATCAAATATTAAATTTTGTAAATTACGAATTTCAATATCCCCACAAAATGTTAAAATTCTAGAAATTTCATGTTGAATTACAGAGTTTGAATTTTATCAATCTTTTTTTTTTTAATTCTATTTCTCCTCCAATTATGTACTATAACTTTTTCCCTCTAATTAAAACACATAAATGGATAAGAATACAACTCAAACTCAACTTAAATTATTATATTTAGATCATTTATAAAATAAACTTATGAAAATTTCTAAATTTTTTAAAAGAACACCCAAATTAAAAAAATTGAGATTTAAAAATCTTATGATTTTTCAATTCACATGATTTTACAATTTTGTGAAAATATATTCTTCTTAAATTGAAAATTTTATTTTCTTTTAACACTTCTGTAGAAAAATTAGTTTCAACTTAATTATTATTTAGGTGTATGACTTATTTTTTGTCATAAGATTTTTAGGTGTATGACTTATTTTTTGTCATAAGATTTAAATCTAATGACAAAAAACATACGACTACCAATTTAAGAGATCTATTAAAAACAATGAAGCTTATTCAAAACAGATAAATGATATCAAAATCATTTAACTTCATGTTCATTAGCAGTGACCTCACTCTCCTATTGACAAGTGATTGCCACCAAAGATAATTTCATCAACCACATTTGGGAAGGCACATTTTGCATTTAATTATTCATGTAATTTTTTTTTCCAAGTCTTAGAAAATTTAATTGTTAGTGCGTTATTTTATTTTATAAATACCGAAAAAGACTCACTGCCGTAAAAAAAGAAAGAAATAGAAAAAAAATAGAGAAAGAGAAAGGAACATAAACCTGCTGCTGTATAGTACTATAATTAATGTATAAATTTAAACTACATTTATTGTTGATGAATTGAGTTGACCGAGTATGAACCACTTTACCACCCTCTCTTACTTGGATGTTGAGGCATGAAAGATTACGAACCCACCCTCTATTTATTTGGAAGTTGAGGTTGTCACTATGGTTTAAAGTATTGGTTGATACCGATCTGAATATCTGATATAGTTGATATTGAGTTAGAATAAGAGGTGTCGAACTGGTATTATGACCCGATACGATTAAATTCGAAGTATTTTAAAATATCACCAATATTTTATCGAAATCACACCTAGTTGTCGATATTTCACTTTGTATTGAAAAAAAAAACAACTGAAAAGGTGACTAAAGTGACATAATTGAATAATTGAATAAAGTGACTAAAGTTACAAAAAAAACAAAAGTTGCTGAATGTTAGACTTTGGAGACTTGAAGTGTAAATTGGCAACTATTAAAAAAAAATTGTTGATTTGTTCCAAAGTAATTTGTTAATCTTTACTTAATTAAATTGACAACTATTGAAATAAAACTGTTGATTTGTTCAATTATTCCAAAGTAATTTGTTAATCTTTGCTTAATTAAGTTGATTTGTCATAGACATAGCATCTTCGGAGGCGGAATATGTAGTTATGATTTTGGCACTGATTATGGAGGTTCTGCACAAGATTATGCTAGTAGTGGATAATCAAATAATAATATTACTACTCCTGGTGGTTATTATGGAAATGATTGTGGAACGTATTATGATGGATCTTCAAGTAGCAGCGATCATCAGAAATTTGGGTACTATCATTACCATGGTCAACCAAATTTTCCTGATTATGGGTCATCTAGCCATTCTTCTCAGCCTTACCCCACAAGTGTCAATTTATAGCCTCCTTTATATCATCATTCCTCATCGCTGGAATCTTTGAGTAATGATAATAATTATAATTCATATCATTTTTCTAGACCTAATTGAACTTATATTTAAGATATTCATACTTTATAAGAATGTATTGTTATATATTTATTGAATTATGGTGTGATATTATATTATCAAGTACAACCGATGATAGTATTTCGATGTAAGCTATGTAATTTGTACTATATAATATTATTATACTTATCTAATTGATCCATCTTATTAATCTCATATTTTAGAATTTTTCAATATTTTTTTTGTGATTTTTTAGGCCTTTTAAATAATGAATCAGTTCGTATCGTCAAAACTGATACCGATATCCGAGTTAAAAATTGAATGGCCCAGTTGACCTCCGAAACCGCTACTTTGAACCATGGTTCTCACAAACTAATAAATCCATTGATGCGAAATATCATACGAGTCTATTTTGAGTTGCCTCATGGATCGCCTAAAAATTACTATTTTTTACTTTTAGGTAAAAGCATATAAGTCTTTAATGTAATCTCAGCTCATTCGGATGGATGGAGAATTGGAGATCATAAAAGGTCTTTTTCATAAACTAACCTCAAATTTGTATCAAGTTATCGAAAACGTAAAAACTTACTTTATTTGTATGTTCGCAGTTGGATCCAGCTCTTTTAGAATGGGGCTTAACGCTCTAAATGTGAAATTACTTAAATCTAGTTTTTCTATTTTAAATAAACGGTTCAAATCTTGCCAACTAAATATTTCACTTAAAACGGAAGTAAAACTACATTGTTTCTAAAAAAGGCATAAAAACAAATTCCTCCCTATCTCCTCCCCTTTTTCTATGTAGGGTGTATTAATTTATGCAACTAAGAAACCCATTTCAAATAAAAAACCTGCATCAATAATTTTGATTCAAACAAATTGAGATTAATTTTATTGTTTCTTCTCATTTGATTAACTTTCGATTTAGTTTTGGACAAATAAATCCAAATTATTTTAATGCAATTAAGCCTAAGTATATACTTTCTGGTCTTGTTTGATTTAGATATTAGTGTCAGTAGGATTAATAATACCATTATTAATAGCACTGGACTATTAATCCTGGTATTAATTTATTAATAGTACTGGATTATTAATCATGGTATTAATTTAACAATAACAATAACAATAACAATAACAATAACAATAATAATAATAATAATAAGGAAAAAAATATTATTATTATTATTATAGTAGGAATGACATTTTTAAAAATATATGATTCATTTTTCTTAATCCCGGATAAACAATACCCCCCTTGGTATTAACTTATACCATAAATAGTGGTATTAAGTTAGTCGCAGTATTAATAATTCCAGCATATTTGTGCGAACCAAACAAGGTATTATAAAAAAATTGGTATTAATAATCACATCCTACTTTTTAATACCCGAATCAAACGAGGCCTCTATCTCTAATGCAACAAAGGTTACGGTATGAGTACAATAAGTGTGGGAGGTGATCAATTTTAGTTAATATCATTTTTATTGTTAGAGGTGATTTTAAATATAGGACGATTTTTAGTGTTACAAAGAGGTGGTATGATGACTATGGGTTTGTTTACAACAAACTACTTGCAAAATTATGAAATTATTAAAACAGAGAGAAGATGAGTGATGAAATATAAAGGAGAGAGAAATAATTTACGAAATATAGAGAATGAAGGGAAAGAGGCAACGATGTTAATAAGAATGATATAAATAATTTACAAAATATAGAGAGAGGAAAATAATTAACAAAAGTATTAACATTTTTTTTTATTTTAGTGACTTGATGAATCTGAATCATCTATTTAAAATAAAAGGACCAGATTAAAGTAACTTTACCTCTCGCGTGTTAAGGTCAAATCTAGAGGAGGCGAATCCCATTAATATCATCGGATGATAGAGATAACAAAAAGGGTGATTTTGTTTCTATCCACCATATCTAGCAGTTAATTCGCGTCGTTAAGTTAATTCGCGTTGTTAAGTTAATCCGCACAATCATATTATTAATTTAATTTTATAAATATTATTTTAAATAATAATTTAATGCTAAAATATTCACTAAATTAATAAGTACGACCAGTAGCCACTTTCATAATTGCACAGCTCAACTCAGTGGCCTATGAGTGCACACTATACGCTCGTCACTGAACAACCACACCACTACTATCATTCTTCCTGCCACTGCCTCCATTGAATCTGGCCACCACATTATTCTCTATTTAACCAAATCAGGGGACATGTGTTTAAGAGAGAGATAATTGATGGGCATAGAGAGATTTATACTAATCCAAAAGAAAGGGGAAGGTTTCTTGTGGTGGTGGCACAATGGCAATGCACTGTCGGCATTGAGGTGCTCAATGCCAGTGAATAAAAGATGGATGTGATGGTGTACGTGACAAGTGGGCAGATGTGTGATGGAGTGAAGTTGGAGATCTGGGTGAAAAGGAGAAAAATGTGGTGGCCGGATTCAATGGCGGTAGGGCCGGAAAAATGATAGTGGCTATATATGTGTTGTTCAGCGATGGGGGTATGGTGAGGGTGGTCGTCCAGCGGGTTTAGTCGGGTTTTGCATTGGTTAAAATGGAGGGGCGAAGGTGATGATGTTTAGTGTTAAATGAGGTGAAGGTGTGTTAATGGTGGTTGAAGATGGTGATGATGGAAGAGCATCATAACTCTGTTGTGGGTTTTTTCTATATGCATTATATTTTAAAAAGGAATTATATTTAGATTATGAATTTTAATTAAAATAAAATTTAAATTGATACAATTATAATTTAATTTTGATTGGTGGATATTCTTATTAATTTTGAAAAGAGTAATATTGTAAAATTTTGTTCAAAATTTTCATAATTTAATAGTGGATTAACCGCAAGATACAATTGATATAAACAAAATCACCCTAACAAAAATACTCCATCCAAATGAAACTCAAACTCAAATGTTCTCTTGAATTCGAATGGGTGTCTTAAGTCATCTAGATTCACGTGAGATCCTTTTATAACCGAGACAAACTCACTCTCTCAATGGATTAATGACCAAAATTATCCTCTCTAAATTTGTACAATTTTCTTTCTAGGGGCATTGAGGATTAAATTTATTTTTCAATATTTATTTTGGTCATAATTTTTTTAATATTTCACGTAGAGAAAAAAATGTCACCATTTTATAACAAGATTTGAGCTTTACTTGGGTTAGCCGGTTAGCCCAATTCCAGCCCATATGTCTCTTCTCGTTACTTAATCCAACGGCCCTCCTTCCAAATCAGTAACCGTCGACGCGATCACTGAGCTGCAAATAACCACAAAAATGGCGAAAACCTGAAACCAGAAAAAGCCCTAAAAAACCTCTATCTCTCTCCTTCTCTCTCGCTCCTCCTCACGTATTTTCTCTCTCTAGAATCACCTCATTCCTCTCTTTCTCTCTCTATAGATTCTCCCTTTAAAATCAGAGTTATACGAAGGACAAGATCTCAAACCTCTGTGTATATATATATATCTCCACCTCTATCTCTCTGTATCACCGAAGAGAATCGAAAAAAAATGGCTTCGTCGGCGCGGGAAGAGAACGTGTATATGGCGAAACTGGCGGAGCAAGCTGAGCGGTACGAAGAGATGGTGGAGTTCATGGAGAAGGTTCTTTGTTTGATTTCTATTTTATTATTTTACAAAAAATATTTCTCTCAAAAATCAAAATTTATTTAAATTAGAACAAGAATAAATAAAGACTAATCGAATAAATATATTATGAAAATATAGAATAAAATGTATATATTTTAGAGTGCATAATTATTATGATCAACTAGATTCTTTAGGGGCCATTTTTTTTTTAGCCTTGCTTAACATTGAATATTTAATGCTGAATGAAGTATCTGAAAAATGTGTTGATTTTATTTGATTTTGAATGTTGAATACATGTCATCTTATAATGTGCATCCATAGCTAGTCAGTAAAAAGAACAGAAGAGTGGCGCCATCGGAAAATCAAATTAAGCATTCAACGCATGATTTGCCTTTTAATGCCGAATGTTTCATTTTAATCCAAAGGGGCAAGAAACAAAAACCGATTTTTACCTCTTAATCCGCATTAATAGGTAAAACAAATAAATACCAAAAGATAATCACAATTTACAATTTTGTAGAAAACCTCATAATCTACAAAATTCGGTGTACACTTGAAATGTTAACTCATAATTGAAATTTACAAAATGTTAGTTGTTAGTTGTTAATTTTCTTAAAATATCCCAACAGGTTTCGGCATCCCTGGCAGAATCAGAGGAGCTCACCGTGGAGGAGCGCAACCTCCTCTCGGTGGCCTACAAGAACGTGATCGGAGCCCGGAGGGCCTCATGGAGGATCATATCATCGATCGAGCAGAAGGAGGAGAGCCGGGGGAATGACGAACATGTTTCCACTATCAAAGAGTATAGATCAAAGATCGAATCCGAACTCTCCAACATTTGCGATGGGATTTTGAAGCTCCTTGATACTCGCCTCATTCCCTCGGCTAATAGTGGGGACTCCAAGGTATTTTATTTGAAGATGAAGGGCGATTATCATCGATATCTTGCAGAGTTTAAGACTGGTGCCGAGCGCAAAGAGGCCGCTGAGAAAACTCTTACTGCTTACAAGGGCGCTCAGGTTTGCTTCTCATTTCTCATTACCTGAAAAATGTAGGGGCTTTTAGGATCCAGTCTCTGAAACAGTATTTTTATAGGATGCAATGTGACAGATATTGCCTCACATTATATGTCGTACTTGTCCATTTGCCCATGTTATCTGCCTCAGAGGAAGTGTATCCTCTGGCGCAGACGTAATTAAATAGTATCTGTCACAATCTGTCATGGCATTTGTCTCAGCTTACACCAAAGGTCTATATTCAGGACCGCAAGCTTTAAAAGAAAAGTCACGAATGCATTCAGAAAAGGTCCAAACTCAGGGACCAGATTCTAATTTTCTCAAATATATTTGTTTTATCTGTATATACTATGTATAGTTTCTCTCTCTAGTTAAATGATATCGCAACTAGGTTTAGGAACTTACTGATTTAGTTGAAGTTTCTCCGTTTTTTCATTAGTGCATTTACATTAACTTTTTAATTTTGCTATTTCACTGCCTTTATTTATTTGTTGTATATGTTTTATTCATTCAATAGGATTAATAAGGCTTGAGAACAAGAGATTTGAGAACATGAAATTTTAAGTATTTTCCATGGAACAGACGTGTTAAGCTGAAATTTATTTCTCGAACTTAGTTGCCGAGTTAATTGAGATACAAGCACTGCAAAAGAATTGATGTACTTTAAATCAGGTCCGAGCGTAAGATGGAAAATTCAGTAATAAAAATATTGCTAGGGATTTTTACTTATTTTTAATCTTAATTATAAGTTTATAACTTTTGAAGTGCTTCTATGTTAAACAAACACATCCACATCCAAAGCCAGTTTGAATTGCGGCAATTAGGGTGAAAGGAAAAAAAATAGATGGAAGTAATTATACATGTTTTGATGATAAATTGATGGTAAGCAAACTCACACCCTTTCTTTCATTGGGGACGAGTTTCTTTAATTCCTACATTTTATTTTAATTCTGTTGTACATTTCAATTGCCATTTTTAATGGTTCTGTTAGGATTTTTGTTTAATCACTATATGTAGTAATTCTATTGCAACCAAGCTTATTCTCCTCTTTAACTTCTCTTCGTATTTCGTTTTTGTGCTTGCAGGATATTGCAACTACAGATCTCGCTCCAACACACCCAATCCGGCTTGGCCTGGCCCTCAACTTCTCTGTGTTTTACTACGAGATTTTGAACTCCCCCGACCGGGCTTGTAGTCTCGCAAAACAGGTGAGAGATTCCAAAACGATAATCTTCATTTTTATTTCCAAAATGGCTGATATCGAAATTGCTGAAGAGAATTTGTATATGCTAGCGTGACCAAGAAGTACTAATAGCTTCTCGCTCCACCTTTTGTATTGGGTTAGGCCTTTGATGAAGCAATTGCTGAGTTGGATACCTTAGGTGAGGAGTCTTACAAGGATAGCACTTTGATTATGCAACTTCTTCGTGACAACCTTACGTTGTGGACCTCGGACATGCAGGTATTGATTATGCTTCAAGTGGCTTGGTGTTTGTTTTTATTCTGTCTTCTTTGTTGCCTCAAAATGTGCCTCATCTCCAACACCCCCCTCCACGGAAAAAAAAATGCCCACCAAATGCTAGATTTGATGCGCAATGATAATTTTAGATATGAATAGCACAAATGGGAAATGAAAAACACACAGCATAAAAAAATGTGGCATGTGGTCAAGAGTTCTAATTTCCTTGGAGACATAAAGATTGGAGAGTCCAAACACCTTTTGTATTGAATATTTGTATTAAAAAAATAAATAAATTGGTGAAGTATCTGTTATTCTATTATCCCTACTTATATAGTAAGGGTTCCTTTTGTAAAGAGATCATTTTTGTGAATGTAAAAGAGAAGAATATCAAACTCCTATAAATCTATCAGCATAATGTGCATGAATTCATATCTATCGTTACGCATGCAATATAGCATTTGTTCTGAGTTCTCGAATCATGGACATATTTTCTTGTTGATGCAGGATGATGGGGCAGACGAGATAAAAGAATCAGCTCCCAAGAAAGACGACAATGAAAAACAACAGTGAGGGTGGTCACCCTCAATTTTGGGTTTCGGCTTTCTCCTGCTTTTTAAGGAGAAGGTACTTTAATTTCCTTCCATTTTGAAATATTTACGAAATTATCGTTTTCGCACTTTACCTGTGCTGAATACTATTATACTATTGCTCATTTGCTCCTTTCACCTTTTTCTTTTCCAATTTATGCGTATATGAATGCTTTATTCTCTAGAGTCTAGAGATAGTGTAGTATGAATTTATGTTTCATTCTTGTTCGGGAATAAGACGATGGTTGGCATGATTGCATGCTTGTTTGCTGGCATTCTTGCAGGCTTGCAACATGTTCTCTTGTCAATTTTTATGATTCACACAAAAGTCCATTATACAAATTTAAAAAGTTATCTAATCATACACACACGCACACATATATAGCCTGCCTCTGAAGCAGACCACCCTCTATCAGATGACATCTTTAGCGATGTTTCTCCGTCACCAATGCATACGTAAAACCACAGATGGTTCAGTGTATGTGTTCTATTTGATGAAAATTTTCATTTTGTTGCAGGGCCTGACCAGGCATTGAACGGGAAATATGGGCTCTTAAATTTGACTCGACAGTTTCTCATCAGTTCTAAAAGTAGTAGTTGCTCCGAAGACTGCTTGCGCTTGTTGTCATTCTCAGAAAGGAAATGCTTGCATCTGTTCTTTTTTGGTCCGTCAAATACGGAAAAAGTCCGTTTCAAGTTTTTCTTTTTCTTTTTCACTGCCCAACTTGTAGAGAACAATTTGATCTGGAGTTGTTTGATTAACTGCAAGTTTGGTTATCCTCTGTATGCTTGAGAATGTAGAGTTTGATGATGATGAATTTGATTATAATAAAAGTTTTCAAAAGTTTTCCAACTTTTCATGCATCATCTTCGGTTTATTTCGACAATGTTTGTTTTGGCCAATGTTTCTGACATATTTAACGCTACTTTTTAGAGCATTTCCATTGCAATGACCCAATAGGGTAAATTTAACATAATTATCCTACATTGCACACCTTAATATATTAATATAGTTGGCAAAATTTAGTAACCGATAACATTTTGTTTGGCATGGTACACTGGACGCGATACATAGTATATTGTGCAAAGCCTTGACCATTGCTACAATACAATGAGTATCGTGTGAGCGATTCTAGATTGCACACCTTAATATGTTAATATGGTAGGCTAAATTTAGTAGCCGATAACATTTTGTTTGGCATGGTACACTAGATGTGATACATAGTATATTGTGCAAAGCCTTAACCATTGCTACAATACAATGAGTATCGTGTGAGCGAGAGGTCACATTGAGATGGCGTAAGTGTTTAATCACCCTTTGTTTATTACTTTACTTTGACGAGATGAGTTGGCAACAACAATTAAATAAAAAGAGGCCATGTGAGATGACAACAATCATTTTTTCATTTTGAGCGAAAACATTTTTAACATTTTTACAATATAATTTTTTTTAGAGTTGATAGGTTAAATACATCATTTTATCTTACCATAACCATTTTAGCTTCACCAATAAAAATGGTCTTTGAATATAATTTATTTATTTTTTAATCAAAATCATATTTATCAAAATCTCCCTTTGTCAATTAGTTATGCCCCAAGTGTAATATCAAATAAAAATGTCCATATGGATTCACTTTGTTTGGCGTGGACAGAAAGCAACTTTCTTACGACTCGAGTCGAAAGTGGTGCATTCAAAGAAATACAATGTGATTTGCAAATAAATGAATAGACGCGTAACACAATGGGGTTTAGTGAAAAATAGGCTTTTTAAAAAAAAAAAAAAAAAATATTATTACTTATCATTACCTTAGGGTTTGGTGGGTTTTATTTTTTCGAACTTACCCAACAAAACTTTCAATGTACACAACATGAGCTAAGAAACTGCAAAAGTTGAATTATTACATGATTGCATTTAAAATCACCTTGTTTTTTAATATAATTAGGTTATGCCCGTGCCAATGGCACTACGATTTAATTTGTGTAACCACTATATACCGAAACATGAATAGAAAAATAAATCTTTGTTATACAAAAGATAACACACAACCTTGCCACCATCACAGAGAGAGATTGATAATTATGTTCCTTATCCTTAAAACTACGTACAACATATAATTAACACCTAAAATCATTAATGTTTTCAACAATTTAAAGTGCACTTGACAAATTTACTAAATTAAGTTGTATCATAAAATTGGTTGTAAAACTTTGTAGATTTAACTTTCAAAGCTAATTTATTTTTTGTCTACTAAAGATAACTTGAGTTTTATATATATATATATAGAATAAAAGCAAAGTTAACTTAATAAATTATTTACAAACGAAACTATGAAAAAGTTTAAATAACCAATATTTTCATTTAAAATTATTAGACCAACGATATAGTTTATAGGAAATATAGATATATGACCGTTTCTATTTGGTCCAAATTAAATCAAAATACCATATTTTTTGCAATACAAATATCTTCAATTTCTTCAATAAAAAGAATAAAACGTTAATAATCTAACAAAATAACATTTTTTTAAAAATAATACTTTCTATTATTATTGTTTTAGAGAATACCATTTTTTTAAAAAAAAAACGAAGACAATAACAATAGTTTGTGAATTGTTGTCTTTTAAGAAATGTATTAAATTTGACATTTAGTGTTGGTTATAATGGGTGGTATTATTATCATAATCTAAGTTAGATAATTGATGGTGTTATTATCAAAACTATATTGTACTATGGTGAAAACATAATTAATTTAACAATAAGTAAAAATGCAAAGCTAGATAATGGATAAGTGTTGTTGTGAGGTATATTGATTACACCTCAAAAGAAAAAGAAAGCTTTTAATTTAAAAATTATATAAAAAATGAAAGTGTAAAATAATTTATTTGTTATGAAAGTGAGAATTCTTTTTTTAAGAACTTTCTACTTAAATCATAATATGAAGTAACATAAATTTAAAATCACCAAAATGTTAACTTATATGGGTAAAAAAAATATTTTTTTATACATAATTTTATAATAACAATGGATCTTATTGTATAATTATTCATGAGTAGGTTTCAAATATATATTTTTTATTAAAAATATATATTTTGATTAAAAGTTATTATATTTTTAAGTTTAAAGAAAAAAGGAGAGAGAAATTGGGTTTGTTTTGATTGTGTGTGGGTGGAGTATATTAGTAGGTGTAGTACTTTAATCTAAAGGTGTAAAATGAGTAGAAATAAACAAATCTAAGGTGGAGAATGCTTCTTGGAGATAAACTACATCCTAGGGTCTAGAATATGTATAAGGAAAAGTAAATTTATCAAACTAAATCTAAACCTTTGTTTAGGTAGAATTTCAAAAGCTCTTTAGTAAAAAAAAACCTTTCCTTATTATATAAATGTTAAAAAATGTGATTTTAAATGCACTCATTTATTTAATCTTTTTCACTCCGCTTACGACTCACCCCACCTAAAATTTTCAATTCTTTTCTTCTCACCCCCACATACTTCGCAAAAATCAAACATATCCTTAAAATCATTTTTTTCAATAAACTAAACATGCATTCTACAACGATCTTTTTTTCAATTCTCATCTCCACCATGCATCTTGTTCTTCCTTGACTTCTCAAACCTGCGCGAAATCTCGACCACCGTCGCCGATAACTTTTTCCAATCGCCTCTATCATGGTCAACGATCTTTTCCAATAGCCTCTATCATGGTAAACAATCTCAAATTATGGACTTAATTGTAGGGAATTTGAAGAACAATTATAACATATGCATCATTAGAAAGAAAAAGCATGAATAGGTGTTTTGTGCAAATAATGCTGAGAGTTTTAGTTGGTTATTCATTTCCATTTTTTCTGCTCCTCTTTGAACCTCAACAACACACTGTAATCGAACAACGATAACACACCATTGACTGATTGACATCACAAAGTCTCTAGTGAGAAGAAGTTTTAGATGGGGGATAAGTCGAGAAGGAATTAAATTGAGTTGGCGAATTATGAGATTGAAAAAGTAATTGTGCCGTCGAGAAGAGGCGCGAAGATGTAAAGTTAGGATATGTTTGGTTTAGTGCATCTAATTTTTTCTTTTAAAAATTAAAATAGAATAGAGATGAGTTGTATAATTATGTAGGTGTACTTAAAATCATTATTTTTAAAATGATACGGATTACGTAAAGTGTTGAACCAACTTTATAATTAAGCACAATTTTAACATGATCTCGTCTTAATTCTTAATAACATCCCCCACTTACATATAGAATTATAAATAAATTAAATCTCTCACCCGATAGCTGTAAACCTTCTTTTTTAACCAAACCTCACATTTTCATTCGTCAAAATCGTAGAATAAAAATGTGACATATTAAGGGGTAAATGTAACACATCACGATATTTTCTTTATCTTAAAAAAAGAAGGTAATTTAGTCCGATCGTTTCCTGAAAAAGGAAAAATCAAAATATACCTCTTTCAAAATATATTTAATGCGTTATAAGCTATTGAAAATTTCAACTAGGTGATTGTCTTGCAAATAAGGCCATTTTCGTCATTTATATTTATACAAATTTATATACCAAAAGAAGAAGATGTACAAAAATATGTTTAAATGTGGTATTTTATACCCATTTATATATGAGATAAAAGGTGGGTTACATATGAAATTTTTATAACTATTTCTATACGTAAAAATAGTTATAGAAATTTTCAGAGTGAGATAGTGCAATCTCCTTGAATAAAAACTATTGGAGACCAATATTTCTATGCTTTTCCACCCATGTAATATTTGTCAACTAAATATATAAATTATTTAAAAATACCTTAACACATGGAACATAAATAAAAAATAAAATAAAAACCACCATTAGAAATGGCCAAACTTATAAGAATTTCTCAAATCAAATTCTATTTTTTTCCCATTCTGAACCACAGAATGTTCGGATGGATAAACAATTACCACATAGAGGTGAACTAATAAAAAAATTCGACAACTATATTTATGTGAGTCAAATTCAAAACCTTCTTACTATAAGGATATGGAGGATGTCAGCAGGGACGTTTGCCTGCTGTTAATGGCATCTTGAATTTCTATTTTTGTTTTGGTGGGCGCTAATTAAACACCAAAACACTCTAATATTTCAACATTATTTCAGCAGTATAAGATTGAGATAATGTGTATATATTCGGTCCTATAATGCATAATGTATTCTTTTATTTTCAATAATAATTTAATCTTATAAGATTGAAATAATGTATAAATACTCCTTACAGTAAAATAAAATAAAGTATTACCGAAAAAAGTATACCTTTCGTTTTTGTTTTTACATATTTCCATTGCACTGTTGGGTAAGTCCAGTATGTGAATATCTAACGTCATTAAAAACCTACATTTCCTCTTTCATCATCCCTCTCTCTCCCCTTGGCCGCCTATTCTTGAAACTTCCTCTTCCTAAGCTTGCACCATCAATCAATGGCGGAAGTTGACGCCGAAAAATCCCCAACCCTATCAGAGGTACTACTTACTTACTACACTTTTGTCTTCTAAATTCAATATTCTGCAATTGATTTCGATGCCTTCTAAGACAGTAAAAAACAACCATTTCGATTCTACATGGATACATGTGTTAAAAATTATTGATTTTCCTTGAATATTTCCTCTATATTTTTTTGATTCTGGATCTAACTGTGCAACGATATTAGCTTATCTGATTTGTTGCGGCTGGATCAGCTCCTGTGAGGAGAATTTCATTAGTGGACTTACAGATTTATGAGGGATTTGTAGCAATTTATGTTATGTGCGTGTGTTTTTTTGTTTTTGTTTTTGTGTGTGTGTGTGTGGAGATAGATTCAGATTATTGATGTAGGTAAATTGTGACTATTCGCTGTATTGTAAGTTGTAACAATAAAAATACATTTTTTCCCCAATGATCAAGTGTTTTGAGGTCGTGTGCGGACCGAAATTGTCTCAGCTAGTGGGCGGCAGCTTCTCGAGGATGGTCTTACATAATTTCATGGGTTTTAATTAAAATTTGTTCATATGAACATTACCGTCCACAGTTTGTTTCTGAGATGCTTTCTGTGTTTCATTATTCGGGATGTGGTTGTGGAAAATGGCCTTAAGCTAGCCAAGTGTAAAAGGTGGGAAAGAGGCTCTTGTAAAGAGACTAAGAAGAGTATGTCTGAAAGCACAACTGCACAAGTTAGTAACTTAATAGCTATTGTGTTGGGCCTCTAGAGGGAGGCCATCTCCCTGCGGCACTCTTTATGTCATTAGCAAAAAAATCTGGAAGAACCCAAAGCATGTTTGAGTTGTTTGATTTGGGGGTAGTTTGAATCGACTCTAGGGCTGTTTTGAAGAAACAACCTACTCCACTCCCTTGTGCCCCCAATAAGAGAAACCTTTCTATAGTGTATTTAGAAGGAGTGAAGTCAGAACTTTCAAGGGTCGTCCAGTGGTTCTTGTGCTTTAGCTGAAAGTTTTCTTTTCAACTTCTTGTCTTTCAAACTTCATTTTAGTTCGTATGTTATCATCTTTCCTCAAGTTTTAGTGCCTCACATGTTATCATTTGCTTGTATTTTTGGAAGATAAAGAAAGAGAAAACTAGGTGTATTCATTTTATTTAGCTTCTTTTAGTGGGTGCATTCAAAATTCAAAGGATCTTGAAAGATGAAAAATTGCAAAGAGTAAGAAACTCCAATGGAATGAGCTTCCCAACTGAGTTATAAATCCAAAGCAGAACCCAAATCATATCTTGGAAGGCTAATATACATAATTTAATAGTTAAAAGAATCAGAGGTTCAACTATTTGTTACTTATGAACCTTTTAGGATTTGTTTTATATGAAAATGTGGAAATGAAAATAAAAACACTTGATTTGTGTGAGAAGTTGGAAAATAAGTTAAGGTAAGTGATGGGATGCCCTCATCTCATGGTAATTTTTATGAGTAGATGTCTTCCATCCTCCATTATTTTTTGTGGAAAATTTTTCTTCCTCAACACCCAAAGAAAATTTTTCCACAGAAAAAGTCAAAAGAATAAGGAGACATCTCACCACATACCTCAACTTATTTTCAAACTCTCACAAAAATCAACTGTTTTTGTTATAATTTTCCATGTTGTTATCAAACGGACCCTTTAGTGTTTGTTGTTTTTTTCTTTCGTTCTCCTTGAATAAAGGGATGATAATAAACATGAAATAGATATGAATGATTTTATACCTCCCTCGAAGCCTAACAACAGTAAGATAAAAAAAGAAAAGAAATCAAATCCTAAGGATTTGTAGAATGTTGACAAAACTCAATATGTACTTGAAGCTATCCTGTAATGTAACCAAGGATGCATCTCTCGGTCAATGCAATCGTAGATGTAGACTTAAGAAGTCGAAGGAACTCATATTTGAACAACTGCATCCACAGACATTATAAATCGACAATGACTCAAAATTAATTTTATTAGATTTTAGTGCTGTGTATGAATAGTGAATTGTATTTGATTGAATACTAATAGTGCACACGCTGAGGTGGTTTTAGAGGGAAAAGCTAACAGGGAACATAGTTGATGTGGGGCTGGAGTTATTAGCAAGGGTATTTTGGGATAGTTTGTACTGAAACGTGTTAATAGAGTTAATTATTTGTTTGTTTTTACACCTAATGTTAGTCTTGCTTGATATGTCTCAATGAATGTGTTTCAAAAGCATCAAATTTGTAAGATCTGATGTAAAGAAGTAGTACTCCTTGCATCCCAATTAAGATCCCCTATTTGGATCTCACACTTTCTAAGGGTATACTAATTTCTACATGATCAATGGTCAAGAAGAATTATTATTTAGTTTCTGGTATGTTAATCATAGAGAGTGAAACTGTTAGGGTGTGTTTGATTGGCAAAGTTTTCCATCAAACACTTGGAAAATATGTACTTTTCCATCTTTTGGTAATGTTTGATTGCATAATTTCTAGGCAATTACAATTTCGTCAAATTCCATGGTATAAGTAAACGATGCATAATTCTAGGAACTTTAATTTTTACCCTCCCCAAGGATAATAAATTCTATGTGAAGTGGAAAAGAGCTCAAAGGCTAAAAAAGTTCAATTCTAGGTAAAAAATGGGGCAATCAAACACCAAATGGTGGAAAATATGTCATCATTGCATGGATAAACATTGAGTTTATTGGCTCACTTCCTTTTACGATTAGGACTTGGAAGTTAGTTCTTTTACGATTAGGACTTGGTTTTGGTCACAGGATCACTTAGTATAAATATAGGTCTTGTTTATTCTTTGTAATTATCGGACAATTGTTTATAGTTTTCAAGGTAGATCTAGAGAGGAAGTTCTAGAGAGAGAAAACTAGGGGTTGTACTCTTGTTTTGATCCAATCATCAATAAAGTTTATCACCCGGTGGAGTGCGGCAGACACCACCTTATTTGCTTGTGTTTGTTGTTAAGTGTCTTCTTTATTCTTCATTATTGTTTTCATTATTGTGGAGCCTTTGGTGCATGGTAACTTTGATTGAGGTAACATATTGTTTCTTGCAATTCCTCCGCATTTTGTTTGTAGCTTGGTTTAGGTTTTGCACAAGAAAAACCACATACTTTTCACTTAAAATAGATACGATCAAACACATTTTAAGGCTTTTCCATGGAATTCAATTGCCTAATATTGGATGTCCCAAGAAGGAAAAGTCGACTCTTAATTTGGGGGCAGAGGGAGTAGTATTTTTAGTTTAGGAAGATAGAAATGGAGTATTTCAAGTCCTTAAAAGTGAGGGACCGCATCCTCTATAAGCATGTGTATTAAGTGGATAGCTTGCTACCTATAACTAAACTTTCTTGTCTGATTATCTTAAAATGCAGCAATATCTACTGAAGGATAAAGAAGAGAAGACGGATACTGGTACAAAACCTGCAGAGGAGAGTGAGGTTAAAACCCCCATTAGTGCTACCTCTGAGGAAGTAGTCGCTCCAAAAATTGAGGAAACCCCGGTGGCAGTTGAAAGCAGTGAAGCTACTGCCCCTGCTGCTGCTGCTGAAGAAAGCGGTGGAGCATCCGATGATACTTCTGCTGGAGAAAGCAAAAATGAAGATGCTCCTCCTCCTAATGCTGGTGGTGAAGGTGCCGATGAAACTGCTCCAGCTGGTGGTGAAGAAAGCAGTGAAAGTACAGAACCTGAAGTAGAAGAACAGACACCCGAGATCAAGGTTAGCTCAACATGACCAATCCTTAATTGGCTAATTAGCACATAATTAAAGGGTTTAGAAATGGAGTACCAATATTGGACACGGATATGATGCTGATACATATCCGATATTGCAAATAGGTATGTTTTGCCCTTTTGACTTCATTGACAATTTCAACCTCTAGATATGGCACAGGTAACACTTGAGATGATTTATTGCACCAAGAAGGGCTATGAGAATAACTTTTTAGAGTTAAATGGTTAAATTTGAATGGTAATAAATAAATCAAAATAGAGCTATTAAAACACACATTGAAGGTTATTTATTGAGGACTTCTTTAAAGCTGTCATGTACTACAAGATTTTAATGCTATTGTGATATACACATGTATATAACATAATATATATATTGCATCCGACTCTAAAGAAGCGCCCTCTCTTTCAGAAAAAGGACCATCTGTTTTGAGGGGTAAATGGATGAATTTTTTCATGAAACTTGGTAGACATTATGGTGGGTAGATTATTTCCAAATTTCATGAAAAGATTCAATTTAGAAGTGGTTGAGATGATCATCAAAAAAATTTAACGATGGAGAATAAACATATATATCAATTTTTCATTACACCCACTTCTTGATTGAATTTTTAGATGAAATTTGGTACTTATAGTCTACTCATCATGGAGATCACCCCTACTACGTTTTATGAAAAAATTCATCCATTTACCCCTCTTTTTTCTTAAAGAGAGGACTGTCCTCTGTATAGCGGGACTGATATATGTATTGTTTTATCATTGCGTCCGTGCTCTATTTGTCTCTTTTTTTTCGGCTTTGTTTTACTGCAGTATCACCTGGTATCAGGTATCCATACCCTTGGAACATAGTGTCTAACCCTTTCATTGGTCACCTTTCTGCACCATGTGTGCTACTTCATCTTCTTATAGGTCTACGCCCCCCCTTCCCTTCTCCCCCTACAAAATTTATTTTGTTTCCTTTTTTTTTTCCTCATTGAGTTTGTATGGTGGTTTTGATACCAGCTCGAGACGGCTCCAGCGGATTTCCGTTTTCCTACTACAAATCAAAGTAGGCATTGCTTTACCCGTTACATTGAGTATCACCGGTGAGTCAATGCAAGCTGCATTGTTACCTTTGTATAGTAGTTCCTTGAACATGCAATTTATAACAATTAATTTTGATCGATTTGGTCATATTAGGTGTGTAGCTGCCAAGGGAGAAGGTGCTCCTGAGTGTGATAAGTTTGCCAAATATTATCGTTCTCTTTGTCCAGGCGAATGGGTATGTATACTTCTCTACTTTTTTGATATCTCAATACTTATTTAGTTGACATTCTGTTCACTTTACCTGTATAGATTTGATAGAGCTGGCAATTTTTAACATGACCCATTCTAGGTTTTGAATTTTAGAACAATCCCTTATTGGTTTTAGTTTCTAAACCAATATGACACTACACAAACTGACAAAACTGACACTACACAAGAGCCTTTGTAGAATTTAACTTTTTCCGGATGAACCTGAAATGGCACCAGACAAAGCTTATAATGCATATTTTTGGTAGGTCTTCCAGTTGATCTTGAAAGCTTGTAGTAATCCATGAAGCACCCGAATGCCGACTCAGATTCTTCTTCTCCCTCGATTTGAACCCATCTTGTATCCAATTTTTTAATCAACATTTTTATAGATTCTTGTAAGATCCTGTGAATAATCCTATTATTAAGTAGAATTGGTGGTAATTTTTGGACTGAATTCTAGAATTTGATCCAAGGAGAAGTGATGAATAAGAAAAACCGTGTTTGAAAGCGAGAGGGAAAGAGAGCTTGAGAGCAAAAAGAGAAACTGAGATTAGAGAAAGTCTAGAACCTTGCATCTAATTCATGTTTGGTTTGAATAATAAATGTCTGGAGTTGGTGAATGTAACTTCGTTTAAGATTCTACTAAACGTGTTTATACATATTAATGTTCTCTCTAGAGTCTACTAAAAAGTATGGAGTAATGCAATATATATATAATATTTTATTGCATGAGGTACCTGCATAGTAACTTGTATAGATTCTAAGTTGAGTGATGCGGTGAGATGTTCTCTTAGGCTCCATTTGATAACAATATGAAAAATGATAAGAAAAATACTTGATTTATGTGAGAAGTTGGAAAATAAGTTGAGGTATCTGTCTATCTGATGAGATGCTCTTCATCTCTTACTCATTTTTATGAGTATATGTCCTCCATCCTTGATTATTTTTTATAAAAAAAATTTCTTCCTCAAAAATTTTTTCCATGGAAAATACCAAAAAGTAAGAAGACATCTCACCACATGCCTCAACTTATTTTCCAACTTCTCACAAAAATCAACTGCTTTTGTTATCATTTTCTATGTTATCAAACATATTTTTGTGAGAAGTTGGAAAATAAGTTGAGGGATGTGGTGAGATTAACTCTTGCTTTTTGGCTTCTTTCATGGAAAAATTTTCTTGGGTGGTGGTGAAGAAATTTTTCCCACAAAACATAAAGGAGGGTAGAAGACATATACTTACAAAAATGAGCATGAGATAGAGAGCATCTCACCACATCCCTAAATTTATTTTCTGTCTTCTAACTCAAATTAGTTGTTTTTCTTGTCATTTTCCATGTTACTATCAAACAAAGCCTTATTAGTTTCTCACTTTTTCCGTGGAAAAAATTTCTTTGGGCGGTGAGGAAGAAAAAATTTCCACAAAAAATAAAGAAGGATGGAGGACATCTACTTATAAAAATAAGCATGAGATGGACAATATCTCACCACATCACTCAAAACTTTTTTCCCAACACACCCAAATAAATTATTTTTGCTAATTTTCTATCTTATTATCAAACGGAGCTAAAATCGATGCACCCCCACATCATGTAGCACAGGCATATGTACTTCATAGGCATTAATACTTTCAATTTAGCTGCAGTTTGCTTAAATGCCAATATCATCATTTTTGGCGCCTTGTTGACCCCCCCTTTCCTTTTCTGTTAAAAGCGCTTTGCTTCCGGAAAGTTGGGTCCCACATGCATTTGTTTTTGTACCCGTGCCAAGGGTGCGACAGTACAATGCATTTGGTACCCAGCTTTCGGTTCCCATTGGATATTCATAGAGATGGTTGGTGAAATTAAAGGCCCCGGTTGTGTTGTATTTGCTTTCATGTTGTAGGTTGACAGATGGAACGAGCAAAGGGAGAATGGTACCTTTCCAGGTCCTCTGTAGATGGTGGTTGCCGGCATTAATATTGAATTGAGCAACGGAACTGAGGCCAAATCCTATTTTTAACAAAAAGAACCAGAGTTAATAAATTTGTTGGCTTGTATCTTGGATTTAGTTTCAAATCCAAAATACACATCATCTAGATGGAACTTCCATTTTATGTCCCATGTTTCTTTATGTTTTTTTTCCTGTAACGGCTATGGAAATGGAACCACAGAGGACAATTCAGTGGGAGCTCAAGTTTTTTCTTTACGGTAATAATAAGTATTCTCTATAATTGTTGATTGTCTCTGGCTTGAATTTCCTTGAGATAGTATCTGCTGCCTTTTTGTTATACAAAGAAATTCCTACGTTATGGATGTGGCTGATTTAAATGTTGACAAATGATGAAAAAATCTGTTCACCTTTTTTGGCACTGAGATTTGCTGCTCACTCTGCTTCTTGATGCGTGGCCAAGAGCGTACACTATAGTCCAAATATGTATGGTAAGTTTGTCCTATAATAATGTTTTGTATATTAGGCAAAGAATAAACTTAAGTTTCGCTAAATTCCTTATTATACAGAGAATTGATGTGCATTAGGTTTCAAATGGATGACTTTATCTGTTTGGGACTCTCCAAACGGACAATCGAATCCATGGATTCTTACGGACAATTGGCATCTGTTTGGGATTGACTAATGATATCCGTTTACTTGAAATAGACACTAGTTGTTAGGTTGGAACCCATGATACAAACATCTCTTATTCATCTCAATTCAGCTAGACAAGAGATGTATGTTTTGATGCTCAATCATTATCCGAATATCTCGTCCCCGTTTGTCTTCTTATACTGCGTATTAAATACAAATTAGACTATTGTGGATGCATGGCAATTTGAATGAGCTGCTGTTGGGCTGCCTCTTTGGGTGGTTTAGTTTATATCATTGGGTTACTGGTCTTTTCCCTTGGCAGCTAATCTAAAGTTTTGCAAATTAGCATGAGTAAGCCAATAAGTTTAATAGTAAGTGTTCAAAATTTGAGCCAATTTGACTAAACATGAAAGGAAAATGTTTTTCTTACCTATAATTCTTATTACCTAATTTTATTGGGTGCATTAAATTGGGTTGTACTCTTGTTGTATTTTTACTTGTTGTATTTTGTGAAAATACAACGCATATTAGACGGTAAGAATATCCTATAAATATAACAACCAATAAAGCTATGTAAATATATGCACAAGAAATGAGTGTTGTATTGCCAAAACAAATATCATTACTCTCACTGTAAGAGTATAAGATAAAACGTTTTAAAAAACTAATTACTAAACAATAATTACTTTGGTAATGGTCAATCAAATGATTGTATATCACATAGAAATTTTCAAATCATACTTAACTGAGAGAATGAAAGGCCGCGTGCAAGAGCAAACATGGAATTGGGAAGAAAATTATCAAATTTTGATAGTGTCTTTAATGCAACTATGAATTTAGTGAAAATGAGATGTAACATAGAATTAATTGATAATGAATTAAAAAAATGTTGTTCAATGTAACCATCTATAATGACCATGAAGATGATATAGCAAAAATGAAAATAAGCATTGTGAGGATGACCCTTTATTTCTAGAGTCTCCTAGACAATGTTTTAATGCCACATCATTATCTTTGTCTAAATACTTTTCTTTTTTAAGCTTTTAAATATTTTAATTGTAATTTTATAATTTATTTATTAATAAAAGTTACACATTAAAATATATGTGAATCAAGACTTATCAAACAAGACCCATTTTACATATAAAATTATTAATTTATTTTTTATAAATTTATTAATAGACGATTTCTTGAGCAAACCCATTGGAAATGGTTTTTGTAACACTTGTCCATCAAGAAACTTTTTTATGCCAAATAAGAAAGATATGTTTATATGTCCATGGTCAAGAGGTATTCAATTCATTTTTGTATTATAGATGCTCTAGAGAGTTTCTATTTATGGAAACTTCATCGGATTATGTTTATTTTATAACTGAATTTTCTTTTTACACTGTTTTACTAGAGTTGAACTTTTGCCTACCTTAGCTAGAATTCTAAATACGTGGAAGATTATAAGAATTGCTTAATAATTATGTATCTACCTTTTGTAGTATAAAAGAAAAATAAATAGGATATGGTCTTTCAGTGCAAACATTTTTTTAAATGCGGTTCAAAATTTTTATTTTCTAAAAAGTGTGAACCTTGGCAGATATATGTGTAATTCGAGATATATACGGTATAAATTGAGACAAATCCAATGAAATTGAATAGTGTAAAGTAAATATCATGTGAGAGATAAATCTTTGAAACAAATATTATGAGGTAGCATTCGTGTTCATCCTTTAAAAGGAAACGTAATCTTTAAAATTTCCATCTCATGAGTCATGACCTCATCCTAAAAGCCCTATTATGAAATTGGATATAATCAATTACCTTAAAAAAGAAAAGAAAAAAAAAACCACATTGCCAAACTTGAAAAAATCTTATTTTCTATTTTGTCAAATCAAAATTAAAATTCTCATTTTCTATTTTGTCAAATCAAATTTAAAATTTTCATGGGTAGCTTTTGTTATAAGGGTAAATTTGTTATTATCCATAAAATAAGGTTATGTTTGATAATAATATGGAAAAATAGTAGCAAAATTAATTAATTTTTGTGAAAAATTAGAAAATAAATTGAGGGATTCGTCTCTTTCTTTTTAGTTTTTTCTTTTAAATTTTTTTTAGATGGCTATAGAGAATTTTTTTCACAAAAAACAAAGAAGGATGGAGACTTCTATTTATAAAAATAAGTACAAGATGGAGAGTATCTCATCTCATCTCACCACATCACTCAACTCATCTTCCAACTTTTACAAGTTTTGTTTTCATTTTTTATTTTTCATCTTGTTATCTTATTGAACAAACTTTTCTATTAATAAATCAGGTCAGTCTTGATATATTAGGACTCATTTTATTCCCAATTGATGGTGAGGATTTAATATCGATATTTATATTTTAATCTAACGACTCAAGGCTATCATGGCATATTTGTAATATAAATGATGATGATGTATTTTGTTAAATTCGCCAAAAATATAATAGTGTTTAAAACCTATCAAAATTCTTAATTTAACTTTATCCATTAAATTAAATATTTATTTCTAAAATTAGATTGTTTATATATTTCTATCTAATAAAATGTATTTTACACTAATTCAATTATATATATATATAACATAAATTATCTTTACAAAAATCTTATCATATGATAAATATTTATCTATAATTGATTTTGTAAAATAAATCAGTTAACACTTTATTATATGATTATATTTTAAGATTATCTATCCATTTAGTGAAATAAAAAATAAAATATTATATAAATTCAATGAGATTTGTGTTTTCTTTAATAATAAAAAAAATGGATTGGTAAACTATTGCACATGCGATTTGTAAAACTTGAACTCGAAATGTCCATATTTTCTTTTAAATTTTTCTTTGACATGGTAATGGTAATTATTAAAACTATATGAACACGAACCTCTAGGTTCTGTTAAGTATTTTTCAAAATATTTTTCATATGGTATAATAATCTTATTCTACCGTGTAACCTATTGTATTAGTTGTCAATGTACTAAGTTCTAATATTTTTGAATAATTGTTGATAAATTTATTTTCTTTTTATGAATAAACTAAAATATTCACTACAAATTGTCCGGTTGTTTAGAAATTATATCACATTTTTATAGTTCCATCTAAATTAATTTTACAGAAAACTAAAAAGTAATTTTGAATTACCCTTTATTTAACTAATTATTAGTCAAAAAATGCTTGAAAAAGGCAATATAGAGATATAAAAATCTGTATCAAATTAAAATATTTCAGGTTGGAAAAGTTCAAAATGAGGCATAAAATGAAGGGTGTAAAAAAATTTATTATTGATTTTTTATACAAGCAATGATTAAATAAGGCATTTTTTTTATATATAATTTTACAATCACTAGAATAAATGGTATGAACGGGTGTAATACAAACACCTTTCCTTTTCTTTTCTTATTTTGAATTATGGAAACAATAAATTAATAACCTTTAAAGTTCATTTCCCTATGGATATATAGTTATTTATTCTTTTTTTTAATACAACCACCTTTCATCCTTTTTCTTGTATTAGAGAGGTCACATGTTCGAAACCCATGGATGCGGTTTTGAATTATGGTACTTAATAAAGTGGTTTGTCCACCCTTTGTGGGTGGTTGGATATGTCCACCTCTTATGTGGGTGGTTGGAATATGTCCACCTTATGTGGGTGGTTGTTAATGCATATGGTATGGTTCGTGTAGTTCGTGTGGTTGACGCAGAAGGAATTGCTCTCCGGTTATGGTTATATGGTATATTCGTGTAGTTATGATGCAGAAGGAAGCTGAATTGGGAGACTTTGAGGGTAACGCGAAGCAAAGCTTACTTATTCATCTCTTTGGTAGCGAATTATGTAGCATAGTTAGCTAGGGCGACAGAATTCATGTCTGACTCATGTAATTGTCTTTTTAATGATTAATAAAAAAAAAAGTTAATTGATTTGATTAATACATGTTATAAGATTTTTTTAAAATTTATTTTTCAAAACATAAACGAGCATTTTTATTTAAATAAATAAGATACATGTAGTAAGTCTTTTTAGTTTATCATAAAAACACATGAGCCTAATTTATTTATTTAAAATATATATATATATATATATATATATTATTTGAATGATTTGAGTTATAATGAAAGAGAATTCCTAGTAAACAAATTTTATGAATGATAAATTTTAAAATAAATTAATGTTATTGAAAAATTAAAGAAACTTTGCAATAAACTGTTCATAAAGCATAATGATGGTATTTTTGAATTTTTACCTGAATAATACTCATAATTTGAAATATCACCGTTTTACAAATCCTTCAAGTTGTCCATCAAACGAACCGCAAAGGGTGGGACAGTGGCGGTTAATTCAGAAGATTAGCAAAACGGAGGTAACTCAAATTATGGATATTATTGAAGAGGCATACTAAAAAAGACCCTAATAAAAAGTATAAACCATTTGGTTTGGCAAACGTAAAAATTATTTTAAAATAGTAATTAAAATAACGAAGAATACACTCTAATGAGTTTTCAACCAAACCCTAATTGCTGTATGTTTTAAAATTGTGGTAGGTATAAGTAATATAAATATGATTTAGATTTGGTTCGAATTCGGGTTCATATAAATTTAACCCGCTTAACCCAAACTAACTAAGTATATATAATTGTTTTTCTGTAAATATTTTTATAATACTATATAATTACAATGTATTGATACATATTAAGGTCAGGTAAGTTTAGCCTCTAGTTTTTAGAGTCAGTCATCTTTCACCCTAAAGTCGTAATTAAATTGATCACATTTTTAGCTGTGTCAAGTTTTAATTTAAGCAAACCTACATCAAATATGTCTATTTCCCGTTGCAACATTATTATCTCAAAACTTAAGTTAAATAATATTTTCTGTACTGTTGGCACAAGCATTACTAATTATTTAATAAGTGATGATTGTTTTTAAAATTTTAAAATATTTAAAAAATAAAAATTTATGTTACTCAAAATTAAAAATATTTTTAAATAATTGAAAGTAAGTTTGCGGGTTACGATGTAATAAATAAATATATAGGTTCCATGAAGATAAATATAAAATAACTAGGGTATACCCGTGCCATTCGGCACGATGAAATAATAAAATAAAAAAGAGTAACATGTTCTAAATTTAAATAGACAAACATCATTAGTTTATTTCGACAAACATCAACAGAAAATGTAAAAGTAATCCAACAATGTATGGATTCTTAAATGTTACTCAATAAATTTTTTTGATTTTTTTTACATAATTTTATAGTCATGATGGATCTTGTTTAATTGATATTGATTAGTAGATTTTAAAAATTAATTTTTTATTAAATTTTGAATTTTTTGTTTTAAGTTATAGCATTTTTAGTATAAATAAAATTATTAGTTTGTAAGAGTTTATTGTGTGTATATTATTGGTGTAAGTGTTTTAATTTTGATGTAACATCTTTATGTGTGTATAAAACTCATTCAAGAGTGTAGAACTAATGCACACCATAACATGTGTATTTTTAACCATTAGATCTTTATATTTTTTAAGTCAAACTTGATATTTTATAATATAGATAAAACATATTTTTAAATTTATTTTTTATTTTGTCATCTAAAATTAATTATATATATATTTTTTATTCATTAGGTAAATACGGCCTATAAAAGAGGAGGCTCGGCTTCCCCTCTCTCCACTCTTCTTTCTCCTTATTCTGCACAAAGCGATATGGGACTCAACGGTTGTTTCGGCGGGAAGACCTTCCAAACCCTAAAACATGCAGCAATTCCACCTCTCCACTATTCTTCTTCTTTAACATCCTCCATATTCAGCCCCCTCTCCAAAACCCTATCCCTAACCTCCGACCTCCTCTCCGTCCACGGCCGCCGTCCACTTCCGTTCCTCGCCAGAGCTCTTTCAATCCCAGCTCTTCAGACCGCGGACCCCGCCATCACCACAGATGATAAAGGTCACTCTCTCTTCCTTCCTCTCATTATGTATCTCTTTCTCACTCTTCATTCCTTTGAATGCTTATCTTGCTCGTTTGGTTCCTAAGAAAATTTAACATACTGTCTATAATGATAAGTAACCAACCTCTCTGACTGTTTAACAAAATGACTTGACATAAAATATTAATTAAAAATCTTGCCACCATGTGTTGGTTAGATCCTGCGGACCCATATAAGACTCATTCTTATCACAATCCATTACCGCTGATGAGTAGTTAATGCTCGATGCTGAATAGAAATGGTGAAAAATGTGTTGATTTTATTTGACTTTGAATGCTGAATAAATGACATTTTGCAATTTTACCCTCGTTAATATGATATATATTGATAGCTAATGGATCAAAAGAAAGTTGCAATAAAATTCCATTAAAGTTAAATCAAGCATGTAGCATAAGGCTTACTTCTTAACGCTGAATGCTTAATCTAATCCAATTCAGCATTAAGATGTGAGAAAACAAATGCCATTTTTACCTCTTAATGTTGAATAGGCTTCCATTCAGCATTAAGAGGTTAAAACAAATGCCACTGGTTTATGATGATAAGTAAGCTAATCTCACTTCATCCAAGTTTCTGTTTTCATGTGAAAGTTTAACCTGTTCCAATTTTTTGCGTTGCATAAAAATTGAAATTGATGGATTATATAAATTTCTTAAATTCAATGTAAGTTTATGTTATGTGTTTTTTCACCTCACTAGTTTCATATCTAATTGTATGTTGCATAATTCCAAGTACTTTCAAAGAATTAACTCGAATTTTAAGTTTTTATGTGTTCATTCTTGCAACCAAATACTACTAATAAGCTAATTCATGATTCAAATAATGTTGAGCGATTTAATTTGTAAATTGAATGACAACAAGATGTAGCAAATTCTCTTTGATCAGTTTTGATATTTTTTTTCTCCTGCAATGGTCAATGGTTCAGTATTGAAACCTCAATGGAAAGCGTCTATAGACTTCAAGTGGATTCGAGACAACCAAGCGGATGTTGCATTGAACCTAAGAAACAGGAACTCCAATGCTAACTTGAATCTAGTCCTTGAGCTCTACGATCGAATGTTAAATCTTCAAAAGGTTAGGTTCTGGAATATTTTTATTTACCTTTTTAATGAACCTGAATTTTTATCTTTCCTGGTTTAATGAGTTTACTTATTTATTTAGTTGATATACATTGTTCAATTTTCATCTTTCCTATATTCTCAAGAGATTTTCATTGGAACAGTAGAAATGTTTGGGATTGGGAATAAGATTTTCTTGATCTTTTCAACTGTCAAATACAAAGAGAATTATAAAGAAAACGTTGGCATAATGAAATTATATAATTAAGCACAAAATAATGGAAGTCCTGCAAGATTATCAATGTCCACCATTTATGATAATTTCATAATTCTTAGTCAACATAATAAAAGCTTTTCAAAATCTCTTCTAAAACCTTGAAGACACTCAATCATCTACATTTAATTGTTAAAAATAGAACACCGTCTCCTGAGCAATCACTGATATAATTAGATATATGCACGTGTGCTAGCAGTTCTGATAAACATTAGTAACATGAATACTCAGGAGGCATTTACCCCCTACATAACTTGGCTTCTCTGTGAGTTTAAAACACTTGTTGAACTTGACCCATAAACGCCCCCAACAAACACACCCACACCCCCTCACCCCTCCCCCACCCATCCAGCTCCTGAACTGACTGTCAGTATTTTGTCTTTTTTTTAATCATGTGTAAGTCTGTCTGTGTGTATATATATATCCTAGTTGGTAAGCATGCAAAGGCACTTCCAACCCTTAAAAAAGGGATCTTCCATCACCACATTTGAAAAAAGCATCTTGCAATCTCAATCATCCAATCTTTATCCTTTACACATTTTTAGGATTCAAAAACCAATTCCCCTTGTTATATAGATAAATATATGTATTAATGTATATACATACACAAATAAATGAAGTGGCCGAAGAGAGTAACAATCAGAGGTTTGGGGTGGGTTGGGTAATTGCTTGAGCTCCGGTGGCATGTGTTCGACTGGTTGGTGAACCTGATGGCTACTCATGAATGAGAAATAATTTTTTTTAGTAGACAATTTCGGTAAGCGTCTAATTGACAATTGGAAAAAAGGGACGTGTCTTGTAAAGGACAAACATTGAAAAGTGTCCTTATGACAAAGAAATTGTGGAGGAACCCCTATCTGTTGGGGAGAAGTAAGTTGTCCTTCGCATTTAATTGTGAAAGGACTTACAACCCATTTTCCCATTTTCTCTTAATATGAAGATTCTTTATGTCTATAGTTTTCGGATATAAGAATCTAGCTTAATGTTTTTTCTTACCAAAGAATATGAAGATTCCTACTGATAATGCGATCTTTCTTTGTTCAAATGAAAAATGTTTGTATACTGCACTCTGAATTCTGCATTAGTAGTTTGGCTTTAGAAGTTTCAAATAGCTGGTCCAAAGAACGTTTTAACCACAATTCATAAAGTACATTTTAACCACAATTCATAAATTCCAAGGCAAGCCGGTTTATTATCACTTGTAGCTAATTGTTATTCGCAGATAGCAGGAAGTTGAACGGCTTCGAGCAGAGAGGAATGTGGTTGCTAACAAGATGAAAGGAAAGGTGGAACCCTCGGAGCGTCAAAAACTCATTGAAGAGGGTATTATTGGATTTTTTTTTCCTTAAATACTTGAAGCTTTCCAGTTTAAATTCTCCTCTTCAGTCTTGTGATATATTTTTCCTTCAGGAAAGAATTTAAAGGAAGGACTGCTTGTTTTAGAAGAAGACCTGCTTCAAGTCACGGATGAGCTTCAGCAAGAAGCACAATGTATACCAAATATGACACATCCAGATGTTCCAATAGGAGGGGAAGATTGTTCGACAGTGAGAAAAGAGGTTTCTCTCTAATTATGTGTGTACCTATATTTCACTAGCGAGCTTTTTTATATGGATTTTGTCTTAGTTTTTCATGTGTTTTGTAGGTTGGTGCTCCTCATGCTTGTAGTTTCCCATTTAAGGACCACTTTCAACTTGGGAAAGAGCTAGATCTGTTTGATTTTGATGCCGCTGCTGAGGTATTGTTTCTAATTGAAGGTGTTCAAGCATCTCTTCATTGTCTACAGAAGCATTTTTCTTTGTCTGCAATAAAGCAGAACCTTGAGAGCTAACTGCTAAAAGGATTTATAATTTCATCTATTTGTCATTTACTTCTTGTAACCTTATTTCTTATCTCAATACTAAATTAGCAAATGGTTTCAAATCTATAACATTTCCCAGTCATCGAATCTTCGTTTATGGAATTCAATCCAACGAGAAAAACAATCAAGTAAGGAGGGAACGTGATTCAATTTTGTACTCATCGTTGCTTGTGTTTGTTTGTACAGGTTAGTGGGTCCAAATTCTATTACCTGAAGAATGAAGCTGTTCTGCTAGAGATGGCACTTATAAACTGGACACTGTCGGAAGTAATGAAAAGGGGCTTTACACCTCTTACAACTCCGGAAATTGTAAGATCTTCTGTTGTTGAAAAATGTGGCTTTCAACCTCGTGGAGCGAACACTCAGGTTTGTTACATATTATGTTTGATTGCCAAGTTTTCCATGGAAAGCCTGGAAAATATGTAATTGTTCCATCTTTTGGTAGTGTTTGATTGCCTTATTTCTAGTCAATTCCAATTCCATCTGATTCCATGGTAAAAGTAAATGATGCATAATTCTAGGAAATTGAATTCTTACCCTCCCCCAAGGAAAATGAATTCTAGGTAAGGTGGAAAAGAGCTCAAAGGCAAAAAAGTTCTTTTTTAGGTAAAAACTGGGCAACCAATCACCAAATGTTGATGTATGTGTAAGTTGAAAATATGTACAATCGACACCTTTAAATACTTTTCCATGGAATTCAGTTGCCTAGAAATTTGTCTCCCTTGAATTTAAACTTCTTCTGCCCTAATTCCATGTTTTCCTATCAAGCACACTCTTAGAGCGTGTTTGATTACCATGTTTTTCCATAGAAGACTTGGTAAAAGTTGGAAAGTCTATACTTCTCCAACTTTTGGTGGTGTTTTCATTGTCTGAAATTTCCATGGTTGCTGGGAAGTTGTAAGTAGCCAGTTCCATGGAATTCAATCTTAATCTGCAGATTTGAATTCCAGGTTGCTGGGAAAAGGTCTCTAAAGCCAAAAGTTGGTTTCCGTGTGGAAAATTGTCCAATTAAATCCAAAAGTTAAAAATTACATTTTTATTGCCTGGTAAAGGACATCTTCTCCACCAAGAACATGAAGGCAATGAAACATCCTTGAATTCCCAATTCCATGGAATTCCTTTTCCTAGAAACCAGTTACCTGGAATTTAACTCCCTTATTTCGTGCTTGGAATGAAACACAATTTTGTTGCACTACTTTTCTGTGCAAAATGCTCAAATATTCATATTTTTTGTCTATCAGTGTTTATTGCGTAATTTTCCATATAATCGATTCTCATGCTCCTTTTCCAGTAATTATAAAATCACCCCCTACCAAATTATCTGTTTTCTATGGAAAGTGTTTCCGGTGATTTCAATTTCAAGGAATGCAGTTGTTTTCCATGTAAAAATTGATCAAATAGATGTCACAAGTGTACTGCTCTGAGGACATGACACAAATGCTGCGTCAAATTTATATATATAAGATTTTTGATTACCGTTTTCCATTAACTATCATAACGGAATCTGATGATCCAACCACTCAATATAAGCCTATTTTCATCGATTATCTGTACTTCCTCAAAACTGAAGGCATCTCATTTTAATAGGGAAAATATGATGATAGAATTTGGTTAATTATTTTGTAAAAACTGACAGGTATACTCAATAGAGGGTAGTGATCAATGCCTTATTGGCACAGCAGAGATACCAGTGGGTGGAATTCATATGGACTCTATTCTTCCCGAATCTAATTTACCTTTGAAGTATGTGGCCTTTTCTCATTGCTTTCGTACCGAAGCTGGAGCAGCAGGCGCTGCTACGAGGTAACTCACCCACGCATGGATCCCTTTGGTTGTCATGAAAGTTACTTGGGAATGTCATTCTTTGGAAAAGTGAAGGAAAATAACAAGAAGAAAACATAACTGCGTAGTGCATATAAACTACAACTAATAACTAGCATGATAAAATATATAAGTAAATTATTACAAATATGATATTAACTAAAAGCAGACAAAAAATTATTAATATTATACAATGAACCAATATATTTTATAAGGAAAATGTATACTAATCTATAAATAGTATTTTTATTTTTTTTGATAGAATCTATAAGTAATAGTTTGATATAATAGACATAATAATTTTGCGGTAACTACTTACTAGTATTACGATAATTTTAAAAGAATATTTATACCAATTTAATAATAAATTTGTGATTTTGTTCTTTCATATATATAACTTATAAATTATTGCATATTTGCATAAGTTTCTTTTGACCTTCCCAAAAAGTTCTGCTATTTTTATAGGATGCATTTTGAAGAAATTCTGTCATGAGAAAACTCGTAGGAAATTTATGGAACACTTTCCGGTAAAACAAACACACAAAAACTAAAAGATAGCTGATTTTCCTTCACTTTCCTTTCTCTTTTGTTCTATTCGGACGGTGACGTAGGGTGTGTTCAATTGGAAAGCTTTCCATGGAAAAATACAATCATTTTCCAACTTCTTTAGTGTTTTTAGCTAACGGCCCAGCATTCTCCATGTGGACAAAATTCATGGGACGGACAAATTAAATTATTGCACAAATTTCTAAGAAATCTGTAATTTGACTTCTCACTTCCCCCAAGAAAGAATTGCAAAATATTGTAACGACAGGGAAGGACGACTCTGTATTGTATGGAGATTAATATCTGATAATTTTGAAGCAGGGGTCTTTATCGAGTTCACCAGTTTAGCAAGGTGGAGATGTTCATACTATGCCGACCTGAGGAAAGTGATTCATACCATGAAGAACTAATTGGAATTGAAGAGGACCTATTCTCAGCATTGGGATTTCATTTCAAGTGGGTATTTTACTTCCTTCTGCCTGTTTACATTTTATTTACACGGTTTGCTCCTGGGTCATTGTTGTAATGAACGGCAACATTGGATTTATTTGGCAGAACTTTGAACATGGCTTCGGGGGATTTAGGTGCGCCAGCATACCGTAAATTTGATGTGGAGGCATGGATGCCAGGCTTGGGACGATATGGCGAGGTATATAAATAGTCAAATAAAATTCTACGAGTATGGGAATAATTTTTCCTTTTTGTTTTTAACTTCAGGTGAACACTGACGCTTAATACCGAATAAAGCATTCAAAAGATGTATTTGATTTGATTTAATTTTATTTGGCTCTAAATTCTGAATATATGACATTTTATAATTTTATTATGATATGCATCAATAGATAATGAATAAAAAGAAAAGGGACACCATTGGAATAAGAGTTTCATTAAAGTTAAATAAAGCATCTAGCACAAGACTTGTCTGCCTTGTAATGCTGAATGCTAGATTTTAATCCAATTCAGCCTTAAGAGGTGAGAAAACAAACACCATTTCTACCTCATAAAGCTGAAAAGAATTCCTTTCAGCATTAAGAGGTTAAATCAAACAACACACCTTATATATTTGGTCAATTTGCAGTCAACAGGAGTATTAATCGACATTGAGATAAGATTTTGGTATGGTTTCAAATTATATATTATGTTACAGTATGACGCTTATTTTGCAATTTTTTAACGGTATCATTTTGGACAGATATCAAGCGCGTCAAATTGTACGGACTATCAGAGCCGTCGATTGGGAATTCGGTACCGGCCGGAATCCACAGCAACAAATTCTTCTAAGAAGGGAAAAGGAAATTCGACACAGTTTGTGCACACGCTAAATGCAACAGCGTGTGCAGTTCCAAGAATGATTGTATGTTTGCTCGAGAACTACCAACAAGAGGATGGATCGGTGGTTATCCCAGAGCCATTAAGGCCATTCATGGGTGGTCTTCAGATTATTTCTCCTAAATCCAAATTGTGATTTCAGTGCCATCGTCTTCTGCTTTTTGGCGAATTGTGTTTTGATTCAGTGACATATATTTACATCTCTAATGGTTGGATAATTTCGTATGACAAGTAAATTTATTTTCTTTCTTCTTTTCTGACTGTTCTGATATCTGCATGGGTGTAGCATAAGGATATGTATATATATATACAGTTTATTTCTTATTATGTGCATATTTCCGCAAAGTTCCACGGGGCCCCACTCTCAATTAATTATGGTAGGGAAATTTTTTCCTTATTTTCCATCCCTCCTACCAAACACGAAAGAGAGAAGTTTCCTTCTTTCCTTCAACTTTTCTCTCCTACCAAACACAGCATTGGAATTGTATAGTTTTGGTTGCATTTCCGTGGATTCTTGAAGCATTTGTTGAGCCTTCTCCCTTCTAACTTTGTGGTTGGAGTAGTATCTACCCAAAACTCCGGAAGAAGTTGAATTCCCTAAGCTTGATTTTTAAACTTTAAAATGTAGTAAATGATATTACTGATAACTAGACTAATGTTAGGATAAGAATAAAGGGGCTAAAGTAACCTTGGACCCAATTCATCTTCGGAATTTTCAGAGAAAATTCTTGTTTTGAGATAGAACAGTTAGCCTGTAAATTTCAGAAAACTCCAAAATCGGTAGTGATTTTGCTGTGTGTTTCCGTAGAGAGACGCAAAACTGGAGAGAGAGCTTTCTTTTCCTTTTGTTTCTTTTCATTTCAACTCGGAGACCAACCATAGTTAATTAAGAGCGGGGCCCGGTGGAACTTTGCGGAAATATGCGCAGATGCGTACGCATCTGTGGGCGTAAGAAATAAGCTGTATATATATATATATAGAAAGCGTTTCTCATGCGCACTAGTGCGTATGCACTAGTGGAGAGAGGCGCGTAATTCAAAAAAGCAACACTCGAGCTTAAATGTTCCTCTCCTTATTCATTTGGTCAACAACCTCATCTATCTCTCTTAAAAACAAACACTCCAGGCGAACTCCTTCCTGCTCTCTTCTCTCTCCACTTCGTAAGTGGCCCTCTCATCTTCGTAACTTTGCTTTGCTGGTTCTTGATTTCGGATTGTAACCCACTGTTCTCGATTTGGTTCTGCGCTGCTGTGGTTCTTAAATTAGAGAAAAATATGATCCTTATAAATATGCCTCACCTGTAAAATTTGTGTTGAGCCTGCTGATAATGAAGACACTCTAAAAACAGGACTCTTAGATGAGCAAATAAATTCGGTAACAGGAAGGGAGCAAAGGCTGTGGTACTTTGCAAGTGAAATAAAAAAAAGATAATCAGAACAAATTTCAAACTAGTGCATATTCATCTTAGGAACCTTCATTTTATTAATCTGCTGACTGTTATCAGGCCATTTATGAAATGTGCTCTTTGGCGACACTAATTGAATCCTTCAATTTCTAACTTGCTCTTTTGGAATGATATTGAATCAAGCATGCAACAAGTGGTACATTAGTGAGATATTGCCGCCTCCTTGGGCTCCCCAGAACCCACTTTTAAAAAAAAAAGAATGAAAAGGAATGATAAAACTCCGTTGATTCCATCGGAGATTGTTTCGCTGCTCAAGTCAAGATCAGTAACCCAGCCGGACTTGTCACATTTGACACCTTCCCATTTGGAACAACAATCTGCGCTTTGATTCCACAAAACCAAATTTGTTGAAAGCGAATAATTTTTCAATTCGACGGTGTTTTTCAACTAGAGCAACAGGGATTTTTGATCGGCAAGACATTTGCCGGAGACCCACAAAATGTTGACACCGAACCAGATCTGAAATAAGGTTATCAAGAAAATAGATGAGAAAAGTGGAATTCTCATTGGATTTTACTGCCAGAGGCACCAAATTTTTTGATAGATGAATTGGATATGGAATCGTAACCCATTAACTCTATGAGACCCTTTCAGGCTTGTGGTGGATTGCACCGGTGGCCGACGAGAATGACTTTGGGGGTTAAGTCACGGCGACGACTGGTGGGAGTTAGAGGAGAAAAAGGAAAAAGCGTATCATCATCATCATCATGTGGGGGAGAAAAATTGAATTGAAGAATTGTATGGTCAGAGAGAGACACGAGAAGAATGAGTCAAAAGTAACGAAAAAAAAAAAATTGGCCACTTACGAAGAGGCCAATCCGAAATCAAGAACCAGCAAAGCAAAGTTGCGAAGAGGAAAGGGCCACTTACGAAGAGGAGAGAGAAGAGAGCGCGAGCCCATCGGAAATGGAAATGGAAATGGAGAGAGAGAGGGAGCCTGTCGGTTGTGGAATGGAAGGGAGGAAGGAGTTCGCCTGGAGTGTTTGTTTTTAAGAGAGAGAGATGAGGTTGTTGACCAAATGAATAAGGAGAGGAACATTTAAGCTGGAGTGTTGCTTTTTTGAATTGCGCGCCTCTCTCCACTAGTGCGTACGCACTAGTGCGCACGAGAAACGCTCTCTCTCTCTCTCTATATATATATATTAGCGTATTTTCATGAGAAAGGTAGGCACAAGACTCAGAGATAGAGATTCCATGCATATGTTTAACTAAGGTGGTGTTTGATAAAACATCTGAAAACTGAAAATTGAAACTGAAAACTGAACTGAAAACTGAAAACTGAAACTGAAAAAACTGTTTGTTTATTTCTGAAAACTGTGTCTGAAAAAATGTTGTTTGTTTGAATATAATACATCTGAAAACTGAATTTTTTTTAATATGACAATTTTGCCCTTATTAATTTATTTATATCAAATGATTCTAAATAAAAAAAAGAGGTTTTCTTGAATTCATAAAAACCCATCAAAGAATGCATATATTTTAAACAAAAACTATGTATACATTCAAATCCAAGTAAACTGTGTTTACAATCAAGTAACTGCAAACAATGCATATATTTCAGTAACAACAGATACATGCATATGCACATTTGAATCTATACATATATATATATATATAAACTGAGCTCACCATTTGAATCTATACAAATAGGATAATCTCTTCATTTGCTGCCTATATAAATCACAAATCAAGGGACGAAAATGGAGACACTTGTGGCAGTTTTGAATTAGGTGTTTAATGGATTGGAAAACAGGTTGAGCTGCGGATGGGTTAGGCATTCGATGGGTTAGGATAATCTCTTTCTTTCTTCTTATTAATTTCCTTTGAAATTCCTACATCCTAGAAATCACCAAGAAAATTTTAAATGGAAAATTCCCATCCATCCAAGGAAAAAGAAGCAAACAAAGCCCTAAAAACGAATCAAACAACCAAATTAATCAAGAAGAAGAATTAAGGGCGAGAAAGAAGTGTACCTCCAGCGTATATGGAAGAGAGAAGTGTGAAAAAGCAGCAGCGGTAGCAGCGGTGAGAAGAAGTAGCAGCGTCAACAGCGGCAACAGCAGCGTGAAGAAGAGTAGAAGCGGCGTGAAGAAGAGAGAAGAACGAGAAGAGAAGAGTTGCGTGGTTTTAAGGTTCGACGAGGTTAAAATGGGTATTGTGCAATGACGAGTTTTCAGATTTCAGATTTAAGTGGTAATTTTACCACTTAAAATTTTTGACACAAATTTTCAGATTTAAGTGATACATTACTTAATTTTTTTGCCAACCAAACAACATTTACACCACTGAAATCTGAAAACTCTAAGTTTTCAGATTTCATATGGCTAAACAAACAGCACCTAAAACACTGCTCTGAAAAGGCTGTTATTCAATTGTGTCTTAAAAGGAGAGGGATGCAAATTGCTAAAATTAAACTTCAACTCACTGTAGACATCTGTTCCTAACGTGTTGTTTTTTGAAAATTTAATGCATTAGAAATTGTTGTGGTAGACTGCACTCCTAGGAGTTAACTCACTCGTAGGGCATGAAATTCCCAAAATTCCGCACTACCCGAGAAAGAATACGTCCTGGTATTATTATTATTATTATTATACAAATGGAATGTTCGGTTTATGTCATGTACAAGGTTTGCTTCGAGAAGCGAAAAACAATAAACAATATAAAATGTAAACCCTTTCATTACACCTATGTTGATCAATTTTTTTTGGTTATATTAATTATGAATAAATACAAACTATAAAAGTCCGTTGGCTTTTGGTTATATAAATTATGAATAAATATCAATTATAAGGGTTCGTTTGATAACAACATGAAAAATAATAAAAAGGTAGAAAATATAACTAATTTGTGTGAGAAGTTAAAAAATAAATTGAGACATGCGGTGAGATATTCTCCATGTTATGTTCATTTTTATGAGTAAGCATATGTCTTCCATCCTTATTTATTTTTTGTGAATTTTTTTTCTTCACTACCACCTAAAGAAAAAAAAATCCCATGAAAAAAAGAAGAAAGTAAGAGTAATATCACCACATATTTCAACTTACTTTCCAACTATTTTTTTCTTCCGTTTTTCATATTGCTATTAAACAGTGCCTAAATTTACAAAGACAAGTTCTGAACTAATTCAATGTCAAATAAGTAGAAGTACCCTTCATACTTCTTGTCATCTTGGTGAAAAATACTTATGTAATATCCCGTAATTTAATTAGCGTAAATTAGACCCGAATTAACCTCGATTAAGTAAAATTTTTGAAGTGTTTAAAAATCTTGATTAATTATGGACCAAGTTGTAAAATTTCATATGGACTAAAATATAAAGTTGTAAAGATTCAGGGTTAAAATAATAAAGTTATGAAACCTCAGGGTAAAATGTTGTAATTAAACAAAAGTTGGATTTTTTTAAAAAGTGACCGACTTTGTCACCTTTCCTTTTATCTTCAGACTTCATCTTCTTCCATTATTGTCGAGAGAAAGGAGAGAGAAAGTAAATATAGGTACTAAGGTTACTCCTTATAAATTGGTCGTCAAAACTTCGCCGAATCGAGTCGAGCCTTAAGGGAAAGTTGTTCTATACGTCGAGGGCTACGCAGAGGTATAATAATTTTAGAGTTTTGCTGGTCGGGGCTCGGGTTATCATTTCAAGCGTCACTCTTTGAAGATAAATATTTTGAGGTAGGGGTTAATTATGATTTCTTGTGTTTTAAATTATTAAAGAATAATAAATATTAATTGAGTATGTGTTTGTGCATGTGTAAGTAGCTATATTAATTAATAATTTATGATTTATGATAACCAAGTACATGTGTATAAATGATATTTTGCAAGTTTGAATTTAAATATGGAGTAGTACACATTTGTTCATTGTTCAAGTAAATAGTAACATATTTTGGCCACTGTTGTAATTAAATCTGGGCAGTTTGATGATGAGAAAAATGAAGTATCAAGTATGTATTTTAAAATATAGTTTAATACCTAACTTAAGGCTTTGGAATTACTTAAAAAGGATAAGAAATGAATTTTTGGTAAATTTTACAAGACTAGTGCACGGTATTGATTCCTACGCAGGAATCTTGAATATTTTCTTAAATATTCCAAAGTTTACTCCATAATTTGAGTAAATTCATTTGGTTAATGAATTGAGTTACTATATTAATATTTGATGATTAAGAATTTTAATTAAGTTATTATTGGAGGATATTTAATGAGGATGATGTTTTATGATTTATAATGAGGATGATGTTTTATATTTATAAAACTATGAGTACTTGTGATGTGTTGTATAATATACAAGATATGCCTTTGGATGTATACTTGTTATACATGTGTTGTATAATATACATGATATATTCTTTGATGATTTATTATAGTGGTGGTATATGGCTGAAATTAATTAATTGATGAATTATTTTAAATGTTCAAGGAATTGGCATGTATAGAGATTTATTATAGTTATATGTCATAAATTATTTTAAATGTTCATTTATTGGCATGTTATGTAGTTCGGATTATACATCATTATTGTGTGGCCGGATTCTTGGAGATCTTTGGCAAGTTCGGACTATTCTTATGGCCTATAATTCGAAAGTGTGGGCATTATGTATCTATAATCGTTGTCGAATTCTGGAGTCTCTTATGATCGTTGTAACATTCTGGATGTGATATGATCCCGTGATGGATCCGATTGAAGGAAATATTCTATCGTGGCCCTTCAATGCCGGTGAAGGAAATATGAAAATAATCGAGGGCTCGGTGCCTTAGTGCTTGCCGGTGTAAACCCCCGGGGGACAGCAATAAGTAGGGCTCGGTAGAGCCTTTAGGTTGAAAATCCCGGTGAGTAAACCCCCGGGGACTGAAAATCAATGAGGTCGGCTGTCTAGAGCCAGCGGTGAGTAGCCTGAAATTCTGTGATCTAGACCTCGGCAAAGCACTTGTGATTCTGTGATATGATATGGATGGACAATTATATTATGATATGATGATGTGTCCAATTATCTTTTATGGGCCGATGATATGTTATGATTGTGATCTTTTATGGGCCGAATTCTCTGGGGCGGTCAGGCCCGTTCTTATCTTATTGTGATTATGTTCGATTTCGGCCCATTCTCTGGGGCGGTCAGGCCCGTTCTTATCTTATGATTATGGTTCGGCCCAGCTTCATTTTTATTATTATTATATCTCTTGGAGGCGGACATGCCCATTTTTATTATTATTATGATTCGGTTCGACTTCGTGATATGATGGTTGACACAAGGGAGGTTAAGACGTGATATGATGGTTGACACAAGGGAGGTAACCTGCATTGCACGTACATGCATTGTTTTACTAATTAAGTATTGAACGAGTAATATTTCCTATTATTTGGTTAAATTGCTAATTAAGTATTGAACGTAATATTTCCTCCAGAAAAAAGAGATTATTTCTCCCCTTACTGAGGAAGCTATAAGCTCACCCCGTTTTATGTAAACAAATTTAGGTATCCAGAAAAAAGAGAAGACTGAGGAAGCGACTGGGTCGGGAACAAGTAGAGGACCTCTTATTGTTGTTACCGACTCATTTTTATTATACATGTGTGTATGGTTTGTATGGCAAGCCACTCAGACTATAGCCCTTATTGTTGTTGTCACTTTATACTACATGTTGGCATGGTTTGTATGTCACTAGACTATATGTATGCGTATCATTTACAAATGTATATTACTATGTGATTTTCTTATGTATTTCACCCACATTATTTATGGGTACATTTATTCCATGCTATGTGATTTTCTTGGATTTATTAGGTGGGTCATTATTTATTTTCCAGACTTACTTTAGTCTTAATTACAGGTATTATCCTAAGGTGGGTCAGTAACGCTCCAGGTCTTAATTACAGGTATTATCCTACTAATTAAGGCGGGGGTGTTACAACTTAGGTAGTGTTTGGGTTTTTTTTGGCAAATAAGATATTTTAGGGTTTTTTTTAAGGCAATTGGGCATAAGGGCCCATTCTAATAATAACATAATTATAAAAGACACTTATAAATTAGCAGTGTAATTTAAGGACACTGCACAAAAAAGACACTAATGCCCATTTCTTATTTAAGTAATAATACAAATGAGCATTATTATTACGGGAATAGGAGAAAACCTTACGTATACGACTTAGAGGCTAATTGCTCCTTCTTTCATCTAATGAAAATTGAATAGTAGACGGTGAGAATGGGTTGATGATCATAGAATTGTTTTTATCACAAGTAGTGAGGGGCATTGTGCTAAATGCATTTAGCATCACCTGGACAGCAACCAGAAGGGGTTGATGATCATATAATTGTTTTTATCACAAGTAATGAGATACATGGTGCTAAATGCATTTAGCATCACCTGGACAGTAACAGAAAGTGCTAAATGCATTTAGCACCACAACCAAAAGGTGACCAGAAGGTGATAAATGCATTTAGCACCACTTGGACAACAATCAGAAGGTGCTAAATGCATTTAGCACCACTTGGACAACAACCAGAAGGTGCTAAATGCATTTAGCACCATAACCAAAAGGTGCTAAATGCATTTAGTACCACTTAAATAACAACCAGGAGGTACCACCACTTAGACAATAACCAGAAGGTGCTAAAATGATTTTAGTATTATTACAAAACATATAATAACAAAATTAATGAAACTAACATCCACTATATGTATATATATACACACACACACACATATATATATATGAATCGACCCAGGGTTTGTAAAAAAAAAGAGGAACGATCAGAATTTTTTTTTTTCAAAATCCTGCTGGGCTGTCGAAATTGATCGATTTCGACAGCAAAACGACCTCTGATCGTCTTGATTTTTCGCGTAATGATAGTAACTTTGTCTTCCGAACAACATCTCCAAAAATCAGCCAAATTCAATTGTTCGATTAAAAGTTATATTTATTTTACGATTGTACCTAAAAAGAAGAAGGAGAAGAAGAAGAAGAAGAAAATGATGATGATGATGAGATTTGTTGAATGAATGGATTTTGGTGCTTCAAAAAAAAGTGTCATATGTAGCCTTGTTGAAAAGCACCATGTTGTTCACCTTCTCTTTTTGCTTCCCTTTGCTCCATATATTCTTCTTCTGCTTCCCTCCCCTAGATTTGGCGGGCTTGGACGATGGTGGAGGTACTTTATCCTTCTTGGGCACCATTTGAGATCTGGGACTTCAGTATGTAAATTCATCTATATTAAGGGTATATTTGTCCATAAACATTTATCATTTTCCTTAAAATAAATTAATATTATGAAAAATATTCTTATTGTAAATCCAAATTATGAAATTAATACTATTTTTCTTTATTAAACATGAGTCCATCCTTAAAGTTATAAAACATTACGAAGTGAGACCTTATAACCTATAACCTATTATCTCTTTTTTTAAAAAAAATAAAAATAAAATTTGTGTTTGGTTCACTCATTTTAAAAACTTTATTCCAGTAAAAAGAATCTTTTTTGTTTATTTTTTATTTGTAATTTAGAAACTTTTTAAGAAATGAATAAAAAATAAAAATTATATTTTTTGTAAAATTTTAAAGGGACAAATAAAAAAAAGGTCTTATTAGAGAAAGATTTTCACACTAAAGCCAAGGAATAATATTTTTGTAAATAAAGGGCTTATTTTTTATTTTATTGATAATATGACATGTGTTTGTTTTTCATTGTAAAATGACATCCCAACCCTTAAAATAAACTAAAAAATACCAATTTGCATTAAAATATGGACTGCAATATGAACTTTGCAATCCACATTTTACTGCAATATGAACTTTGCAGTCTTTATTTTTGGTGCAAAGTTCATATTGCAGTCCATATTTCTAGTGCAAAATTCATATTGCAGTCCATATTTCAATGTAATATGAACTTTGCAGTTCATATTTTACTGCAATATGAACTTTGTGGTTCATATTTTTTGTACAAATTTCATAAAGAGGGGTAATTTAGGTAATATATAATATGTTTTTATTAATTAAATGATATTTAAATTTATTCAAATACCTTAATTTAAAATATAAAATAAAATAGTCCTCTTACACTAATTACCAATTAAAAATAAGCCCTTCATTCAAAAAAATATTATTCATTGGATTTTTTGTAAAAATCAATGTGTAACAAGACCTTCTACCTAATTTTTAGAATTTCTAGAATTTTAAAAATAGCAGACTGCATACAAATTGAATTAAAAAATAGTTTTAAAGAATTACGCTTAATAATAAATTTTAAATTCAACATTTAAAAACTCCAACCAACAAACATAACCTTGAGCTCGAACCAAACAGCACCAAAGAATGTAGTACAGAGAGCTCGACTATTATAGGTGGAAAATGCAATAAAATTAATTATGCCTTGGTATTACATTGAATAGACTCGAAACACTAGCTATCCTTCTAGTCAAAACCAATGTGCTTCAATACAACGAGTGGCATTTCTCCTATAAAGCCTCTTACCCATGCTAAAACCCTGTTGCACTATCTTCTTAAATCTACATATAGATCCATATACAAATTATCCCCAATCTCATCTATTATCCCGATATGCACATTCGGCTACCTCATCTCCATTAATGTTGGCACCAGCTTCCTTTAACTTCAATAAAGTAGATAAACACATCAACGCAATGAACCAGGAGAAAATATTGGGTACACTAGGTGCACCGAGCACCACACAAACCTAAAGCTTTGACCAGGTTATGCATTGTAGGACTCATATAGACCTTACTCTTGGCCTGGTGTAGTGCATCGTGGTACATTATACATCCAATATCTACAGCCTTGGGACTCCAAAGAAGGTTGGTTCACTACATTTGATTTCTATGCAATAACTAGAGAGTTGTTTATATTTATATTTGGTGATTCCTTCATACATAAACAATCGGGCAAAGGGTTCACATAAAATGCTTCTTCCGAGCGAAATCTATCCATGCCCTTCGTTCCCGGAATTGCCCTTTTCCTCTTCCGTGGAGACCCTTGCCTGCAAAACCAACAAAAAGGAAAAAGAACCAAAAAAACCATCAAGAATTGGACAAATTTGATTCCTCAAATCCTGAACTGGGTCGCACATGATAAATTCAAAAGACTTCAATTTTTTCCTATGTGGAAACACAACCATAGCTGTTCCAAGCAAACTAATACTCAATGTGTCAAATTAAGACTTATTCTTTGAAATTATAACTCCCATAGTTGCCCTTCATCTAAAGAGAGATAATGATGACAAAAATAGATAGAATATAGGCAAGCTATAAATTGGCATACCGTTTTTTGTGCAACTCAATAATTCGACTCGACAACTTTTTGCCTTCTTTCATAGTTCCCCTTTCAATTTTGTCAAAAAGACGAACAAGTAATTTCCTGATTGATTGAAGAGAAATTGGTTTCAACAATTGTGAGTATGAACGGTAGAGAAAAAAGCTCAATAAAATATGTCTATATATATATGCTAGAGAGAGAGAGAGAGAGAGAATCTATGTTGCCTGTCTGGGGAGATCGTTTTTCTATGTCCCAGAAAACGGCGATGACCCTCAACCGCCCTTGCCATGTTCCCAGAGTATGTAGGAATAAAAACGTCACTCTCGACTGATACAATATAGTCTAGGGCAGCCATTTGAGATGCATAATTCTTTAAATGTACCAGCTCTTCAACTGATGCCAACTTTTCCTGCAAAATTGAAGGAAAGATGTGAATCTATTGGCAGCTAACTCGAAACAAAAATAAAATAATAAAAAAAGAAGGGGAAGGGAAATTCTGAAATTGTTAGTACTATAGTAAAGAACAATGCTTGCAAGTTATTTATCGGGTTTTCGTCATAAATGCAGTCCCTTAATTATAGTGTATTTTCCCCAAAATGAGTTTCATCAGATACAGACATACAGTCCTTCATTATGCCTATGGAAAAGGATATTCTTACCGATTTTATCAAGTGGATGATCATACTGGGTGCATTAATGAGTTGTACATTCTCAAAATGTCCAACCCATCAATGCATCCTATATGAATAACTAGTGAATTCAAGAGCTTTGCATCACAACCATATAATCCATACCTTGTTCATTAATATGGGATACCGGGACTGGAGATCAGCCATGTGAGAATCTCCCCCATATATTTCTCCGGCAGCAATATATATGGGAGTGTTCGATGAGTATCCAAGAGCATTAAGGAATATTCCAACTTCTTTCGGAGTTAGTGGACAATGCCCTTTGGATCTCTGTTCCACAGAATCAATTTCTTTGACTTTCCAATAGGAGGTGTTCTCTCTACAAGTTCAAAACAACAATATATATATACAGTTCGGCTCTAAAGAGGACGGTCCTCTCTCTAAGGAAAAGGACCGTCCATTTTGAGGGGTAAAATGGAGTAATTTTTCTATTTTTGTGGAACTTGGTAGATATGATGTCCATGACGAGTGTGATATCTGTTGTACCAAATTTCACCAAAAAATTCAATCTATTAGTGGGCATCATGAAAAATTGATATATAAATATACATTGTCCATTTCGACAGTTGAAAATTGTGTGATCATCTCACCTAATTCTACATTGAATCTTTTGATGTATGAATGAGATAATCTACCCATCATGGAGATCATCTCTACCAATTTTCTTGAAAAAATTAATCCATTTACCCCTCAAAATGGTCGTTCCTTGACCGTCCTACTTTAGGGAGGACCTGATATGTACACACACAAAGCTAATATTAGTTACTATATTGATCGAAAGAAAATATATTTCCTAAATACAACATTAGATATCATATCATCACATAACTTACCTGATTATCCGTAGCTCATCAGCTTCTTCAGAGGATAAATCATGGGTACATCCACTAAATGCAAGCACATCCTTTTCATATCTTAGATGCAAAGCAATGTAGGGACCATATGACCTCATCCTATCCACCAATAACTACAAAATAATTAACAAAATAACTTTAATGACGGTACGGGCATAAGACTGTTAGAGTGACTCTAAAATTGAAATGAGCCCTCAAGTTAATCTGTTTACTTTTCCCATTGCTTCGATTCGAGGTGCAAAGCGGAGGGCTTCATAGCAAGCACGACAACGCAACTTCTGAATATCTGGTGGGAGATTATTATTTGCTAGTCGTGAATCAGATTTAGCTGCTTGAATAACCTATTAAAAAAACTTCCAATTAAGCAGTTCTATTCATACATACATTTGAACAGTCTGCATGAAATATTCCAATACATGTAACGACCCTAATGCTGTGGGCGGGATAATGTATGTGCCCCAGTGTGGCTGCAATAAGTGCTTGCAGGATACCCAGCATGCTTCTTCATCCAACCTCGCCTGGGTGAGGTGAATGGATTTGCTATATATGTGTGGTCACTAGTAACAGGCCTTTTGAGGAAAAGCAAAACTGGGACGTGACAATAAATATACCCGATAATCTTCCCACATGTTTGCTATATCTTCTTGATAGTAATCTAGACCAGACCAGCTTCTGAAGTGCTCGACTGCTACAGTAGCATTTGCCAGTTCATTTGGAAGCTCCTTAACAACCCTTACGTCATTAGCCAAAGAATTTATAAAATGATCTTCGTCAAAGACGTCAGAGAAATTACTGCAGTTTCAAGTCATAAAGTTAAGTAGGGGTCATCAAGCATGGAGAACTTGAGGCAGTTGCAAATTACAAAGAACAGAAGGTACCTTGCATCCTGCCAAAATGAGAGCTTATCAAGTTCGGGAACTACAAGTGTTGCATTTATGATTCGAGCAACAGCAACCATGTCACATATCTGAAAGTAAACAAAGATTTTTCAGCTCCTTAATATATGTTTGCACGTGTATATATATATATATATAGAAGGGGCGGTGTTAAAGTAAAGATTACAGAGTATCCATATCAGTCTAATTTGCATAAGGGGTATAAGGAGACAAACGGAGAGGTGTCTGGATGTCTGGAGAATTGAATAGAGAAGAGATGTCCACTTGAGTCCTGGATCCATTTGAAACCCAAGGGACATTGGGTTTCTGTATGATAAGGAACGTTTATCCTTTGCCTAATACATAGCATAGTACTATGGTATACATTATTGTATTTATCCTGCAGATTTGGACTGATGTAGATGCTTTTAGGTCTGAATAGTGCAACTGTAAGAGTCTCTAGTCTATGGAGTCCTTTTATTTTATTTCGTAACTAAAACAGATTGTAATAATAAGAGCACATGGAAAGGTAAGATACACACAATATGAAAAGTATACCTTCACAAAGACTATACACCAAGAAGTAAACAAAAAGGAAAGAGCACTCTACATTCCCAAAAAGGGTAAGCCGAAAAGATTTCACAAAAGAAACACAAGAACTTTGTAATTATCTTTAGAAAAAACCTTCAAAGTGCGAAATGGACCAACAAAAGCATAAAGGAATTACGTCCCAAATTATATATGAATCTTGTCCATGTTAAGGTCTGCAGCAGAAAAGAAACAACTACTTCACGGGATACAAAATTCTTATTGCTCGTATTGACGGAAAAGTCCAATTGCCATTGCATTTTACCTAATGGCATCAATTATCTCATGCCCAGCCTGCCCAGCCAAAATGGAAAAAATTATCCTTTTTTGGGCCCGAGCTCCATTGATAGAAAGAACGTACATTCGTTTTTCATAAGAACGTGCAACTATATTATACATGGAAATAACTAAAATTTACACCACCTAATTACTTGAACCATTTATTTCATTGCTGCGAAGATTCCAGTACCAATGTCTTAAAATTCCAAAACTACTCGAATATTTGATGATTATTCGCCTTTATCTTCCTATTCCTGTTTCTCTATGATACAAAAAATTCTTGCAAATTACATATATTGGCTTCAAAATGTATAAATTTCAGATTAGTTTAGTTTTCGGCTTCATAGGGCTCCGAATAGTACTTTCTTTCCTCGGTCCAACAAAGCATGAAACTTTTGGGGAAGTTACTATGGCAAAAGTGTATAAAAAGAAAATGCAATAATCCATTGATCAGTTTTGGTTTTATACATTTGCGAGAGAGAGAGAGAGATTACTAACCCCAGCACGCATCTGATTGAGCCCGCCATTTGTATTAACAAGAAGGTAACCACGAGTGTTTCCAGGAACTGAATATAGAAATATTATAACAAAAATACTATAGGAGAGAAATCATATATATACACGAACAGTTCAATCATAATTACCCATATATGCTGAACTTGGCTCAACACAGGCCACAAAGCTTCGATTTGGTGGCGGCTTCCACAACTTGTTAAAATCCAATGTCTTGGTTGCACCATCCAACTGTCAAGTCTAAAGGAGTGAAAACATGAAATATGAATGACTGCATTGTATCAATACTCCTACACCTATCTCTATGACATTAATAAAATCCTTGATAACAGTAGGTGCAGGGCAAGAAAAATGAAATATGATTTATGGAATGAAAGAAAAACTAAAGATTATTAAGAAAAACACTAAACCATGTGAGCAGAGGGACCTGCCCTTTGGCTTAGTCTCTTCTCAATTTCGGTATCCAATTGCATGTTGCTAAAATAAAGAATATTTCACTAATCTCTCAAGTAAGGAAAATGAATGTAGACAATGACGTAAAACTAGAACAAGAATAAAAGATTTCGTCATTATTCTAAAAGCCCCCCGCCTAGGCGCCTTAGAGGCGCTAGGGGACCACCTAGGCTGACAAGACAGCGACATGCATGATGGGTTGGGTTTTTTCACTCCTTTTTGTTTATTTATTTATATATTTATTTTTTTAGTATTTGAATTATCAATAATTTTTACTTAATCAACTCTTATGCCTCTTCCAGAAGTTTAGTTGTGCTTTTTTGTAGTATGAATGAATAAATAAAACTGCCTAGCCCCTAGCAGTCGAGCCCGTGCAAAGGTGCTCGCATCTTTCAGAACATTGATTTTCATCGTACATGTTAGAAATAAGGTATTAGCATTTGAAATTAAAAATTACACAGATGTCAGTTGAATAGTTGATAGAATATATTCAGACTAACAAATTTCTCAACCACACAGTTATTTATCTACCTGTTAAAAAATGATTGTTTCTTTCCAAATGCTGAGTACAAACTACAAACTATATACTTGTCCCAAATTAAGAGTCCCAATTTGACATTTTGCACTTTTTAACAATACACTAACTTCAATAGTCAAAGGTCAAGAATTGAACTTATTAGTCACAGAGAATTGATATATTGATTTAGATAGCAGACTCTAAATTTGGGACGAAAAGGGTCAGAAAATAATAATATTAACTCCCCTCTGTCTCAAATTAATAGTACTTTGGTACATTTCAAGAAAACTGTAATTTCAACCTAATAAATGGTTATGAATACAATTGTGTGATTTAGTACATTGACCATGGTCCAAAAACGAAATGATACTTGCAAATTTGAGGGAAAAAAAAAAATTAGGATCCGGTCCCTGAGTTCTGACATTTTTTGGATGCAGTCTCTAACTTCTTATTTTTTTGAACGGTGCAGTCTGCAGTGACAGACACCATTAGTATAACTAAGACAGCCGACAAAAACAATGTGGGTCCTCCTCAGAGAAATAAACCTGAGGCAGATACTGACATATATCAAGACGGATATTCGTGAGACAGATACCGTGTAACTTGAGATAGATGATAAGGACCGAATCCTAAAAGCCCCTGATTTGAGAGACTGGAGACTATTAATGTGAGACGGAGGAGTAGCTACAATAGTAGTGACTATAATGTTTTCCAAATTGAATCAGAGTAGAGTATCAATTATCCACTATAGCATACACAATAATGACAAAGGAATAGTGAATCAAAGTTCTGAAAAGTTCCCCTAGCCTCATTAAAAGTGGGAAAACCCTAATTACAACATAAAAACCTTAATACTCCATGATTAATTACTAATAAACAGATTATTATTTTTTTTAAAAAAAGAAAAAGAATAATCATATATCATAAGAAGAAAAGGTAAAGATTTGTGGAGAGAGATTATCACCGTAGTGGAGAGGTTCTTCGAGTCGGAGGGAAGTTGTAGTTGTAATAATTGGGAAGAAGAAGAAGAGGGAAAAAGGTGTAAATGATGATGATGAGTAAAGAAGAAAGCCATGAGGGATAATGAGCATATGGTGCACGTTAGCAACTTCCTCACCATTCCCAATCTCCTCCACTTCCATTTATTGCCCCTCCACTGCTGCTGCTGCATCTCTCTTCCTATCTCTCCCTACAATTGATGATGATGATGATATAATAAAATGAAATAATCTGAAAGAACCATTGACTGGTAAAAATGTCCACTGCTTGTCAGTGCCGACACTCCATTTTGTCGGTTCATTTTATACCAAAATTATCTTGAACCTGACTCACTTATAAATTCGGTCAATCCCGAACCCGTTTATAAACTCGGTCGAACCCGATTTGGTTTGGTGCAGATTTTATGTTTTTAGGCTCCGTTTCATAGTAACATAAAAAATAAAAATAGTTAATTTGGGTGAGAAAATAAAAAATAAATTAAAATATATAGTGAGATACTCTTCATCTCATACTCATTTTTGTAAATATATGTCCTCCATCCTCTTCTAAGATTTATTTAGATTATTTAAAAGTCTTAATTGAATACTACAAGACTTATTTATCCCAAAATAATCTTATAAAATCCTAATTGAATACACCCCCTAAGTCTTGTAGTATTCAATCAGTACTATTTGGATATTTTAAAAAGTGTGTCCAAATCTAGTGGTATTCAATCAGGATTTTAAACAAGTAATAAAAAGTCTTTTGGTATTCAAAAACTTGCTAATTTCAATGGATTTTTTTAAAATTAGGAATTTGTGTGACTTTTTAGTGGAAAGTATAAATACCAAACCCTATAAAGAATCCCACCTTAACCCATGAGACTTTTCTCGCGAAACTTTTGTTTTATGCTAGAAATTTACCAATTCTCTCATCTCTCTTCTCTTCACCCATTTACCTTCTCAACTTCACCAATACTTCTGTTTATGAAGTGGGTATGTATATATCTTCTCTCTCTTTATATATATATGTATGTATGTGTACATTTTCATATTCTTTAAGATTTGAACTACTTTTATGTATTTCAATTTATTTTTTCCCTTTAGTGCCTTCTTGCCATTGAAGAGTGGGGCCCTTCAATTGAATCCTATTTTGAAGATTGCTTGAATAATTTTATTGATATTTTAAATAAATTTCATTAATGGGCATAAACACCAAAATCGGCACTCTCTGCCTTTCTCAAGAATCATAATGTTTATTAACTTTTTTTTCGTTTCTTTTATTAAGAAATGGTAGCGGGTTTTATAGAACCTTTGGTAAGGAAAAATTCCACCATTATTTGGAAAGCTTGGGTTGTAGAGGCTGATGCCGGAGAATTTGTGTATAATTGAACTAAACATTACTTATCATAAAATCCAAACATAAAAAGTCTTTAGTATAAAAAATCCATGTGGTCCTTTCAAATCTTATAAATTCTAATGATATAATCTTTAAAATCTAAACATAAACAATCTTGAGTATAAAAAATCTTTTAAAAAAACCTTATAAGTCATTACATTCTTAAATAGTTTTTTAAAATCCACTGAACTAAATTATCCATAAACAATATTTTAAAATCTCAATTGAATACACCCCCCTTAGAATCACTGGCACAATAAGATATTTTAAGGGGATTAACAGTTAAAGTTGCTCTACCTAGAAACATGGTTGAAATGGGAATTTCCCCATGAAGCACCGGTAAACCTTTATTGAATTTATTAGCATTATCTCTGTAATTGTACCGCCTCTTTAATCTTTTGAGTTAATACAATCAACACCCACATCAAGGGATGATACTGCCACCAGAGGAACCTATCTTCAAACAAATATAATTTCCTTTTTATTATTTATTTATTGTCCTATTGTTAATTAGGACTGTTCATCCTCGTTATCTTCATTTTCTAGTTGCTAATCAACATTATTGGACTAATTTCCTTCAAATTGGGATTGTTTAACTTTTAAACAGCCACAATTACTATTATTACTAGTTTTCTACTCACCTAATGGATGGGGGTTTCTACAAATTTTGTTTCATGGATTTTTTATACTTCATTGATCAAACCATTTTATACATAAACATTTTACTAATTTTATTTTTGTAAATATAATTGGGTTTCATTTATTATCTATGAAAAAATCATTTTAAGCTACAATTGGTCATATCCTATATAGTTTTCGGAGAAATAGTAAAACTATAAATAATTAAGTTTGTCCCGATGACTAGAATGGGAATGGATTTAAATCTCATTATTATAATTCTAAAAAATAATAATCAAGGAGAAAAAGAAAGGTTACTAAAGTAAGAAAAAAATTAATACCCTGAAATATTGAAAAATAGGGCTTGTTTGAAAAAAAATAATGTAAAAGAACCAAGAAATAATATTTTTGTAAATTAAGAGCTTATATTTAACCAAACTCTAAAAGGAGTGCAAAGTTAACTTTGCAGTAGATTTTTAAATTGTATTTTTTTTGTAAAATCATGCAAAAATAAGTTTGCATTACATGTTTTTTAGCATATTATTATAAATAAGTGTTTAATTGATGGTGCTTTAGGATAATTTTAACAAATTACATATTTAAAACATATTTATTAATAAAATGCACATAAATAATTTTTTTGGAGTTATGCCAAGTTAACTTTGCACTCCTTAGTTTCTAAAATATTACTATGTATTTGTGTTTATTTGACATTATTTTAAAGTTTTATGAATGAAACATAAGAATATACTTGTTAAAAGATATAAACACATCATGCAAAACAAATTTGTATTAATTTTTTTTATTGCAAAGTTAAATTTGCACAAAACATAGTTTTGTGTAAAGTTAAGTTTACACTCGGTCAAATCCTTTATTTTAAAACATAATTAATAAAGAAGCCCTTATTTCAAAATGATAATGATATCTAGGCCCTTATTCCTAAAAAATATTATTCGCTGGTTTTTTTTTTGTGAAAAACATTGTCACGCAAGAACTTTTATCTCATTTCCAGTTTTTTTAATCTTTCTATTACAAAGAACAAAACCCCCAACCTCGCTCTTGACTATAAGGGTGAAGTTCAAATCATGGCACCTCCATACATCTCCTTCACCCTCTGGTTTGAATCCTGGATGTATCCGTGTATCGCTTGTATATATAAAAATAAAAATAAAAAATATCCCCAACCACAATACAAAAGCCTACAGCGAACCAAACAACAAAGGGATAGTGAAAAATAAAACATAATCAAACAAAAGTCATAATACCAAATATTTCAAAACAACATAAAAAAATATTCATAGTACCAAAAAACACACACATGGACCAACTACTGAAGTTGTCCTTCTAAACTCACTGTTGAAACTTGAAAGTGCTTGAAAATAATATATATCTTCACTTGTAAAATTGAGTTGTTAAAGATGAGATTGCAGGAGCAAACGAGATTACAATAAAACGAGAAGGATGAAAAGTCTAGGAAAAAACTTCATAGGAAGGTGTTTATATATTGTATATGAACGGAGTAGAGATAATTAAATTCAAAATACGTAGAATTAATAGAGATGGCATCCGAAGCAAAGATAATTAATTAGAGAGAATATAATTAAAGAGGAAATTAAGATGATTACAAGTCCTTGTTAAGAGACATATATAGGTCAATGTCGCGTTTCTCATGTCCGTAGATCATCAAATGTTGCATCATATCCCATTGTTTTGCTAGAACCTCATATTCAGTGTCTAATCAGAAGTTTTGGGTTGATTCCCCTCCTCCATTTATTTATGATGTTCTCTGTTCTAATTTAAGTTAATGCATTCTTCCTTTTACTTCAAAAAAAAAAAAGAATTAAAGAGGAAAGAGTGGAGATATGAGGAGAGTCAGGAGACTATTAACGGATGGTGGAAGAGAAATAAAGGGACTAGAATAGTAATTAAAGAAATAAATGCATACCTAGAAAGATGAATATATAAAGAAGATTGAAAAGCACGTCATTTTGAAATGGAGATTAACAAAGCAATAAATTATATTTCGCATTAATTATGCATTAAATTTCACACTTCCTCCATATATAATATTATATATCATATCATATAGTAAAATTCACTGCATCCACTATATTGTGTCATGTGGTATTTCAATAAATGCATTTACTCCATATTACTGCTTTCTTCTTATCCCCTAAACCTTGCTATATTAAAAATTCATTGATTATATAATGCCCTCATCTTCTTTTACATTTGCAATTTAGTAGTACGTTGTTTAATTTGTTCGTCTCCTCTATAAACCATTACTATATTTTCCCTACTATTTGGTACTTACGATCTTAATATTTGTGACATTTGATTGCAAGTATTTTATGTCCATTAATCTTAATCAATGTGCCATGTCAATAGAAACATTATATGTATATATGCATATCTCCCTCTGTACATATACATTGACTTGATTTATTGACCAGAGCCTCCATTTATGTGATTGTCCTTAATCATTTTGAAAATGGTTAAGTTTTGTGTATTTCCAATAAACAACTTCTTTCTTTTTTATAATTTGGCTACTATTTTGTTGATTTGTATTAGTTTTATTTCGATGTACTTTCAAGCCACTTTACTCTAATACTTTATAGACAATCGTCAATTAAAAGTTACTCTCCTATTTCCTTATCTAAATTTTTTATTGAATCCTATAACGATGATGATTAAATATCTAAATAAAAAAAATAAAAAATACAATTTATTTTTCCTTGGCTCATTGTAACGAATTCCTTGCAAGATTTTATGCTTCTCTACAACTGGCCGCGGGATGCGTATACTATGAAGTCAATGGTAGAATCACCTTAGAATGATGGTATTTGCTAATTAATTTTTGAATTATATGTCTATTTTAACTAAGAGTTTGCACTTTTTACTTGAAATAGTAATAATACAGATTGGCAAAAGTACTATTTGATTTGTTATTTTGGTTAAAATATCTAACTGTCTAGTGTCAAAAGCATTATAAAATTCTTGAAGCCTATCTTGCTGTGTATATGTTAATAGCAATTTAGCTTCGAAAGATGATAAGCAAGCCTTAACGGTGTGCAAATTGAATGATCGTACATGACTATAATTATTTTCTCATATATAATGTATCGTGTTATTTTTCAGTAATACATGCATATTTATCTTACATTCCATAATAAGAAATATAATTAAATTAAATATGAAGAAATTAAAATTAAACTATGCCTGCACATCGTGTAGGATTAAAGCTACTTATTATTATGTAATAGATTATTATTATTATTTATTTATTATTATTATATCAAAGTCTAATTAATTAAAACAAAGGTTTTTGTAACAGAAGGCAAATGGCCATAAAAACAAAAAATCCCGTGTCCATGAATACACTTGACAGCATTATGGTTTCTGATCATAATGAGAATTACTGCTTCAACTTGGTTAGTATTAACTTCTTATATATAATTAAAATGCTTTGAATTAGTATTCTATAAGAAGAAAATTAGTAATAACTGTCTTCCAATATTTCTATTGTTTAAAAAAGAACGTAGTTAAATCAAGAAAAAAGAAGAATGGAAAAGAAAGGATTAAAAGAATCAATTATTACTTCTTTAGTATTTTTTATTTAAAACTGAGGGATTTTGTGAATCTGATTGTGTTTTACAATGTTAGGCCACATCCTCTCACTTTCACTATAAAAGCAACATTCTTTGTACTTTATTAATTCAAAGGTTTAACAATTTCAATTGGTGAGGAAGGGCAATTAGTTCAGACTTAAGAATTTCAATTGGAGAAGAAGGCAATGGCCATGTCAAAGTTTCAAATTGGTTTTCTTTTCCTTTCTCTTATTTTATTTGCTCAATCTTTTGGTACACTCTCACTCTATATCTCTCTCTTAAAATTTTCAATCATTTTTACTGTCTACGAATTAACAATGGCATGTACACAAATATATATTTATACAAGTCAGTCGGCGTATACATGCCTATATATATATTGATAAGCATAATGTATTTGCATATAGTTGTATCATGTCACATATGATATGTACATACTTTTTAATTTATTAGCGAGCTTCTTATAACTAATCTCATTTAATTACGTGATACAGATACCGTTAGTACTACTAGTTTTTGCCAACCAAGAGGTCCCGAGGAAAAACCTTGCAAGTCTAATGCTGATTGTAGAAAAAAGTGTACAGGAAAATACCCTAATCCCTTTCCTCAATGCATAAAAGGTGGAATTTGTTGTTGCAGTGCAGCCGCCAGACTTGATTAAAGAAAGGAAATTACACGATTTAACTATGATTTGTAATTCTACAACATATTTAGAGCTTATTGAATAAATGAGAATAATATTCCTCTTTAATTCATAGCACACTTGATAGATATGCAATGTTATATACGTACTAGTTATTTTTTGATAAAATGATACAGTTCAATTGAGTGGCGGACATGATATATATTTGTTCAAAAACAAAAAAAGACTAGAAGCTTATAATTCAATTAAAAACAAAGATAAATATTCACACGGCATTCGATTTTTCTCATCACTTCCTCCTCCGCATCGAACCCGGTCCATCAGATATATCCATGGCTCCTATCATCAAATTAAAGTAATAATCTAACATAATTTGACAAATCTCTCTTTACATATTTAATTTCTTAATAAAATATAATACTCTTAATAATAAAAATAATAATATAATAATCTCACATGAATTAATCAACATTCAAACTTTAGAGTCAAAATTAAACATCCATAATCTCGATAGAGGATTCCCTTTTACGCCATTTTTGTATATTGAATCACAATCTGAATAGTGGTAAGTGTTGAGTAGGAATTTGTTAACCCTAGGGTCATGGTTACCCTTGCATTTAATTGGTGAATGAAATAAAAAGTGTGGAGTTCACTATACTATTTTATTATTATTTTATTGCTTCCACCAATCAAATGTAAGGGTTTCCATGACATTCTTTAAAGGAGGGTCAACAAATTTCTACTCGGCAAGCGCTTGTCTGCATTTGTAAGAAGTAAATTCTATAATTTTAATTTCCTGTAAAACTTTGCCACTAAATAATATTCTTGTGAATATTTTAGTTAGCGACAAAGTTTTCGTATTTTTACAAATCTAATGGGGCCGGATGAGAAATAAGCTTTTCCAAATTGGGTTGAAAATCATAATCATTTAAAATCAGCCTTTCATGAAAATTGGGAATTAAGAAAGAGGATGCGGAGAGAATCTTTTTAGTGGGTGGGTTTAAAGTTTTCCAAAAATTTTGATTATTTATTTAATAGATTGTTAAAGATAATTATTTATTCTTAACAACTTAAATTGTAGGATTCACTATCTTGATTGGCTGCGAACTAAGCAGTTTACAAATATATATATATATCTATATATGGGAGTAAAAAATTATCTAAATTTGAAAAACTCCATTTATCCTTTTTTTTCCTCTTTACCAATAGGATTACTGAACCAACCTTATTGATTATGAAGAGAAGTGTTAATTTTGATTATATAGGAAGTAGGTTTGATTATTGGTCAAAAAATTGCTAAGAGTTGATTATGCCACCAAGAAAAGTTTGGTAAAATTAATTATAATTGCTACGTTATTTATATCATTGGAGATGTTCTTATCTTTCTACTTGCATACTTTATGTCTATCTTTAAGTTATTTTAAAGAGGAGGTAAGTCATGAAAAATGGCTCACAAAGCCTATGTCATGAATTCAAGTTCTCTCTGAGATACAATTTTTGAAAGTCAGTCCATATATAAGTAACATTTTATGAATCCTCCCACCTCTGCACAGATCGTTTGTTTTTAACCAAACAGGAGGTGGGCTTATATAGTATGGTGCATGCAAATTGGCCTACTTTACCAAAATATTTTTCAAAAATAGAAAGAAAAACAGAAAGGAGAAAAGTTACTTGAAGTTAAGTTCATGACGGAGGAATAGACCCCTTCAATTTTGTAGGAAAGAGAAATTGAGAGGTAAGTCAAGTTCTTTGTGAGGGAAGGAAATCTCTTGTAATTTCTAAAGTTATATCCCACTAATTCAACCTAAATAATTAATTAGAATTTCATTCCTTTAATTATTAGGATTTTTTGTACTAGGGTTTCTATTTTCACTTTCGCAGAATGGTAGAGCGAAATATGAAAATGAAACCAGCAAAAATGGGTACTAAAGTCACAAAAAAAAATAGAAATATGTACCAAAATTCAATATATAAAATTTTGAGCATCAAAGTCTAATTAAGAAAAAAAAATTGACTGAAAAAAGCCAAATGAGTAGAGATGTTCAAATTTTCCGAACTTTTGAAATTCGATCCATTTTTTTTTATTTTATGAATTTGTATGGAATACAGCATTTCCAATTTCTGAAATTTTCAGTTTTTGACTTTTCCTAAGAAAATTGGAAAGGAATTTGGTGTATAATATTTATATTATCTCTAAATTTAGTCATGATATATTTATATAATGTTTGTAGCTTTTTTCATCTTTTAAGTTGTTTTTCAATCCATCTCAATTTAAGGTAACACTTGAACTTTTAGTACTTTCTAATAAAAAAAACCATTAGTTTCAACTTAGGACAATATTCTAACTTATTTTTTTGTTATGTGATTTAGTACATTGATCAAACTCATATCTTTAACAATAAGAGTATCTCCAATGCTAACATGCATTGGATATGATCTACAAAAAACATGGATATATATGTAAGCATGTCTAAAGATATGGTTCCTGCGTGGCACTATTTTTTTTTAATGATCAAGTTCTAAAAAAATCATTTCCAACGGTGTTATCAATAAAATTGCTATAGACATTATTCATCAAGTTTTTTAATGAAAAATTATAAAGAATATGGACCTTGTTTGATAGATCTTGGCGAATAATTTTTAACAATATAAATTTTATTTAAATTATAAATTAAAATATTTTAAAGTTCAAAAAATAAAATATTAAATTAAAAATGACGATGTGAGTACGTGCGTGACACTTAGACATTGCCTAGGAGATTCTTTAGATGCGGAGGGAACTTTCACAATATCTTCCCCTCTTTTTTCCATATCACCTCCCTAGTTATTATCCTTGTTTGTATTGGAGATTTTTTTTTTCAACTCATTTTATATGTATCTGGCACTCAATTTTTGTCCAACTCATATATGGTTGCATTGGAGATGTTCTAATGCATGGAAAAATACTAAATAATAGATAGTATTTTGTTGTATACTTCCAATAATGATAGTAGCATATTGTTTATGTTATTTTTGTGGTGATGCATTATTGCAATATAGTTCATTAAAAAAATCACAATTCATCCACAATTTTTTCAAATAATGTTGAACTTATTTCAAAATTTTAAGAAATTGAAATTTTTTGAAAATTCCGATTTTGGAACTTTTTTTGAGTTACCAAATTTTTTGGAATTGGAGTTGGAAAGTAATACTTTTGAAATATATTTGGCGAGAGCTATCAAATAAGATTCATATTCGATAATGTATGTATAAAATAAAATTGATGACTATGATAAAAGAGACCGGCCCTTATCAACACTACTATTGGAGATTAATTTTTTTTGAACTTGCCTAATGGTAAAAGTTCTAAGACTCATAAGAAACATATATGATCGTACACATGCTTACTTCTATGTTCATTACTAAAATTACTCCAATTTATATTGCATTGCAGATGCTCCTAGACCTTTTCCCTTTGTCTACCAATACGCTTGACATTATTATGCATATTTTTTAATATTAAAAAATTATCGGTGCATGTGCCATAAAATTTATTTTCATGTTTTAATATTTTAAAATAATATGTTAAATAATAATAGACCATATCCACACATGCATCAAGCGAATAATGTGTCTAATTATTTAAAAAAGGAAGGTAGTCGAATTTTTTTTTTTAAAAAAATTAAGAAATAAATGAAGACAGTTAACAAGAATAATTATACCAATTTCAAATTAAAAGATTTTGTGAATCTGATTTTGTTTTTTGCAATATCGTGCCACATTCTCTTCTTTTTTTAACACACACAAAAAAAAAAAAAACTTGCCACATCCTTTCACTTTCACCATATAAGCAACATTCTCTGTACCTTATAGTTTAAACTTAAGAGTTTCAGTTGGTGAAGAAGGCGATGGCAATGAGAAAGTTTCATATGGGTTTTCTTTTTCTCTGTCTTATTGTATTTGCTCAATCTTTTGGTACATTCTCGATCTATATCGCTCTCTCTTAAAAATTTCAATTATTTTTTTACTGTCTATATATTAAACAGCAGCATGATTCTCTTATATCATGTATTGTTTGCGTTTGACACTTATCACACAATCGACATTTGAAAGTCTAAGATTTGATATTAACTTTTGAAATAGAACCCCATATAAAAAGAATGTAACTACTTCTTTAGGGGGGAAAATGTAACTTTTATATATGATGTTTGGGGAACCATGGTATCTGACATGTACATACTTTTTAATTTATCATTGAGTTTCTAACTAATCTTATTTAATTATGTGATGCCGCAGAGACAATCAATGCTGCCAGTTTCTGCCTTCCAAAAAGGCCCGGAGAAAAACCTTGCAAGACTGATGCTGATTGCAAAAAGCAATGTAAAGGAAAATACCCTAATCCTTATCCTCGGTGCGTGGTCGGGGGAATTTGTTGTTGCAGCGCAACTACCCTATATACTTGATTAAAAAATAAATAAATTATTAACTAATTTAATGATCTGTAATTCTACAATATATTTGAGAGTTTACTGAAAAAATATTAGCCATTGTAGCAAAATTTTAAATGAACGTGTTCAAATATTATAAAATATTTAATAATAATCAGATGACAAATTTGTTTTCTTTTCCTATATTTTGTCTGGTCCAAATCAAAAAAACAAGACTAAAAGGTTATTCAATTAAAAATAGAAATAATTATTCACATAGTACCTCTTAGGGTTAAAACCCCTTCATCAATAAGAGATCGGGCTCGGATTGAATTGGTATTGATATACTTTCTCTCCCGCAGTGAACCCACCGGATATATAATTAATAATCTTATAATATCTAGTGTGTTTCTTTAGATAAATTTATATATATTATCATACATATAACATCATATGAATAAACTTTAAAAACTATATACATAATATATAAAGTCAAAGATATTTTATAATATAATAATATATGCATTATCGTAAAATATAGTCCATTTAATATAATTAAATCTATTATTTACCCTTATTTCAGTATTTTTGATTCGGTATTTTTGGTATTCTAATTTTTGGTATTTTAGTCTTTTGAAACACATTAAAACTAAAACCAATCCAAAGAAAGTTGATATTTTCAGTTTTTGGTATTTAAATATGTGAAACCAAAACTAATTTTTTCGGATCGATTTTGGTTAGTTTCAGTTTTTACCATATTGAGTCCCACCACCCCTAATCTGAGTAGATATTAAAGAATCTTATTTGGACCATCTTACAATTCTTTATTCCTAACAGAAAAACCTAAAATAAATGAATTTTTTGTTTAATTACAACGATAGGATATGAATTACCATTATATTATAAGTCATTAGCAACCTAAAATAAATTAAGGTTAGATGGTACGTGATTCACTTCATTGATGGCGTAAAAGGGAATCATGTTGTTCATATTAAGAGGATGTTTGATTTTGCCTCTAAAATTTAAATTTAAATTTATTCAGATTTCAAGATAAAGTTCTTTTTTTCTTTTCCATTTTTTTGTTGTCTTTTTGAAAAGATTTAGACGCTAATGGTTAGATTTGGCTTTTTTAATAGATTAATTTCACTTCTGAATACCTCTAAAAAAATTAAAAATAAAAAATCAAGATTAGAATTTTATTTTTGGTCTAGTTTTCCTAATTAAGTTTTTATATTCATATATATATATATATATATATATATTAGACTCAAATTTAAACATGAAAATTACTCTTTGGAATATAAATTAGTGATTGTAATAAAAAATGTTTTTTTTCTCTGTAAAAAAATGTCTAAGTCTCCTCCTTTGGAAATCTTACAAATTCTGTAAGGAGAGGAATTTAATCCACGACCTCTCAAGTGGGAAGCCAGGGCTAACAATTGTGTAATAACTAATAAGCATTAACATAAATTGATGTTAATTTATAAAAATAATAACTTTTTGAATATAAATTAGTAATGTACATCTTTTACAAATAACTTGTTAAGATAAATATTAATAGGTAAAAAGCTAATTTTTATAAGATAAAAATATTAATAAGTAATTTTTGAATAACTAGTATCATGATAACTTTAAAAAAATAAAAATTATATTAATTTATTTTATTTATAAGTAACTAATTACATATTATACACATGTATATACATAATTGCAAAAGTTTCTCATTACTTTCCCACGAAACCCTACCATTTTCGTAGGGTACCATTTGAAGGAAGAAGTTTCCCGTGAGAAGGTTGTAAAAGTTATAGGGTGACTATCCTGCAAAACATAACACACGAGAAATGCAGGAAAAATAAATTTCTTCACTTTTATTATCTTTGCAAACTATCTAAATACAACCCTAAGGTTGGCCTAGCGGTTAGGGCAAGCTTAGGATGTGTGAGTCAGGCGCACTAATTAGGTTCGATTCTCTGCGACACTATAATCCCTTGGGTCACCTATGGCGTTAACACTGTTGTAGTACGCGGTGGCCGGTATAGCAAGCAGAAGATTAATCCCATCCCAAAGTGGTGTGGGAGGGCCAGTTGGTTCTTGAAATTGTGAATTAGACAATTTACAATGATGTAAATTACAATTTTTACATTTACTTATGTTCGGTTATAAAAATTAAACAATTTTAAATATGAGAATTCAAGTGATTCAAAAATGCAACTTGTAAATAAGTATTACAAACATTCGTAAAACCATTATTTTAATGTAGGATGGTTTTATCTACTCTTCAGCAACTTGAGCCGAATCAAACCCAGGTTTTGCCTCAGGTGATTCAAACATGCAAATATATGTCATTTCAAAGTTTGATTCACATTTTTGTGCAAGCTAGTGGTTATATTGTAATGCAGGAAAAAATGCCAAACCATGTGATCCCAGATTTAACTAACTTCAAGGTAACAACTATACTATCTTAAGTGGTAGCCTTTTTTCAGACAATAAAAAATAGTGTACAATGCAATTGTGGTGGATGAGAAATTTGATCTTCCATATTTTATTTTATTATTTTTTTGTCTATATATATATGTTAAGGGTGTCTAGACCAATTTTTGCTAATCTCAATTAATTCCCTTCGCAAAGGGTGCCAACTATCGAGACTCGACTTAAAGAATTCTCAGTCAAGCCTAATTTTCTGAACCTAAAGTGTGAACGATGACCGTGAGATTGACGGCAGTCTATTAGTTTCTTTGCACATAATATATCATTTTCAAATACAATTTTGATTATTTTCCTCTGACATCCTGAAGCAAGAAACCTTTTTATGTAAATAATGTGTCTGTACGTTTTAGAGAGTTAATTCTTTTTGAATTTCTTGAAAAAGTTCTATAAGTAAAAACCTAAGTATGCAGTCATTTTGCAATTTTTTAATTAAGAAACACTTACGAGTTTTCTTTAATATGATGTTTTACCTCAAAATTTTATTTGTCTATTTTTCCATACACCAATGAGAACTTTTTTCTCACATATACATATAGATCATTCATCTTTCATGACTTGATAAATATTATAATCTTCCATGGCATGAACCGTCAATATTGTGTGTGTGCAGCTTTATATGTATCTTATCGAGGAAAACACGTACTCAGAATTGATTTTGTTGTAGTATATATAGTGATTTGAAGTCAAACCTTTTAAGTTTTTTATAGTTAATTTGTAATAAATTATTTTATTGTAAATGGGTTGTAAACTTGTGCATATGTAAATTTTGTTCATTAATTAATATTTATAATTCCATTAAGCTCAATCAATGTGTCATTTCAATACAAACATTCTATGTATATATGCATATCTCTATATATATATATACATTGGCTTGATTTATTGATCAGGGTGGGTCTTCTCCATTTATCTGATTGTCCTTGATCAGTTTGAAAATGGTTAAGTTTTGTATATTTCCAATAAACTACTTCTTTTTTTTTATAATTTGGCTAATATTTTGTTGATTTGTATTGGTTTTTATTTCATGTACTTTCAACCCCCTTTACTCTAATACTTTATAGACAATTATCAATTAAAAGTTACTCTCCTATTTCGGTATTTCCTTATCTAAATTTTTTATTGAATCCTATAATGATGTTGATTAAATATCTAAATAAAAAAATACAATTCATTTTTATTTATTTTTCCTTGGTTCATTGTAAGCAATTAATTAATTCCTTGCAAGATTTTATACTTCTCTACAACTTTATTCATATACTCTGAAGTCAATGACAAAGCCACCTTAGAATGATGAAATCTGCTATTTAATTTTTGAATTTTGGCTATTTTAACTGAGAGTTTGCACTTTTACTAGAAATAGAAATAATACATATTGTCAAAAATACTATTTGATTAGTTATTTCGGTTAAAATATCTAACCGTGCAGTGTCATTTTATCAAATGCCATGTCAATAATATATTGTCTTTGTTTTTAATTGAATTATAAGTTACTAGTCTTTTTAGTTTTTGAACAAACATATATACATCTTCGCCGCTAAATTGAATTGTATCATTTTATCAAAAAATAACTAGTACGTATAACGTAACATTGCATAACCATCAAGTATGTGACAAATTAAAGAAGAAGAAGAATATTATTCTTGTTTATTCAATAAACTCTAGAATATGTTGTAGAATTACGAATCATAGTTAAATGGTGTAATTTCCCTATTTTTAATCAAGTCCGGCGGCTGCACTGCAACAACAAATTCCACCTTTTATGCATTGAGGAAAGGGATTAGGGTATATTCCTGTACACTTTTTCTTACAATCAGCATTAGACTTGCAAGGTTTTTCCCCAGGACCTCTTGGTTGGCAAAAACCGGTAGCACTAATGGTATCTGTATCACGTAATTGAATAAGATCAATTAGTTAGAAGTTCGCTAATAAATTAAAATGAAAGTACATACGTATCATATGTGACATGATACGACTATATGCAAATACATTATGATTATCGATATATATATATAAGCGTGTATATGCTTACTTACTTATATGTGTGTGTGTACATACATACCGTTGTTTCATAGATGATAAAAATAATTGAAAATTTTAAGAGAGATATAGAGTGAGAGTGTACCAAAAGATTGAGCAAATAAAATAAGAGAAAGGAGAAGAAAACCCATTTGAAACTTTGACATGGCCATTGCCCTCTTCTTTGAACTAATTGCCTTCCTCACAAATTGAAATTGTTAAAACTTTGAATTAATAAAGTACAAAGAATGTTGCTTATATAGTGATCGAAAGTGGAGGGATGTGGTCCAATATTGTAAAGCACAATCAGATTCACAAAATCCCTCAGTTTTAAATAAAAAATACTAAAGAAGTAATAATTGAAATTCTTTTAATTCCTTTCTTTTCCATTCCTTTTTTTTTCCTTTTTTTTTCTTCTTAATTTAACTACGTTCTTTTTTAAACAATACGAATATTGGTAGACAGTAATTACTAATCTCCTTATACTAATTCAAAGCAATTTAATTATATATAAAAAGTTATTACTAACCAAATTGAAGCAGTAATATTCTCATTAATTATGACCAGAAACCGTAATTTTGTACTGACCAAGTTTATTTTTTTTATGGCCATGTCTTAATTAGACTTTGATATGATGATGATAATAACAATAATAATAATTGAAGGAGCATAGAAATTTGAATTTATTTTTGGCCAACGCAGTTATCCAAGTGGGCCACAACCCGGTAAAGATTAAATACTTTAAGGGCTCGTTTGGTTTGAGCATTTGGAATGGAATTGGCATTTTAGATGCTAGGAAACCTTTATTCCTGGCATCCTTATTTCAATCCAGTAAGTGCTCGTTTGGTTGGAGTTTTAGGATTGAAATTGGCAAAAAAAAAAAATTTCATTTTCTGGAAAAAAATAATAATTTTGTTTTCTGAAAAAAATATAATTTTTTTCATTTTCCGGGAAATAAAATATTTTCATTTTCTGGAAAAAAATATAATTTTTTTCATTTTGTGGGGGAAGAAAATATTTTCGTTTTCTGGGAAAAAAATTCATTTTTTGGAAAAAATAATATTTTCATTTTTTGGAAAAAAATATTTTTTTTTTCATTTTTTGAAAAAAAAAATTTCGTTTTCTAGAAAAAAAATTTCATTTATTGGAAAAAATAATATTTTCGTTTTCTGGAAATTTTTTTTTCATTTTTTGGGAAAAAATATAATTTTTTCTTTTTTTTTTATTTCTGAAAAAAACAGAAGGAGGATTCCTTTGGAATCCTAAGCTTTCCCCCCAAATTTGGAGGGAATAAAAATGAATGAAATGGAGGAATCTAGCTTTCCTAGGAAAGCTCATTTCCCTTCAAAAACTCTAACCAAACACCATAATCCTATCTAGAATGGAATTTAGGATTCTAGGAATCATCAAAAACTCGAACCAAACGAACCCTAAGGGGAAATCCATGCCGAGATGATCCTAATGAAGGACGTTACCCAATGATAGAGTAAGAGAGCAGCTCAGCTGAGATGGATACGCTTGTCAATCAAAATATGACACCTGTATAGTACAAAGGAAATATGATGCCCTGTCGAAATGGTCGTGTGGACCAATGGAAAGAATACACATGTAAAGTGAAAAGTTAGTTAGTTATAGATAAGAATTATGCCACTTATACATCAGTGAATTGGATGCCAAATTTACCTTTTATAATCATTTTACTGTTTATCATAATGAGCATTTGTATACATATAAATAGAAAAAGGGAAAGCTCGTTAAAAGGGTTTTAAATTTGAGGCAATAGGTAATAGAAAGAGAAAGTATTGGTAGCTTGTATCTTCTTCAATTATTATTACCAAGTCAATACAAAACACACATACACAAAAGAAGGATGTACTATAAGAAGAATGTGAAAATCCCTTGGGGAGCATACTTGTAAACAAAAAAAATAAAATTCGTTCATTGTCTCTTTGATCCAATTTAAACTGACTTTGCTAAGAACTGTTTATTGTGAGCGAGTCCAAATTTTTGGTCACTCACAATTGGCATCATCTATGGGAATCGAAGTTTCCTCTCATTCCATTCTTAGCAATTTCATACACATTTGCTTTTTTCTGAAACGTAACCACCATGATTCAGACTAGGAGGACCACCGATGGTTCCCCAGCATCACTGTCACATTAGCTGCATGGTGATGATAACATAATACAAGCGTTGCCAAGAGTGCAGAAATTAATTCCATTAACCAAGCTCTTCAAGCACTTCTTAAATAACACTTGAAGAAGTCGATATCATGAGATGAATAAGTAAATATCATGAGATGAAGAAGAAGACATTGTTGCCTCATCTACAAAGTAGTCGCCCAAAAATAAAACTCCAGAAACTATATAAGTTGCACCTATTTAGACCCAAAGTCGATTTGACGAGAAGGCTAAAGTTGTTCAAGTCTCTACACTAGAGGTTCTGGTAGTAACCCAAAGGTAGAGTGTTTTTGAAAGAATCATAAAGAAAGACTCAAGTCCAAAACATGGGTCGAACATGATCTTAAGAGGTTAATCAACACCGCAGTGGCTGGAAAAACTGTTGCACACACGTCAAGAGACTTGGCGAGGAAATCAATAGGTGAGTGAATGACTCCCTATTCACATAGAAAATCGCAGAAGTTGCCCCTCCGAAGAAATTTTTTATGCTGAAGTTTAATATATACAATGGTAAAACTGATCCCACGGATCATGTTCAATATTATCAACAAGTCATAGCATATTGGTTTTCAGATGACCCGGTCATGGTTTACTCGTGTGCCGCCTAGCCAGATCGATAGCTTCAAGGAGCTTGCCGAACAATTCATGGCAACGTTTATAACAAATAGTCGAGTAATCAAGGCCAAGAGATTTTTTTTGGATTTAAGGAAAATGAAGGATGGAATGCTATAGGAGTACTCTTCTTGTTATTGGGAAACGTATCAGGAGATGGAGGATTGAAATTAAAGATTGCCTTAAATACATTCAAGTATGGTTTGCTAAAGGACAGCAATGAAATTTACAATTTATTTACCCAAGTGCTACTATATACCTTTGATGACTTGCTCTTAAGAGTTAATGAATATACCAGAGTAGAAGACGTGGAGATAGCAATAACTGGAATCATGGAGGGAAAAAAGCAAAGAAATTAGGGCAATGGAAATGGAAGATTTGATAAGTCCAAAAAGAAGATAAATAAGGACCTCGCTAAAGTAAATGAAGAGGGGTATAGAAGGATGAACGTGATTTTCACAAAACTAATTCATAAAATCATGTTTGATTTTTAAAACAAGTCATTTTTTGAATGGTCGAGACCAATGGATGGCAACCTAACAATTCTTGGAAGGATTAGTGAAGGTCATTTGGCTGAGTATATTGAGGCCACTGAAAAGACGAATAAAGGAGATACCGAAGGCAGTAGTGATGATGAGCCACCAAAAAGACCAGTGAACAGAGTGGTGACTTGAGTTATTAAGGCAATTCATGCCTTGACCAGTTTATATGAGATGACGAAGAATGCCATTAGAGTATAAATTAAAAGGGTCCAATGCATCGAAAAAGCTTTTGCTGCCGAAGTAATGTCAAATGCGGCTTATGACAAGGAAAAGAAGTGCAAAAGATCCTATGAGATCATATCCATGGATAAGGACATGAAATGAGTAGATGCACCATATAATGATTCATTGGTACTCATCGTAAACATCAATACCTTTAATGTCAAGAGGGTATTAACTGATCCTGATAGTTCATCAAAAATTATATAGCACATTATGTTCAATAAGTTGAAAGTCCCTCCCTTCTAAGTCAGCAGTTCCGACCCACCCATATTTAGTTTCAGCGGTAATGCAGTTTGGCCGATTGCAATTATAGAGGAATATGTGAAATTAGGACCCAAATAGAAAATAATGGAGTTCATTGTAATGGACATTAATTTCCCATATAATGCCATTCTCGGTAGAGGTTGGTTAAAATAGATAAAAAATGTAGCCTTTCCCCTCTATCAAAAACTCAAGTTTCCCAGTGATGAAGTTGTAGTGATTGTTAACAGAAAACATGAAGATGCGTGCTAATGTTGCTAGCTAGCAGTGCAAAGTGTTATGGCCATAAAATGCCTAACTGAATTGTCTTAAAGCCTTCAGGTTGAGGGCAAGGAAGAAGATTGTGACTATAGCAAGAATGTTGAGAAGAGCTTAGGAGAGAAAAAGGAAGGTAATAAGCCTGAAACCTCTTATCAAAGGGATAATGATTCTAAAAATTGCTAGCAATCACAGAATTAGTAGCCTATTAATGGTGGGGCACGTGAGCAGCCCGAAGACAAGGCCTTGGAATAGTTACTTCAAGTCCTTACAGTTGAAGATGAAATTGCTAAACAGAAATTCTTCTTAATAGGAAGTACCTTGGGTGATGAAAAAAAAGGAAAATTGTTAAAAAAAAATAAAAAATAAGGGCTACTATTGATGTGTTTGTATAAAAACCATATGACATGCTTGGCATTAATGCCAAGGTTATGTGCCATAGACTACACATCGCTAAAAAATTTAAGATGATTAAACAAAAATCGAGGATATCAACTCTTGAAAAAGTAAGGATAATTGAGGAAGAGGTGCATAAATTGTTAAAGGTAGAAGTCGTCAGAGATGCTCAATTTCCAGAATGAATATTTAACCCTATGATGGTGAAAAGGAATAATGGGAAATGGAAAGTTTGCATTGATTTTATTGATCTGAACAAAGCCTGTCCAAAAAACAGCTTTCCATTACCTAAGATCGACCAACTCGTGGATTCAGTTGTTAGGCACGAAAGAATAAGTTTCTTATATACCTATTCTGGGCACCATCAGATACCTCAATTTGGGCCCGATCAGGAGAAAACATCATTCATAACCACAATGGGCTTGTATTGCTACAAAGTCATACCATTTAGCCTATAGAATGCAGGCACCATTTACTAATGGTTGGTGACAAAGATGTTCAAAGAGAAAATTGAAAAGTCTATGAAAGTTTATGCAGACGACATACTAGTGAAGAGTAAAAAGGGGCTGACCATATAGTTGATCTTGGCAAAACTTCAATACACTTAGACATTACATAGGAAACAATGACCAAAATTAAGATTTACTTTCTCTCTATACAGTTTATTTACCATCATATTTGTTTTATTGTTCATATTATCTGGAAGACGATTCATAATCCTAGCTAGCAAATTGGGGACCTAAACAACCTAGAAATCGTACCTATGATTATAGGAAACAATGACCATGTTGGTCGGATAATGACCCTAGAGGGGGTGAATATGGTTTTAAAAACTTAATGCGGAATTAAAACGTTTTTAAAATATTTAAGCAAAACAACTTAGCTAAGCAACAATATCAAGGAAATAATAAATATCAAGTAATCAATCCATGAATATAACAAATAAATAAAGAGATTGAGTAAGAAATATTGAACCAATTTTAAGTCCAATGCTTTTTGTCCACACGGTTTTGGTTTACCAAACCATAGTCCGCGCTCGGTTAGTTTCTCGAGAATTTCCACTATTCAATCTTCTTCGGGTGAAGATCAAACCTCAACACAAATGTTTCCATGCACACAACCCTCACAATGTAGCTATACCCACTACACTTCTCATAAGATATGCTCTTTTGCTCTACAAAGAAACAAACTCTCTTTTGAAATGAAGAATGGATTATTTGTGGTGATACACACCAATACAATAACTCTCAAGTGTATTTAAAGATTACAAATGAAGTTCACACTAAAGTTATCAAGATTGATCAAAATGTATAGCTCAAAAGATGAAAGATTGATCAAAATGTGTTCTTGAATCTTTGTATATTCGAATATATGAATAATAGAGTATTAGAATGATTCAAGGTATGTTAAAACATGTATAGGACCTCATATATATTTCTTGAAAAATCATATGGCCATTGGGGGTAATTAAGAAAGGTTTTGGGTCAAAGGTATACATTTTCAAACTTTTTAACAGCTAGTTTTGACAAAAAATTCAAATACATTTTGATAATTTCTCCCAATTTGACCGTTGGATCATGCTCAAATTTTAGTCAAAAGTGCTAGGAGATGTTTTCTAACTACTTTAAAATTTTCAAAATGATCGAGTCCGGGAAGGCCTCCATCTTACCGTTAGATCAAAACTGTACGAAAATTGAGCGAATTTTAAATGTAAAATAAAAATATTTTTGAAATTTAACAATTTAGTTCCAAATACAATTCTAATGATTTGTGAACCTCAGAGATATGTTTCTAAGATACTTATTTTTATTAGAGCTTAAAATATGATCATTTAAAATTAATATGAATTTATTTTGAAACTCAGTCTTTGTAAAATGATGTTTTTCAAAGAAATTCAATTTCAAGCTTGTTTGAATCAATCTTTAAAAGATGCATGAATACTTTTGAGTTATAAGAATTTGATCAATAATGTAACTTTACATAAATCTTAAGCACTCACTCAATTACTGAATTAATGAGTCTTTGAATGCTTTGATTTGTTTCTTCGAATTGATCTTCACTTGAAACGTTTTCTTAGAAGCTTTTCATATAGTCTTTTGATCTTTTGTGCTTCATGATTTTCATTGAGAGATTTGATCTTCCTTGTCTTATCCAATGATCGAATAGTGAAAGAGTGATCATTGTCTTGTTTTTTTTGAATTTTTCAAGTAAATAAACTATATACTTATATCAAGAAACATGTTAAATTATACATGATTGATTTATTGTTATTATCAAAATAAGATTAAGACCTTAGGTCAATAGACCAAAACCCAAGTAGCAGTGCAGCCCAGAATTATTCGGGTGTTAGAACAAAAACTTAAACCATGGTCTTGATCATTCCCAAAACCACACTCAGACAACCACACCCTGATCATTCCTAAAACTGCACTCAGATAACCACACCCTTTAACTCCAACTATGGGGCAAAGAGTTCAAACACTTTAGGCTAAAAAAAGAAGTTTTAATATAAATGCTCTAAGAGCAAATTGTAGTTAATAATGGCCAGCAAATTGTGAAAGAGAACCTACCAGAAAGATCTCAAATATCTTCTACCATGGAGGAGATAATCCCTAATGTCAATGAATTAACACATATTGAGATAAAAGGAAGAGAAAGGCAGTCAGGAACACAGATTTGAACACGTTCATGATCGGCAAGCATATAAAGTTCCCAAACAAATGCTTGCCCTAACATATTTGATCAACTGAGGGGTATCTACCCAATAAAGAATGAACTAAGGAGAAAGCCGACCAAAAATTGGAAAATGATTTATTCGATAATAGCCGACAAAAGAAATGATGGAAAGTCTACCACAAATGTAAAACTCTGTATTTATATTAATGTAAATTATGTTTGGTTTGGTGTGTTTAGTGTGAAAACGGTTGTTAAATGGTTTCAGTTCATTTTAGATCAATTTTTGCAATTGTGGGTGTAACAGGCACCTGTTGTGAGAGGATATGCGACTGTTTGTATTGGTCTTGGATTAGATTTGCCTTCGCTATTAGAGAGGCACTTATTTAAGGAAAATAGGCGCTTGTTGTGAGCCTAACAGGCGCCCGTTGGGGCCAATAGGCAACTGTTGGTTAGTCGGTGGCACATATTTAAAGGCATCCATGGCCTCATTTTATTCCATTTTTATCCTAAAATAAAATACAGAGCTCGAGTTTTCTTCACTTTCTTTCTATAGATTTCATCGATATTTACTATTTGAAATTCGATTCGACTTTAAGAAAAATTATTCTACGTGACGTGGGGATCGCTGTGATGTAGGAATTTCGAGATTTCGTAGAAAGGGATTTCGGTCTTCATCTTTTTCTCTTCCTTTTGGCTTGTTTATTTGAGTTAGGGTTTAATTATTTTCAAAACCTGATAATATGATTTTATTCAATGTTAATCATCATGTTTTAATTTATATTTGTATCAAGAATTATTACGTGATGAATATAATGATGTTTTATGATTTATAAAGCCATAAGTATGTGATTTAAAACAAGATATGCCATTTACATTTGATATACATGTGTTATTTGATATACATGAGATATCCCTTGAATGTATAGATGTTGTATATTGTTGAAATTGATTAATTGATGAATTTTATACATTAAGGGACATGTATAAAAACTTGTTGTAGTTATATGGCATAAGTTATTTCAAATGTTCATTATTTAGCATGATATGCATATTATGCATCATTATTGTGTCAACCGAAATCTTAGAAATCTTTCAACTAGCTCGAATTATTTTTATGATTTATTGTATGGTCGTATATCTCTTATTTATGATGCTGGAAGCTTCTTATGATCGTTATATTATTTTGGATGTGATATAATCTCGTGATAGATCCGATTATGATTCTATTATGACCTTTCGACAATGAATGAAATATGTATTTATTGGTGCTTGTCAGTGTGAAAATAAGTAAGGCTCAGTGCCCTTGGGTTGAAAATCCCTAAAACCCCGGGGGACAATAATGAAATCAGCTGTCTAGAGCCAGCGGTGAGTAACCTAGAAATCTACACCTCGGTAAAGCACTTGTGATTCTGTTAATATTATATTGATGGACATGTCGTCTAATTCTATTGAGATAATGATAATGATCTTTCATGTGCCGAATGATATTATATCATAATCATGTTCGAATTATTCTCTGGAGCGGTCAAACCCATTCTTATCGTCTGATTATGATTCGGTCCGTTCTGGGCATTATCTTGGTATATTAGTTGATATATGGGAGGTAAACTGCATATGCACATGCATGGATTGTCTTATTGGTTGACGATATTTAATTAGGACTATTGGTTGATTTATGATTAAACCACTAATTACGTTTAGTACGTAATACTTCTTGTTATATTCCCGCTACTGAGCTATGAGCTCACCCCGTTTTATGTAATAAATTCAGGTATCCAGGAGACAAGTAAGACTAAGGAGGTGACGGTGTCGGGAACGAAGTAGTTCACTCTGATACAGACTCGTGTTTGCTATACATATGTTTATATGGTAAGCCACGACTAGCCTAAGTTGTTATGTATGTTGTAATACACGTTGACTCAGTTTTATCTGTCTTTTGTTTACATGTATATGTGTATATGTATGTCACACTCCTGTTTTATATTATCATCCACTGTATGGGTATCATATTTGTTTATCCCATGTTATGTGGTTTACATGGATTTATTATCTTTTACTTATATTAAACCCATTTTAGCTAGCCTAAGGTAGGTTAGTAACATTTCATACCTTAATTGCGGATGTTATCCTACTAATTAAAACGGGGGTGTTATAACAGAGCTGGCCCGAAAAACTTTGGGAGAAGACTATGGCTCCCTTTTACACAGGGAATCCAAAATAACCCCGCCCCCCCCACAAAAAAAAAGTTCGACTAACAGAAATTTAACATTTATGATGGTCGTATAAATCCTGCCGACCACGTCCGTCACTACAAATAAGTTTTGGCCTATTAGCAAAATGATAAAGCACTTATGTGTAAAATGTTCCCAACAAGATTTGGGGACACAGCTTTAAGATGGTTTGATAAGCCGCTGCCAAGCAAGATTGGTAGTTTCAGGGAATTAGCCCAAGTAGTTCACTGCTCATTTCATCACAAATGGTCTGGTCATGAAAGAGCTTGAAGATTTAACCCACTTGAAGAAGAAACAAGGGGAATCATTGAAGGAGTACTCGAAAATGTAGTGGGGGTTATTCCAAGAAACTGAAGACTGATTTGAAGTTTACAATTAGCACATTCAAGTTTGGGTTACTATGGGATAGTAATGGCATTTACAATTACCTTACTACAAGACCATCAAGGACCTTTGATGGTCTATTAGCTATAATAAACCAATTTTCAATAGTAATGGATGACGACCAAGCTATAAACAGATCAAATACAAAAGGAATAAAAGGGAATGATAGGAGAGATGAAAGATCAGGAAAAAAAGAACAAAAATGATAATTAGGAAAGAGAAAAGAAACTCAGTTCAAAGGCTTTTAAAGTGGTTAATCATTTTTAATAAGCCAATATATAAAATTATGTTTGAGATTCAGGGAAAACAAATTTTGAAGTGGCCCAAGCAAAAGAGGAGTGATTCGAGTACTAGAGACACCAAGCTACGATGTTCTTATCCTAAGTATCATTGGCACAAAATAAAGAATTGTAAGACTTTGAATCTATTCTTGGAAAGGTTGGTAGAACAAAGGCATCTCTCAGAGTATGTTAAACCAGTTGGTAAAAAAGCAGCCGACTAAGGTAAAGAGGCAGATGAAAAAGTGCAGGTTGTACAGATAATCGACCGTTGTTTGGTGTTATTGAGGCCATTCATGGTATTACTGATCGATCAGCTATCACTAAGAACTATCTTAGAGCCAAACTTGCCAAGGCCCAACTCTGGTCTCAAGCCCATCAAATCAATGAAGTAATGTCCATGGCAGCTCCCAAAAGAGAGATAGGGAGAGCAGCTTGTTGTATGAGCCTTCTTTCACCGAAGAAGATTTGGAAGGGGTTGATGTCCTCTATAATGAGGTTATGTACCTCAATCTGTACAATCGATTGCGACACACTTTATTCCGAGGAAGAATGTCTTATCAATATAAGATATTATATGATCATTTTGCTTTTGGATGCATAGTTTATATCATTTTAGAAATCCACCAACACCCCTTAACACACAAATATTTATTAATTTCACCTTAAGACTCACTTTTACTACCATCCGTTGACAAATTTACAAGCGTCAAAGGAAAATGTAATAGAAGTTCATAATACCATTTCAGTACCTCTTTTTTTTTAGTCATATAGTGTTTGGCCCAGCTTTCGCGTGCCTCAATTAATCTCTGCTCACAGAAGAACACGCCGCTAGAGGTTTTTTCAACGCGATCACTGAGATTCTTATTGTCAAATCGATAAGCAAATTTTAATAGTGTCTATTTTTCGACCTACGTACCAACCTATAACAGGTCAAGAATGAATGTGAACAACAATTTTTTTGTTTTGTTTTTGTTCTGGGCAGTTCATTGACTCGTAAACTTTTATTCTGTTTTACACGTTTACTAGTTATATTAACATGTAAAACGAATCCAAACATTAAATTTAATACCAAATCATATAATTCTAACATCAATTATTATTCTTTTCTATTGAATATGGTATAAAATATAAATCTTGCAATTGTTTACGCAAGAAATGGGTTGACGAGTTTCGAACTAAGGGACTCCAAATTTATAGGACCATTTTCCTTTTGAACCACTAAACTAACCAATACGTTTGACATTGTCACCATTTTCTAATTAGAATAATCAGGGGCGGATGCATGCTTTGGCAAGAGGTTCAAATTTTCAAATTTGGTCTTTTAGTAAATATTAATTTTTTTCATTATAAAATTAAGAAATATACATTTATTAGCTATTCCTCCTCCCCATTTAAATTTTTTTCCAATGTTATAGTTCTACTTTCTTAGTTAAATTTCTAACTCCGCCCGTGAGAATAATTGATTTAGCTTAATTGTATTTTTTTAAACCAAAGGCAATTAATTCCTTAATAATTTTCTATATATAAAAGGGTTTGAATTATTATTATATTATTTAAGAAAGGAAGGTTATTTGAAGGTAGATATATGTATATATACATTTTTTAACAAAAAAAGAAAAGTAGTTGGCTAAACTAATTATGAGACTTTTAAATTATTAAATCTAGAATTATGCAACCTATTTTCGCTTTCACTATAAATAAACAGCCATTCTCTACCCCCTAATAATATAATTAGCTCAAACTTTAGACACTCAAAACAACTTTGTGAAGAAGCAAATGGCACTGTCTAAGTTTCAAATGGGTTTTCTTTTTCTTTTTCTTGTTTTATTTGCTCAATCCTTTGGTACGTTCTTATTCCATATATTTTCTCTCTTTTTCAAATCAAATTATATATATTCACTATAGAAATAAATCTGTGTTTTCATGATAGTTTGATATATGTTGTTTAATATTCTTAACAAATTAAGTGTATGTCTTAATAAAGTCGCCCATTTAAGAATTTTTAAAGCCCCAAAATTCCTGGGTTTGATATTGCAGCCTCTCTCCCCTCTAATTTTTAAAGTTCAAAACAATAAATATTTTTATATAAAATAAGGAGAGTCTTTAATTATAAGAACCTCTCCTTAAATATATGAAAAGGTTTGTATACTGACTGGTCTTTATTTTATTAAAATAAATATTGTCTATTTTAAGAGGTAAACGTTTGAATTTTTTTTATAAAAATTGATGGAGACTATCTTTATAATAGTAGATCATTTTCACAAAATTTTATCCAAAAATTCAAACAAAAAGTAGGTGTAATAAAAATATGAAATATTTTTATTTCTGTCTATTAAAATTTTAGGTGGCCATATTTCAACTTTTCTAAGTTGACTTTTTGATAAAATTTTGTGTAGATGACTCATTTTAGAAATCATCTCCACCAAATTTTATGAAAAAAATTCATTCGTTTACCTTTCTCAATGGAGTGTCCTTATTTTATTTTTATTTTAAATAAAGAGAATCCTTATAAGAACATTATAAAAACCGTTTGATTTTTAATTATTAAAGTATTTAGTGCACTATATATATATATATATATATATATATATATATATATTGATTCATTTTGAAATTGGAATCATGTTAATATGTTGAACAGTTTTGATATATATTATATATATATAAACACGCACACACACATATATATATATAAACACACGCACACACACACATACATATATAAGCACGCGCGCACACATATATCTAATAGTCAACATATTTGTGTGTACATTTATTTTTTATGAATATTATACTGCATATTAAGTCGTGTCATGTCACCATGTATGGTATGTACATATGCTTCATTGTTGATTAGGGAGTTCCTAACTGATCTCCGTGATGCAGAAACTATCGATGAAAATGACGATAGATGCCTTCCAAGTACCCTAAAACCTTGCAAGACTAATGCCGATTGTGTCCGTGTGTGTTCGCGTTATCCTCATCCCATTCCTCACTGCAATGTGGAGATTGGAAATTGTTGTTGCGGTCCAATTACCAAACTTGATTAAAAAAGAAAATTACATTAATTGCTGAATAATTTGTAGTTCTGTCACATGTTTTAATATTTCATCTAAGCAAACTAGCCATTGTAGCACAACTTTAAGATGTGTGGAATATAATAAAATATTTTTGTTGGTGGCTAATTTATCTTTGACCGTACACTTTTCTTAATCACTAATATTTATAGATGTAGTGCATGAACTCTTATTCTCGATTGATAGTATAAATGTAGGTAAGCAAGAATATTTTTCTACAAGTATGTAGACCCGCACAATGTGCGGGTTGTTCTGAAAAATTATATTGCGGTTATAGAGTTTTTAAAAAGTTATAAGAACTAGAGTTATAGAGTTTTTTTTATGAAATTATGGGGTAGTTATAAATTGATATAACTCAAGCGCCAATGTACATAGAGAGAGAGAGAGATGCATATGCACAAAATGTTTGTATTAAAATGGCACATCGATTGAGATTAATAAAATCACAAATATTAGTTAATGAAATTAAAAAAAAGGTCATTTGGGTTTTGGTCCCCATTTAATTTACGTAATAAAATATGGTACCCACTTTTGTAAATGTTTGGGTTTTAGCCCCCATTTTGGACGGATTCGTCCAGTCAACTGGTCAAACTATTAGGTCTCTCACATTTATGCACAAATTACCCCCTTATCAATCTTTCACTCTCACCTTCACACTTGAGAAAAAAAAATCACTTCAATTTTCCCCAAAATTATAGAAACGAACTGAGAGAGAGAATGAGGGGCTAAGCATAAGGGAAGAAGAAGAAATTTTCCAAGCAGACAAATAAACACTGGCCATTCTCACGATATCACATATGATCATTCAATAAAAAGGGAGAGAGAAAGAGAAAACGGGAAATTGGAACCTTACCACACAGACCCACCCTAATCGGTCATGAAACAGATGGATTATAGGCTCACCTGGCCGAACGCCATGCCATACACCACTGCCAAAGCTCACCTCTTCCACACCACTACACCACCACAACATGATCGACCCGTTTATCTTCATTCTTCGTGGCACCATGCTATGGCTTAATTTGTTAAATTTGTAAGTGCCCTAAGTACATTCATGTTTGTTCTCATTCAAAGTTTGGGTTTGATCGAGCTTGGGTTTGTTTTTATTGCAGGGTGAAATTTTACATTTTGCCAGAATTTTATTGATACTATTGTTTCCTTTATGATATGGTTGAATTGGAGGTAACTATGCTTGCTTTCCCCGTTGTATTTGTCCATTGATTCACTCCTTTTAAGGGGTCAATTTAACTAGTTTTTTAGAGCTATTTAATAAGGCATTATTGTTGATTTTTGAGGGATTTTGTGTTGTTGTTTGGTGATTGTTTTTTGTGGTGGATTTTGACTTTGTTCTGGTCTGATGGAACCCTCGGTTTAGCACAAATAAATATAAGCACTTTTTTTAATTTGCTATCAAATGCATTACATAGGTCAATTAATCTTGCGTTACACTTCCTTACTACATCATACTTATTTCATTTTGCTATCAAATGTATTACATAGGTCACTAGACTCACCTCTAACTTTACCCTAAGATTGATCTTTCTAGACCTATCTATTAATGCAGCTAACCATTCAAAATGGCCATAATTCATACATTTAAGAAACTTTTTTCCATAGCTATGTATTTGCTTTGATGTCCACAGCTTTCGAGCAATTCCACACCCAACTAGGAATATGTTATCTTTCCATAGGCAAGCCCTTGCCCAATGGTCTATTCTTCCACATTCAAAGCAGCATTGCATGTACTTCTGCCCATGTGTGTCTTTTTCTTGTGATGATGAACCATGCTTTGATCCAATTACATCATCTAGCGATTGCATTCTTTCACAGTAAGCATATTAGCACTTTAAAAACTTTTTACCCTTTGCTTCTTGTCCTTGAGATAAAAAAAGTTTCATCAAATTATTACAATTTGAACATAGCATTCACTATAACACCCATTTGCATTCCATACCTATGTGTCCTTCATAATCACACATTTGACATTTATCAACAATATTGTTAGCTTTTTTACCTTTATTTCCACCTCCCATTATTATGAACTAATGATGTTTATAGAGATTTTGTGCTTGGATGAATGATTTATGAATAGGTGTTCAATGTTGGCTGTAAATATTTATGAATTGCTTGTGGATAATCAGGTCTTTCTATAGCCAAGCTGTTGCATATATCCATGTGCTACCATTGCTTTCAAATGGCTATATTTTTTTATTCTCGAATGGTCACTTTTGTGTAGGGGTAATTTAGGTAGTTTGTGCATAAATATGAGAGACTTAACGGCTAATTTGACCCGTTGATTGGACGGATCCATCCAAAATGGGGGCCAAAGTCTAAACATTTACAAAAGTGGGTACTAGATTTTATTACGTAAATTAAATGGGGACCAAAACCTAAATGACACGAAAAAAAATCATATGCTTATACATCAGATACTTGCAATGAAACGACACATTTATTGAGATTAATGTAATCATAAGTACCAATTAATGGTAAAAATATAGTAACGATTTATAGTCTAGATGAACATAATGACAACTACTAAATTTTAAAGATCGAAGAAGATGAATGAGAACATTATATAAAAAAAATGAATTTTTATAATATTAAAGAAGAGGGGATGATAAGAGTGCATTATCAAGGGTGTAAAATGATCAGATACCACATTATCCATTATTCGAATCTCTTTTTAAATTTACTATTCAAATCTTAAACCCTATTCTTTCGAATAGTATGCTAAACTATTCTTATCCTTATCATACTGATATCTTGGATTTGGATAATATCTTTATCCATTTTTTTATATAATTACATACACGTTGCCTATGTTTTGTTAACTTGGAAATTAGGCTCATTCTTAAAAATATATTTGACTACATAATCTAATCTTATAATTAAAATGACACATTATACAGAAGTATAACGAAACATTGCAAAACGTATTGAAATAATGATTAACGTTTTATGTCAATCTTTTAACTTAAATAATTAATTTCTTTTATATAACTCAATAAGATTTACGTTAAAATTATAATATGACCATGAAAATAATTATAATTTTAAATTTGATATGATTTTGAACCTTTCATCTTAAAAAATCACATATGTTGTAGGTAGTCTTTCTCTTTCTTTTCCTTTTTTATAGGTGCTTTTCTTTTCTTTTTTTAGTTTAATTTTTTTTGGTAAATTGTGATTAGCTTGTGCACACCAAATTAAATCATATTTGATTTTTTTTGAATAGGGATATATATATATATATATATATATGTATATAATATACTAAATTATAACATATATGGATATGGTAAATCGAATATCCGTTAATATGGATAATCCACCTTCTAGGTCAAATGCTTTCATTATTGATATCCTTATCTGTTTTCTCAAATATTTATAAAAACTATCCAAATCCTCTTTTTCGAATATCCATTCGAATAAATATTCACAAAATATGGATTTGAATTCAAAACGGATTCAAATTTTTGAATATTCATTTACACCCCTAAGCATTGTAGAGTAATTTTCTATTAAATATAGTATATATCTTGCAATTATTTACACAAGAAATGGGTTGACGAGTTTTGAACTGGGGGACTAAATTTATAGAACCATTTTCTCTTTGTACCACTAAACTAACCAATACACTTGACGTTGTCACATTTTCTAATTAGAATATAAGATAATGGGTTATAGGGTCTCACTCTGTAATATTTTATAATTTTAAGTATGGACTCATATTTAATAAAGGAGAGTAGTACTAATTTCATAATTTGGTTTTACGATAAGAACATTTTTCATAGTATTAATTTATTTTAAGAAAAATGATAAATGTTGATAGACAAATATACCCCTTACTAAAAAGTTGATGTGCCCATGCCATTAAACTCTTCCATTCCATCAGCATCGTTCTCATCTTCTTTCTTTTTTTCCTCTTTAGTTTTTCGCTTATTCTCGCTTTGCTTCTTCAATCCCACCGACCATTGTCGCAACCATAACTCCACTGTCACCACCACAGCCCCACCGTCCCCCCATCACCGTTACCCAATTGAATATATACTTGTTCATATTTAAAATATTTTGAATATAATTATATATATTTTACATTTTTATGTTTAGATCTATATATACATTTTTTTTATATATGTGTACCATTTGTGTATATGTGTTTAATATATACATATATATAGATATGTGTGTGGGGTTTGTTGATGAATAAACTGAATATATGTGTATGTTTAATATATACATATATGCTCTGTTTTTATTGCGTTGAAATTGTTTTAACAGTGCCCTTAATTTGTTGAAGGACATGTGGTGCCAAAATTATTTTAGCACCATGTGATTAGTTACTTTGGACAAAAATTATGTTAAATCTGTTTTATCACCTTTAAGTTTCGTTATTCTTTGTTTTCTATTGGTGCTAAATATGTTTTAGCACCATATAAATAAATACTACGTTCTAGAAAATTTACGCTAAATTTGTTTTAGCACCTTGATGTGTAGTGTTAGATGTGTGCTAAATCTGTTTTCTGTGGTGCTAAAATCTTTTTAGCATCATTTTAGTGTTGGATAATTGGTACTAAAATTGTTTTAGCACCATGTGATTAGTTACTTTGGATAAAAATTGTGCTAAATCTGTTTTAGCAACTTCAGTTTAATTATATGTGTTCACCTATGTTTAGCACCATTCTAGTATTGGACAATTGGTGCTAAAACTGTTTTAGCACCATGTGATTAGTTATTTTGGACAAAAATGATGCTAAATCTAGTTTAGCACATTTGAATTTCGTTGTTCTTTATTTTTTATTGGTGCTAAATCTGTTTTAGCACCATGTAAATAGTTACTATATTCTAGAGAATTGGAATTAAATATGTTTTAGCACCATGATGTGTAGAATTTGATGGGTGCTAAATCTATTTTAGCACATTCAGTTTAGTTATATGTGTTCACATATGGTGTTAAAACATTTTTAACACCATTATAGTATTGGACAATTGGTGCTAAAACTATTTTAGTATCACGTGATTAATTACTTTGAACAAAAATTGTGTTAAATCTGTTTTAGAACTTTTAAATTTTGTTATTTTTTATTTTCTATTGGTGTTAAATCTGATTTAGCGCCATGTAAATAGTTACTATGTTATAGAGAATTGGTGCGAAATCTGTTTTAGCACCTTGATGTGTAGCATTGGATGGGTGCTAAATCTGTTTTAACACTTTCAGTTTAGTTATATGTATTCACTTGTGGTGCTAAAATATTTTTAGCACCATTCTAGTGTTAAAACTATTTTAATACCATATGATTAGTTACTTTGGACAAAAATGACGCTAAATATGTTTTAGCATCATGTAAATAGTTAATCTATTCTAAAGAATTGGTGCCGATGATCGACCATTGTGGATTTTGAATTGTTTTGATCGGGATTGGTGTTAACTTTTTTTGGTGGAGATGTTATATTTAAGGTTATTGTGTTATTAGCTAAATAAGGAAGGACATTAATGTCTTTTTCATGCAGTGTCCTTAATTTACTATATTAATTTATATTGGGCCTTTGCAATTATATTATTATTAGAATGCGTACTTATGCCCAATTGCCTCTTAGAATAATCAGGGGGTGGATGCATGCTTTGGCAAGAAAAAAGGGGGGGGGGGGGGGGGGGGTGCAAAATATTCAAATTTGATTTTTTAGTACTTATTAAAAAAAATCCTATAAAATTAAGAAATATAGTTGAACCCTTTTAGGGAAATTCCTGTCTCCACCCATATGATTAGTTTCTTTAACTTAATTATATTTTTTTCTAAAACCAAAGGCAATTAATTCCTTAATAACTTTCTAAATATACAAGGGTTTAAATTAGTATTATATTTTTAACAAAGGAAGGTAATTTTCGTTTTTAAATAAAAAGCAAGGTAGATATATGTATATATTTTTTAACACAAAAGGAAAGTACTTGACTAGACTAATTATGAGACTTTAAAATTATTAAATCTGGAATTACACCACCTATTCTCGCTTTCACTATATATAAACAGCCATTCTCTACGCCCTAATAATACAATTAGCTCAAAATTAATTTAGACACTCGAGACAACTTTGTGAGGAAGCAAATGGCACTGTCTAAGTTTCAAATGGGTTTTCTTTTTCTTTTTTTATTTGCTCAATCCTTTGGTACGCGCGCTATATAGATAATTCTGTGTTTTCATTTAGTTTTATGTTGTTTAATATTCCTAACAAAGTGTACGTGTCTTAATAAAGTCACCCATTTAAGATTTTTGAAATCCCCAAAATTCTGGTATGTAATTTGCTACATCTCTCCCCTGTAATATTTAAAGACCCAAACACTACACATTTTTACATAAAATATAGGGAGTGGTTCATATAAGAACCGGTCTTTTTATTATTATTATAAAGATCGTCTATTTCAAGGATAAACGCATAATTTTTTTCTTCATGAAAAGTGACGGTAATAGTCTCTATAATAGTAAATAATTTTCACAAAATTTCATTCAAATATTCGGACGAGAAGCAAGTGTAAGAATAATGTGATATATGTTCGTTTTTGTCCATTGAAATTTTGTATGGTAATATTTCAACTTCTAAACTTGAATTTTTTACGAGATTTCGTGGAGATGACTTATTTTATATAAATATGATCTCTATCAAATTTTATGAAAAAAAAGTATCGTCTGTTTACTTCTCACAATGGAATGTCCTTATTTTTTTTAAAAATAAAGACAATCCTTATAAGAACATCATAAAAACAGTTGATTTTTAATTGTTTTAGTGCACCCATGTATATAAATTTTGATTCATTTTGAAATTGGAATCGTGTTAATATCTTCAAAAGTTTTGATATATAATGCACACGCTTGCACGCACATCTATATTATATATAAACACGCCCACAAACATAGATCTGCGTAATAGTTATCATATTTGTGTTTGCATTTGTCTTTTAAGAATATTATGCTATTTATTGAGTCGAGTCATGTCACGTGAGTAATGCATGTACGTGCTTCATTGTTAATTAGGGTGTTCCTAACTGAACTTTATGATACAGAAACTATCGATGTTAACATTTCTTGCGTTCCAAGTGGCCCAGAACCTTGCAGGACTAATGTCGATTGTATCAATCCGTGTTCGCAGTTTATTGAACCTTTTCCTCACTGCTATGTGGATACTGGAATCTGTTGTTGCAATCCAACTACCAAACATGTATAGTTAAAAAAGAAAACTACGTTACTGAATAATTTGTAGTTCTAACATATGTTTTAAGATTTCATCTAAACAAACTAGCTATTGTTGCGCTCCTTTGAGATGTGTGGAATATAATAAAATATTTTTGATAATAGTAGACTAGTATTACTATACGTCTTGTCTAATTTATCTATCTTTAATCGTAATTTTCTTATGCACTAACATTTATAAGTGTAGTTGATGAACTCTTATTCCCGATTGATAATATAAATGTAGGTATGCAAGATTATTTCTCTATAAGCACACTAAATTTTTTTTGGCATCTTACAAATTTGCTTCCGACATAGTTGGTTATTCACCTGTTAAAGGTACTGAAGTCCATTAGCCCAAAAGGATATTATTATTTTTCTTACCGTACAAATGGTGACCAAGTTTTAATAAATATGCCTTAAAAGGGCTCAAACCCAAGCGTCAAGTGAGGCAGAAAACTTTGTAATTGCAGTGAAAACAACAGAACTTGATCAGAGTCCAGCACTAGATTAAATTTTCTTAACTACGTTACAAAATATTATACGTTTATCATTTGTATGGCACAAAACTTTATACTAATCTCTTAACAACAAAGACAAGAAGAAAAGGTAAGCTCTCTCCATCTCAAATTAATTCATAAAGATCATTTTGCTTTTGTACTTTTTTTGAGTAAAAGCAATAATACAGGTACCAACTAAAATCCACGAATTTGTTGCTCAAATAACCAACATCCCCACTCCCCCCCCAACACACAACCCCCAACCAAAAATATACACTTTCTATCACATCAATTACACTATTAACAGTCTATTAGCTTAGTTATTTGGTTAATACACGTATCAATACTCATATTTTGGTTATAAAATACTTAACCTTTGCCAAATAAGTACAATGTTTCTTACGGTAAGGGCATGTTTGATTGGCTTTTTTTTTCATAGAAAATACCCATTATTTACTTGATTTGACAACTTAAGGTATTTGATTGGCTTTTTTTCTAGGGAAAATATTTTCCCACTTTTGCCCACACACTTACATTTTCATCCAAAACAAGGAAAACATTTTCTTTAGGGGGGCTTGTATTTATTTTCCAGGTAATTGCACAGTTTCCGAGACAACATTTCACCCACTTTCTACATTAAAAATGCTATAATTTAAAATACAAAATTTAAAATTTAATAAAAAAATAATATTTAAAATCTACTAGTCAAAATCAATTAAACAAGATCCATCGTGACTATAGAATTATGTAAAAAAAATATCAATAATTTTTTCTACATTAAAAAAGCCACAATACAACCAATATTTTCCGGGTAGAAAATTAAAGCAATCAAACACATTTAATTGAATTTTCCATGCAACTCAATTCTAGACAATTCAATTGCCTGGAACTTATTTTCTTTCCATGCAAATTTCATACTTGCAATCAAACGCACCCTAAATGTAATTAAGTGGTGTAACATTTATACAATGTACCTTGGGGCATTTTCATTTTATGTAAGAAAAAATTAAGTTATCTCATAAAAGAGATGTTGAGTCGCATCCTCCTACGTGCAGTAATAGGAAAACCATTTTCTTACATGCTTTATTTACTATATGATCATACTAGGTGCAATAATAAATTGTACATTCCGAGAATATAAAACCCAACAATGTATCTGGTATGAGTAATTAGTAGATAAAACAATTTGCTCATAGTAAAAATATCAAATAAGAATATGTTTGATAATATCAAAATCATTCCTTTTGCTTATTTCAATATTTCTCAATCTGTTTGATAAGAATCAAAGTTGACACCTTTTAATTACATATATGGGGGCAAAAAAATCCTAATCAATAAATCAAAATTCTCTAATTCTCCATCAATGAACCCTATAAAGCTGATATATAAGATAACTTCCATGTTTGTTATTCAATGAGATTAGATATAGAGGCAGATTATTTATTCCAATAAAATTTCTTATCCCACCGTTAACAAATACTACGTAAGAGATAGGATTGTTTTCTCATGTTTGGATTGAATTAAATAATCATATCCAACTCTCTAATCCGACACATCAAACACATTAGTCATTGAGCGCACAAACCCCCATGCATCCCCCTCTAATCCGACACATCAAACACATTAGTCATTGAGCGCACAAACCCCCATGCATCCCCTTACTAGTGAGAGGAAACAAATTCAACCAAAACCCACCTTTCTTCCTCCTTTGATCCTTAATAACCCCTACATCACACCATTGGAAAATCCTCAAAAGCCATCATTGATATTCTACTCTGTCAAAGCCCAAATATTCAAGAAACAAATGATGAACCCTTTTGCTTTGGTGCAACGATTATAATGAAAAGGGAACAAGTAAAAAGAAACATAAGAAGGTTTATAAGCCGTCGAAGCTGACAAAGAAGAAGAATAAGCAAAACATCAACCAGAAGAGGCTATTGAGAAGATTTAATGTAACTACGCAAACTTTAATATAAATTATTGAGCCTACAACAATGTACATGCGCAACGAAATTTATATACATGCATGATGCACGTGTTTGTTTAGTGAAAACCTTTTTGGTTACAAGTAAATGTGAGCTTATTGAGTTAAACTCCCAAATATACAGACTTGAAGATATGTTTTTGAGTTTGACTCATTAATCTTACTTTTTCTTGGTCTAAAAAGGTTTAAGTGAAAGAAGGCTACCCCAGTCCAGGGCATGCCGCAAGGTTCAATGAACGCTTATAGTGATTCTTACAGATCACCCAACAAGAGGGATTGTTGGCAACAGGATTCGAACCTACTTACCAACTCGAATAACCTGACTTGTTTCAAAACCCCTATAAACATAACTCTGCATTTAACAGGAACTTGAAAAAATCTATCCTATGTATTCCCTGACCACAAATTAAAAGTCCATTGTTTGACTTTCACATGTTTTTCGAGGATACGCTAATTTATAACGTAATTCTACCGGCGACTAAAAATACAGCGTGCAATGCAAGAGTTAGAACTAAATATTGTTTATTTCTTAGGCTAATCAAAACACCACTGAAGATTGTTGATCTGAGATATTTTCAGATTCAAAGAACTAAGATATAATATTATATAAAAGCAAATAGCACCAATAATATTAAGCGAAAATAAAATTGGGCATAAGTACAAAAAGCAAGCTACTGGAAGAGCTAGTCCAGCATCACAGGCATGGATTTAATTATTTAGCGGAATCAGCAGCCTCTGTTACAACTTCTCTTGCACACTGAGATACGTAAGGTTTCAGCTGTAAAACAAAAAATAAAGCCAACTCAATTGTTTACCAATTTACAATAGGCAACAATAGAAACATGCGCTAAGCAAACATTTTTCTTTTCCAGCAAGTTTGCTGTTGACAGTTCCAAGTAGATTGGCAACAAGAACCAAATTTCGATTAGTTGGTCTCGGCACTGCCAACTGTCAATTTGTGAACCCCAGTGTAATGTAACTCACACTGAACGTTTTGAATTTAAGAATGCAATGAAGATGCCATTTTCTTAGAAGTTTCTATGTTAGAAACATGCCAAATAGATATGGAAAGGCACAAAGAATTGAAACATTGGATAAAAATGCAAAAATAGAAAACAGCATTGGAGAGTTTTTGCCTCTTTGCATTTTCTCTCGCAGAAATTTGTATGGATAGATAGACCATCGATGCCCTAAGAAACCTGTGATAACTACAGTGCTACACTAAGAGACCTGTGATAAGTATACATGTGACATTCACTACTTAAAGGTGCACTAAGTTCATCACTTCATCACAATCAATGGTTTAGAACAAACTTGTTTCTCATCCTGAGTTTCGGTACGTTGATTGTGTTCTGAAAAGGAGAGTGAACTCCTAATTTAGGACATCCCAAAAATGAATAATTGTCACTTAATCTAGGATGGAGGAACTATAATATTACCACTAACAAACCCACTTAATAGTTTATACTTAACCGCTTAATGTTTGTGAATGTAATTGAAAATCATAAAATGGACATGTAACACTGATAAATTTCAATTTAAAATTTGAACACGGCCCTTTCCTTTGACTAACAAATTTTGAGTATCCCACAGACGGGGTACCAAAACAGGAAATGCTTCTGTTTGACATTTCGTTCCAAATGGAGGCACAAGCATTATCCCTTGCCTCCAGGGTGGCATCTTTAGGAGCTGCACTTCACTTTAGACATTTCTTTATATGTAGCCAAAGCTTGGCAAAGAATAGTAAGGGATTTGCAAATGGAAAAATTATGATCCAGTCCCTGAGTTCGAACATTTCTTGGATGCGGCCCCTCAAATTTTCTTTTAAAGGATGCAGTCCCTATAGATACTGAATTTTTTGGTATCTCTAGTATCTCTCAGCTCTCTAGTATCTGCACCAAGAGATACTAATATCTATGCGGAGAAAATTAGTACCTACCACATGTATCTAAGGCCTCACATGAGGCATCTACCAAAATAAGATTATCTCCAGAGAGGGACATCATCCTTTAAAAAAAAGAGGGGGCCGGTTACTGAAAACTTTCAAACTCGGACCGGATCCAAAATGCCCCATTGCAAATATGGAACCACTATAGTATGGGTGTAGATTTTGGGGTACAACCCTTTGAAAGAAGCATAACTTCAAGTACATGTGGCCCAAGGTACAGCTGTTGGGCAGGAGGGGCCACTATAAACTGAAGGTAGTAAAACATAAGGCTTGAACTAGGAAAGTAGGAAAGAATTCTCTGCTCATTTTCTTTGCTTTACAAGTCAAATGGTAACAGTGAATTGCCTTGTGCGCTGTACCACAGTGACGGTGCTGGCTGGCATCAAGGATTGAGAGGATAGGGGTCTAGGGTTCAATTCCCATTGTTGTAAAGCAAATATAAAGAGTCAAAATGATAACACTACCACTACTGTACTATAGATGTGGTACCATCCAACAAAACAAAAACAAGAAGAAATCAGTAGCTCCGGACCTAATAAACCACAACAAATTAAAAAAGTATCGACTCTCTAAAATGCAAAGACACATATTATTTATGTAAAAGTTGCTTGCTTCACTAGGAGAGTAGGAGGAAAAGAACCAAAGTTTTTTTTTTTTTTTGATAAGGAAAAGAACCAAAGTTATATCTCAAAATGATAAATTATTCGCAAAGAACTTAAGAGACTGCCATCAGTCTCACCATACGCTGTCATCATTCATATGCAAGATCAAATTTCTCATCCACCACAATTGCATTTCACTACTTTTTCTTGTCTTAGAAAAAGCTACCGATTAAGATAGTATGGTTGTTACCTTGAAGTCAGTCAAATCTGGGATCACATAGTTTGGCAATTTCTCCTGCATTACAACATAACCACCTGCAGAAAAATGTGAATCAACTTAGCAATGACATATATGTGTGTTTGAACTTTGAATCATCCCAGGCAAGTAACTTTTAATTAGGAGTTAAGAGTATCTCAACTTTATATCGCACAATTATAGATCTCTATAAGACTTGCATAATGAAGAATCTTAAATTTACAGGGCCCGATCATAGTAACTTTTACGATGGAGTAGGAGTAAGTACAGCTCCCTATTGGTCACTCAGCAGTGAAGTATAAAGTTTCACAGTGGAAATAACTCATAAAAACATAGTATTATTTAGCTACAAGTCCTTGAATCCGTAATATGAGATTTTTATCCAATTTTTTTCAAACAAATAAAAAATTTCACAGTATCAGTCGATTGGTGAGTGCCAGTAGGAATAGCTCCACAAAGTGTGGGATCACTTCAAGGAAGACAATAACATGGGATGCATGTGAATATTTACAAACTAGTCAGAGAAAGGCACTATCCATAGTTAAAAAAGCATCTTGAAATCTCAATCACCCAATCTTCTATCAGAATTCAAAAACCCTTCCCCCTTACTATGTAGATTATATAAGATGGCATTTCTTTGTTCCTAAATATACAATTCGTGCTCACTTCCAATGAAAAATAATCCCTCTCCCTCAAACTAAAAGTCATGTTTTGATTATTTTCTATTTCAGGACGTCTCAAAATTAGAACTTTCATGAACATAGTTAACTCAAACAATCAATCAAATTCGTAAGAACTCAAAAACCCATCTCTAACCACAATTTCAGAATTGCAAAAAAACACGATCTTTCGGTATTATAGGGCAACCAAACACATTCTAATATCTAATTAACAAGCCATTGATCTAACATTTATAAATGCAAAAAAGAAAAAAAAACTACAGAAAAAAAATCTTCATAGATAGAAATAACAGATTGATTAGAACCTTTGCGAGTGTGAAAACCAGTAGGCTTGCAATTCTTCCCTTTATAGTAATCTCGGGGACCCCTTTTTGAAGAGAGAATGTCAAGAGAAGATGTACGCTTTCTTCTCCATGCCCTCCCTAACCCTAATATTAGCCCTAATGGCATTTTTACTTCTCTTTCCAATCAATAAAAATATAAAATTAATCTGCAAAACTAACATAAAGGCAAGATAAATGAAATTTTCCAGTGATTTAAGAAAACATAACAAAATCAAGTAGAATCTTAGCCCTTCATTGGAGAAGGTAAATAACAACGAATTTGCACAAAAACAAGGAAATTAGGACGATTAGACCTCGAGATATTTTCAATAATACGAAACATTGAGTGAATAATTCCATAAAAAAAAAAAATTACTTGCAAAATTCCAAATTTATATTCCACAAGTGAGGGCGAGTAAGAGGTTGAAAAAATGGAGCACAGAGGTTTAAGCCTATGCGCTTTGGGGTTTTTCCTTCTTTTTGGGCTAAATGGGCCAATCAAATTTTTGGCCGACCAATTTTTGACCGGTCGGCCCAGTCCAACATGAATGGAGATTCTTACACGCTAACCATAAATACTATAATTATTAGATCCAGCTTAGAGGCTAACCTGACAAAGTAACCGGTCGAGAGCTAGTGAAACCTCTAAAGTATGAATACTCTACATAAAATTGCTATATTCATATTCAATACGTATTTTGTACTAATATTTATTTGATATATATAGAATATATACCGAAATTTCTCGCATCAATTATTTTTTTGATACTTCTTGTATACGACTAGGATATATTATGGATACTTCTAGGATAGGACATGCACATATGATAATATTTTGTATGAGTAATAAATAAAGGCTAATTCTTTATATTAAAAATGCATGTAAAGGAAGAAACTATTAAATACCTTCAAAAAAGTTATGAATTAATATTCTCACTTATTTGAGGAGTTGAGGTTAATAGTTATGAATATTTTTTCTATTATCTCATACTATTATCAGGTTGGTTGCGACAGGTCACAACTAAAAAGTTTCTTGAATTACATTTTGTAATGGTACGTGTTTACCACACACGGTGAAGAAAATGTAACTTGATTAAATGTCAAATTAAGGTCTTTTTTGTTATATAAATTTATAATGCTTACTACAATTGTTAAGTCATGTATGGATTTTTACCCCAAAAAATAATGATAATTAATTATTATGTCTTAACATATGTGATCTAATAATGTAAATGATAGGAGTATTTTAATTTTCACTTTAAATCTATATAATTTCCATTAAAGAATTTGATTATAAAAGTAGCCATTTTGAAGTACGTACAGATAGATACATGAACAAAGATCAAGCAAAGTTTCTTTAAAAAATTGATTTTCAATTATATATGGACTATATTTTGGAGTTGATGTTGTCTATTGATTTATGTGTTCTCCAAATTACAATGATATAAAAGAGGAAGTTGTTGAAAGTGCACAATTAGGGGTGTGCAAAAACCGAACCGGACTGAAAACACCAACCAGACCGGACCGGACCGTAGGCTTTTTTTTTGTTTTTATATATATTGCGGATCGGTTCGGTCTACTTTTTTTTGGACCGATTAAAGTCGGTCCGGTTCTCGGTCCTATAGGTTAAAAAACCCTATAAAACCGAACCAAACCAAGTATTTGTATATTTTTAAAAAATATATATATTTGCTAATATTATTTAAAAAATGGCTTTGTATTAATTTGTAATGCTGTGTAATAGGTTGTGTATTTTTGTTATTGTGTATTAAATTTATTTATTTTTTTCCAAAAGTTAGCCATTTTTTTGCTAAGACATCTTTTATTATTCTAGGCCCAACTTTATTTTACAACAGGCCCAGACCGATGGAAAGACCGAAACCGACCCGATAAACATTGCTTTGGTTCGGTCCGGTCTTATATACATTTTCGGTCCGGTCTGGTCCAAAAAAATAAAGGACCGAAGTAGTCGGTCCGGTCCAAAAAGTCAGTCAACGGGTCGGTTGACAGACCCGTGAACACCCCTATGCACAACATCATTGGGAAGAGAATTTTATACAAGCATTAACCCAATTTTATGCTATAGGTAATTGAGTCCATGAGTAAAATTGTTATCTATTGCATTTGTCTTTTACATTCTACTTATGATATTATTTGCAATACCTCAATCAAATTAAATCATTTTCTTATACACAATAAAATTTCTTGGAATTGCATATATATATATTAAATTGTTAGAAAGTTTTTGTCTTTATACATATATTTGAATACTTTTATAAGATTAGTACTCTACCTTAATTCCTTTGTTACATTTATTATTCAACCAACATTTAAAAATAATCATGTTGTATTTTGTTTATGTCAAAATGTATATGTACTCAATTTTAAAAGAATAAAATAATATAATATTCAATTTCTTTCAAACGTCTGCACTTCGTGCGGGTTGAAAGCTAGTAGTTAGTAAAACTCACTACATTTACCACATTGTGCCATGTGGCATTTCAATAAACGCATATACTTTATAATGCTCTATTCTTATCCCTTCTTCATTTCTATTTCAAAAATTCATTTATTATATAATGCTTTATTATCATCTTCTTTCTAAATACATTGATGAGAGATTCGAAGTCAAGATTCCCGCTAGTTGGAAGCAAGGGCGGACCTAGGAATCTTCCTAGGGGTAGGCTAAAACTTAACAAAGGAAGCGGCTTATACTGGAGTGAAACCCATCATGTCCCCCTTAGGTCCACCCCCGGTTGGGAGTGAGTTCTAGTCACTATGGCTAATCCTAATGGTTCTTTCTTTTCATCTTCTATAAACTTTTACTATATTTTTATCATTAATTAATACTTACGATTACAACCATTTTATGTGTATAAGTCTATGCAAATTTTTTTCATTAACTAATATTTATGATTCTATTAATCTCAATCAATGTGCCATTTCAATACAAACATATATAAATAAATAAAATATACAATTCATTTTTTATTTATATTTTCTTGGCTCGTTAATTGTAAGGAATTCCTTGCATGTTTATATGCTTCTATAAGTAGACAGTAAACTCTAAAGTCAAGGATAGAGTTATCTTAAAATGATGGTACTTGCTTATTTTAATTTTTGAATTCACTTGAAATAATAATAATCCAGCTTGTTAAAAATACTATTTAATTAATTATTTTGGTTGAAATATCTAGCAGTGTTGAAATCTTCACAAAACTCCTAAAACATATCTTGCTATGTATATCTTAATAATGATTTAGCTTCAAAAGATAATAAACAAGTCTAAATGGTGTGCAAATTAGATGATCGCACAGGACCCTAATTATATTAAAAGTTTTAATAATTTACGCAAGGCCTAATTTTCATAAATGATCCAGAGATTAGTTTAGAGAATATAGATATTTCATTCACCATTTTATATTTATATATATAATATTAATCTTCTCATGTATAACGTATTGTTCTATTGTTTCAATAATGCATCCTTATCTCTCTTTCATTCCATGATAAGTAATATTATTAAAGTTGAATAAATTAAAATTAAACTATGCCTGCACATTATGCAAGATTAAAGCCAGCGTAACTCTAAAGCAATGTTAAATAGACTCTAATACATAGTAATGTATTAGAAAATAAGGAGCACAAACTTAATTTTGCATAACCCAAAAAAATTGTCATGTGATTTTTATAAATAAACTAGTTAATAAATTTGTAACTTGTTGAAATAATTATAAAGTATTGTCAATAAAACACCTAGCTAGATACAGTAATATGCTAAGAAAACATGCATTGCATACTTAATTTTTGCATGATACATAAAAAATTACAATTTGAAAATCTACTGCAAATTTAACATTGCACTTCTTTTAGAGTTTTGTCAAATATAGATTCTTAATTTACAAAATATTATTCCCTATTTTTTTTTCATAATTTTTTTTCAAACAACTCCCATTTTCTAATAGGGTAATTTTAAATGTATCCACTTAATATGTAAGTTTGTCCATATATTAACTAAATTTTGAGTTGATCCATATCATGATCTAAGTTTACCCATTTTACGGGATAAACTTACAAAAAAAAATTATAAAATTTAGTTCTTTAATATTACTCTAAGTATTTTAAAATCCATATTTATAATCTTCCAAAAATGTCCGAGATCTCATCTTTTCCCTACCTTAAAAGGAAAACCCTTTTTTTTAATGTATACCAAGAGACAAAAGCACAACCCTAACAAATACACCCATTTTTTAATGTAATATTTGCATCATTTTTTCATAGAAGTCTATTGTAACATCTTATAAAAAAAAGAATAAAAAGATTCGATACATGCTCATAAATGTAATGCATTCTTTTGTTATCATCAAGTTCATACTACCTTCATTTGATATTACTCCAAGATGCAATTGATTATTAAGCTTGCATATCCAAAGAAATCTTGTTTGTAAAGATAAATGCAAAAATGCTTCATAATTAAACTTGGTATGATTCAAGAGAAAAGTGAGAAAATATTCGAAGCCCAAGATAATAAAATTGAACTTTTAATTATAATTAAATATTATAACAAGACTTTAACTATAACAATTTGTTGATGGTTGTGAATTAAATAGTAGATGAACTTAGATTATTATTATAATTATTTAATTGTTGATTATTTATATGTCAAAAGTGTGATAGTTAATTATTCATTGGGATAATTGTGTGATAATTAGAGATGTTTATTGTTAATATACCGGAAGGGGGTGACAAGGCGGTGGATAAGTCACCTTTGAAGAGGATGTCTGCTCTTAAAGTGACAGTCGCAGTCAAATTCGATATAAAGATATTTGACGGGAAAAATACAGATTTTGCGATGTGGCAGTGCTAAATGTCCAACATCCTTGTCCGACAGGGTTTGCACAGAGCATTGTTGGAGAATAAAGCTAAGCCCGATTAGTGGTCCAACGTCGATTGGGCTGAGTACGATAGACATGCATGTAGTATAATTCGTTTACACATTGCTTCAAACGTGATGTACTATGTGATGCATGAAACATCTGCCTCGGTAATTTTAAAAAAAGTACGAGAATTAATATATGACAAATAGCATCGAGATCGTTTGTACTCGAAAAAGAAGTTATTATGATATGAATTTTCGAGGGGTACATCCATGAACGATCAACTCGATGGGTTCAACAAGATAATCTTAGATTTGCAGGGGTTAACGTCGGGATTGATGATAAAGACAATGCGATTTTATTTCTTAATTCGCTCTCGGAATCCTATGATCACTAACCACCACACTTATACATGGGAAGGAAAATGTGACCTACAATTTGGTATCTTTAGTTGTCTTGGCTAACGAAAAATACTTGAAAGATGGACATGTGTAGAATCTAACTCGGATGCGCTATTCACTAGGAGGAAAAGCGATGTAAGATAATTTATCACAAGTGTAGGAAACATGGACACATGTGTTAGGAGTATCTAAATATAACCAATGGTAGTGGAGAGAATAAAGGTGTGGTAGAGAACGCGAATGTGGTAACGCCACTGAAAAATTAGGACTTTGAAAGTATGTTGGTTGTAACTCCACGGGTTAGTTCCTCGAGTGAGTGGATCTTGGATAGCAGGTCGTATCATGTGTGCCCAAATCGAAAATTATTATCTACTTTCATAAAGGTTGATGAGAGCAAAGCTTTGATGGGTAACAATCATGCATGTAAAACGATGGTAATTAGTATAATTCGGCTAAAGATGCACGACATGGTGGTAAGTACTCTTGGTGATGTTCGGTATGTTTTCGATTCAAAAAAGAATTTGATCTCTTTGGGGGCTTTTGATTCTTGGGTATCGTGTAATATTCAAAAGTGGAATCTTAAAAGATCTTTCCAGGGCTATGATTATGATGTGAGGAAAGAATGAGGGTAATCTATATTTTCTTCAAGAATGCACAGTGACTAGATTTGCTTCAGTTACGACTGAAAAGACTGACACAACGAGATTATGGCATATGCCGTTAGGTTATGCTGGGAAAAAAGCTATAACGGTGTTGAATAAGTAGGGGTTACTTAAATGTGCGAAAAGCTGCAAACTAGAGTTTTATGAGCATTGTGTACTTGGAAAACAGACTCGGGTAAAGTTTGGTATAGTGGTATATTGCATAAAAGGAGCACATGATTATGTGCACACAGACGTCTAGGGGCCGACAAAGACTCAATCATTGGGTAAAAATCATTATTTTATGACTTTTTTTATGATTACTCAAGAAGAACTTGGGTTTATCTCATGAAGTATAAGGATCAGGTCTTTGATGTGTTCTTAAAGTGGAAGGTGATAGTTGAGAATTAGATTGGTAGAAAAGTTAAAGTGCATAGGTTAGACAACAGCGAGGAGGACACTTGTGATCATTTTAAGGATTTCTACCAATAAAAATGTATCGTTCGTCACTTCACGGTTAAGGGTACACATCAACATAACGAAATAGCGAAGAGGATAAATTGTACGCTTCTTGAAAAGTGTGGTGTATGCTTTCCGATACCAATTTGGATAAGCGATTTTGTGCCGAGACCTTATCATACGCTATATTCTTGGTTAATTGTTTGTCATACTTAGAAGTGGAATACAAAACACCTATGGCGGTGTGGACCGGATCTCATGCTATATACGACAACATCCACATTTTTTATCGTCCGGCTTATTATTATGTTCGTAATAAGAAAATTGATCATAATGCTCATAGGACAATATTCTTAGGCTTTTGTAATGGGGTCAAAAGTTACGCCGTTTATGCTCAAAGTGTCATCACTGGTAAACAGTGGTTCTTCGATCCAAATTAAAAAGGAGAACAAAAAGAGCGAAATAGTGGTGGAAAGAAAAGTGACTACACCGGTTAATATTCGGATTACAGATTCGATGGAAGAGTCCAATGAGGATGAGACGAATCTTGGTGAAGGGTCGGAGATTCCGGCAGTAGAATCGGGTTAACAACAAACGATACCGTCTTAGGCTAGTGGAAAAAAGCCTAGGGCTCAACGTGCACCGGTTCGCTATGGTTATGAAGACATGGTGGCGTATGCATTAGTAGGTTACGGGAAAGAGCCGACTTCGTATTAGGAAGTTATGGATTCTAGTGAGAATGCAAAGTGAAAAATGGCTATGAAGGATGGGATAGAATCTCTCCAACAAAATCGAACTTAGGAACTATGCGATTTGTCGAAATGGAAGAAACCTATTAAGTGTAAGTGAATTTTCACTAAGAAAGACAGATCTTTAGGGTCCGGTATTCATTTCAATGTAAGGTTGGTAACCAAGGGTTATGTGCAAAAAGAAAGGGTTGATTATAATAAAGTATTTTCTCCGGTTGTGAAGCTCAACTTGATCCGGGCATTATTGGTTATAGTTGCGCAGTTCGATCTCGAACTTTAACAACTCGATGTCAAAACTGCGTTATTGCATGTGGACCTAAATAAAGAGATCTATATCTTCTAAGCAAGGGATTCAAAGTTGTTGATAGGAAAAATAGTGTGTGCAAATTTCAGAAGTCGTTATATGGATTGAAACAATCCCTGCGTCAATAGTACAAGAGATTTGACACGATCATGATCGCACAGAAGTTTACTCGGAACGAATTTGATCATTGTCTTTACTTCAAAAGGCTCAAATCTGGCAATTTCATCAATTTACTCGTATACGTTGACGATATGCTTAATACTTCCCAGAATTTAGTGAAGATCGACGTATTGAAAGCTCAATTAGATAAGGAGTTTGAGATGAAAGATTTGGTGAAATGCAAAAAAATTTGGGGATGGAAACTGTGCAAGATATAAAGAGGGGACCATTGTGTTTTACACAAAAACAATACCTTGAGAAAGTGATTGCTCAATTCTGGATGAAAAACTTAAAGCCGGTGAATGTCTCGTTAGCACTACACTTCAAACTCTCAGCAACGATGGAATATATAGCTTAAGTTCCTTATGTAAGTGCGATTGGGAGTTTGATGTATGCCAATGGTATGTACTCGACCAGATATTGCTCGAACCCTGAGCATCATTAGTAGGTATATGGCAACCTCTCAAAAATCGTATCGGCAAGCCGTTAAGTGGGTTCTATGATATCTACGAGGTACAATGGACAAGGGATTGATATTTGAAAAATTCGAAACGTCAAGTATTGAGGGTTTTGTGAATTCGGATTACGCCAGCAATTTAGACAAACGGAGATCGACAACGGGTTATGTGTTTACATTATGTAGCGATGCGTTGAGTTTAAGGTCCATGGTTCAAAGTGTGGTAGCGTTGTCTACCACGGAGGCGGAATATATTACGGTAACGAAGGCGGTCAAGGAGGCCGTTTGGTTCCATGGTTTAGTTAGTGATCTCGGTTTGAAACTACCCTATAAATAGAACCCTTATTATAGTTTTTATTTGTGAATTGTATTGTATTGTTTACAAGCTAGAATATAGAGTATATTTAAGAAATAATATTGAGAGCTTTAATTGGCAAATAGAGTTTGATTTGCGCATTGTACACGGAATTGGTCTCATCAATAATAACTATCACTTGGTGAATTAATTAGTAGCGGTTTTGTCGATACCACCAAATTGCTTGTGTGCTTGGTTAGTTGTTTTCTTTCTTAATATCTTATTTTTCGTATTGCTTGAATATTAGTGGTGTTTGTTCATTTAATTATTGTACGCATAATTGTCCGGTTGATCATATGCTTGTGCTAATTAAGGCTTGTTCTAGCAGTATATTAACACAACAATTTGAGATAATTATTACCCTTATTAGATGTATGTATGTATGTATGTACGTTGAGTTGGATTAGGGTTTTGATGGAATGAAGAAGAAGATGAGGATATTTTATGAAGGTAGTAATTATTTAATTTTCATAGTAATAAACTAAAATTAACTATCTTTTAATTTAGAGTCGGCGAACTTAAAAATAGCGCTGATATATAGATTTAAAATCACCATTTTTAATATTCTAACATAAAAGCCAGAATGCTTACTTTTTTTGTAGTTTGTCCAGCTCTCTTACATGTCCAACTATAAAGGCAAAACACTTTTGTAAGAGGGGGATCCATTTTGCAAGATAAAATTTTAATTAAGCATAGAATAGCGCCACGTTATATACCTCAATGTTTTTTCGTGGAGGACAGCAAATGGGAAAAAAAGGACTTTTGGTGAAAAAATAAGTCTAAAGTCATAACAAATGGAGCCCTTTTTGCATAAAGGGCGCAGCTTTTTCTTTGGTCTATTTCCCATTGAAATTATAAGCCATCTGTGACAACGATCTCTGGACGGTGATCTTTCTACCTACTCTCTACTTCACTAATAAAGTAAAAAAAATTGTAAGGCTTGTTTTGTATTTTTTGGCCAAGTTATTAAAGAGCTCATAACACACTGACAAGTTATGAATAGAATTTCACTGCTAATGAACTTGTGTTATAGTTGACATCATCTTATTATTGTAATAAAATCATGAATATGATACACGTAGGCGTGTTATTGAATATTTTATTATAGTACGTTCACCTGTTTACGTCTATCTTTTATTATAGTGATAGTAGACGTGCTTTTTATTGTTCGTATAAAAAAATATAGAATTCTAGCAAGAAATTTAAACTAAAATTTTCACAGGTATAGCGGAACTCATGTACTCATGACTTTGTTTTTACTGATCAACAACTCAAATGGATTAGTAACTAAACAAATATAAAAATCAACTATTGCATTCAGGCGATTTTAAATGAACACTCATAACATGTAACTCGTCATTGCATTCAATATTTATATCACGCAATTCTAATATTAACATAATCAATACAAGCAATAGGTTCCATGGGAATTGGAGGACTCGGACGTGGCCCTTTGTGAGTTTGTTTGAATACTCCACTTAAAATTATACCGGATGCTTGTAATGATAAACTTTAATTTAGATATAGAAACATTAGATGCCATTCAATTCGTTAGCTATGGGTCAAATTCTACTCTTGCACCCACCACATGGGTTGAAAGGTACCAAACGTATATTTCCTTTTCTTAAATGTAAATAAAATAAGAATAAAGTTGATTATATCTTTTCACAACTATATATCGACAAGGACACACTTTGGTTCATAAATCCTTTTCATTACTAGTGCATCCTCAACAATGATAGGAGAAAAGACCCCATGATCAATAGGTTTAATTTTTAATTTTCCTCAAATTTTCTACTTTTGAACATTGAAAAAACTTTATTTTTAGCTGCCTAGCCACATAATTAATTTGATAAGTTCTTTCTTTTTTTATTAAAAAGCAAAGTATTTTGTGAATACTCACATTGTATAAACATGGATCTCTAAAATAGTGTAAACTATATTGTCTTACCCGCAATGCTCCAGAGGTAATCGGTGAGTGTGTTTAGTTGGAACTTGGAAGAGAAGCCTAAGTCAATCTCTCTATATATAATTTCATAATATTTTAATTTCATATTAGATTTTTTTTGTCTATGTAAAGGATGTTCAAGTTAACTTTCGTACACCTCAACTAATTCTTTTCGCGGAGGGTGGCAGCAGTTGGCTCCTAGAAATTTTGTATCTGCCGAGACTCAACTTGAAAAATTTTCAATTGAGCATGGTTTTTCTAAATCCAGGGCAGCTATTCGAAATAGATCTAACTCATATCTCATATCAAATTTCCCCCGCTCTTTATTTGTCCAATTTTGAGTGAGAATACAATCGTCTCCTGTTTTTCATAAGCCATTTACCCTGCACTTGTTTGTTAGAACCCCCAAACCATGGTAATCTACCATGGTAATCTACCAATGTTAAAATGGCGCGTACTTTGCATTGAGTGTTTGAAGTGTGACCATTTTAATTTAAGTACCAAAAGATCCCTAACCTAATTTCTCTTTTCATTCAAATTTTAAATTAACAAATTCACATATACTATCGCTTAAATCATGTTAAGAGCTTGAATCACGTGTTAAAAAGAATTTTTTTTTTCAAAAATTACTGTTTTACATGTGATATAGTAGTAGAATCAATATATATAATTGATACATCTTGTATAACAATCAAAAATGTTGATCTGAACCCATTTTTTCTATAATTACTATTTGATTTGATTTTTTCATTTTATTGAAAAAGATTGGTGATTGAAAAAGATCAGGACACTTGCGGTTACTATATCGTACAGTGTTAGTGGTTAGTGATAGAAGAGAGAAGAGACAAATAGGTCGAGATAGAAACATCACAGCGGCAGCCACGAATCTTGGCGTTGTCACTAGGATAATCTTGAGTCGACTTGGAGCTCCCAAGGTCGAATTCCGGCATTGTTAAAATAATGTTTGACTAGCGGCAGTCACAAACCGAGAGCAGAAATTAGCCGAAATACACGAAAGCTGACCCGAACACTCCATAGGAAACAAAAAGACACCCCGTGAAAAACAAAAAAAAAGAAACATCACAGAACAATCCGCGTCAAATTTTTTTCTTCTTACAAGGAAGGTTTACGTCGGCTTTGAATAGGTAAATGACGTGTCTATATTAAAAGCCTCAATAATAAATGAAGGGCTAGAATTATTCCACTGTATAGTACATTGGATTTTTCAACTTTAGAGGATCCCAATCCTGCATAGTCATATATATGCCTCGTGAGGGTAAATGGCTTTGGCTACAAATCGAATCACTACTATTCTTTTTTGAATAATTTGCACTTTGAAAAAATTCAAACACAAAATTATGTTAAATAGTTCGATTTTTTACAAGAATCTAGTGAATTATGATGCCACCTCATAGGATTAAATTACTTATGTTCTTGGAGCTGAGGTATAAAAAGAATGACATTTTGGTCAATTTATCATTTTCGAAAGTCTGAAAAACTCTTACTTATAAAAAATAAATAAAAATGAAATTCCCTCCAATTTTCATTACAATGGAGAAAAGTCCAAGTACCCAAAACGACTACCATTACTATGCACTACCAATCTTGATCACTAATCTCCTGCTTTCAAATTGAATAAAATCTATATATATATATTGCAATGTAAAATAGATATTATAAAAACCCAATTCTTCAAATCACAAAACATCTCCAAATTGATATGAATTCTTCATAATTTTACCTAATATACTATGCCCATTTTCACTTATTTCTTTGATCAGAAAGGTACCAAAACAGAGTAGGTGCTTGATCAACTGAGAAAATATTGCATGATTCCTCTGTATTTAAAATGCTCTGTTCTTCAATCTTCACAAGTTGTTGTTGATACGCTTTTGCGGAAACAGCTCTTTGATCCAAAAAGTGAGTGTAATTCACATTGTTTGTTGTTTTTGGACCTTCGATTTCACTAGAGAAGCCAATTTGAGAGTGATTAGTACTCTGTTCTGATAACACTCTGTTTTGCGACCCCAAAAACAGAACATTTTCATTGTCTGATTGATTGCTCTCTGTTTTTTCTTCTCCAAGCTTTGATTTTAGCTCTTTCAGCTGCAATAAACACATTAAACAATCAATTTTCTTTTTTCTCAATTTATATAATCAAATTTATGCTCTTCAAATAGTTTAAACTATTGAGCAACTGTACTTCGTTCATTGAAAACTCAATACAGTACGTGAAGAGTTTCTTAATCAAATAAAATGTTATCTTTAACCTATATAGCTCATGAAGTCAGAAATATTAACTGATGGATAATTAGTTGATTATTGTTTTTGAAAGAATTTAAAAGTGTAAAAAAATAATTTCAGTTTATAATTGGATTTGAGTGCTACTTTGGTTCAAGGTGTACTTTTCTAGAATTTGAAACTGGTAATTTCATGTAAAAATTTCAAGATTTAGGGTGGGTGTGTTTTTTTTAACCTTTGATTGTTGAATGTTGATTTCTGATTGTTGAGTGCTAAATGTTGAATTTAAAGTCTGAAAATACTGTTTATTTTTTATTCTGAATGAGGTTTTGAATTTTAAATTTTTGAATAAAACAGTGGTTTAAATTTAGCATTAAGCATTTAGTGGGACTAATGACTCTTAATGCTAAATGCTTAATCATTAAAAAAAATAGCCGTCGACCACTTTATGATTTAAAAAAAAAAATACTATATGATACCTTTGAATGCTTAAAACTCTCTCATTAAATATTCAAAGGTAAAAACAAACACCTCCTTAGTATTTGGTGATTCAAATTCTTGTGATATATGAATTTACTAATTTTTAATTTCTAAAAATTAACAAAATTTGAATTAAATTATAGTTTTCATTTGAAAATTTTATCTACCCCATAATATATGAATCTTAATTTCAGAAATAATGTCTCAATACTTTTGCAGAGGCTTCTTTCAATAAAATAAATGGATTCTCAATTTATGTTTTCCAAAAAAAAACTAACAATCCCTTTGGATTGAAGGGGATGGATGGAAAGGAAATAGTTAATTAGGAGGGGAATTAATGGAAAGGAATAAGTTTAATTTTATTGTTGTTTGGATAGCTAAAGATGAAAAAAAATGGAATAAAAATAAATCTCGTTTGGATAGAAAGAAGAAAAGAAATGAAAGGAATGTGATTTAATATATTATTAACAAATTATGGTTAAATTTGAAATAACGTAAAAAATTCATTAAAATATTTTCCTTTCCCTCCCAATCCTCGAAGGAAACAAAACAAAGGAATAAATAAAGGGGATTGGCATTCCCTTCCAATCCCTCCGTTTCCTCTCCGCTCCCTCTTATAAATCTATCCAAACGAATGAAATGCAATCCCTCCTCTTCTTTTCCTTTCCTTTCCTTCCCATTCCCTCGATCCAAACGAACTGTAAATTAAGATTCATATAAAAAAATAAACGAGACAATCATACATAAATTTACCTCTAGGATATAAGATTCTTTCTCCTTCTCAAGCTTTTGATAACTGCGCTTAAGAGCTTCATAATTCGCCTTAAGATTGTTGTAATCTCTCTCTAATATCTTTGTCTTCCAACGAGCACGTCGATTTTGGAACCAAATGGACACTTGGCGCGGTTGGAGGCCTAATTCTTGCGCCAGTTTCACCTTTCTTTCGGGATCAAGCTTATTGTCAAGCTCGAAAATGGCCTCTAATGCCTTCACTTGCTCGACACTTAATCGCCTTTTCTTCTCTGCGCTTTGGCCATATTCTTCACTGTTGTCTTCATACTCTAATCCATCCAACATTGCTTGAAATTCTCTGCTGTACTCACAATTCTGTTGTGGGTTGTTCTTCATTACTGCATTTTTAAGCAAATTTAGTAAGTGTTTTTCAGTTAGTTTCTTACAAGAATTAACAAATTCTAATCTTGTTTTGTATTTGACAAAAAAGTTCAAGGCGGGTTTGCTTGATTTACATGAAAAGAAAATTATAAATTCTTTAATAACTAAAACTTAGAGAGAGTTGGTTTTTGGATCCCATGGAAAGCGAAAATTAAATTAGAATGGAACAAGTTGCACTATGAAAGAGTGATTCTCTTGTAAATTAATGGAAAATGATGTATTTCAATATTTTTTTACATAAAAGAAAATTGAATTCTCTGAAATTGTTTTACATGGAAAAAGAGAACATAGGGGAAGGAGGCTTTGAATTTCACGAAAAACGAGAAAATAATTACAAAATCAAGTTGCTCCTTAGAAAGTGAGTTCTTGGAAAATTATGCAGTCTAAAACCTCTAAACAATTAAACTGTGAAAATTTGAGTATCTTTTTATTTTGAAGTAGTGTAATCAAACACACATAAGAAGGTAAAAATACATGGCAGTTCACAAACATGGGAAAAAATGCCACCAAGAATCAGTTTCTTGGGTTTTCTCAGCAGCGAAACAGAGATTTTTTGAAAATGATAAACTAGGCATATGCCTAAGATAGATTGAAAAAAAAAATGAAGAGACGGGTTGTGAATTTTGTGGTTGAAGTATATTGTATGAGTTTAAATTTACCTTGAGGTGGATAGAGGAAAGCACCCAATGAATCTGAGCAAATCAATCTCTTCATAATTTGCAAAGAAGAGCTAGAGTAGCAATCTTCAAGAAATCTAATATAGAATAATTAATTAGACCCTTTTTCCTTCTATTTATTAGTTTATCAAATCTCTCTGCAGCTGCAATTTATAAAGGAGAGAGAGAGAGAGGGGGGGGGGGGACGGGCTGGCATTGCTGTACAAGTAGGGTTTTTTAAATTATATGAATGAATTTAAAGTAATTTTTATTTTTAAAATTGGTAATAAGTTTTATCTACAAGTTGGACAAGTGGGTAATAGTTTGGTTGGGAGAAGTACCCATTCGAACTCGAGAGATTTCACGATTTATTGGTTTAAGAAAATTTTTTTTTTTGTTGTAATTAAACGGAGAAACTTATATATATATATATATATTTATGCAAAAGTATAATCCAACCCCATTAGAGGCTAAAGAAGACAGCAAGACAAACAGAGTACTAATAATCAAAATGGGTGATTCTCTTCATCATTTACCAATCATTCCAATAAACTAGGGGAGAGAGAGACTTGTGAATTTTTTTTATCCATGCCAGCCAGTTGTATAACCTCCTAAAATGATGAAATGAAATAACGAAAGTTCTTTTCCAAGAAAAATTTCAAACGCAAAAGCTGAGCCATGTTTTTTAAATATTTATCTTATTTTTGTGATTCTTTTAATAAAAATTTGCTTGCAACAAATTAAACTGGAATTCTTGTGCTTAAGTACCATATTCTCCTAGTTAACTATTGACAACACTAAGGTCTTATTTGGTTTACGGAAGAAAAATCAACTTTCTTATTTTTCTCATGGGTATGAAAAACTAAAATTCCTGACAAGTTTTATTTCTTGTGTTTGATAAAACATGAAAAGTATTTAGGTAGGAGTATTGTTATCCCAAATTTTTGTAAGAAATGATGGAAAATCACTAGAGAAAATCAATCACATAGGTTTTGAGAGGAATGATTTTACCCCCTACTTTCTTCTCTGTCAGAAAAGTATTTTCGGAATTTGTGGTTACTAACCAAAAAAAAGAAAAGACTTTCATTTCTTGATTCCTTAAATCCGTGAACTAAACAAGGCCTAAGGTCATATATGTAATACATGTAATTGTTTGTGCGAGTGATTTAGTTATAATAAAAAATCTCATGCTTGAATATAGAGATTTCAAATTCGAGTTTCATAAGTTTCAACTTTCAGGTAGAACATTAAATTTTTTTTATCTAATCTAATAGTGTAAATTTGTCGTAAGAAATACTATAGTCACTAAACATGAGCTTAAATGATATATAATCAACTAAATATTATTTATTTATTCACGAAAGGTTTTTTCCTTCCCAGTTTTTTAAGGGTCTATTTGATAACAAAATGTAAAATTATAGCCAAATTAATTGATTCATGTGAGAAGTCGTAAAATTAGTTGAGGGATGTGGTGAGATCTTCATCATCTCATGCTCATTTTTATGAGTAGAAGTTATCTATCATCTTTCATTTTTTGTGGAAAAATTTTCATCACCACCATCGAAAGAAACTTTTTCCATGGAAAAAAAGAAGAAGACAAATCATCGTATCCCTAACTTATTTTTTATTTTCTCACAAAAAAACAAAATTAGTTTTTTTTATTTATTTTGTCATTTTCTATCTTATTATCAAAAGGAACCTAGCGGGTTTTTTTTTCTTGAAACAAAATTTTCTAAAGGTTTAATGAATAATTTTTGTGTCTTACTTTTGTTCGAAGTCTCCTTATTATTGTAGCTGCGAAAAAGTGGGACTTATCTCAAATGCATGTCAAAAACGCATTCTTTAATGGCAACCTCACTGAAGAGTGTACATGAAACCTCCTCCAAGGTATTTCATTTCTCGTCACAAGTTTACAAACTTCATCGCGCTTTATTTGTCCTTAAACAAACTCTATGGGCAGGCTTGTTAAGTTCAGTTCTACCATTAGGAAGCTTGGGTTCTCATAGTTCTTTTGATCCTAAGCGTTTTATTAGGAAAACAAAGGCTGGTATCACTTTTTTACTTCTCTATGTGGACGATATGATAATTAATGGGGATGACAATTCTAGAATTTACCATCTCAAACAGTTTCTAAGCCGTTATTTTGAAATGAAGGATCTTGGTCATCTCAACTATTTTTTAGGTTCGGAGATTCTTTCTGGTTATGTCGATTACTATATATCTCAAGCTAAATATGCTTTTGATATTCTTGCTGGAGCTGGTCTCACCGACTGCAAAACTGCATCAACTCCCTTCAAAACCAATCTCAAGCTCACTCCCCTTAACGGTATCCCTCTCAATGACACCACACTATATAGATAATTGGTTAGTAGTCTAGTCTATCTCATTGTCACTTGTCCTAACCTTGCATATGATGTCCATCTCCTCAATTAGTTTATGGCAGCACCACAATTTACACATTATGATGTTATTCTTCACATTCTTCATTACATTAAAGGGATCAATTTCATGGGCTTCATTTTCCTTCTTCATCTTCTCTTGAGCTTCATGCATACTCTGATTCTGACTGGGTTGGATATCCCACCGATAGACACTCTATTACAAGCTATTGGTTATTTTTGGGTGATTATCTTGTGGTGTAACAAGAAACAAACTCTCACTGTTCGGTCCAGTACTCAAACTAAATGTTGTGTTCTTGCTAACACCACTCAAGAGCTTATTTGGCTACGATGGCTTCTCACAGACATGGGAGCTCCTCAGACTTTACTGACCAGTATTAGATAAAAAAATCGAAGCGCCATTCAGATTGCTCACAATGATATTTTTCATAAGTGCACAAAGCATATTAAAATTGATTGTCATTTTGTTCATCAACATGTGGCTAGCAATACTGTTCACCTTTTATCTATTTCTTCAGAATATTAACCTACAGACATTTTCACCAAAGTTCATTCACTTGGCCATTTCCAAGATCTTTTTTCCAAACTTATGCTAGTTTCTCATTTGCCACCTTAAGTTTGAAGAGGGGGGGGGAGGGGGGTATTAGAAGATTCTAGTTAATATTTTAGTTGACTTTTTGTATGGTTTATATATATTTAGCCTTCAAATCTCTTAATTGATTTAGGGTTTATTACCTTCCATTTATGTGTCATTGTATAGCCTTATATAAAAGGGTTCTCTTGTATTATTATATCAATTTGAAAAAAAAAAGAAAAAAAACCATCCAGTCATCTAATAGACAATATACAATAAGACTCTGTTTGATGGCAACATTGAAAATGATAAGAAAAACAACTAATCTAGGCGAGAAAATGGAAAATAAGTTGAAAGATGTGGTGAGATATTCTTCATCACATACTTATTTTTGTGAGCCCCTTTATATTTTGTGAAAAAAAAAATTCTTCACCACCACCCAAATAAATTTTTTGTGTAAAATAAGTCAAAAGGCAAGAGTTAAATTTCAGCACAACTCATAATTTATTTTCCGTCTTCTCACTCAAATTAATTAATTATTTTTTTTATTATTTTCTACGTGGTTATCAAAGCCTAATTATTTCAATTGTAGAATTCTCTCTCTTATGTAATCTCTAACATTGGGATCGACATATCTGATGCTATGGCAGTGAAGGTAAAAAATTATTTCGGCATCAAAATTTGGGATTAATGATTGATTATATTAACCGTTTTAGTGTTGTTAAATTTTTTTATGTCAGGATGTTCCTTGGTTGGTAATAGAGTCGCTCGCAAATTTTGGATTCTTATTTTCGGAATGTATTTCTTCGTTAATTTTCTAATTATCAATGTCGTGAAAAATTCGTTCTCTTGAAAAAATATATGGTTATTATCCATATTGTTAAAATAATTTTCTTTTCGTCAGAGTATAATATTGTTTTTAGAAGTTGTAAATACTTTTAAAATTGTATATTATTTTGTCATTGACCCAAAAGTATTAGCAAGGATTACGAAATTATTATATTTTCAAGTGTCACTAGGTCCAAGCATTTTAAGCATTTAAGCATTTTCAATGTACTCAAACACAAAATCCACTAATTTCCATCAAAATTCAATGTTTCTCGTTTGCTTAATTCTTTGTCAACACATTCCAGAAAAAAATTAGCAAATATTCCAACCATATATATTAGAGGCAGAGCCTAAATCTTTCTATCTTATTTGCAGGTTCACATGCAACTAACTAACTATAATTTTGATTGGTGAACGGAGGTGCATCGTCTTAAACTCAAATTAAATAAAGAATTTTAATTAAACACGCAAGATTAGAGAATGCGTGTATAAGAAGATAGAATTTCCATAATTGTGCAAAGCAAAATCTCTAATCCACACAAAATGAAAATGATGGATCAATGGCTAGACTTGATTCAATTGACAACCAAATGAGTGGCTACGGTTTTTTAAGACATGCTTTAGGGCCACGTTTGATTCAGGTATTAGGATCAATGGAATTAATAACACCAGCATTAATAATGCTGGACTATTAATCATGGTATTAATTTAATACCAATACCCTGTTTGATTCATGCAGTATTAATACTGGAATATCCCATGCTGATGTTAATATTATGTTTGGTTTTGTAACTCGTATACGGGATTATATTTTGGAATAACAAAAAAATAATAAATAAATAATAATAATAATAATAATAATAAATAAAATAATAATAATATAATAAGTAGTAATGGAATTTTTGAAAATATTATAGTAGTAATGGCATTTTTTAAAATATATGGTTCATTTTCTTAATTCTGGATAAACAATACCACCCCCGGTATTAAATTATACCACAAAGAGTGGTATTACATTAGTCTCGGTATTAGTAATCCTAGCACATTTGTGCGAACCAAATAAGATATTATAAAAAAATTTGGTATTAATATTCTCATCCTATTTTTTAATACCCGAATCAAACGAGGCCTAAATTCATTTTCCTCATAAAATTAGAGATGTTTCAGTGTTTTAGGTATTAGGTGCTCATCTTAATTACATTAGGTCACATGGTCACAAAAAATAGAAATATATTAGGCAAGCGTGCAAAGGTATTAGGTTCTTCTAAAATGATGAAAATTAGTTTAAAGAGAGTTAAAGAAATCCCATACATTCATTCAAAAGTGGATGGCTAAGATTTTGGCATTAATTTCTATTTTTATAAAAATCTTCGCCAGAGGCAAAAACTTTTAAATATTTCTGAGCTAACCAATGGTCCAAAATTTTTGCTTTACTCTAAATTACACAAAAGTTGGTATACAAAACACAGTTACTAACCTTGGAGTAACCGAAAGCAAACAATTATTAGCTATATTTTGTTAACTTTTTTTTTTTGGTTCCCCATGGGGTGGTGTTCGGACCAACTTTCGCAACGCTAGGAATCGACATTAGGAGTTTCAAGTCGAGCCTAAGATTGTCCCAATGACAACTTTATATCATTGAGTCAAGAAGTTTGGTTTGTATTTTGTTACGGATACAATAATTTTATGTAAAAAAATAAAAATGTGTAGTACTTTATGTCTGCTAATCAGTATTGCATAATTTAACCTTATATGTAAGGTGACTCCAGGCTGTGGGTAGTGTGGGTGGTTGAGCGCAGAGGGCAGCATTTGGCTTGCCTTTATGCCAAAACAGAGGATTGGAGCCAATTAAGAGCACATGGTGTGTTGAGCTATATATACAAATGCCTCCAACTTATGAAATAGAGGTGACTACCCCCTCCAATATTTCACGTGGTGTGCAACTTCCTTTCTTTCCCTTTTTTTTTATATTAGTGGGTAGCTGGGTTCCACGTTAACTAGTCCACAAAATCGTGGTGCTTATTGATCGAGAGACATCCCAATGACTCCAAGAATCTTGACACAGAAGGAAATAAAACTTAAAATCGTGCACCTAACCACACAATTTCAAGTACACTTTTACCGCTGAGGCAACATCTTAGAGTTTGTTATCCAACTTCCTTTTTAATAAAACTACAATGGTTTGTCATATTTTCCTTTGGGATCCACTTAGATTTAACATGCCACAGTTTAATTTCCTCTCTAAGTTGATTTTGAGAGGGTAATCAGACACGAGGGCTCTTTTTAAAATTAAATTTCAAAAACATATATTTTATTTTCTAAAAAAAAATTATCTAAAATATTCTTTCATTATTCTAATTGAACCCAAAAAAATGTACATTTAACCACTACCAGTTAGTTACTACTGTCAGAACTCTAGCAGTGATCACTGTGAACGGTAGTTATTGGTGATGATCGGTGGCTGACCGAGGTAGATAATAGTGGACAATGGTAGTTAATGTGACTTACAAATCACAATAAAATAGGGTCTTGTGAAAAACATGCATCAAATGACTAAAACAAATATATCAAGAAAAAAAAATGTGTGTATTAGATTATTAGGTAGAACTTAGATGTCCTTATAATAGACGTTAAAATACACATATAATCTTTATATTTAAAAGCCAAGAGGCATTTTAACCGTTAAAGCTCCATCATATTTTTACTTTTCAATTTTGTACTTATGAGCATTTATTTTTCGAAGTGTTTAGTATTAATGCAAGTAAAGGAACGTAATACTTGTCCTTCTGAAGTGTAGTAATTTTCAAAAGTGTTTATACATTTTTCTCATACAATATGAATGTATGATATGGATTGGCCAAAGGCATTTTCTTCCTTTCTATGTCACAAACTAGATTTTATTGTTATTGTTTTAATGTTAGTGTATGCTATGATGCGAGCTGCGAGGCGCAAACTCGATATGATAAGTTTTGCATAACTCATTTATATTATACATATTAATTGGTTCAAGTTATTTATTTAACTTGACACGTACAACCTATTAATTAAATATGTACATATATATATATATTAAACATGTCATGTTTGAGTTAATCAAACAGGCCGTGTTCAAGTTAACAATAACATTGTTATATATATATATATGTGTGTGTCTTGACACAATCTGAACATGAGGTACCCGACGATCCCGAATTTCCGGCCTGTTTAATGTAAGATATAGAGCTGTTATTTAAAAAAAAAAAAAAATAGTTTTATTGCAGTTTTGAGTTAAATGGTTCAAATCACCCAAAAATTACAGTATTTGTGTTTGATAAAAAGTAATAATTGATGTTGCTCGAGCTATGAATGTGAACAAGACAAAATGATTTATGGTCCTAAGGACTGCTTACAGAAATTAAACGAGTTCAATTAGGGTGGTGATGTTGGCACCCCACAAATCTCTTATTAACACTCCTACTCTTACTAACACTCCCACTTTTACACTTTTATCTTAAGAATACTCCCATGTTATACCTACTACTCCCACTACTCCCACTTATTTTTAGGAACTAATCTCATACTTAATTAATTAATAACATGATTAAGTAATTAACTACATAATAACATAAAACAAATTACCCCAAACTAACCTCAAAATTTCTCCACCATCTCTACCATCTTCTCAAACAAGCAAAATTACCATCTCTACTATCTTCTCTATTTAGCAACAAATTTTGATAGCAACAAATTTTGGTAGCACCAAAATAACAAATAAAACATCCATTAATGCAAAACTCTAAGTTTGGGAAGAATGGTATAAACAAAACAAAACAAGAGCTCCATTGATGCAAAACTCAAAATTTGAAAATAACAGTAGAAAAAAAAATCTTTGTAATAAAGGAAGGAAAACAAGTAAAAAAGAGTTAAGGAAAGAGAGACATACATGTTTTTATTTTGTTTTATTGTTTATATGATTTTTATAGCATACACATCAAATATATAAACAAAAAACAAAATTTTCTGTTTAAAACACGAAGAAGGCTTACTCGGTTCTCCGTAACCGAGTTGTAAGCTTGTACACTCGGCTGCTCTCAACTGAGTATGAAATCTCATAAAATGTCATGCTCTCGGGACCTTCATTCGGTTGAGAGCAGCCGAGTGTTATTATATTATGCTCGGCTGTGAGCAGCCGAGTGACATTAAACACATTCGGTTGCTCTCAACCGAATGAAGGTCCCGAGAGCATTACATTTTATGGGATTTCATACTCGGTTGAGAGCAACCGAGTGTACAAGCCTGCAACTCGGTTACGGAGAACCGAGTAAACCTTCTTCATTTTTCCTTTCATTAACTTTTTCTTATTTGTTTTTATTTCCTTATTTTAAAGTTTCTCTTTTTTCTACCATTATTCTTAACTTTTGAATTTTGCATCAATGGAGGTTTTGTTTATACCATTTTCCTCAAATTTAGAGTTTTGCATTAATGGAGGTTTTGTTTGTTGGTTTTCTTATCTTGTTCTAAAGTTTTCTTTTTTCCTTCCATTCTTCTCATGCTTACCTTTTTGCATCAATGGTGGAGATCAAAGCTTTGTTGCCTATTTTGGTAGAAGAGAGAAATTTTGGAGGGAAATTAATTTGGGAATAAATGTTTGATTAACTTTGGAGGGAGATTTTGGAGGGAAATTAATTTGGAGATAAATGTTTGATTAACTTTGGAGGGAGATTCATTAACTTTTGTTTTAAATTAAAACAAGTGGGTGAAAAATTAGTTTAGTGTTAATTAACTTTTTTACTAGATTAAATGAAGTAGGGTGGAAATAACAATTTACCTTTTTTTTTGAGTGGGAGTGTTACCAATAGATATTGGGGGTGCCAATATCGCCGCCCTTCAATTATTGTACACATGACATAATAAATATTCATAAATTATGAATATTTACACTTTGATTATTTTAATTGGACACGTGAAAACTGTCGGACATAATAATGGCTTTTCAAATTGCCTTTTTAGGACAAAAATTCATAAATTCATCGTTGAAAATGTTCCATTTTTATCTGCAAGAATATATATATATATACGTAATTAAAACTGATGTGACAAGGAAAATATAACTAGAATGTTAATAAAGTTAGAAAGGAGGTGAATATTTCCACCCTCCACTGCATTCACGAAATCTCATTTTCCTTACTCCTCCCCCGTGATCGAAATCTCATGTTTTTCTTGTGTTCATTTGCGTATTTATTTATTTATTTTAATACAGAGATTTATGCATAGGTTTATGTGAATTATTTTCGTAGTGAATACAGGATTTCTTTTGGGTTGTGAGTTGGGCTTCGGCCCAACATTTAGTACATTTGTGGAGTAGATCCATCTTTACGCAATACAGAATTGGTTGAATTTTTTCAGTTTTATTTTCCGGTGACAAGGAGTTAATCTGTTAGTACGCAGTGACAAATATTTTAACCACGGCACGAAACCCATATAACGGGAAAACTTGTTATTTCCACTACTACCAATCAAATAATAATTTTATACAAAAATATTTATATTTAAAAATAATGTATAACGCATTAAATTTTCAACGTACCAAATACAGTGTTACCCTTTGTTATATTCTCAAAATCCCTCGCCATTTGATTTGATGTCATGGGTAAAACAAATTTCCCATCATGGATCAGCAAAGCTAGCCCACACTTTGAACTGGCCTAACCAAATTCCAACTTCCCATTGATTATGGAGTGAATATAATAATAATAATTATTATTATTATTATTAACTCTAATTTTCTTCCTTTGAAATGTGAGGTTTTTTTTTTTTACATTGCCCCGTTTTATATACAAAGTTAGATTTAATCATGTTTATATAATTGTTAAACTTTGTTCTTGAATGTTGAGACTATGTTGATTACTTTTAAATAATTCTTAGATATTTTTATGCATGCGGGAGAATGTCTAATGATTATAAAAATTAAGGATAAGTCTAATTTTGCATCAAGAGCATGGACAAAGTTTAAAAAGTTCAAAATGAGATTAATTTTTATTCCCTCAATTTCAAATTAATAATCACGTAATACATATAAATAGTTAGTTGCACTCATTATACTATATTATTAATTAAGATCAACGGCAATATTGAGGTCATTAATACAAAATATATATCCTAAATACAACATTTAATAATTAAAATGATCATATTATAAAATATGAATGTATCATCAACACGTTATTATCTGGTATTTTTTTTTATTTTACTTTTACATAAAAGTAATAAAAATCTATTGATAGTGTGTAATATAGTAACCGTTTCAACGAACACGAAGAAAAGACAAATTACAGTGATTTCACAAGGTTTTAAGAATAATAATTATTATTAACATTGAAAAAAAAAATATGGTTAATTGAATTGGTGTATTTTCAGTTTTAATAATTATATAATGTCCAACCCTATCATGTTTTTGTGTAAAATCTTGAGATGGATGACAGGTGTAGTTGAATTTAGACAAAAACAGCTCACTGCAAGGTGGACCACGACATGTTTGACAGGCTAACCAAAGATGCGCGTCATTTTATGCCCCAAAGCAAACAAAAACTTTGCACTACTTTTTGCCTTTATAATAAGCAGGTTGATAATGTATCTTTACTCCGCATATTTAGATGGAGTAATTTTAATTTTTATAGATATTATTATAAATGATAAAATTTTAAATTTTATTATTTAATTTTTTTTATGTTTGAATGTCTTGTATGTGGAGTTTTAAAAATAAAATAAATTATAATATCACTTATTTTAAGTCGGAATTTGGAGAATGACAACTTATATATATCACTGAATTTTAAATCAAAATTTTTAAAAGGTAAAATATAGTAAATTTACAGCGTATAAAATGTTAATTTTTTCTTTAATTTTACCAAACAATAGATTTTCACTTTTTCACGTTCCAAATCTTGATTTTTGCTCAAATCCTAAGTTTTTTTTTCCCATCCAAATACAAGGTACGAGATACTGCAAAGTGTTATTAATACATTAATCATAAATTAAATTTGTTATTGATAGATTTATATATACAAAATTTAATAATGATCGATGAATAAATAATACATCATTGTATCCTCCAACATATTTCAACTAGCCAATTTATTTATTATTGTTTTATTCACATCTGACAAACTCAATATCAAGATTTTAGTTTCATACATGATGTTCTATTGACTTGCAATCACTAATGTTTGATGTCCATTAATTGTTGTCATCAGGTTAATGCTGAGTTACATTAAGTCATACATTGTGTAAGTTAAGAAGAGTCTTTATTGCAAGAGAATTAAGTTACGTAGTTGGCCTCTCTAAACATCCTTAAAACCGGCCCTAGTTGGTGCTTAGAATTATGCCTTCAAATTGGGTTGGACAGTGTCATGTTAGTGTATAAAAAAATCTTGTCATGTTTTTCACCTAATGCATTTTCTTGATTGTCTTGAGTAGGTCAACCGATTTATAACATATCACATTTGTTAACTCTCACCCAAACTGCTAATTTCATGTCGTACTCGTCTACAAAACCACCGATATTAATTAGAGATCATATATATTACATTGATGGTGTAATGAGGAACTTTAAGATTTATATTTCGGTCTAGGTAGACACTCTCACACGCGCAATGCTTGTGTGCACATTTTCTTTCTATGCATGTCAATATATAAGTTATATTAGAAAATATTTTATGAATGAGAAAGAAACCTGATGTCAAGTAATTATTAGGTAATCTAGAGATATTGAGTTCAAATCCGGCCTATCAAATGTATTTTATTTCTTTATAAAAGTAGAGGGCAAAATAGGAAAATACGACATTTTGGTATCATAATCGTTAATTGTGCCTTCTAGTTTAAAACAACATAGATGAACTTCATTAATAACTTCAAGCAACATATTTATGAAAATAGAAATTTTGCTAAATACAATTAATAATAACTTCAATGCATGCGATTTATACTTTAATGACGTCTTTAAGCACTACTATACTTACATTTTTCGATGTCTTTACATGTGTTTAATGACATAATTAAGTCATATACATTAAATATATAACTCTAAAACTGTATTAATGTCAACGAATTTAAACATAAAGATCTTGAGAATGAATAGAGGCTAGCGATCAAAAAACTGTGTACGATTCTAAATACATGTCACAAGATCTATTTTCTGACGCATGGCATGTTTTAATAAATTAATTTGTGTTATATAGTTAGTGTTGTATTTGGCTTGTAATTGATGCAAATAGTGATAGTACAAAAAGTATTTTGCACCAGACAATAAGCACTTGGAATTAGTGCAAAACATGTTTTGCACTTGGGCGCGTAAAAGTAAATAGGTATAATTTTTCACTTGGTGTAAATAGAGAAATTTTTTTCTATTTTATGAAAGAATGCATTTGCAAGAGTGAAAATAGACAAACTTATTCTTAGCTAGGGTTTAGCTAAGGTTGAAAGGTGATCAATTGGAGGTTTGTTCCATTGATCTAGAGTGAGTATTATTGAGAGAAAATTTGTGTAAATTCTTAGTTTATCAATAAATGTGCTCTCTTTTCAAGTGGAAGACCTGAAGGGTTGCACAAAATTTATGGTGTGTTCTTTCTCTTTCATTTGCACTTGGTTATTGTTATTCTTTATCGTTTATTTATATTTACTTGCTATTGTGTTGTTCGTCTTGGTTTGAGTTGAAGATCTTATTAATTACTTATTGATTTTCGCCCGCCAAGTATTCGTGAAAATTCTCGAAAGTGATTTCTTGGATTTATTTGTAGATTAGGACCTGGTTATTGTTTTCACATTCACAACAGTTAGTAAAAATGTATGACGAGTTATGTAATTGTCATAGACCTCAAGGCAATTTAACTGAATCTCAAAAGTAAAGTTGCACACGATCTTGGAATTAAAGTTCAATTCAAGCTCGTTCATTAATACAACAATTAAAACTCGCGTTAAAAGCGTTCATGTTGCATTTGTTTAAAAATCGCAATATTACGTCGCAACAAAGAAACCATCGATTTTTTTTTCTCTTTTGTTTAGCGCCTGTTTGGTTGAGTTTTAATTGAATTGTTGGAAAGTGTGAAAATAAATTGAAAAGTGTTTTTTTTTAAAAAAAATTTCATCCAATTCAAAATAAAATCATAAAAAACTAAAAAAATAGTCACAATAGATCTTATTTTATAAATCTTGATTAGTAGATTTCAAATATATATATATATATATATATATATATTTATCTAATTCCGATTTTTTGATTTAAAATTATATTGTTTTAAAAATTTTATAAAAAGTAAAGTAAAGTGTAGTGAATTTTATAAAATGTGAAAATAAAGTTAAATTTTTTGTAAAAAATAAGTTTTCTAGTTTCTAATCAAACAGGACAAACAGGGCCTACTATCCTTTGTTTTTTAAGTTTTCAATCAAACACGGCCTACTATATTTGTTTTCTTAGTTTCCAATCAAATAAGTCCTACTATTTTATACTGTTTTTAGAGTGACACACAATACTTGAATTAAACACATTTTAATTGAAATTTTTTTGTTTTAGTATTTTTAAATATTGCTACTCTAACACTTACTCTAATGTATTTACACATACACATACACATGCACATGCACTCACTGGATGACATTAATTTACAATTAGAATATCATTAAGAATGATCAAACTCACTTAACTCAAAAGAATGATCAAAATGTTTAAATTTAATTTGCAGAAATACAAAATAAATATTACTTGAATTATCAAATACATACATAATGCGTGACCTGTAAAATCCATTGGGTATCATCATCATTCATAGAAAGAGATTGTAGTCCACGACAGAGGCGACTAAAATAATTCACCTAGAACGTGCCAATCATAACGGTAACCCCTCATTTTTTCTAATTTTTTTTTTTTTTTTGTTTATTCATCCAGCGGTGACACAGAAACTCGGTACCCTCAATCAACGGTCGACCTAGATTCACCCTTCACCGTACGATCAAAAAGCTCATGAATCTCAACCGTTAGTGTGAAGAGCTGATTGGACGACTGGGATTTTCAAAGACCACGTGGCCCCTGTGAACATTGACGCGTAAAGACTAGTCTGCGTTGTTGAAACGAAAAGTAGAAGAGAAAAAAATGAAACAGTGAATTACTCGGCAGACCTTAAACTATTGTAATTGTGTCAATTTAGTCCCTGTATAAAATTTGTAGATAAGTGCTATTAACGGTGACAATAGGTTGATATCAATGAGAAATAATATATACATATCACTAAATGTATTTACAAATGTCACACGCCGTTATTAATTAAAAGATTTAAGACAGTTCACAAAAGAATGTTTTTGGTTAATGTATTCAAGTAAAATAAATATATCAATGCTCTTTTGTGTTATTAATTAAAAAAATATACATTTAAATTTTTAAGATATCGCAGTGCTAGTTTCCATTTATGCCCTTAAAAAATACGAAGCATGTGACTCACACGGGGAAGGTCGAGACCTTCAAAAATTGGACAGCAATCATACAGGCTTTGGTGGTTTAGTTTTGATAGTTTAGGGTTTCAATCGACTCATTTCATAATTTAGGGAGCTGAAGGGGTAATTTAATAAAACGAAAGAAAGACAATTAACGGCTAGGATTTAATGAGGGTTCGTTCTGTTGCTGAGTTGTCAGCCAATGATTAAATCCCCAAAATCTCTCTCTTCAACCCCCTTATATATACTCCCTGTCCTGTATCCCTTCACAAACCCTCCACACTCTCTCTACAGCAAAAAAATCTGTCGGTTTCTCTCTCTGAAAAAACCTTCTACTTCTTCGTTCGTACTAGTGTTTACTTGAGAGAGAAAGCAAACAACAATGGCGTTTTCGAGAGTATTTTTGGTGCTAATCTTCGCTCTAGTTGCCGGATCTGCTGTTTCTCAGTCTCCGACATCATCGCCGACTGTTTCTCCGACTGCTACGCCAATAGCTTCGCCGCCAGCTCCTACCGCAGCACCTACCTCATCACCGACAGCCTCACCACCGACCGAGTCTCCGAATTCCTCGCCGCCGGCTCCTCCTGCACCGTCGTCGTCAGAAGCTCCAGTACCTTCGATCGCAACTCCTCCAGCCGGTACACCAGGCGGTGCACCGATTTCGCCTCCCGGTAACTCTGCTAGTTTGAACAGATTCGCCGTTGCCGGATCTGTCGCCGTTGTATTTTTCTCTGGTGCTATGTTGATGTAGATCTGATCTTATGTGGAGGGTTTGCTTTACTTCTGATGGAGCTTGGTTGAGTTAGGGTTTATTATTTAGTAGGTTTTTTTATTTTGGTTAATTTGTGGTGATTTTTTCATTTACTACGGTGGAGATGGTGGTGAGGAGGATGATGATGAGTACATGGTTTGTTATTTACTGTTGATTTGATTATGATCATTATTGTTAATGATGGATTCTTTTTGTTATTGATTTATGGTTATTATTGTTATATAATTATCTTCTATTCGCTTAACTTCGTGTTGATTTTGAACCTTACTAGTGTTTTAGTTGTGGATCTAACTTTTGGTAATGCAAGGTTCTTAATTATAAGAAAATTTCAGTTAAACTACTTCAAGAATACATAAAATGTAAAACTCGAATCAAGTAGTTTTAGCTATTCTTGATATTAAATGATAATGCCGAAGGCATTTGGACGTTTTTACATTGTGCTTGAGATGGTTGTACTTTAAGATTTATGATTAATGTTCGTATAGTTCGAATTTTGGTTCTTTAATAAAATTTTAATTGTAAAATTATCATTTTAAATTTCAAGAAAGAACAAAACACAAAGTAAAATTGTTTAAAATAACATTTGCCATCTTCATATGTGATGTATTTGAAGATATAACAATGTGAACGTGATAAGCGTATGTGTAGAAGATATAACAATGCAATCATTAAGTCTGGTTTAGTAGTCGCGATATTAAGATAGTCTAGTAATTGCGATGTTAAGTCGAATAATTGCGACGGTTCAAATATCACCGGTTGCCCGCACGGGCAACCGGTGCTCTTCTACAAGTATATTGTGATATTGGTGTGAGTGATTTTTAGTGTAGTGTTGGCAGTGGCCACATTAGAGTGAGTGAGAAATTGTAGTGGTAGAGATGGTTATTGTCGTTTTTGAAAGGAGGGTTGGCTATTATTATCATTGTTGTATAAAGATTTTATATAGGGGAACAAAGACAGCTGTGGCGTTTGTACATTTTATATTCTTTATTTCCGGTGTCACATGCTACATGTGGTCCGCACTTTGGGGCATCCATATTTGTTATTTTATGCGTTGAAGTAATTATGTGAAACTCTAAAATTTCTTCCACCCAAAAAAAAAAAAAAAAACAAACTCTACAATTTCAGCAATAATTTTATTTGGAGTACCCACAATGTTGATACGCGTTTATGCAAAAGTTATAATTAGTGGACCAAAATATTATTTCGTAAGTTAGTGTGGACTGATTTTATTTTTACTCTTAATAATATTTGATTTCACTTTAACATTTCGTTCGGTCATTGAACACTTGGTAATAATAGCCAAGTACAAGCATGTTACTTAGTATTTAGGATTGAGTAAAGAATTATTAAATTTATACTCGACTCTCAAAGACCAAATAACAAACCTTTATTTGATACTTAAGGACCGAATGAAAAATAAAAGTGAAACCAAATATTATTAGAGGTACAAATAGAATCACCCTATATTAAAGTAAAGTTTGATATCATTAGTTAGCTAGCATCCGTCAAACAGTTTGGCTCGGAGGACCTACGAATGCTCTTAATCTCACACATTTTTCTGTGTCTAGCTAATTAATCTCAAACATGCAAGAAGTATTCTATCTCTTTTACCATACTATTATATCTCTCTACCATATTACTATTTTACTTAAAAAGTAATTATGATACATTTACTCTACTTAGCATAAATTAAGTTAATAAATTTTACCTTTTATGATGCTTAGAATCTCCAATGCAACCATCGAATGAGAAAAATAAAATTTCTAAAAAGATGTTCTCTAACGCAACTATCAAGAATAACCATCAAGCTTATGTGACAAAAATAAGAATAGACACTGTGAATGTGACCTTCTACTTTGAAAGGGTCTCTAAGACACTATCTTAATACCACATCATTACCTACTTTTATTTTACAAGTTTTTAAAATTTTATTTTATAAAATACTTTTTTATAAAAGTTATATTTTTGAAAAGTATGAATTAAGATCTAATAAACAAGATCCATATTGCATATAAAATTATTAAAAAAAAATTCATAAATTTTCTAATCGACAATCTTTCGAACAATTGCACTTGACAAGTTTTTTTTAAGACTTGTCCATCAATAAAAAATTTTGTGCGACATAAAAAAGATATACTTACATGTCCATGGTTTGAAACTTTCCGTCCCATTTTTGCATTGAAGATGCACTTATTAATGTAGTAGTAGTGTGCCTATGTAAGTTTGGATAATCTTTAGTGACACTATTTTAATATATCTGTTCAGCTACTTCGTATATTTGATGGATCTTAGGTAAATTTATTCAAACTCAACTTTAGTTTTTTCAGAAAATTTCAATTTTATCTGAGGGAAATTTTTACAACAAAATTATATTAATTTAAAGCAGTATTTACTATAATAAAAATATCTATCGTCGTGCTACTCCATAAAAGAATAACAGGAAATAAATATTTTTCCAAGACATTTCTTTCCACTGAAAAAAAGAAAGGAAAAAGAAAAACATTGGTAGGGCAAGGAATTTCCTGTTAGTTCACCAAAAAAAAAAAAGGCAGGGCAAGGAACAAAACAGGGGCTTATGTATTTTTGGACAAAAGAGTTCTGTTTAACAGGTGTCATAGGAAGGTTTAGGTGCACATGTGTTTCGGTGGAGACCCTACTCACCTAATGCGCAATCATGTGTTTTATGTACGTGCCATGTTCCTTACTTTTGTGTGTTGTTTGCGAGATTTAAATTTAAAATTTAAGTGGAATATTGTCAAAATTAAATATAGTTATTTGTCACATTAATGTACTATTTGAAAGTTCGGGATTAAATTACAATTTTGGTCACTAAACTATTGTCTAATTTTGTTTTGTCTATTAAATTTTTTTTGATTCATTTCACCCGCTAAACTTTTATTTCATTTCATTCTGCCCATTCTACCCAGTTTCGTTCATAACCTTCCTGTTAGTGGGGGGTATTTTCGTCATTTTATGTAAAAAACTGACAAAACCCTAGCTACCTCTTGTAATAATCTCCCCTCCCTATAATTTCGATCTTTCTTAAGCCAACAAAATCTAGACGAAGCTTCCAATCACACTCATCTAGATTTCATCACCAAATTCATATATTATCCTTTACCTTACTCTTTTCAACTTAATTTCCATTATCAGTTTTAAATTGTAACATTTTTTTCTCAAAAATCCCTGGCTACAGTAAGCTATTCATCTTTAATGTCTACTCAGATGATCGTTAAGAGCAATGGGTTGAATCTTAAGAATGTTGTTTCCGGTGTTTCGCTGATTCCTCATAGAGCTTGTAAGCTCAATTTGAGGAAGTTGAAGTGTAATAATTATTATAGGGTGAGAATCCGAGTGTAGGTGACGATGAAAGAGAGTGTAGAGGAGGCTGGGAGCTTCAGAGGTTTTCTAGGATTGAGGAAGACGAAGCTGGTGTGTACGATTAGGCCGGTGTACTCATGTTTGGTGGATTTGGAGAAATTGGTTTTGGGAGGGATGAATATGGCTAGGCTCAATATGTATCATAATACTAGAGAGTGGCAGATGGCACAGTCGCCGCCAAAGACTTTTTCGTTGTCGGAACCGAACGTGAGGAAGGGAGTGAGTTGAATAAATCTTTCAACGGCAGCTCACTGCGGTCGTGAGAATGGCTATCTCGATTTATAATAGTAACAACATCGTCAACGATGGAGGATGTGCAGAAGAATCTGTGAAATCAACGAGAAATGAGGCAGATGAGGAGGTATATGGAGGCGGAGACGATTATAGCTAAAGCTATGATGATGATGATGATGACTATAATGATGGATGAAGTAGATGATGATGATGATGATGATGACTCTCATTGTTGTTATTTTTCTCCATTATTGTTGTAGACTACTTGCGGTGGAGTTATAGTGTCAATAATGGCGAGAGGTGGAGGTGGAGTAAAGTAATTAGACATTGTGAGGTTATATATATATATAGAGAGAGAGAGATTTCGCGTACAATAACGAAAATACTTATAATAACAAGAGAGTTGTGGACAAAACTGGTCGGAATGGGCAGAATGAAACGAAATAAAAGTTTAGTGAGTGAAATGAAGCAAAAAAAAAAGTTTAGTGGGAAAAATGAAATTGGGCAATAGTTCAGTGGCCAAAATTATTGTTTACTAAAAGTTAGGTATTGGATCGAATATAGACAAGAGTGCTTAATTGGATGCCGCCAACTCCCAAGTGTCACATATACTTAAATGTTTTATAGTTTCTCGTTTGATTCTTAATTCTTTCATCGACTATCATTCAACCTTTATTACAAAGATTTGAGTGCAGATGAGCGCATATATGTTATAGAAAATTTGAAAGGGTTAGTTTTCGACCCTTCAACTAAGTTGACCCTTGTTTAGAACCTAATTTACGCATGAGACAAAGGATTTATGTCGACTATTGAAGGTTGAGATACAAATGAATATATGATGATTATCAAGAAATTAAATTATTTAAACTTGGATATTCTGGAAAATTGAAACTCATCGATTATATCACTTATTTTCTTCTTAAGACCTCTTTTAGGACATGGAAGATTGAGGAGGATTAATATCAATTATTCGTGTAAATTTTAGCTTAGATAATGCAATGCTACTAATTTTCACATTTGGAAAGATATATATATTGATTTAAACGCAATGCATGCCTTTTCCATTGCAATCAATTAACTAGGATTAATTAAAAGTTGGTACCCAAAATTTTTTTTTGCTCTTTTAACATACATGCAATTAAATTCCTACCACATATCATACTGGCCCACGAAACTCATATTTAAGCCCATCGGGTCCTCAGTGGAATTCAATTACCCAATCCAAGTTTCCCAAAATAATTTTTTCACAACATAAAAAAAAGAAACAAACAAGAATAGCAACCCAACAAACAAAAACAACAGAAAAAAAACAACAGAAAAACTAAACAAATATAACCTTTAAGCTATGCCTTTACGATCCAAATTAGAAAAAAGTAAATTGATTAAACCACAAGGAATATTAGACTTCCAATTTAAGGGGAGAGTAGCCATTATATCCTTTGAAACAATTTAGTGAGCGACAAGGTTAGCTTCACATGAGTTATGAACAAACGAAATACAATCAGATTTAGCCACCAAGTCTTTAATGGAGTTAATTATGCCTGAAGCATCCTAGGGAAGAAAGGAAATAAACATCTCCAAAGTTTCATGCAATGACAATGTTACCATCAAATTCAATAATAACTTTCTGATTTAGTAGATTTGATGCAAAAGTAGCCTCCAACACCTTTTTTGCTTCGGTTAGAACCGAAGAAGAGCAAGGAAAAGAAATAACTAACCCATCAATGAGAGAACCAAAGGAGTCTCTAGCGAAAAAATCTACCTAACCAACACTCAACTTATCAGCAAAAACGCCATCACAATTAAGGTTTAACACACCTAGACAAAGAGCCAACCACATGGGACGACTTCGTTTGCATTTAAATATTATTTATTATTACTTGCATATCTCAAGAGACTGCACCTTTCTAAACTATCATAAATTAACTCCGTTTTATTGGAAAGTGAATCTTCAATATTTGTATAGATGATTATGTTAATATTCTTGCCATTTACTTTCTTGACCTACAACTATACCTAGCTTAATTATAGGAGAAATTGTAGAGATCTTTTTGTATCCCCTATATATATACATCTTTTCACTTCATTGAGAAATACACATTCCAAACAATTCTTTCTTTCATCTTTTCATGGTATTAGAGGGAGTTTAAAAACTCCTGACTCTTTCACATGCACTCTAATTTCTCATGCATCCTTCAGTAATCTCAATGGCCGGAGATAACCAAGTTCCTCCTTCTGGTAATATCCTACTAAATCCATCAAAGGCAGGAAAAGAAAAATCCTCTGCGCAAATGTCCGATTCATCCGAGGCAGATCTCTCTAATCCTTACTTTCTCCACCATTCTGATCATGCAGGATTGGTTATTGTTTCCAAACCCCTCACTGGAGACAATTACTCTGGTTAGAAGAGGGCCATAGTTGGAGCTTTAAACACAAGAAATAAGCTTAGATTTATCAATGGCTCCATCCTAGCTTCTTCAGAAGAACATGATCCTGAAGGCTATTCAACTTGGTCACGGTACAATGATATCATTCATTCCTGGATCATTAACACTTGCAACCTAGAGATTGCCAACAGCATGAATTTACTCTACCGCTCAGGAAGCTTGGGAAGACCTTAATCATACCTCAGTGATTGATTCTCTCAAGGCAATGCTGCTTGTGTTTTCGAGATACAATGATATATTGCTTCTCTTAAACAAGAGCAACTCTCCATATCCGCTTACTACACTAAACTGAAAACCCTATGGGATGAATTGGTAACACATTTAAGGACACCACAGATAGATCAGAAGAAGTTGATGCAATTCCTAATGGGTTTGAATAAGACTTACAGTGCAACTCGCAGTCAAATCCTTCTAATGAAGCTTTCGCCGTCCATCCACAAAGCTTAATATTCGGTTGCACAAAAGGAGAAACAGCGTCTTCTGAGTTCAGATAACACCTCCGCCGATTTAAACTCAGCCTCTGCCATGGCCATTCGCAGCAAATTCAATCCATTGGAATCCGGGAAGTTAAAAAGGAACGATTAGCCTTATGGATCTCAGGCTAGCCGAGATTCTTCTTACAGTCAACAGCGAGATTTTAGTCGCAATTTTGGAGGACGTCGCTTTGATTCGGACCAGCGCCGTTACGGCTCCAATAGAGTACGACCTCACTGTACGTACTTTGGAGATGATGGACATTGGGTCCAAAAATGTTATAAGTTACATGGTTTTCCCCCAGGTCACCCAAAGGCTAAATTGAATTCAGGCACAACCTTTGGTCGACCTAATACCTCTACTGCCAATCAAGTGGGTAATGATGAAGAAAAGCCCAGTGTTACAATCACATAAGCCCACTTAAAGCAGTTTATGGAGCTCCTTAATAATCAAGCAGAATGTAGTTTTAATTCCAAAGCAAATACGGTTACAAAACCAGGTTTGTCTAAAATAACTTCCTACAATTGGATTATTGATAGCGGTGTAACAGACCATATTGTCTCTTCATCTAAAATGTTGTATAAAGATAAAACTTTCTCGTTATCGCCTATATTATTGCTTACCGGAGAAAAAGGGAATATTGTTACAAAAGGGTCTATACCTTTGAATTCCATGTATTATTTGCATGATGTATTATGTGTGCCTACATTCAAAGTTAATTTGATGTCAGTTAGTCGATTAACGAGAGGCTTAAATTGTTCAATGACTTTTTTCCCTTATTGGTGTATTTTGCAAGATTTGGCTACAAGGAGGATATGATTGGTTTGGGTAAAATGCGTGACGGACTATATTATTTGATGGCACTAGTGACAAATAAATCTATGACTATACTTTCCCCATCCACACAGCAACTAGCCTACAACCTCACCATCTCTTGCACAATTGCTTAGGGCATGTATCAGATTCTCGTTTAAGTTTCATTGCAAAGAACTTTTTGAATTGTTTTGTTTCTTCCAACAATAAAGCTTGCCCCATTTGTCCATTGGCAAAGCAAAGTCGTTTACCTTTCAGTATTAGTACTATTTCTTGTACCAAACCATTTAATCTTATTCATTGTGATATTTGGGGTCGTTATCGACATCCTTATCTTTCTAGTTCTAATTATTTTCTCACTATTATTGATGACTTTTCACGTTTTACATGGATTTATCTAATTTGACATAAAAATGAGGCATAAATACTAATAAAACACTTCTTTAGTTATGTTTCTACCAAATTTAAAACTCATATCAAAACTTTTTGAAGTGACAACGGCAAACAATTTATCTCTTTGCGCTCTTTCTTTCAAGAAAATGGTGTCATTTTTCAGCATTCTTGCGTTTACACGCCTCAACAAAATGGGATTGTGGAATGCAAGCATTGCCACATCTTACAAGTGGCACAGGCGTTAAAATTTCAAGCTCAATTACTTACTCAATTTTGGGGAAAATGTGCGCTCACTGCTGTTCATATCATTAACCAATTACCTTCACCGGTACTTTTCTTCAAAACACCTTTCGAGCTCCTTTACTCCAAACTTATGTCTTTTTCACATATTCGTATTTTTGGTTCCTTAGCTTACACGACCAATGTCCATGTTTCTCATAAATTCGATTGTCGAGCAATGCCTTCAATATTTATTGGTTATCCCATCGGTCAAAAAGCCTACAAATTTTTTGATTTATCTACCAAATTTTTTTTACTATTCAGGATGTTAGATTTCACGAAAACATTTTCTCATATGCTACATTACAACCCAACTTCACTTTAGGTTTGTTGGCCCAAACCCCAAGCCTAATTCCTTTCATGAGTCATCATAACTCTGACCCTATCTATCCATCAAATGTGCTACTTCTTTCATCTTCTCGTTATGATATTAACGATGTTCCTCCGACCTCACAGTCCATTTTAGCCACACCAGCCACATCGCTACCCCCACAGCCTCCCATCCTCCATACTTATTCTCGTCGCCCCAAAACCCCTCTCCCTCCATCACTAGAAATCGCCGACTCATCCCAAAATAGTCCGACTGATCCTCTAATTCCTATAGTATCTCTGGTGCCGACGCATCTCCATCTTCTAATCCTCAGTTCGAGCCTTCCCTTCCCTCGATCCATCCACCCATACCACAACCAGAACCCCTCCGCCGCTCTAGCCACCACACTGGTCCACATGTGAAATTCAATGACTACATTTGCTCCAATGTCATGCATCTTTGCCCTGGTCAATCATCCTCTTTACTTCCAAGTCCGCGTAAAGGCACCAAGTACCCGCTGTCCAACTATGTATCATATCATTGGTTGAGGATGCGGCCGAACCAATTTCGATTGGTAAAGATAATAATCATTAATTATGAAGGAGTATGCGTTCTAAGATTCCTAAAAAACATTTTTTAATAGAAAACGAAGTATATATTGTTACTCTGTATGATGATGTGTGACGCCCCGAATCCCGTTATAAGGTTTAGACCTCCGGGGCCCAGTTAATCACGGTGCCGTACGTGACGGCGGGTTTAATGTACTTAATTTAAAACTGATATAATATAAAGTCACATATAAGGCTACATTTCTCAAAAAAATTGGCATGTGGAATTCGTAAGTTTAACAAATCTAAACCTGTAATTTATAAAATAAACATGATTTCTAAAATACAATCTCCACATTTGTAAAGTTTTTAATCAATAAAAGAGATCAAACAGTTCTTGTATCAAACAAATCCTCCGACAAGGTCCCAGTCAATCATATGGCTTTACATCTTTTTAAGAATAAAATAATATACAACTTAGTTATACAAATGATACATATCTATTAAATACATGTAAACTAAGTCATCTACAGACTACTATAAGTAGTTTAAAGTATTTCAGAGATTTCTAGATCCCGCACACGCGCCATCCCATGAAAGTACCTGCAAAACTGGTTTAGAAAATGGGAGTGAGCCAAACACGGGCTCAGTGGGAACTATAAGATTTTTTAGTAAGAAAGTACACATCATCATTCACATGTAACGTGGAATAATGAAAAATAGGTTAATATGCATTGAGCTTATATGCATGTTCCATTTCTACGTGCATTGAGCTTATATGCATGTTCCATTTCTACGTCCATTGAGCTTATATGCATGTTCCATTTCTACGTCCCTTTATATATATATAGATTTGTAGATAATAATGCAATGAAAACCGTGTTATATGAAATGCACACCAAGTGATATCCCATCCCCGAAGAATACAATAAATATATATCATCAGAATACCGAAACGTTATAATAACAAAGAATCCTTAAAAAATACGATAAAAGTTGTAGCACCAAGATACAAATATAATAGCAATAACACCTATAATTTTATTTACAAAATTCATATAGTCATAAAGCAAACGTAGGTACTAATCTTATACTCGTCAATTTCATCTCACATAATGCATCTAGGATTTACTCTACTATGCACAGCGATAGCGATCTAAGCCCCCAAGACTAGGGTATGCAGCCCCAAATGCTGGGTCCTCCCATGGACCACCTAGATGTGCAAGCTATGGCACCTCGCGCGGTCCCCCTAGTTGGACCATAGAGTATACCGCTTCCAAAAAGGGGTCCCTCTATGCGGACCAGGGTATGTAGCCACCGAGGCTAAGTCAACCCCATGGACCATTAGTGCCTGTCCGAATTCAAAATAGCTTAACTTACCGTCTTGATTTAAAATTATTCCAAGAAAATCAATTTCTGTTTTTTCTATTTCTATTTTCTTTGGAGATAATACTATTCCATGTTTTTGGAATTTACTGCTTAATATTTTTAAATGTTTTTTATGTTCTTCTAATGTATTGGAAAATATTAAAATATCATCAATATAGACGACACAGAAATCCTTAAGGTATTTAAAGATTCCGTCCATCCATCGTTGGAATACTTGTGGTGCTATGTTTAATCCAAAAGGCATAACGTTCCATTGATAATGTCCTCTTGGGGTGCTAAAGGTTGTTAGTGGTTTTGATTCTTCAGTTAATTTTAACTGCCAGAATCCTGATTTACAATCGAATTTACTAAAGATCTTTTTACCTTTAGTTTGATTAATCAAAACATCATTTCTTGGGATAAAATAACCATCAAATACTAATTGTTCATTTAATCTTTTAGTATCAATCAAATTATATATATATATCAACCAAATATGTGTTCAACATACATATATATATCTCAAACCATAATTTCCTACTGCTTTCGCTTACCAAGTGCGTATCTAGTCTCTTTATATATACAATGACCAATCCATGTACAAATTATATATTTGACCAACAAGTGTATATGGTAGATATGTAGGTAGATTGGTAGATAGGTTGATTCAATAACAGTGGTAATAGTCACAACTTAAGATATATCTACAAACACGAGCCATTTAAGAAGCTAATACCATTACATAATTATATCCATATGATAAACAACTCTAATGAGTGGACTAATAATTTTATTTACAATAAAGCCCATGATTTGATAGGATATCGTTCATAAGGAAATTAGTCCACTCAATAGCGTATATATATATCCCACGGATACAATCATTATGAAGACAATATATATATATACAACTCCATCTCAATATACTAATATTACATGTCCCAAAGCTCATTAATGTATAAATGGGGTTCCTTGCATGTTTACCACATTAATCCCATAACGACTCAATAATATAAATAAGGATGATTATATATATAGTTTCCACGTTCATATCAAAGTAATATATAAGTCATATCTAACCATAACTGGGTATACGTGCATACGAATAATAACTAGGGTTTGTAGTGTACTAGCATATGATGGAATCCTTTTATCTAAACATCAAATTATGCTAAATACATGTATAAATCAAGGAAACCAACAACAAATCCCAACCTAAAGCCCCATGTATGTGTGTATCACCAAGCTCATATGAAAATACCCAATTTTTCTTTGAAAGCGAAGATACAACACATAATAGTTGAAAAAGAGTTTGGATAATAGTGTTCCCACCTTATTGGAGCTTAATCTCTTAAACATTTGCCGCTGAATCAAGCCAGAGAAAAACTAATCATGAAATACCCATTTTTGAGCTTAAGAACCCTAACAATGGTGGAAGCAAGGATGAAGAAGGATATGATGATGGTAACGATGATTTGGTGGTGATATTTTATCATGATGATGGGTGGTCCAAAACCTCTCAAAGTATCATTAAAATTGAGCTCTTACCTCTCTTTAAGCCCCAAAAATGGTGGGGGATGAATGGGAGAAAAAGGGGGAAGAATGGTGAATAAAAGAGCTAGAAGAAACGGTTAAAAAACCCGCTAGACCCTCTCTGATCAATCAGAGGCCCTATTTTCTGAACCTCTGTTCGTATTTTTGTCATAACTTTTTGCTCGGAATTTCTATTGAGGTGATCTTTATGTCCACGCAAAGCTAATTCAAAGATCTACAACTTCCTAAGAGGAAGTTTTCTCAAATTATGGATGGATAATTCTTACAAAATCACCAAAGATAGCGCTTTGCCAAAGCGCTACTAAACGATCAGATTTAGCCACGCGGCCTACTTCGCATGCTGGTTTGACCAACGAGGAGTTTGAATTGGCTTTCGGTAAAAGCAAAGAAGTTGTATAATGGATCAAAACCTAGAAAGATAAATAAACGGGGTCTTATTTGGACTTCGCATGAGAAAGTTATGTCCTCTCAAAGTTGGCCAACAACTCATTTCGGCTAAAGTTTGATTTTTTGCCGTTAGTCGCCAATTTCTACCACGACTTCTCGAAATGCGTTCCAACCATCCACACATACTTAATATCATTAAAATGACCTGCTAGAAGTGTTGGATCAACTCTAAAGGTTCCAGAACAGAAAACAACTCCTCAAACGGAGGTTTGGCTTCAAACGGGCTTAAGAAGGAAATTGGCACAGAAGCAAAATACGAGGCGTTACATGATGAAGAACCTAAAAATATGAAAGAGGCACTTGAATGTCCTGATAAATAAAAGTGGAAAGTTGCATTGGAAGAATAAATGGAATCTATGAGAGTTAATCAAGTTTAGAACTTAGTCGACTTACCGCCAGGACGTAAAGCCATTGGAAACAAATGGTTTCTTAAAATAAAGTGTAAGGCGGATGGTTTTAATAATAGATACAAAACTTGCCTAGTGGAAAAAAGTTACCCAACAAGAAGGTATAGACTATGAAGAACTTTCTCACCTGTTGTGAGATTTTCTTCTATTCGCCTAATTCTAATTCTTGTTATTTTTGTACATTTAGATTTATAATTGTATCAAATGAATTTGAAAATAGCTTTTCTTAATGTAAAGCTAGATGAAAAAATCCACATTGGTATCAAATGGAGGTTATTTTTGTTAAAATTACATATATCTAGATGACCTATTAATGGTGAATTTTTTTTGAACCTTCACCAAATTGAATTAATCTAACAAATAATGGTAGCCTTTAATGAGTTCGAGATTATGATGTAATTTCGTGGCCCAACTCCACATATATTGAGAGAAAACTTGATCACAAGTTTGAAAAACGTGACTTTGCGTTAGATTGTGCGTTTTCAATTTTATGTTTTTTGCGAATATGTTTATGTAGATTTGTTCTCTCGTCGATACCTTTTTGTTGATATATGGTACGCAAAAAACGGATCAAAATTGACTGGATACTGATTTTTTAAAGTTTGAAAGAAAACAAAAAGAAGAAACCGGTTTTTTTTTCTTCAGTGGAGAAGATGATGAACAAGGCTAGTGACTGTCACTATCTCTGATAGTGACAATTTTTAGTGACAGACAGTGTCACTGTTTTATACAGTGACAATTTTCTGTCTTATAATAAAAAATACTAAAAAAAATTTAAGCATATTTTTTTTGTGGAAAGCTGCTTCTGAATTGCTTCTGAATGTTGTTATTGATATATGCACCATGTATATTAACTTATATATATATGATTATTTACTTTGTATATATATTATGTTGATCAGATATATATATATATATTATATTGGTATATGTGGCAAGATTTTGATGTTTCTTATGATAATGTTTTTATGCGTAGTAATATTTTTACTACCAATACTATAACGTTTTATGGAAATTTAATTATTGACCGTAGAATTTTTTTTGTATGTCATGACATTTGTTTATGTTTATTCTATATATTGTATTGGTTTGAGTTTTTCCCATTAATATTCTTTATTATTTTTTTAAAAAGAATATGTCTCGGTTAACAAGAATAAAAAGATTCAAAACCTATATGAATATTAACAAGAATAGATCTACTCGTGGTAAAACACGAATAAGAATCACTCCTATAGCGACAAGGACTCAAAACTCAAAGAGACAGGCTTATAGAACTGGAAAACAATCTTGCCAACTATAGAATGCATCCGAATCATTACCTCATTGAACATGTCAAAATTTTAAATGACATGCTTCAAGTGATAATCCACAAAGGCCGAGTGTTGGAAGATTGTGATAAGTGTGAAGCTTTAAGCAATACTTTGCCTGACCCTTTAAAACAAAATATTATGGATTTTTGGTTTAAGAAACCAAATGAATCTATGGCTCAACATAATGACCTCGTGGATATGTTGAACAGAAAAACTGACAAATATGAGATTTTGATTTACCTGCTTTTAAAGGAATATACATGGAGGAATTTGAACAAGTCTTCCACTCTTGTTTTAAGCCCTAGTCTCAAGACATCTAAAGCACTTGCTCTCCTCTTTCCTTGGATAAAGGATATGGTTCCAACTACTATGAATAGGGAGAAAGTGAAGTATTTATTCCTAGGAATATTATATACAAATAATGCTTAATTCTTATTTCAGTTTATCCTATTTACATTACATCAGTACTACTTATTAGTCTTTGTACGTTGTATTGAATTGTTAGGATTTTTATTTTGTTATGACTTTTTGCATAATTATTTTGTTTTGTCATTATTATACTTTTGGGCATTCTAAGATTGGTAGGATTCAAGTGATTTCTCATCTAAGAATTATGGTACAATTTTAAATTTAAGTTAAAGGAAATTTGAAATCTAAATTTTGATGATAATTGGGAACATAGTGAACTTTTGATTCAAATTCATATGAAATTTTTTTAATAAATTTAATTTCTAAATTGTGACTAAAAATGATATGTATAATGTTTTCTTAGACTGATGTTGTATTTTTGTTTCTTTCTCAACAAAAAGACTCGTGACTAACTATGGCTAGTAAGAACATCATAGCTAAATTGAACAAATACGAGAAGTTCAATTGTGACAATTACAATATTTGGCACCTCAAAATGCATTGTGTCCTTAAGGAGTAAGAAGTGTTAGAGGCCATCAATTTTATGATGGATGCACCTATGGTTGATGAGAAAAGTATCAATCTCGCGCAATACAAGCATGACATGGCTACTTATACTACTTGGAAGAAAAAAGATTTCACTCCAAGGCGAAACCTAATCAGTTCCATGAGCGATGACTTTGTGGTTGAATATCAACAGTGTCCGAATGCTAATGCCATGTGGGTTGCTCTTCGAGAAAAGTTTAGAGGAATTATTTATTGTCTCTAAACTCAGGTATCTAATAGTCAAGTTCGACACTTACAAGAAGGTCCTTAACAAATTAATGAAACAGTATTTGAAGAAAATGTCAAACATGATAATAGAGTTGAAATCAGCATGTCATAACCTCACTGATGAACAAAAAGTTCAAGATGTTATCAGGTATATACCTGCACATTGGGAACACATGAAGGTAAACATGACTCGTAATGAGAACATCAAGACCTTTGCTGACATTGCGCGTCATTTGGAACTTCAGGATGAGTACCTTGAGGCGACTAAACCTAATGCTCAAGCTTATGTAGCTGAGCCCAGTTCCAAGCAAGTTTTTGGGAATAAGCGCAAAAGGTCTAACTACAACAACAAGGGCAAGGGTAAGATGCATGAGATTGGTCTAGGACCAAAGAGAGAAAATAAGAGGCAAAAGCGCAAAAGAGGAAAGTGCGGTAAAAAGTTTGATAAGACACAAGTAACTTATTACAATTATGGTAACAATGGTTATTATGCTCGTGAGTACACTAAGTCTAAGATGGTAATGTCTTATTTTTCTTCTTTAAATGAAAACCTTGTTTTTGAAATTTTTGTTTTTAGTACTGTTTTACTTACGGAATCTCATCCAATATGGACTGTAGACTCAGGAACCACGGACCATGTAGCTAGAGATAGAAATGAGTTTGTGGAATTTCGTCGAATTCCCTGTGGCACAAAATGGATTTATGTAAGCAATAATGCAATGGCAGAAGTTAAAAGAATTGGCACATGCATATTAGATTTGGGAGAGGGCCGGATCCTATACCTACATGATGTCCTTTATGCTCCAGATATTCGACAAAATTTGGTCTCTGTAATTGCTATACTAAAACTTAGATATGGTTTGAATTTTCATAATAATTGTGTTAGGATTTCTAATGGTACTACGTACTATGGTTATTGTTTTATTGTGGATGATTTTTTGGTGTTGAACACTAATTATGTTTATAATAATTATAATGTTTGTTTTTCCTTATTTACTGAATCCAGTAATCATAATTTAGATACATGTTTGTGGCATGCTAGATTAGGACATATTGGGCAAGATAGAATGAATCGACTGGCTCGTGATGGTATATTAGGATCAAATGTAAAATTTGAATTGCCTACTTGTGAATTTTTCCTTAAAGGCAAAGCTTTTAGAAAACCATTTGAAAAAGGAACACAAGCCGACTTCCCTTTATAACTTATATACTCTGACATTTGTGGACCAATGAATGTAAGAGCAATACATGGAGCCTCATGTTTTATCATTTTTTTAGATGACTTCACCCGATATGGTCATGTTTATTTGATTTCCTATAAATATGAAACATTAAATTGCTTTAAAAGATATTTGAATGAGGTTGAGAATCAATTAGACATGAAAGTAAAAGTTTTAAGGACCGATCGAGGAAGAGAGTATTTATCTGACCAATTCAAATAATTGTGTCATGAAAAGGGTATTATGAAGCAATTAACTACTCCAAGAATTCCGCAACAAAATGGTGTTACCGAGCGAAGGAATAGAACTTTGCTAGAAATGGTTAGGTCCATGATGGCTTAAGCTAATCTCCCAGTGCTATATTGGGGTGATGCTCTATTGACGGCAGCCTATGTACTTAATCGTGTACCTTCAAAATTAGTTTTCTCAACACCTTATGAGCTATGGACAAACAAAAAACCTAATTTGAATGAGTTGCATCCATGGGGATCTGCAACTTGCATTCTTGATACTTTTCACAAATTTGGCAAATTAGGGCCAAGAGAAAAAAAATGTATCTTTATAAGATACTCTGAAAACTCAAAAAGGTTATGTATTTATTGGTGAGGATTCTACTGGAAGGATTGCAAAAATTGAGTCCCGAGATGTCACTCTTCTTGAAGATCAATTTCCTAAAAAGGAAGATGTGTGTAAAAATTATCATTTATATGAGATGAAAGAAAAAAAACAGAAGTTGGTACTAGTCAACTAAGTGTTGACCCTTAAGAAGAAGTACTTAACTCTATTCTCGACAATGGAAGCATACCCGAGTTGCTTCACTAATCTTAATTGAGTGGGAAAGTTGAGGATGCGTCCGAACCAATTTCGATTGGTGAAGATAATAATCCTCAATTATGAAAGAGTGTACGTTCTAAGATTCTTAAAATACATTTTTCAATAGAAAACGAAGCATATATCATTACTCCCTATGATGATGAAAAACTTAAAAATGTGAAAGAGGCACTTGAATGTCCTGATAAAAAAAAAGTGAAAAGTTGCATTTGAATAAGAAATGGAATCTATAAGAATCAATCTAGTTTGGCACTTAATTGACTTACCACCAGGACGTAAAGTCATTGGAAACAAATGGATTCTTAAAATAATGCGAAAAGCGGATGGTTCTATTGATATATACAAAGCTCACCTACTGTAAAAAAAGGTTATACCTAACAAGAAGGTATAGACTATGAGAAAACTTTCTTACCTGTTATAAGATTTTCCTATATTCGCCTAATTCTTGCTATTGTTGCACATTTAGATTTAGAATTGCATCAGATGGATGTGAAAACAAATTTTCTCAATGGAGAGCTAGATAAAGAAATCTGCATGGTACAACCTGTAGGTTTTATTGCTAAAGGCCAGGAGCTCAAAGTTTGCAAGCTCCAAAGATCTATATATGGCCTAAAGCAATCATCCAGATAGTGGTACCTCAAATTTCACAACGCCGTTTTGACCTATGAGTTTAAAATGATTAATGAGGACTACTCTGTTTATGTTAAAAGGTCAAATGAAAAATTTGCAATTATATCGCTCTATATTGATGATATTTTGATAACCGAGAATGACAAGGAGTATGTAATATATATCAAAAGAAATTTATCCACACATTTTGACATGAAATATATGGGTGAGGCTGACTACATACTAGGAGTCAAAATTAAAAGAGATCATACAAAGAAACTTTTGGCATTATCATAACAGAGTTACATCCAAAAGATTTTAGAACGTTTCGGTATGGATAGTTGCAAGCCTGTAGGTATTCCTGTGTCAAATGGTGAGGCTTTGAGTCTTAATATGTGTCCTAAAAATCCACAAGAACAAAAGAAAATGTCCATTGTACCATATGCTAGTGCTATAGGAAGTCTTATGTATGCTATGATGTGTACTCGCCCAGATATATGTTTTGTTGTAAGGCTAGTTAGTCGGTATCAATCGAATCTTGGACGAGAGCATTAGAAAGCTATAAAAAGAATCTTGAGATATCTTAAAGGCACTTTGGATTTTTGTTTGTGTTATCAAGGGTCAGAATTGTGCCTAATTGGATATTTGGACGCCGACTGGGGAGGAGACCTAGATCAACAAAAATCAACCTCCAGTTATGTTTTTTACTAAATAAAGGCGCTATTTCTTGGAGTAGTAAGAAAAAAACAAGCATAGCCGTGTCAACTATGGAGGCTGAATTTATTGCATGTTTTGCTACTATGCAAGAAGAAGTTTGGTTTAAGAGATTTTTTGGAAGTTTGGAGCCTGTTTAGTGCATCTTTTAAAACTTGTTTTAAAACATGTTTTAAAATTAATTGTTGTTTGGTTTGCAATTTTTAAAGTGCACTTAAAACTCTATTTCCGACAGTGAACAGTTAAGCTAATAAAAAAAAGGCAGGCTTTATACAAAAACCTGAGCCGTGCACAGTGAAAATAAAAGAACCTACCTGCAATAAAGTAAAAGTTGTCCACAGCTTTACTCCATCCATCCCCCATCCGTCCTTGGCTTCTCCATTTCTTCTCTCCTCTTATTCTTTGCAAGATTCATGTCTCCAACCACTAATGTCCTTCCAATTAACTCTGCTTCCTCTTTCTCTCGTGCCCTGCTCTTCTCTGTATGAGGCCCATCCATCTATCTCTTCGCTGAGCTCCTTATAGCCTAGAGCAGATTCCACGCCATTACTTACGCCCAAATTTATGCCGAGAGGGCTTTACTTCAACTAAAGCTTAAGCTACCCCCCTTCAACACTGGGATTGCGTGCACCCCAAATGGTATTTGTACCAAAAAAACCCCAACTTACGCTACGTTGATACGATTCTTAACTCTGTGGAGTCAGATCTTGGCTTCCCATCAAATACATGGCATTTCATTCTCCACTTCTTCAAAGCACAATAAATCACACCGGCACAGGCTAATAAGAGAGCAAATGATGCTTACAAGAAGTAAAAGAAGGCTTCTTGACGTACAAGTTGCTTCACCGACAATCACCGACGGGACCATCTCCACAAACAACTTTTCTCCTGCAAAAAGCGCAAAGGTTCGTTCTCTGTTGCATTTGTTTATAAATTTTGTTACAATGTTCTTCCTTTTAAGAAGGGTCTCAACACCAATTGATTGGTACATGTCCGTGTTTTGATGATATGTGTACAAGGCACTTCCTTAATGACATGCATATAAGCTGTTTGACAATATGCTTACTTGACAAAACTGGGAAAATTTCATGCTTTCATAATTTATTCTTGTTAACAATTTCTTAGGAAAATCGAGTGGCAGGAACCACAATTTGGAAGTGCACTTTCTGATCTAATTTTAATAAGCATACATAGTGTGAGCTAATTTACTTTGTCCTTGTATAAACTACATGGTTCAGCTCCTTCTTACGTGCGTGAATGGGACCTAAGTTGTAGGCATGCTTATGTCTTATTCACTGATCATACATGATGATGGGAAGCATATATAATTAGTTGGCATCTATTGAGTTGTATTTAGATTTGGGCCCTGCTTATGCAAACTTGGATTGATTATGTCTTATATGTGTTTTTTTTACTCTTCATTGGTTTTGTTGGAGCATGACTGCTACTTACTGGCCTATATCTTAGGACGTGGAAACTAATAAGATATAGGCTGGAGTCGACGGGTGATATGTGTGCATGTTAAACATTGTTTTCAGGCAATTAGGCAAAAAAAATTTAGCAAACTGGTTGTGACTACTTTTTCCCAATTTTTTATGTATTTTACAAGTTATATTCTTCATGATCTCGTTAATATAGATGAGTAACCCCGTTGTCGGTGAGTCGTCATGTAATTGGCACTCGTCTCACGAGGAAATTTTTATACAATTCATGGAGGAAGAATTCGACACTGGTCGAATGGGGATGAATAACACTTTAAGTGCGAAACAAGTGAATGAAATCTCTCAAAAATTAAAAGAGCGCACCGAACGCTACTTCGACGCAGTCCAGATTAAAGCTAAATTTAATCGGATGAAAGCCAAAACCAACGCATTTCATAAACTAATTAACATGACGGGTTTCGGCTGGTGCTCCGAGACAAACACGGTAACTGCTGAGGAGAACGTGTGGGCGACATATCTAAAAGTAATTATATCGACTCGAACCTAAGTTTTTTATTTATATTATTATTCAATTTTTTTGGTTTACATAAAAACGTTGCCATTAAAATCTTTTGTAGGCAAACCCGACAGCCTCTGTGTTTAAGAAGAAGGGTTTACAAGGGTATTATAAACTATTTAAAATCTTCAAAATCAGTACGGCAACAGGTGTCTTTAGCCGGGCTTCAAATCAAGGGCCACTTGACTCTGACGAGAACATGGATGTCGGAGGTGGTCCAAGCATGTATCGAATGGAAGATGCCTATGTCCATGGCAATGGGGGCAAGAGTCGGTCTTCAAAACGAACCAAGACCTCATTGGACGCGCTTTTGGAAACAATGTCGGAGACATCACGTGCAAAGCGAGCACATTACGATAGGCAGGCGACGTCCGCGGAGGAGCATAGCATGATCAAATGCATGAGTGTGTTAAAAGATATGCCAGTTTCCGGAGAGAAGTATGCACGTGCTGCCGACAAGTTGATAAGTGGCGGCAAGGATTGGCGCAGTTTCTTCATCCTCTCAAATCTGGACAGGCAACTTGAATGGGTTAATGGCCTGTGATGGCATTACTGGTGTTGGCTGGATTTTCTGCATTAAAAACTCTCATTTGTTGGGTTTATTTAGACTGCTGTTCTATTTTTTTTTCTCTCCCAGTACACTTTGTTCATGGTTTATCCGTGGACCACAAAATACTTGGAATTGTTGGTTGTAGCTGATGATTGCTTTCTACCTAACTGCTACTTATTTATCTTTATATATCTTTATATATCTTTATTATGTATTAAATGCCATGTCTATATTTACTCATCTGTTTAGTAGAAATTCGGTAACATGATAAACATAATCTATTTGATGTTTTGGGTGCATCACTTGTAATGCAGAATTGAATGAGCAAGTTATTCAATGGTCACAGGGAGCATTTTAAATGCAGCCTAAGGTATAAAAACTATCTTGTTTAAGTACTTCCAATGAAAATTAAATCCTTTATTGACGCGAACAAAATTTTTTTGCCAAAATATCTATGAGTAATTTTAAATTTTATTTTTCGTGCCATTACAATTTTTAATTCAGTCTATTTTATTACTATAAGTAATTTTTTTACTTCTACTAATTTTGAAGTGAATCAGTTATTTTAAAACTATAAGTAAAATTTTGTAAGCAAATAAATTTTTTATAAGTAATTTTACTTTTAAGTCAGTTTAAGTTATTAAAGTGCAAATAATTTTCCTGTTTTAATTCAGTCAGTCTATTTTATTTTTCAAGAAAGTAATAATTCTATTAAATCTATTTTTGTGCATGGCCATAACTAATTTCTTTACTTTTTAGTTTAGTAGTACTAAACTACATTACTCAATTAGGGACATAAGGAATTCCCAACCAAGTCTGTTAAATTAAAATAATATATATTAACATAAATATATACATTAAAAACAAATGCTACTATTTTCTATAATCGAAAGAGTTGTCTACAAACATCGATAGCTACTAACATAGAATATTTTTGTGTCTTACTTTGAAGGAAAAAGTTGTTTTACGTTACGACCTTTGAACAAAGTTGAATTCGAAATATTTGCATTTGACCACGTACATCAGCACTTCAAGTACGTTTGCAGTTAATTCCTTTACTAAATGCGTACAGTAATAAAATAGTATCCTTTTACAATTTAATGTATTCAAATGCATATTTATATATACTATTAGAGATAATGTCTGCCTCTAATCCATCACACCAAGACGATAATTCAAGTTCATTGGATGACGATTTGGAACATCTTTCGATCATACTCGCTAACATACTTCAACAAAAACAAAGGCTGCCTTATCAAATACCAGTTTTAGCAGGAACAGAGTTTATGCGCTATATGTTAGAAGGTTCAATTAATACTTACTTCAAAATAGATTTCCACACTCGACTGAAACAATTAATACTTACTTCAAAATAATTTTAAAAGCGTTGGCGAATTTGGCCCCTACTTTGATACGCCTCCCCAATGGACATGATACGGCTGAGGAAATCATATGTAATCCACAGTTTTATCCTTAGTTTAAGGTAAACTACTAAAACACATTTGATACAAATTTATATACGATATATTAATATGTTTTAATATAAAAGATTACGTATTTGTGGAATGCTATTGGGGCAATTGACGGTAGGGGTGTTTTCGGTTTCAGTCGGGGTAGAGATTGAGGTACCCCAAACCCTCCCCAAACTTTATAATTCGGTTTCGGTTCGGTTCGGTTCGGTTTTGGTTTTGATATCTATGGAACCCAAACCCTCCCCAAATTATTTGGTTTCGGTTCGATTCGGTCGGTTTCGGTTTTTTTTATATCGTTAATAAATTGTAATAAAAGGCAGTTTTTAGCTGTCCTCGAAATGCAATCATTTGGTTCTTCTAATTCTGTGATTAGCTTTAGCTGGTGTATGAGAACATTTGGTACATTTTCAACACAGATCAAAGCAACAGTTTACTACGCCACTTGAGCTCAATTGAAGACTAGAGCAATGAAATGATTGCAACTTGAGGTATCATCTAAACAAGTCATAATTGTAGTATAATCTGGGAGAAGGAGTGTAATTGAAGCATCTTTTTGATACGTATGGATGCGTACACAGATACAGATAACTGAATCGAACTAGAGACCTCTCTCCCGAACCAAGGGAATATTATCTTTACCACTTAAGCTAAAAGTGGTAGCTGAAGCATCTTGAGGTGAGCAATTTGCTGATATTGAGTTAATTAGAGCAATCTAAAAATTTAGGTGAAAAGCAACACAACCAACTTTCACTTTTTTTGAAAGCTACAGCTGAGGAACCTTTGCAGGGAAAGTGGATTAAAGAAATAAATGTTCCAATAATAGGAAAAAAAACAAGTCTCAAAAGTGGGAATACAGTGTCCAAACACGCCCCCTTATAGAATACCATAGAAATTGACTTACTAAATAACTAATTATTTTTCTTCATTTCTTTTGGTGGGGTTGGGGTATGAAAGAACCAAACAATTAGCTTGAATTTTTGTTAGGGAACTAAAAACTTTAAATAGGAAATCTCAAACTAGAAAGTCAAGAAGGATAGAGATTTAGATACAATAAAAGAAGAGAAAAAAACAGAACAATCTCAGTAAGATAATATAAAAAGCAATACCATATAGATTTTCTTTGATTATTCAAGGGATAGTCTGAGATTCTAAGGAAAAAACAATTGCATGAAAGAAACTAACAAAAGGATTTGAAAACAATCTCGGTTTTTTCTGTAATAATATTAGATCTAGACAAAGTACCTGAGCTGAGGATGACGTCGGAGGGTGTAGCACCGTAGGTGTGCAGCAGAAGTGCGGAACTAATTTGGGCTATGGCTAAGTCTGTAACAACTTGAGAGAGAGAGAGAGAGAGGCGGGCTGGGGAGTGGGGAGGGTGTGCGGCAGTATGGACAATAGAGAAGAGGAGAAGTGAGAAGTGAGGATTAGGTTTTTTTTACCAATCTTTTCTCTTTTAATGTTTAAACAATACCGTGAGGCCAACCTTTTTTTTTAAGTTTCGGGTCATTCGGTCCAATTCGGTTTGCCCGAAAACCGAACCCGAACCGACTCGAATCACTCGATTTCGGTTTTTTATTTCGGTTTCGATTTTTTTTCGGTTCGAATAATTTCGGTTAATTTCGGATCGGTTCGGTTCGTTCGTTCGATTTTTGGATTTCTGACAACACCCCTAATTGACGGCACGCTAGTAGTGCATGGGCACCTAGAGAAAGGCACAACGCATGTCGTTCACAGAAAGGAAATATTGCACAAAATGTCTTGGTAGCATGTTCATTTGACATGATGTTTACGTTTGTATATTCTGGTTGGGAAGGAAGTGCTAATGATCCCCGTATTTTGCTACAAGCATTACAAACGGGAGTACTTCCAATGCCACCTCAAGGTATTTGAGGAAGAGAACATTTTTAAAATTTTCTCAGTCATCATGTAAATTTTTCAAGAATTTCTTACCTGAATGCAATTTCGTTTACTATTAGATAAATATTATTTGGTGGATTACGTATATTCAAACATGCCCGACTTCTTGGCACCATATCAAGGCGAAAGATATCACTTACAGGAATTTCGTGGGGCACACAATGGGCCAACAGGTCCGAAGGAGTTGTTTAATATAAGGCATTCGTCTCTAAGAAATGTTATTGAAAGGACTTTTGGCGTGCTGAAGGCAAGGTTTCCAATTTTGAAGCAAATGACTAACTTCAAACAAACAAGGCAGGCTATGATCGTCACTGCTTATTGTGTTGTGCATAACTTCATTCGAATGCATAGCGCAGACGATCAATTATTTGCTGAATATATTGATGAGAGTTTTATAGCCGCGGTCGTGAATCCAGAAATTCCTGCAGATTTGGATATGTCACAAAATCAGCTCAATTTAATGTCCGAATATAAAGATCAAATTGCTATGGCAATTTGGAATGACTACACGGCATCTTAGATTTTTGCAACGTAAAATAAATTATTTGTTCCTTACGTAAATAAACTTCATTTCATTTCATATATTTAATTCCTTTTAAATTATGGTCAACATATTCTTAATATTTGATGTATATATATTTGATTTCAGGAAGCATGGATGTCATCCGTGGACCACTATGTACATGTGGAGCTGGTGAAATGCGAGTATATCAAGCGCGCACTGATAGGAATTACGGTCGTTACTTTTATCGTTGTCCATTATGGAGGAACCACAGACATTCGTTCATTTGGATGGACTAATACGATGGAACAATTGAAGTTCGAGACCGTCGAAGTTGGACAATATGTGCATGTTGTGGATGCAATATTATCTTAACTTTAATAATTGTAATCCTTATAGCTATGCTCGTATTTAATTTTAATGATGTGTAAAATATACACAACTTGACGAATGCAGTATGGAGTAAATATTTATTTTAATGAAGTAATTTACCTGTTTTGCATTTTTTACTTTTTAATAATTTAAAAATAAGAAAAACAAAATTTCATGTATTAAAAGAATAAAATAACATGTATTTTAACTAAAAATAAAATTAACAAATTGAAAAAAACTTATTTATAAAAAAATAATGAACAACCGGATGGAATTAAAATAAAATGGAAGTCTTAGCCAAAAAATCATCTTGTACATAGAAATGGACTTCCATCAATTAAGAAAAGAATGGTAAAATAAAGAAAAGTCATCCTTTATCAGGACTGACAGATACTGACATTTACTACATAGAGAGAGAAAAAAAATTCAAAAAAGCTGTACCCCTGTTTGTGAAAAAGCAGCTCCAAACCAAACATGATTTTTTTAAAACCTGTTTTCAAAACACATCTTCAAAATTTTTTAGAAAAATCCGCTCAAAAACATATACCAAACAGGGTGTTGGGTTTTCAAAATGATTGTAAAGAAGTAATTACAGTCTACTGTGATAATCAAGCAGCAATTGCTTTCACTAAAGATCCTAAATATCATAGTAGGACCAAACACATTGATACCATGTATAATTATGTCAAAGACATTATTACTAAACGAAAGATAACTGTACAATATATTTCTACGCATTAAATGGTGGCTAATTCCCTTACTAAACCAATAGCAAGAGATGTTTTCCTTACACATGTGAATTCTCTTGGATTGCGTGGAATTTAAATAATCTATTGTCGAACATTATTGAGTTTATATTGTATTAATTTGAATAAACATAAACAATTATTATATTTTTATGACTTATACACATCACATATTGTTCAATTAAAAACTCAACAAAAGGATGTCACACGGGTTTGGATTGACTCACTCACACGAGTAATCGCCTATTTCATTAGATTAGTAAGAAGAGATGAGACGTTATGTTAAGTATGTCACCTCAAAAAGAAAATGAGATGAGGTTGTATTTACAATCACAACCGATTTTGATTGCCCACACCCAAAATAACTTGTGAAAGCCATAAATGAATTCTTTATTTTTAAACTTGCTAAGAGATAAAACTTAGAGAATTCAGGTTAGGCGCTAAATAGCCACTAAATTTAGGTCTGTACAGTATTTTATTGGACTTCAAATAAGTAGAAAATACTGTAGCACGTGACTCATACCATGTGGGCTTATTTGACCAAAAAGGTAATGAAAAAATAAATCATTGTTTTCCCACTGTGTGAGACCTTGAGGATGACTATTCATCCTCATATATGTACCCTTATACTTTTTGCTGGTATTTGCATTTTATGGTTGGTGTTTAGCTATCTTAGCAAGTTACCTATGGTTATGGATGATTCAGCCTATGGAATATGTCTAAAAAAGCAGCCGAGTATGAATTACAAATTTCGAGTGAAATAGGAAGATATTTTTCGGTGTGTCTATTCGCCGGCCAATCTTGTCACTTATTAGACTTGATTATGGATGCACAATACTAACATATACTAACACATGCTCTTTGAGGGATTAGAGATATTATAGTGTTTTAAATGGACAAATCTAGGGTACTGCGAGAATAATTAATTAACTATTAATTTTCTTATTTAGGGTAGAAGCTTCTATGACATTCCTAACATATTCATAGTTATAAGCTCCTAAATGCAGGTTTGCTTGCTAGGTTGCACGACCTATTTACTTGTATGTTTTTACTAAGAATCTCGCAACCATCATGTGCGAGATGTTGGAATTTAGGTCGGGTCGCCCATGACGGGTTGACCCGAACCATTATAGTATTTATATTTATATTTATTAATATATAAATAAATAACGTGGTTAAAAGAAGTTTTCTTTTAGAAAACTGTTTTTCAACTTCTTGGTTGGTTATTCTCCTTTTGGGGATTAAAAAAAGAAAGGAAGATACATGTTTTTTTTGTTGGGTTGCTTTGGCTCCTTCTCTCTTCTGGAAGTACAGTGCTCAGTAAAACAATTAAAAGATACATATATTCAAAGTTCTTAGGTTGTTAATGAAATAGCATTTCCATGTGATTTGCATATTGACCAAGCAATAATCAAGACATTCTTGTGGAACCATCAATAAAAAGGTATTCGATCCTAATCTGATTTAATGTTCCGCTTCCATTAACATACTACATTGGTATCAAAGGCAAGTTAGCCAAGTTACGAAACCATATTCATATTCTGAAGCCGCTGCTCATCCCGAATGGCATGCAACTATGCAGTCGCAATTGGACGCTCTCGCAACCAACGGCACATGGACTCTCACTCCGCTTCCTGCCAGCAAAAAACCTATTGGCTGCCATTAGGTTTATAAGGTTAAACACAAGTCAGATAGTTCCATTGAACGGTACAAGGCACGGCTAGTAGCCAAGGGCTTCACCCTATCAAGACACATATTCTTTGACTGCGAATATCAACTATGTTCGCTGTCTACTTGCGGCTGGTCTCTTCATCTATTAGACGTAAATAATGCATTTCTCCATGGCAATCTGAGTGAGAAAATCTACATGTCTCCACCACCATGGCTTCGGAGACGGGGAGAAACAATTAGTTTGTTGATTGCACAAGTCTCTCTACAGTCTGAAATAGGCATCCCGCCAATGGTTCTCGAAGTTCTCTGCTGTGATCTGTTCCACTGGTTTTGTGCAATCCAAAGCCGATTATTCCCTTTTCATCAAGAAACAAGGCAAGTCTTTCACTGCTCTCTTGATATATGTCGATGACATCTTAATTACTATAAATGATTTGGACAGTATTGTTGCCATTAAGAAGTTTTTACATAGTAGTTTTAATCTTAAAGACCTCGGTGAATTAAAGTATTTTCTGGGAATAAAAATATCTGCCTCTAGGAATGGAATTTTTATGTCACAGCGAAAATATGCACTGGAGATTATTAAGGAACGAGACTGTTAGGTGCTGCCCCGGTGGATACTCCGATGGAGAGAGGGTTAAAGTTGTCAGACAAGGGTGATTTAATTAGAGACCCCCAAGCCAATATAGAAGATTAATCGGCCGCCTAATATACTTAACTGTTTAAAGGCCGGATATCACTTATTATGTCCATGTTTTGAGTAGATTCATGCATCAACCTCGAATGCATCATATGGGGCAGCTCATCGAGTTGTCCGATATTTAAAGGTGTCCTAGGTCAAGGTTTATTTTTCTCTTTAAACAACGATTTAAAACTGCGAGCCTATTGTGATTCAGATTGGGCAAGCTGCCCACTCACTAGACGGTCCACTACTCGTTATTGTGTGATCCTTGGACCCTCATTAGTATCATGGAGATCTAAACGACAAAAGACAGTATCATTGTCATCAGCCGAAGCAGAATATTGCGCCTGACTGGAGCTTGTTGTGAGTTAATATGGCTCCAATATTTATTGGGAGACTTAGGCCTTATTCATCATGAGCCTGCCTCATTGTATTGTGACAACAAGGCCGCTTTGCACATAACGGCCAATCCGGTCTTTCATGAGCGCACTAGACATATAAAGATGGATTATCATTATATTCGGGACAAAATTCAAGATGGTTCTGTAATTGCCAAGTACGTCGGTTCAACACTTCAATTGGCAGACTTGCTAACTAAGCCTTTGGGGAAAGAGACTTTTGTGTCTATGGTTCGCAAGTTAGGAGTGCAAGACATCCACACTCCAACTTGAGAGGGAGTGTTGGAAAGTGAATCTTCAATATTTGTATAGATGATTATGTTAATATTCATACCGTTTACTTTCTTGACTTACAGCTAGACCTAGCTTAGTTGTAAGATAGATTGTAAAGATCTTCTTATATCCCCTGTATATATACATCTTTTCACTTCAATGAGAAATACACATTCCAAACAATTCTTTCTTTCATCTTTTCACATTTAATAACAAGTAGTAAAACCAATTGACTTTTGTGAGACAATTGAAAATGACTTAATTTTATAAGCAAATGTCCTCTATCATTCTTTATTTTGTAGAGAGAAAAAGAAATATTCTTCTTTACCATACTGAGATTTTTTCCCGTAAAAAAAGCTAAAAGGGTATGAAGAAATATATGTCACCACGTGACTTAACTTATTTTTGAACTTGTCACAAAAATCAATAGCTTTTACTAGCACTTTTCATCTTGTTATCAAACGGAACCTAATAGTACAATTTTCTTTTTAAGACGTGATTAGTGTGCCATATCTTTGCACTTGTGAAAATGTTTTATTCATAACCATTATTTTGAATTTCATATATCTTTAAAAATATATGAAAATCAAATTGGACTTTTTATAATTTAGAATTGAGGTAGTTTGTAAAAACGAAAGCTTTGTCCATTCTTAAGTCTTAATTTACTCCCAAAAGTTGAATTAAGGATTTATATAAGTAATAAATTTCGGACTCATGACCATTTTTTATGTTTTATTTTTTTGGAGATAAACCACTAATTATTTTATTTTAATATAAGTTTGAATCACCAGTAAATATGCAGTGATGATATGGGCCTACCAAAAAGAAAATTACCAAACATATCATCCCATAATTGACTCTTGCAAATTATTGTTACCCACCCACATAAAAGGATTGGTAACAAACATCCATCAACCATCTCTCTGTCTTTTGACACATTTTCACCATATTCTTCTTATTGTTCAAAATGCAGTTCTAATTATGTAAATTTTATGCAATATGTTTGCAATGTTGTTATAGTAAAAAACTGGCATTATTTGTCTTGCTATTTCAAAAAATTGTATTTATTAGTTACAGCTCAGTCTTAAGAATCACATTTTTTTTAATTACGATATCATTCTAAATTAAGATTGTGTTTACTTTATTGAAAAATTTAAAATAGTTTCGAATTTTACACATAAATAAAGTAATATGCATATGTTTGGTTGGTAGTGATGGTACGTGAAAAATCAATCACATTATTTTTTGTTGTGAGATCGATTTGGATTAAAATGTGAAAATTTATTGATTATATATTTATTTAACCAAAATTTGTTAGCTCCAACTTTCAAATGTCACACACAAGCATTACATATACACGTATCCAAATTTTTAAAAAAATAGTGCACAATGATTTTTTGTTGTACTTTCGGTTTTACGCCAGAGGAAATAATGCATTAATTAATATATTATGTTTTAAAATTAAAACATTATTTTATGAGAAACAAAAATGCTTTAGTAAATAAGCCACTCATATAAAAAATAAAAAGAAACACAAAAATATAGAGAGAGAAAGCACTGCCTCTATCCTGGCTAGAGAATAAAGCTTAATACATAACCCAATTAACTAACACTAATGTAACCCAACTAACTAAACCGCCAACAAAAGTAGACAAATTTTCCGACGAAGACGCCGTGGGAACAGTTGTCGATGGGGTACCTGGAGTAGTAGCACTGCCAGTGCCGCTGCTGGATGGTGGGGAACTACCGGAGGGAGTGGTGGAGGAGCCGCCGGTGACGGTGACAGCCACCTTCATGCCACCACTACAGTGGCCAACGACCCCACAAATGAAGTAATGGGTGCCAGCTGTCTTGAGAGGAATGGTGGTGGCCCCACTATTGTCAGAGGTGATTGAATTGCCAACAGCGCATGACGAATAATCACTTTTGCTCACTTCATCCACAGTGTGACTACTTCCATAGTTGAACACTATCAATTTGAAATCACAATATATGTTTTAACATCAATGAAAATGAGACTAAGCATTTTGAAAGTAATTTTGATTTCTGCCGGAGTAAACCGTGCATTTAGTAATTATACATGGTATTTTAAAAACAGTATATTTTATCTTAACGGAAGCTAACACTGCTTTAGCGATAATACTAACAAAATATACGTATAAGCTACTCTATTATATTTTACGGTGACTATGGTTATCGAAATTCAAGTTTTTGTTTTACAATTTTGGGGCAATCATAATATTTTTTTTTTTTTGCTTAAAAGGTTTAAGCATGTATAGTAAGTAACTAACTCTTTTTTTTAAAATACATATACTAGAATCGAACACACCAATATAATATCTCACATAACATTTTCTTCCTAGTTTACTTCATAGTTTGTTCATCTTCTTATCTATATTTTTATGGTTGCAAAACACACATCCAATACTCTAAAACACCTTGGGCACGCATCGTATATCCCCAATTACCCTATCTAACACACACACATATATATATATATATATATGTAATGTACATGTACACGTATGTGTGTGTAAGAATAAATTTGTTTTTCAATAATTTGAGCAAAAATCAAGGTCAGTGTTAACTGTGTACAGGGTCACCAATTGTTCAAGATTTTTATTACAATAAAACATGCATGTTATAAACTTTGTAAGAGAGCCTAATACTTTTAAACGTGGCACTAAATAAGAACGTAAGATATGTTGTATATATATAAATAGATTTGGTTTAATTTTTATACAAGATTCTGTATATCTCATGCCTAACCCTAAAAGTGAATTATTATTGAGAAGTACAAGACTTACCAAGGCTGTCACCAACTTTAAAAGTCTTTCCACCGGTCCAAGTGTTATAATCAACACTCAAGGCCCAACCAGCTGAGTCTCCAACTGTGTAAACCGTGGCCAAACATGGCACACCACCACTCAATATTAGGATCAAACCCACAAATCCGGCACCATAGTTTGCCATTTTGTGTGGGATGATCGAACTGATATGAGAGAGAGAGAGAGAGAGAGAGAGTGTTTGAGGTGATATAGCTGGGAAACTTGGGCAATCCTTATATAAAGGTTCTAAAGTTAGTGAAGTAATTGACAAAAGGAAATCATTTTTTGGGATTGCTTGAATTCTACACCATACCTACCACAGATTTGTCAAGGTTTTATTAGCCATATTGAGTGGCTTGACATGTTTTTTAAAATCACAACTATCAAATTCGAACGTTAAACCTTTTTCACTCTTTTGAAATACCTGCCATCACTTATCACTGTGTTGAACATGTTAAAAAAGTATCTTATAATCTCAATCACATAATTTTCTTAACCTTGTACATTTTTAAGATTCAACAATCATTACCCCATATCATATGTATTAATGCTTCTAAAATGAACGCTTTGTTGATGATGAAGCGGCGGAGCAATTTTTTGGATTCAAATTGATAATTTCACCTTTTGGAGATATCTTAAATAAATGATCTCATTTCTTTTATGAGATACATTGAACATATCAAACACCACAATAGTAAATAAGTTGTACTACTAATCAATGATTATGAATAAAATAGTGTATTTTAAAAAGTACGAAAATAAAAGAAAGACTACCTATTTGAGGAGGAGGGGTTAATTAGCATGTCATTAGTAACATGGTTGGTGGGTTAATCCTATAGTTAGTTGTGATGTCATTTTTTAAGCTAATTATTTAATTAATCAAACCAGCTCATAATGCACATAAAGGCTCCACGTATAGTGCGTAAGAACTAAGCTAGCCATAAAGGAAGTGAGTACTTGAAGACCAAAATAATTAAGAACAAAATTCTATTTTTATTAATAATTTCATATGGGAAAAATGGAGTGTCATAATAACTAGGTGAAAAGCATATTTCATACGCTACATCACGAGACCGAAAAATTGAGTATATATTTCCAACATACGTAAATATAACATAGGATAGTCTTATATTTAACTGAAACACAAACATAAAATATATATATATATATTAATATATACATGTATCATTTTTGTACTAAAGACGCACTATATACCTCACACTAATGTAGATACCTTGTTCAATGCAAATCGCTATGTCTATTTTCTGGTGTTTTTTTTTTTTTTCAAAAAAAACGAAAAGGTCTTTTAACTTTTTCTATATATTTATGTTTTTATGTAAGCATGCTTGTCACCTGTATCAACTTTAATTTTCGTTCTAGACTAGATATATCATCAGTTCTTGAGAAATTTGTATCCCCACCACTATCAACAAATTACAAAAGGTATATTAGACAAGAAAGGGTGGAGATATTGGAATCTTAAAAAATATTTGGTAATACTTTCACTTTTATTCGGTCATTCGCAACCGAGTAAAGTGTCTGTTACTCAATTTTTAAGGGTCGAGTATAAACTTATATATTCGGTCCTTAACAATCAAGTAAAGCATTATCAAGTTTATACTCGGTTCTTCATAACCGAGTAATATATACCTTACTCTATTGTAAAAGGCCGAATAAAAATTGAAAATGTTTTCAAAAAATATTGAAAATGCCAATATCCTTACCTAACAAAAAAAAATATGCTATTTCCAATTAGGCGCATAAGAATTTGTCAAATTTTGTCAATGGGCCCACCACATGCAACCTAAAGAGGAGTACTATCATAGTAGTTTTGAGTTGGTTGGGCCAAGTGGATTTATACTTTTACACGCTCGCACAACGTCAACAAGATTTGGTTGAATTAATAAAAGTTCAAATATTTTATTTATGAAAATTACGGTAAGTATTATTATGAGTTTAAATTTATCTAACCTCACTCAAAAAAAATCGCCATGCTATTGCCAAGACAATATACCAACTTAGTTTAATTGACCTTTTACCTGAGTTTCATATATTTGTGTTTACAAAATATCTCTAATTAAAATTCTTACTTTTATTTTCATAATGTCTTGTACAAAAGATTCACATTTACAAAATATTATCAATTTACCAGTTATTTTATAATTTTTTCATGAAACCCTGAAACCCACCCGCAGTGATTTAACTTTATATGTATATAATATATAGTTATACGTTCATATTATACTTGTATTTCGGGTTTTCAAAAATTATAATTTAATCATATAGCTCTGAAGCAAAATATTTTCAATATCACAGCTCTCCAAGAAGCTAATTATTTACAAGACCAAATATTCAATACAACAATTATAATAATAATAATTAGGAATGGGCAAAATCCAATTCAATCTAATCTCAATTATTTATGGATTAATTGGATCAGATTGAATTCACTCTTTAAACACCGAAAAATATTGGATCAGTTTCGGATTCAGGGGTCACGTAATCTAATCCAAACCGATCCAATTAGTATATATTTTTCATTTACTTAAAGTGACACGTCTTTATGTTGTTGGTGGTTATGTAATTTATCATACTGCTCTTTCTTTGTAATTTAACTACAAGTTATTGGTTTAATTTTGTCAAGTTGTCATATTTGGCAATTTTAACTTTTTCCGGTAAGTATATTACCAAGACTCCATTTTTTTGCTTATTCGATTGGATGGGATTGGCAGGGCATGTCGGATCGGATTGGATGCCAAATACTAAAATTAACAATGGTTCGGATTAGATGCGAATAATTTAAAAGCTACCTGATGGGATCGAATGCCCACCCCTAATAAGAACGTGGCATAACAAATTGAAAATTGCTAGTTGTATTGTGAAGCAAGAGTTGAGAATCTCCCTGCATGCAAGGATTTCATTATCTAACCATGTGTATATCATAAAATCAGTTGTATACACAGTAAATCTTAACAACCAAACATAAAGCATTGACAGTGATCCAATACCAGAACTGAATGATTTCAAATTTGACCAACTATTAACCCACAAATTAAGCAAGTACTCATAAAATCCTTAACCGTGCCTACAAGTTTAGGTAGAATTTCAACTTCTGTAGTTTTGAGTTACTTAAATACAAGGTCGGTCCTAAGTCTTGAGAATCCTATGCGAACATCCATTCTAGGATCCTGTATATATATATACACGGAAAATTTCAAGTGAGGACCAGTTCGTACGGACCTATCATTTTTGCGACATTTTTTTTGTCGTAAAAAGCATCTCCCAATATTTTTCCAAAAAAAAATGTCATAAAAATACCGGATCCATACCAGAAACAGACTCATATATACATGTATAAGTACATTAACAAATTTGCAAATAATAATAATAATAATAATACAATTCAATTGCATTAACAATTAGCGAGGGTGACAGTGAAATTGAAATTTTAAAGAAATTTAAAGGATAAAAACAAATAAAATTCCGCGACTTTTGTGCGTGAAATTTACGTAAAGACTGAAGTATTCATATATGTCTTAAAATTTGGGTAGTCAATCTATGGGCCTGGCTTTTTATTAGGTGGTCGGGCTTTGTAAGATTTAATAGGAAGTAACAGTACATAACAGCCTTCCTTTCACAAATTTAAATTAGAGCATATCAAATAGGACTAAAAAAATTGGGAGATCATAACTGGTCTCCCCAGGCGACCGCCTGGTTCGCCTATACCACAGGTGGCCTTACATACTAAATTTCAAAAAGATAAAAGATGCACATGTTAGTAAAAAAATATACCCAGAATGTAACTGAAGGAGAGAAGAAAAGCCAAAACCATCTTTCCAAAAGCTTAAGCTTGAATAGACAATAGTGAAACTTCACTAATGTGAATGGGGAAAAAAAATGCAACATCAAGATTTGAACCAAAGATTTTGCAAGAACCTGAGCTCTAATACTGTATTAGAGTTCATAGCATCCAACCCAAAACCGTCGAGCAAAGGGTTCCAAGATCTTTTATATTATTTTTAGAGGCTTTGATTTCCCGACGTGAGATCTATAGTACCAATCGCTAGGTGCGCATGAGTTGGTTTGGTTCGATTCTATATCCGAAACCAATATCAGAGTGGGCGGTTCTGTAACCGGAACCAAAACAGACCCAATCCTAGGTTAGAACTAACCCGATCCAACCCATAGAAGCTCTTGCTTTGAATTTTTTTTCCAAAACAACATCCAACTTCTCTTGCTTGTAAATTTGTAGAACAGAGTTACATTTGTATTAGGTTATTAAACAACAAGAAAGACCCCCCATGAAATTTTTCTAAAACCATTGATTGGATCTCTACATAACCTTGTGGCGTTTTTATTTTCCGTCTTGTTAACAATTTTAATTTCCTTTTTTGGCATTTCTATTTAATCGCTTAAGTCTTCCCCAGACGGATGGTAATTTGAGGTTATTATGGCAATCTTACACTTTTATATGTGATAACCAGTGTTACAATGTGTTCACTCCCTGCCTCTCTTGATTTGAGGATATTACTTTGTCCATAATTTTGGATATGCAGAGATTATTTTCGTATCTTTATGTAATTAGAGTTAATTGTATAGTTGAGGTTATTATAGTAAATTTCATCTAATTGTTCTACCCAGACGTCTGTAACTCGTTTCATTGCGTTATTCACTAAGAACAAGCTACAATTAAAAAAACTCAATACAAATATTGCATGCATTTTAAAGACATTATTGTGAACTAATATGACATAAGAACACATTAATGATCCATCACTTAGACAGTTCTCTAATAACCTACTAAACTACATACTTGCAACAAATAATTATGCTAATCAAACAAATAAATAAAATTAAAGCAGGAGAAACAAAAATCAAATTGTATGATATTCAAATAAGTTTCTATCAAGATAACTAAGTGTAAGGGACTAAGGGAGCTGAACATACTTTAAACAAAGTGAAGAAATGTTGATTAGGCTTCAAACTTCAGCAGGTTTGTCTGATTGCACGCCATTAGGATTCGACTCGCTTGAAGTATCTTTAGACTCGATTTGCACTTTTGTTTCTTGTCTCAAAAATCTTTTGCTATGTTCTACTCGAATTGTTCTCCCCATAAACACCTGCAAAACACCTACTTCTTAGAGAATGGTTCTTGTTTAAATTTACTTGGTTAGTCTCAAATTAAGTAGGCCGAGTTTCCTTTTGGGTATCCCAAATTATGCGACGCGTCTCTAAAGTTGGTGTATAAATGAGAGTAATATGCTCCCTCCAACCCAAATGAGGAGTCTACTTTTCCTATTGGGATGTCACATAAGACTTAAGAGTCTAGTTTCCTGTTTAGGACACAATTAATGTACCATATTTCATGATATCGGATAACATGTGTTATCAACCATGATCTGTTTGAAATTAGTGCATTCCCAAAAAAGGTCCAAAACTAACCTTTTATTGCCATCATCCCAGATTAAGAGTCGCTATTTGACTTTTGCACTTTTCAGGAAATCACTTGCTTCAATGGTCAAAAACAGAACTTATTTAGCTTTCTTGAGAATTGGTTCATTGATCTAAGAAATGTGACTCTTGATTTAGGGCGACCCAAAAATGGACCGCTAATTTGGGACAGAAAGAGTATTACAAAGGTCAATCAAGCTGACGGCTAGACTTCCACAGGGCATTCTCTCTCCCTCCCATAGTTTTAAGGTAATCATTATTTTTGTAATATTTCCTAATAATTAATTTTCAAACAGTCACTCTTAATTCGAGATAGAGGAAGTATACAAATATTTGTAGAAATCAAACAGACTATCCAATACATTTTGGATTCCAATTACATCAGAACAATTAAATATTAATCAAATTTGAGCATTACCTTCCCTTGAAAAGCAGAGAGAGCTGCCTCAGCTTCCTTCTTAGTATTGAAGGAAACAAATCCATAACCGGCGGACTCTCTTGGATTATCACGGAAAATAACTTCCGCAGAAACCACATTAGCATTCTCCGAATTAAAAAACTCCTTAAGGTCATTGGCTCTTGCCTGAAATGGCAGGTTAGCAACAAACAAATTGTGAACTGGCAGAGGTTTTGGTGGCATTGGAGAAGAAGAAGGCTTCTTTTTCTTCGGCTTTGCCCAGCTGAGCTTTAAAGCTCGACCTTCAAATTCCTACACAGCACCAAATAACAACAGTTCATATTCTATGAAGTTAACACGTAAATATAGATCACCGTAAATTACAAAAAGCAACCACATCAAGGGCTCATTTGAATAAAAAAGTTGGAAAATGATTTGAAAACAATTAAGTTTTCTGAGAAGCTGGAAAAATATATGAGTGATTTGATAACATGTTCTCCCTCTTTTCCTCTTTCTCCACGGAAAAATCTTCTTACCCATCCCCCAAAGAATTGGACTCCATGGAATAACCGAAAAGGTAATAGGACATCTCTTTTCAACTTTTATTAAATCATTCATCTCCTTTTCCAATGTCTCATAAAAATTAGTCATGTTTTCAATCGTTTTCCAACTTTTATCAAACGCACCATAAATATTGCTCATTTTCACTTGCCCCTCTTAAACTATAAGAGCAAAAAGAAACCAACTTCAATGTTCACTTTTTATACTTGGCTCTTTCCTCCCAAAATCTGTCAAAATTTTAACACAATTGCTGAAAAACTTTACCTTGTTCCACTAAAATTCAACAAGTTTATCCAAAATGAGTCAAAATCTCTCGAAAAGCCTACAAATATTATAGTTCCATGTCTCAAGGTAAGACCGTAAAAGTCACACTTTCCTTTTCTAGACGTTTCAAATTCCCGCTCTTTTTCTTGACATAATTAATATACCGATATCAATATAGAAAATGAATTCTTGAAAATTGATTTGGTAAAAGTTCGTATTTCCTAAAAAGTAGCAAAGTCGGAACTCTTAAATATAAGATTGTGAGTACTTCAAAGGGATTCTTCAGTTCAATGTGGGGCCAAACTGAAAATGAGCTATACTTGTAAAGAGTTTGCCTCAACTCACAAATACAAGTTACAAAGAAACACATACAAAAAGCAAAAAACCCTAAATGCTTACATACGATTCGAGATTAGTGAGAGCAGCCACAGCTTCTTCATGTGAACCCATTGAAACAAACACCAATCCCCTGTTTCTTGATTTGTTATACATTGAAAACTTACAAAACAACAAAAACAACAGAAACCCATTTCAGCTAAACTGACAAAAAACAAAACCCACAAAACAGAAATGAGAATGAACAAATAAAAATTGAGAAAATGAACACCAACCTCAACGTCTAACACGGTGCCGTAATTCTCAAACAGAGCACGAATTTCATCAGCAGTACAAGTCCAGGGCACGTTTTGGGCGAGCAATCTTGTTCGAGAAGCTTCATCTTCTTCTTCTTCAATTTCATTTGATTTTTCGAGTTGTGGGGTTGTAATGGAAGATTGAGATTTTATTAAAGAAGAAGAAGAAGAAACAGGGGAGAGAAAGAGGGTGGGTTTTAGGGTTTTAATGGGTAGTGAAAGAGGAGAAAGAGTAGCAGTAGTATAGGAGAGAGAAGATGATGAAGAGAATAATAAGTTTTGGGCGGAGAATTGAGAAGAGGGTGGAAAGTAGGGAAGACGAAGTAAAGCCATAAAGAAGATCTTGAAAAGAATCTGTAATGGCGCCAATGGTGGAATTTGGATATTTCTTTGAGGTGGTACTTCACAATTTAGGAAAGACGATAGTCTTTGCGCTCTTTCTCAGTCTGGATAAGAAGTGAATTTTGTCTCTTTATTTTTTTCAATACCTTGGGTTTTTTTGTTTACTTGTAATAAGGTTAAGGGCTCGTTTGGTTGGAGTTTTTGAGGATTCCTGGAATCTTAAATTCCATTCCATCAGGATTATTTTGTTTGGTTGAAGTTTTAGCTAGGAATTTAGGATTCCTAGGAATCCTAAATTCCCCCATTTTGCCAAAATCTATTCCCTTATGAATTGGGAGGAATCTTGGATTCCCAATTTGAGGAATCCTTTTTTTTGTCCAAAAATTGTTTTTTTTTTTAGAAAATGAAAAAAATTATTTTTTTCCAGAAAATGAAAAAAAAATCCAGAAAATTTTCAAAAATATTTTTTTCCCAGAAAGTGAAATTTTTTTTTCCAGAAAATGAAAAAAATTATTTTTTCCCAAAAATGAAAAAAAACAAATTCCCAGAAAATTAAAAATATTATTTTTTCCCCAGAAAGTGAAAAAAATTATTTTTTTTCCAGAAAATGAAAAAAAAACAAATTTCCCAGAAAATTAAAAAAAATATTTTTTCCCAGAAAAAGAAAAAAAAAATTATTTTTTCCCAGAAAATTAAAAATTTTATTTTTTCCCCAGAAAGTGAAAAAAAGAAAAAATTTCCAGAAAATGAAAAAAAAAAAAAATTCCCTAAAAATGAAAAAAATTATTTCTCCCCAGAAAATGAAAAAAAAAATGTTTCTCCCAGTAAATGAAAAAAAAAATCCAGAAAATTTAAAAAAATAATTTGCCGAGTTCATTCCTAAAACTCCAACCAAACGAGCATTAATGGAATCCAATAAAAGATGCCAGGAATAAAGGTTTCCTGGCATCTAGAATGCCAATTCCATTCCTAAAACTCGAACCAAACGAGCCCTAAGGGTGTTCCTGTTTTTTTCTAATATTTGAATAATAATGTTGAATATTAAATGATAAATCCTGAATTTTGCTGAAATCAAAGATTTAAAATGGACATTGGGTTCAAGAATGTTGATTATCTCCGAATGCTTAATTATTTGAAAAATAGTTGTTAACCGGTTTAATTTATTTTAAAAAATAAATACTAATATTAAAATTTGTAGGTATTTAGAGGATATTTTTTATGTTTAATTGCAAATAGATTGTAAATTACAACAGAAAGTAAAAGAAAGAAAAAAATTTGAAAAAGTGGTACAAAAAGGGCACATTTGTTTTCTTGTCAAAATTCGTATTATCTATCCTTTGTTTGCCTCGCCGTCCAAAATTCCAATGCCCAAAATAATGAATCAAAGGATGAACAAACATCCTAAAACTTGATAATCCAAATATAATTCAAGCTAGAAAATTTATAATTGGCTGAAATATAGAAGGATTGAATTGCTTATACATATATACATAGAACGGAAACTAGTGCTCTCACTTTAACCAATCTTTCGATTCTTTGTGCTCACAATTTCTTACAAAACGCAAGTTTTGACTACTCACAAAATGAGTAATGCTAGAGTAACTATGCATTAAATTCTTATAAAAGCCTTGGAATAAACATTAGATTTGTAACGGAACGGATTTTCAAAGAAATGACACTCCATTTTTTAAGCGCACGACATCTATTCTATTGGCAACCGTTGTTATTTCTTGAAAAAGACATCCGTTTATGGAATGGATCATCTATCTCCACTGTCTTTCCCCATTTATATATTTCTCCTTAGTAAACAAAAAGGATTTGAAGAGGCTCGCCCATCCTACCTAGTCGCCACTCAGCCTGTTTAAGTGGGAATTTTTAGAACACTGATAAATACTAAAGCGCACATAGAGAGTAATCTAGTACGTTATTATATTAAAACACTTTGTGTAGATTAAAGTTGAACATCAGCCTAAGAGCACTACATATATGAGTCCGTTTCTGATACGGACAAGGCCTTTTTACGATGCCTTTTCATCGTAAAAAACCATACGGACCGTTCCACACTTGAAAATTTCCGTATATATTTAGATATATATCCCAAATACAAAAAAGCACTAAAATACCAAAAGAGCACTTGGGACTACAAAAATATCATTTTAATACATACATGCTCATTTCATAGAAAAACAAAAACCATAGTTGAAGTCTGCCATACTCATTTTCCCATGTGAGTTAAGATCCGACTGATAATAGCCTCCTTTTTTCCGGTGACCGGAAGTTGATGGGCCGTCAAGTAGTACTTTAGCTCCGCCACAGTTAAATTCTTTAACTGCAAAAATACACATTGTTAAACGAACAACACAACAGGTCAGAGTTTACTAAGGGTGCGTTTAATTGGTCTACAATTCTACATGCAAAGAAATTCAAGTTTTTTTGGAAATTGTTTTAAACGGAAAACGGAAACTTAAGGTGAGGTCACATTAGGATTCCGATGGAAAGAGGAAAAAAAATAGGCTAAAGCAAGATGCAAAGTGAAAATGGTTTCCTCGGAAAATTAATGCAATCAAAAACCACCACAAGTGTATCAGTAAAATCTACACAATGCGTAAAGAAGGTGGTGCTCCAAAAGTAGTGTAGGTATTAAAGGAATGTGCAAAATCAACTCTCATCCAACGCCGCCACGTTAGCTTTATCTCTCCGACCTCTTATAAAAACTTCAAAATAAGGCTTTAAAATTTAAATACAAATACCTGTTGTAATAAAATTTATGTATTTGAAATTAACTCGTCAAGACCTATAAACAACCACAGTGATCCATATGACTAAAAATATCCCAGAAAAACTATGTAATGTGATCTTTTACGGGTTTGTGTCTCATTAATCACATGCTGAAACTCATATTTTTTTCCACAAAAGTTCAGATCGGAACCATTGGAGCATAAGGCGTAGTGTATAATTTTTGTTTAAAATCCACTCCAGAAAAACAATTATCCGCTACAAATGGAATCTTGGGTATTTTACGTGGAAAAAAAGAAATGCATCCAAACACACCCTAATAGTGTAAACCCAAAAGCAAGTCAAATAGTAAAAGCAGAATTTCACCTTTCCGTTATCAGCAAGGTCAGCCCAGTTAAAATTTGCACTCTCTTTAACTGCGTTTTCAGCAATCGCTTTTCGTTTTCTTGACGCCTCACTTGTTTTTCCATTGGCCTTTGAGTCATTCTCCTCCTCATAGTTCTCTCCATAAACAGCGAGCTTGAATTCTTCCAATGCTTTGACAATTCCCGGCCTGCAATTGAAAGAACCGATCTCCATTGAGAAAGAAAGGAAATACAGAAAATGAAAGCATAAAGGGTAGGTATGGAATAACAGATATATGGCTGTATTGTTCTGGTACCTAGCCATTCCTTCTTCATCAGGGGAAGTTTCATCTTTTACTTCGGGCATCTCGTCTTCTTCCAGTGCTAGAGCCTGCACTATTGCATAGTGTCTCTGCAGGGCTGCAAGAACCAAGAAAGTCTTCCTGTCAACAAACTGGTGTGTTTGATATCAAGCACGGAGTTAGGGTAGAAAATATTTAATTTCTAGACAATTCTTTTTTCTAGGCAATTGAATTCCATGAAACACTTAAAGGTATTTGATTGTATTTGTTTTCTAGGTAGAAAATATGTACTTTTTCCATGCAATGATGACACAATATCCAACATTTGGTATTCGAATGCCCACTTTTTACTAGAATTGAACTCTTACCTTTGAACTCTGTTGAAGAGCATGATATACATTGTTGGCTCACTACCTAACAGCATAAGCTTTTGGGAGAGATGGTTCCTAACATGGAATCAGAGCTTAGGTTCTGCAAGGTTTCGGGTTCAAATCCTCCCGTTTGCATTTGTTTTTGTTTCCACCTCACCTAGAATCTGTTTTCCATGTTGGAGGGTAGGAATTCAATTTCCTAGAATTATGCATAATTTAGGGAATGTTTGATAGCAACCAAGGAATTAAGGTGGAAAAACATCCAATTCTAAGCAATTTAGTCTCTAGGTAATTCAAGTCCATGGACAATGCAATTTACGGTTGTAGTGTTGTACCACAGAATTAGGTGGAAATGTGGAATTAGAATGGATAATCTTGTTTGCGCCCACAAAATCATTCTTTTCACCACACTTTATCCTTTAATGAAATCGATATGGATATACGTGTGTGTGTATATATATATATATGCCTGTTTACACGAAATACATATATATATGGCCAACCTCTTTGTTTTCCATCTTCTATGCATGACCCAGTCTGGAAAGTTCATCTCATGGAACTCTAACCAACTAACCATCAATGCTTCCATTGCTATCTCTTCAATTCGTTCTACCCCTTTTGTTAATTTTCTGCAACCTAAACCCATCCCCATTAAATCCTTTCACGGACTCTTTTTCTTATATTCTATGTTAACTTCATCCATATGTATATAGTGAGATAAATTAGTTTTAATTCTCCAAATCACAACTTCCTCTTCAATTTCTTTAAAAACCCTAAATTGTGGGCAACCTCACCCGAACAGAAACTAATTAGATTGTTTAATAGGTTCCTTTCATTCTATTGTAATCCACCCTCGTTTGGGTTGCAAAGTAATTATCGGGAGCAGAACGTGGGTCTTGATTTTTCAGCAGTGAGGGTTAAAAACTGATTTAAGGTTTTGTTTGGTATTTGTGTTTGATATTTAAGTGGGGTGAATTGAAAGGAAAATAAAAATATGGTGGAATGAGTTTAAAATTGGAGAGAGATGAAAGTTTATGTGGGAGCATTTAAGAACTCCCAAGAAAATTAGGCAAACACACACTAGCAAAAGATGGAAAAGCACATAATTTCAAATTTTCCATGTAAAACGTTGCTAGTCAAACACACCCCAAAAGGTGTTTACATGGAAATGGATTCAACCCCTGCAACTGTTTTATGAAAAAATAATTCCATGGAAAACAAAATGTATAGAGGGATGTGGTTTTTTATTTTCATGAAGAAAGGGGGGAAATTAGGGTAAAACAATTTGTAATTCTTCGGAAAACTAATGCAATCAAACATTAGTATTGAGACAAATTTATACTCTAGAATATCAGGCAGATACGAATTACGCTGAAATAAGTTTTAACATGGAGAGTCAAATATTCAACTGACAAAAATTTGAATATGGAAAGTTTAAAACATTTTCCTAGGTATCAGATGGTCCCTTGTAGAATATGGAGAATTACCTGGATTAGCAAATTGGCATACTGAAAAATCTTTCAAGTCAATACGTTTCATTAAAGCAGTTGCCTTTTTAATTTGATCATCATTTGCTCGAGGCACACCATTTGTATCAGTATGAAGCTGCAAGATGCCACCATAATAATTAGAGCTAATTTAATTATTCACGCAAAAATTATTTAAGACAACTTGAGCATTTTCTCTTGCCTCTTCAATGTGTCTAATGTCATCAGAATATGGAAGATATATCAAGTGCATTCCTGGCGGCTCAACCTGCCCTCCCGCATTAATTATCTCATCCTGTATGGTTTCAACAAGTATCAAGAATATAAAACTTAAAGATTGTTACAAGTCTTGGAGGATATAGTTTTAATGCCCTAATGTTGTGGGTGGGCAGTCGTATATGCCCTGCTGTGGTTGCAATAGGTGTTGGCAGGTTAAACAACATGGATGTTCATCTCACATCGCCTAGAAGTTGTAAATTGATATGCTATATATGTGTAGTCACTTACTAGTCCTAGTAATAGGCCTTTTGGGAAAAAGCATAATCGTGAGGGCTTGTGCTCAAAACGGACAATATCTTATTGGGCTGGACCAGGATGTGACAGCAGTTTTTATAGTTCTAATGCATAATACCATGTAAATTGTTAAAATATGTCTTAAACTGTGTTTGGTGCTCAGGGTAAGAGGACGGATAGAACATGGCTTCTTTTCAACAATCTGTGTACATCGTTAAAAGATACATAATACTCCCTCCGTCTCAAATTGATAGTCCCACTTTCAATTGGGTACTTTTTAAGGGAACATTACAACCTAATGGTTAAGAATATATCTTTTGTGGGATTGATACATTGAGTCATTGACTATGTTATATTGATTATGTCTCGAAAAGGAATGGGAGTATGGGATTGTCAATTTGAGACATTCCAAAAAAGAGAGTGGGACTATCAATTTGAGACAAAGGGACTAACAAGTTTGTCGCAAATTATATCTTACTTGTGCAACGAGAGCAACTACTTGAGGATGAGTTGAACTTCCATAAAATGCAACTGCAAAACTGAAAGTTGCAACAGAAAAAAAAAGTGTCACGTGTCAATATGAACACAAAAATAATGATCCGACTGACTTGGGAATTGATGTAATGTCATTATATATAGTGTGTACTTAATTATCTTAAAACATATAAACATGTATATACACACTAGAATTAGTATTCATTGTCGTAGACTCGTACTAATGTCACTTTATGGGGTTTGCCATATATGCCTTATCCATATTATTTCATGCTCATCTCCCTTCTCAGTATTTAATAAGTAGCACTAATGGAGCCTTTTTAGGCTTTTGTTGTGATAAGATATTAACTTTACACCTACATGAAAAAACTATTCCTTGGGCCATTATCAAGTATTATGAATCAAAATTTGCAAAATTACTATTACAAGTAAACAATATAAGACTTATTTTTCCGAAAGAAAGTATTGGTTGTGTATACTCTTGTCGCTGTCAAAATTGTGTACTAACCGCTTGAGCTTTAACATGGACCTGTGGAGAGCAATGAAAACGCAAGTACTTCCCACCACCTCCTGCAATACATTAGATGAACAAAAATGTCACCTATGTCAAAAAAAAAGGCAATATAGATTATAGAAGCTTCAATTCAATTCATAATTCCACTCTAATTACAAATGAGAAGCAGGCCCTAATTTACAATCTTAAGCCCCTAAGTTAAGGCTACATTAAAGCTAAAAGAAAAAAACCAAGCATCTTTGATATTTATTCCAATTATATCATATCTATATATTCTTTCACAACATATACAAAATTAAATTAAATGACTTTAAGAGTCCTAAATGACTTGTAGGCATATCCATCTAAGAACTCTACATCCAACCAATGATAAAATGCAAAAGGAGAACTCCTATATTACCTAGACGAATCAAATAATAAGACTACACAGGTGTATGCGTACATATATATTAAGTCATAAGAGCATCTTATATGATGAAAGAAAAATTATAGAATCAAAGACTAAAATCAAATTGATATTCCAAATTTCCTTTTCGGTATATCTCAAATTGATAGTCCAATTTCTTTTTTGGAACATAATCGACGTTCCAAATCTCACGGTAGAAAATAAGTTGAATTCTTGACCATGGATCAGGTTGAAAGCATTGTTTCCTTAAAAAGTACCGAGTCAATGGGATTATTTGAGACAGATGGTGTGATAAAACTAGATAAGTATGTATTTTAGGTACTAAGAAATAAAAAAACAACCTCGTCACTAGGAAAAACAAATGTTGATGGCCTCAAGTTGTAATAATCCTTTAAGCAACTAAGCGGCTTGAAACCTAGAAGACGAAGATGTCCAGTGGCAACTCTCTTGATTTCAGAAAGCTCCTCTGTCGAAAATTTAATATCCTCACTGAAATGTAGATCAAAATTTTGAAATTAAATAAGAACAGAGAACATGAAAAGACTGTAGATGCGAAAAGGTGATCTTTGTTATGGTCTGAAAAATAAAAGGTGATATATTGATCTACGCAACATAATTAAACTTACTTCTTGTAAGGTTGAAAACGTTTTGTAGGCTCCCTTACTAGTGCCCCAGTATCCGCACAGATGAATGATCTTTCAGTCTGCAAAATGTTAGAACAAGAAACACATGTTGATACCAGATGTTAAAACGACCTACCTACCGCCCAACACTAGCTTACTTATTTTATGTATTTGTGTTAAGGTGACAATAAAAGAAACGCCGCGTTTAGAAGTGGTTTGCTTTTGCAAGGAAACAAGAGGAGTTCAAGCATCATTGGCACTTCCCGGTTCAGCCAGTAAGAAATTGTCTGCCCTGGCCCTGAGGCCTCACTGTTTTGCATTTATCCTCAAAACATCTCTTACTAGGAAGGACTAGTGACTATACTCTTATAGCACACCAGTTCACCTCGCCCAGGCTGTGCGCGAGAACACCCATTGTGTGCAGCCTGCCAACACATACTGCAGAGCCACGTGGGGGACATACAGCAACCTGCCAATAACACTAGGGTAGTTGGGTCCTCTTATAGCAACCACACCGGGGCATATACAGCAACCCACCCACAACACTAGGGTCCACTTAATGCAGCCACACAGGGGCACATACAGCAACCTGTCCACAACACCAGGGTCCACGTATTGCAGCCACAGTGTCACATGAGGGCACATACAGCAGCCCACCCATAACACTAGGGTCATTACAATCATTCAGTTTGTGGAAAGAAGTTACCATATCAATTAAGCAGGGCCAAAGATATCTACTTTATCAATTATACTACACTAGATGTGAAGACCCCCTACTAAAGTCCTATACATTCTAAGAAACATATAAGCAAGATTCGACAATCAAATACCTTTAAAGGAAGATTAGTCACAGAATCAAGCCAGGTAATAGTCCCTACAAAAACCATTTAAATATTTAGTTCTCAACTAGCTTGTTATATAGACCACTAAGAACAAACATTTAAGAAGCAACATGCAAACCTGGAACAGTAGGGCGAATCAAGGCATATGTGTTCAGTTCAATGGATAAGCCTTTGGCAATTATAAAAGTGATTCTTCGAACTTTTCTCTTTCTGAACATACGCTTCCTCAGTTGATTTTTTATATCTTCAAATCTGAAAAAAAAAAAAAAAAAAAAAAGGAAGAAGAAGCAATTTTATGTCATATCATGACAAATACAGAAAGTATATAAAATCCTCCAGCAAATTAATATTCTGGCACAAAAGTTAACTGCTTTGGAAAGTAACTTAACACTTGAAGCTCGAGCATTGCTATCCTTGTTTATTGTACCCTTAATTGATCTGACATTGTGAGTCTCTCTCCCATATACATATAAAAGTACATCTGCATACATAATGAGAGAGAAGGGGAGAGAGAGAGCACCATCATGGTGGGAAGTTTACCTAGTTGGTAGGCTCTGAAATCAATTTAAGTTTCTCATATAGTCATAGTAAATTTGTGTTACTTCCACAATCATATACTTTACGGGAGCATTTCTGGTACGGATTACTATTCACTGACCACCCGTACAGATTGGCCCATTTGGCACGCTTCCTGATGTAATTTTTTGATGAAATTTGGTAGGGATGTTTTTCATTGTGTGTAGAACATCTCCACCAAATTTCATCAAAAAATTCAACCGGGAAGTGGGTTAACTACATGATTGAAAAATATTGGATTTTATATATCTATTTCTGGACCAATATTTTTCAATCATGTAGTTAACCCACTTCCCGGTTGAATTTTTTGATGAAATTTGGTGGAGATGTTCTACACACAATAAATAACATCCCCACCAAATTTCATCAAAAATTCCGGGAAGCGTGCCAAATAGTCCAATCCGTACGGATGGTCCGTAAACAGTAATCCTTATGGGAAATTTGCCCTATACTTTATATTGTTATTATTAATCAATCGAGTTAATGTTTTTGCCATATCCTTGATCGCATAAACAAGATGCATCACATTGTTCGAGCGTCAAAATATAAAATTGAAATATCGGTCGGTATAATGTTAGAATAAAGAAGATAAGGGACAAGATTTCCATCACTGCATAGTGCAGCCCAATATGTACATTTCGTATTAACATTCGCACATACAAAATGAAGTTCAATACTTCAATTTTAACTTAATTGATATTATTCCTCTCAGATTCAATTCATTTGTACCTATTGCATATTTATTTTATTTTATCATATTTAGATTCTTTTGAGGACTCTTGGCCCTCTCAGTTTGTATCCTTTATCAATAAAATTCTTCACATCCAAGAATCACACAATTTGAAATCCATACCTCTCTCCAGCCGAGGGCATAAATTGAGTTAGATCGTCACCCTCCAATCCAAGTAGTTCCTGGTACACGGTAACATTATTACTAATGTCCATAAAAAATTTTAAAAACCAACTCTGATGTTAAAAAATAAGTGACCGCAAGGAAAAACATACAGCGTAGAAAAGGGATACATCAAACTCTTCATTTGCCCTACTCAAGGGGAGAAGTTCAATTGAGATGCCAAGATCTTGAGCGTCCTGAAAAATTCCAACAAGGCCTCCCTCTAAGTTAACATTGTAATTTCCTTTAACCATAATATCAGACTAAGAATACTAGCACGGCTTTTTGGACTTTGCCCCCCATTTTTATATGTGAAATTAGATTTCCCCCGACTTCCATAATCATTAGACTTTGACGCATGCAAGCGGGAAATCACAAAGAATTACATAAAACAGGGGTCCAAGTCAAAGGATAACATTAAAAAAATTACATGTTGCCCCTTATTACTGTGAGATTCCCCTGCATGCAGGAAGTCTTGACAATTATGAAAAAAAGGGAGTAATTCTAATTTCACAATGGAAATAGAGGCAAAGTCAAAACATCCTGCTAGTATAAATAGAGAAATTACTTTAGCTCTCTGCAATGTCATTCTCGTCATGTCTATTTTCGTCACTCCCTTAATACTCCCAAAAGGATCGTCTTCATTTGTAAACAAAAGGATTCGTTTATCAGCTGTTTTTGCGGATCTGAAATATTTTTACCATCATTGTTAGTAAAAGTAATGCGTCTATTTGTTACAATATTCAAATTGTACACATAATAGTGTAAGTTAAAGCAAAGTACCATTACCCTTTACGCAGAAGGGCTTGTGCAACCCAGATAGCATTGTAAAGAGAATTGTCCCTCGACCCAGACACGATACCATACTGACTCCCAATCTCTTTATTAAACAATTCTGCAAGCATAGATATAGATATAGATATAGATATTTCAACCCTAATTTGAATTCAGAAGTTAATTCCCCCTATATTACAATTTTTTTATAAACTAGACGAGATGACACCTTCGATGCAGTCGAATTCTTTTATAAGCTTTGCTGTTGGCCTGTCAAGAGACTCTCGTTCAGCAACATTATATACATAAACACTGTTTAAATCCTGCAAATTCTTCTTTTCCCTCTGCAAATTACGAAGAAAGGAAGTGTTAAATCATGTAATTACTAGCAAACCCAGTAATAAACTAATAACCCTTAAAAGACCTAATAAACCTGGCGGTGCACACAAACATGTGGAAAAGAAGTAAGTCCAACTATCCTAGTTTTTGAATAACTTGTATGTGTAAAATATAAAGTGGTTATTACAATAAAGGAACCTGCAAAGATTATAAGCATATTTTAAGTTTTAAATGATCTAGGAAAATACATGTTTCAGTTATGAGAAACAATTTCTTACTGTGTTGAAGAAGCATATGGCAATTTCGTCATAGGATCTATTAATGATTTGAGTCTTCAGTGATTGTGCAATACAGCTGACAGCAACATGAAAATGGGTTTCATCCTTCTGATCTTCCTGTATATAATGACAATTAACTATAAGGAAAATCAATCATTTTGTATTTAAAGAAGAAATATTGACAATTTTCATTGAGTTGCCACAATCTATTGGGCACTGCAGTCTCTATAAGACAAATCCAGGGAAAATTTTAATATAGAAATTAGGCAATTTAGCAAGCAAATGCACAGAAGAGTTCGGTAATATTAACCAACCTTGAGCTAGAAACTAAAATTGTCATTCTTGTGACTTTGGAAGGTGGGACATGCTTAAAAGATAAGTTTGTGCCACCAGCAACAACGCATTACTCATATGCACAATCTTGTTGGCTTCAGTTGCATTACAATCTATTACTATTTATTTACCCTTCCATCATGGGTTCTCCATTAGAAGCGCTAACTGGATATCTTGGATCTACCATTTGTATTCATTGAACTTACATGTACGCCAACCACTCATCGCTACATAGCCCAAAAATTCCAAAAGCGAGTGTAGATGCATCTCAACCACCCATCACTTCCTATCTCACAGATTCCAATGCAGCTATGCGATTCAAATTCATTTCTACTACAACTTTTGGTTCATTTGTTTGGCTCCATAGCACTTCTCTATAAGCTCTTCCTGTTAAACACCTGGTGGTCACAGACCAACGATTTCGGCTTGTGTCAGCCTCGCCGACAGGATGACAACATATCCACGTGATAGTGGCCCAACTGCCCAAGGTCAGCTTGGAGAGTGATACCATATGTAATTATGTAACACCACGGGTGCTCACCCAAAAGTAATCAATGGGGTTTCACTAAACCTACATTACTCATGTACAACATGGAACAATGCATTAACTATTAGCATTACAATAACATGGCGTTTGTTTTTACCTCTTAATGTTTAATGGAACCCTACTCAACATTCAGAGGAAAAAAAATTCGGTTGCTTTCTCACCTCTTAATGCTAAATCAAAATTCAGCATTCAAAATTATGAGAGAAGCCCTGTGCTGAACGCTTAACTTAATTTTAATAAATCTTTATTCCAATGGTGCCCTTATTCTTTTTGTTCATTAGGTATTGATGCATATCATAATAACAAGTGTAAAATTATAAAATGTCATGTATTCAGCATTCAAAGCCAAATAAAACTCAAACGCATTTTTCAGAGGTTCCATTCAGCATTAAAAGTTGGGCATTCAAAGGCCTAACTGTATACACATTCTTGGTTAGCCAATAGATTGCAGGAGTACTTTCAATTTCAGTAACACAAATGAGTAGGGAAAGTGAAAGGGAAATCAAACCCCAGGACAAGTAGTATTGAACATTTTGGGGGAGGCATCAACTAGGTAAACCACCAATTCTTTGCTCACTTGCCTTTCCTATAATAAACACAAAATCAAACATAAGTATTAACAAAAACAAACAAAAACTATACAAGAAATAATCAAAATGCAAAAATTAGGAGGGTTTAAGAAAGAGACAAACCTGATAGAAATCATTTTCAGGGTCTTCTTCGTCATCGCGAAAGACATCATCTGGGTCCAAATCCATGAGATTATAAACGAGAAATTTTGCAGTATTTTGCGCAAGATTTAGCACAAGAGAGTGAAGAGGGAAAGGGGTTTTATTATATGAGCTTTTAGTTCTACTGCAAAACCCGCCTTATTTGTTTGAGGCGTGTTCGAAAATCTTCCTTTTTTTCCTTTTCTATTTTCTCTATCTTTCCTTTTGGTTTTTTTTCCTTTTTCCTTACAAAATAAAATAAAAATAAAAAGCTATCTTATGCTTGATATGCATGATAACAGGGTAAAAAAAAACACTTTAGTCTTTCAATATTTATCTTTTATTTCACTTTAGTTCTTAATATTACAATTTGCTCGTTTAAAACCCTAAAGTTTCAATCGTATGTCATTTGGTCCTAAATTGGACAGTTTCGGTCAATTTTTGGACTGAAAATTGTAATTATTTAAAAAAAAAAAGTTTCGCCAAACTATTTTCACAAGGCCTATATCTCACTTGATTCATATTCAAATGATGCGATCCACATATGGTTGGACAGATCTTACAGCATAGATTACAAATACGCTAATAAGCACCTTAAATGCCTCGAAATCGTTGCCAAAGTTGGTAAAAAATCACAATTTAAAAAAAAAAGTTTGACCGAGCCATTTTCACAAGGTCATATCTCACTCGATTCACATCCAAATGATGCGATCCACATATGGTTGGAAAGCCCTTACAGCATAGATTGTAAATACACTAATAATACTCAACAATAAGCATCTTAAATGCCTCGAAATCGCTGCCAAAGTTGGTAAAAAATCACAATTTAAAAAAAAAAGTTTCGCCGAGCCATTTTCACAAGGACATATCTCACTCGATTCACATCCAAATGATGCGATCCACATATGGTTGGAAAGATCTTACAGCATAGATTACGCTAATAATACTCAATAATAAGCAACTTAAATGTCTCGAAATCACTATCAAAGTTGGTAAAAAATCACAATTTTAAAAAAAAAAAGTTTGACTGAGCCATTTTCGCAAGGCCATATCTCACTCGATTCACATCCAAATAATGCGATCCATATATGGTTGGAAAGATCTTATAGCATAGATATGGCCTTGCAAAAATGGCTTGGTCAAACTTTTTTTAAAAAAAATTATGATTTTTTACCACCTTTGGCAACGATTTCGAGGTACTTAAGTTTCTTATTATTGAGTATTATTAGCGTATTTGTAATCTATACTGTAAGAGCTTTCCAACCATATGTGGATCGTATCATTTGGATATGAATCGAGTGAGATATGGCCTTGCGAAAATGGTTCGACGAATTTTTTTTTAAAAAAATTGTGATTTTTTACCAAATTTGGTAACGATTTCGAGGCATTTAAGTTGTTTATTATTGAGTATTAATAGCGTATTTGTAATCCATGCTGTAAGAGATTTCCAATCATATGTGGATCGTATCATTTGGATGTGAATCGAGTGAGATATGGCCTTATGAAAATGGCTCAGTCAAACTTTTTTTTTAAAATTGTGATTTTTTACCAACTTTGGCAGCGATTTCGAAGTATTTAAGGTACTTATTATTGAGTATTAGCGTATTTGTAATCTATACTGTAAGATCTGTCCAACCATATGTGGATCGCATCATTTGGATGTGAATCAAGTGAGATATGACCTTGTGTGGTTCAGCGAATTTTTATTTTTTTAAATAATCACAATTTTCCATCCAAAAATTGACGGAACCGTCCAATTTAGGACCAAAGTGACACACGATTGAAACTTTAGGGTTTTAAACGAGCAAATTGTAACATCAGGAACTAAAGTGAGACAGAAGGTAAACTTTGAGGGACTAAAGTGTTTTTTACCCATGATAAAATGACCGGATAAGAATTTACTCTATGTTTAATATTGGTGAGAATTTTAGTAAAATCTTACCCAATGTAATAATACTTTATTCTCATCTCAATGCTTTTTAACAAAATCTTTCAATTTATCCAAGTGATATATGGTTAGTTTTCTAAAAAGTAACAAAAAAAAATTTAAGGACATTATCTTGTGCCGTTACTAAAACAAAAACATCAAAAACAATTCCATCACATCTTCTAAACCCCTATACAAGCACAGTAGCTCCAGCAACAACAGGATTATACCCTATCCTACACAAGCATATCTCAAACATAAAAACTCTCACCAATCTAATACTAATTAAGTACCTTCCAATAATATTATAAACAACTATACACACGTGTCAAAAAAGAACGATGACTTCCTCTCACAACTAATAGACTGAAACCATTAAAGAAGAAATAAACAATAGAATTCATAAAAATACTCACCTCAAGATAGATTACTAATTTTATGGTGTTTTTGTTTGCACCCATGAAATTATTCAACTCGTGCCACCTCATTTTTAAATATTAATGATAAAAGCTATTATTTGGTAACCAAACAAACCCTTAAATTCTTTGCTCAGCCTTGACCAATCTCCTCTACAAACCCTATTTTCCAACCTACAAACTAATCTAAAATACAAAAATTTAAAAGAGTAAATTGATCAGTTTTATAAACATAGAGGCCCGATGGGTGATTATGGTTTGGCCGGCGAGATAACTAACACCAATGCCCTACCATTTTAAACAAAGAAATGTAAGAGAGATAGGGGAACATAGATAGTTCTGTAATTAGCCTAAGGGAGATAAGTTAGTCGATCGTCCTTTGTTTTAACAAATTTACATGAATCTGTGTCAATGTATATACACACAAATTGCATCTAACAATTTTGTAGAATAAGAATAAATATTTTAAAAGCAAAGTAATAAGAATAAATGAGCAAATGAAATTCGCAAAGATCATTGGATTTACTAAAGTCGGTGATTCTCTCTTTATTGGATTTACTCTTTAGACTTGCTAATGAAGCTGACTCTAATTTGGATATTGATAAGCACGTTATAATGCATTCATTTGCGCTTATACATGGACATTATAGCATGCATATATGGCTAAACACATCGACAAAACCTCGATCTATCACTTGTTGAATCCTTAAGCAATTTAAGTTACTAACTTGATTTTTGCAAGCTTGATTTTATATGAAAAGGATTGTGCATAGTTGATGCATTAGCTTAATCAAGAAGCATGTGCAAAAGATGAGGAAAGAAAAAAAAGTATGGAAGCATTAAGGAAGACTGAAAAAAGATGATCCCAAGAGCTTCCAAGATCGATCTTGGTCATTTACTGCCAACTGCTAAGAAGTAAGATCGATCTTGGTCCTTGTCAAACAAGTTCCAGATGGATCCCGAGAGTAGCCAAGATCGATCTTGATCCCCGTGCAAATATTATTTACCCACTTGGCCCATTTTTGTACAACTCATAATACAAGTTGTTCCACTTGCAGCCCACATCGTTGATACATCTATAAATACAAGGTAAGGTTCAAGGATGAAGATATACAACTTTAAAGGGAAAATTTCATCTTTGTAATTCTGAGAATTTGGAAAAAGATTAAATTAGCTTTTAAAGAGAGAAACTACATTCTTTTTCTTGTATTCTCAATTATTTGTAATAGACTCACTTCATATTAATTAATACAACTATTTTGTTGATTCTCCTTCATTTATACCATGTATTCATTTTCTATGGAGAGGTAAATCATTTAGCTAAGGCTAAAAGGGTGAGCTTGTTATAAAGGAAAACAAGGTTAAATTTTCAATTCTTTAAAGCTTTATACCTAGTGTTGTCAAAATAATTATGCTTGTTATATATTAATCATATTCCATAATTTTTAATGGCTTAAAATACCATAAAGAGTACAGAACTCCATTTTAATATTTTGCCTCTTTATGCCATGTATATGGAGTTCTTTGGTGATTAATGGACATGTTTAGTACATGAATTATACTTAGACTTTTCATGCCATGTATAATGAGTGCTAATTGAATCATTTATATACAAACAAAGTACTTCAAATAATCATATGTTATTCAACAACCACCATTGAATTGAAGGCTATACTATTCATATAAAATTAAAGAAATTTATTTCAAATATGATCACATCTTATGGTTGAGTGTGAAGTATGGTTTTATTTTCCATTGCCAAGTACATCAATTAAACCCACTTTGTGCCTATATTTGAGAACTATCTGATTGCTCATTTGTTTCCATAAATGTGATGTTTGTCTTCCTTCACGAGGAAGCCTAGTGGAGTTGGATTGGTTGTATTTCCTCAAAATCATTTACTACCAACGTCTATACTTTCAATTGATAAGCAAACATAAACACATTAAGGAGAACGGATGTGCCGAATTGGATTCACGAACCATAATTACCAAGAACAATAAATAAGTCCATGAAGCCTTTGCTTTCTTTAAATATAAGAGTAATTTAATCACTTTGAAGTTCATTTTACAACTTTTACAAAACAATTCCAAAACACAATTTTAATCAGTCAATTCTAATTAACAAACACGTGACCTGCAAGTTTTCGTCCTTTCTTTGTGGTTCGACACTTAGACTTACAAATATTATATTAGAACTTGGCCACCTACACTTAGGTATATACGATTGCAATATTTTTCGTGCATCAGATATGGTGGATGATTTAAAATCAAAGTTATCAGTCGAAATGTGACTGACAAATTGGAATTAGTCCTTTTTTGGCATTACAAAAAAGGTTGGGGTGAGTTGAATAGAATATGGAGGATTTAATAAGGTGAGTTAGAATTTTCTTAAATTGGGGTGAGTTGGATAATTAGGTGGGGGTATTTAAGAACTCCGTAATTTTATTATGGTTGGATTCTTAACTAAACATCCTAGCCATAGATTACTAATTTTATTGTAGTTGGATTCTTAACTAAAACCCATAGTTAAGGTATGAATGGGAACTTAAAACGAACAAGGAGAAAAAAGCTAAAGATACAATGGTCAAGAGAGAAGAGAAATCTAGTAGCATAGGTGAGTTTTGTTGAATTTGAGGAGAAAGACAAATAAATAGGCTCTACGCAATTTTGATCACACTAGAAAGGAAAGAAATAACGGCGATTTTTTATTAGGGATAAAAATTGGGGTGAGAAGAAATTATTGTACACTTTTTTTTAGCTTCATTTGATTTAGGTTTTAATTTTAATAAGTGTAAGAGAATAAAAATGTAGGTATATTTAAAAACACCCATTATTTATTGTGCAAATGTCTCATATCTCACAGAAAGAGGAGTAGGATTATTTTAGAGGAGTAGGATTATTTTGTCCAGTAGTAATTTTGATAAAACATTCTTTAAGTCAAATACATCCTTTATAGGAACAAATAATTTTATGATTGAGATTTTGACTCTTTGCCTGTGTCGCAAGTTTACATTTTTTTTTTAATTCTACTCAAGGAACCGAATCAAAGCCTTTTCTCCCTAGTTATTACTCATTTTTTATGGATGGCAAGCTTTGAGTTTATAAAAAAATTAGTTTGACCAAACTAAAACTTAACCTTCTGGCTTAAAATTTTGATTAAACCTAACTCAACGCGGTTTATTTAAAAATAATAATTTTTTTCCCATTTACTATATGCATTGGTTTGAATCCTTGTTGCAGCCAGACTTATTATATAAATTGTATGGTATTATAAAAATAATTTAAATATATTTATAGGGGATTTGCATTGTTGTTTTTGTATAGAAATATTTATGCAGTCATACTGACTAATTTATGTCACAAATTAGGTGTTCAATTAGGAGAAAGTGGGAAGGGGATATTTTGCTCTTTCATTTAACTCAATGGAATATATGCAATTATGCATGGAGATGTCTGGCGTTCACAATATTTTAAAATTTATGTCTTTATTTTAATTTAATTAAGGAATATTTTATAGACATTCAACCAAAGCATTCAGATGATCAGATCACCCCTCCTTTGGTGACTTTCATCTCAGCCTGGCCACTACCAATTTTCAACTCCTTTCAATTCACCCCCATGCACTTTTTTATTATAAGCGAAATAACTTTTAATGCCTCTTCCAATTAACCTCATTTAATCTCTTCACTTTAGACAATGCTTCATAAAATTAATAGGGGTGGAATCGGTTAGGTAATCCAACCGAACATAACGATTTTCTGGTATACCAAAAAATATAATTGTTCTGTAATGGAAAAAGTCGTTTACCGATTTTTTTTTGTTTAGTTGTGGTTCCCATATTATCAAAAGGGTGATTTTGTTTGTATTTGTGGCTTTTTTCGTTTTCTCTCTTTTTTGTGAATTTGTTAAGTTAATCTGTGTCGCCTATTAAATTTAACCACGCGGAGAAATCGATTTATAAAAAAATTAGACTTAATTTTTGATAAATAATTATTTTTATTTAATTTAATAATAGAATATTCACTAAACTAATAAATTTGTCCACCTTAATAATTAAATTTTTTAGTTATAACCCTAATTATCTAACAAAGATAGTGCACTAGATCAAACTATTCAAGTTCAAACATTTAGGTACCATTGAGATTTGGATTCGGCTCAGCAGTTAAAAGTGTGAATTATTATGCGAGTTACGAAGGTTCAAGTCCCACCTCTCCCCCCTCCTCCAAAGATTCACAGGATCCCGTCATTGCTTCATATATATACATATAACGTAAATTTATTTGTTTCTCGCGCGGTGCAGAAGTTCAATTAACATATGCATGCATTTAATTTATAATTTTTTTAATAAAATCAGTAATCTGTTCAATTCGGTCAAACCGAACTATGACAAAAAATAACCGTAACTGATTTTAATTGGTTCAGTTAATTATTTTTTTATTTTTTTTTACATTTGGTTCTATAAAATTCGATTGATAATCAGTTTTCTATCATAAAATTCCAGCCCAAAGATAAAGCAATATAATAATTTATTTATTTTTAAAAAAAAAAAAAAACTCTTGGTTTAAAAACCAAGAGCTCCCAAGTTCAATTCCTAACAAGTGTCGGACACAGGTACAATAAAGCCAATTTTGTAATAATTTATAAGATATCCAGAAGGAAAATAAAAGCTTTTTCCTGCATAGAAAACTTTGTTCACGGCCCCTTTGTTTCATATTTCATGGTTCCAAGTATATATTGTTTGCCAAAAAAAAAAAAGTACGGGTATCAGCACAATCTTCTATCAATTTAAATTCATCATAAATATAAGTAAAGTGTCTCAAAAAATATATGAAAAATCTCACTATATACTATTTTAGAATACTAAAAAAATTGTTTGGAGGATTAATAACCATACTTAACAAAAAGTTATATTTTAATGCTAATTTAAACCTCCAGAATTCGCATCTTGACTCTGCACAGAGGGTTAAGAAAAACAAAATAAAACAACAAAAACTATAACTATATTAACTTTTATTTTGTTTTGTAAGTTCTAAGTCCATCCCTTGTTCAAGTTCAGCTCATCCCTTAGCTCAAGCCTAACTTTTGCCGTGTCTAACCAGTGTACAATTAATAACCACTCACTTTATTTAAATAGGTGGGTGCTATTGACACACACCAAACACTTCATTAACACTCTGTCATATTTACTCGGACTCTTAAGGACCGAGAATATGTGTACATACTCGGTGCTTATGGACCGAACTATTTTTGGGTAAAAAATATTATACTGACTTGGCCCCTAATAACCGAGTATGTGTACATATACTCGATCTTTAAGGGCCGAGCCAATGTACACATTACTTGGTCCTTAAGGACCGAACCTAATTTGGAGTGTTTAGTTGTGTGTTAATAGTAGCACCCTTTAAATAAATAAATAAATAAAAAGGAAGATAGAGTGATTGAAAGGTGTGTCAGATTTCACGTAGCTTTTCGGTGATGGCCCTGGCCATTGGACTTTTTTCTCAATATAATGCTTTCAAATGTCTTTAAATAATATTCTTTCCATTTTTATTTTTAATATAATGTGTTTTTAAAAGTGGTATCAGTACTATCAATTTTATAAGTGAAAACAGTATTAGCAATACCAATTTCATTAATAAAAAAGGTATCAACAATGCTAATTTCAAAATTAATAGTTTTCTATTTTTTTGAAAACAGCAGCAAAGATGCTAATTTCAGTACATAAAACATCATCAACAATGCTAATTTTAAAATTAATAGTTTTTTTTTTTTTGAAAACGGTATGGTTGTTGCTGAATATGTCCTCTAAAATGGCATCATCATCACCACTTTCAGCATTGAAATTGGCATTTGCAATACAATTTCAATTTATGAATTTTTTTTAAATGCCATCAAGTGTGCCGTTTTTTAATAGTGACCTCCATTTGGCTTTTTTTTTTTTTAATGAAAAGTTCCACTCATTCCTTTCAAAATCAATAAACAACTTCTATTCATGCTTTATTAATTTCTTGTATTATTATTAATATATATTATTTTTAAATAGTTTTCCTTTTTTCTTTTTTTTTTCTTATAATTTTTTTTCCATATCATTTGTTTTCTTCTTTATTTCATGGAAAAAAATATTTTCCCATAATTATAATTTTCTTTTGTATTTTAATCTCGAGACTTATCCTACTTTATTTGTTCGATTATTATTAAAATATGATTTGTATTATTCTATCCACTGTTGCTATTAATTTAATTATTTAGACACAATTTGTAAAAAATTTAATTAAATAGTTTTGATTCGTTAAAATACAATAGATTTTTCTATCTACTGTTATCTTGAATATAACTTTATTTATTTTTCGTTATATTCATATATTTTTTGTTTTATGTTAATTTGATATTCATTAAATTATTCAATAAACATAACTACTAATTTTATATAGCAAAATCATTTAAAAAATTACATGAAGAAATAAAACATTTAGATAAACTCATTACATATAATTGAAATTTAATATGAACATAAAACTTCTCCGTTATATGCTTATAGACAAAGAAGCATTTACATCCATCGGATAAAGTAAAAATAAAAGAGTCGTGGCCGTTTACATCTGTAACATTTAAATAAACCTATTATTTTAATCAGTTTCCATTTACATCTGCGCATCTGGAATCGTGGCTATTTCTTCAGTATTGTATACAATACCTGTGCTCAAAGACTTTGCTTTTCATATGGCAATTTGGCATACATTATTCAGCAAATCTTTTGGGTCGTGTCCGCGCAAAGATCCATTTGCATTGGTTACCCATTTGAACTAAGTTGGTTCATGACTACTGTTGTCCAATGCAGGCTTATTCGAGTTGAACTTTGTTATCAAAAAGACATATTTATCAATTAGCCCAGTCAATGGATGCAGTGAGCTTTGTCCGGATGTAACCACCCTCCAGTCTTCACCAAACACTTTAAACAAAAACTTATCAAATAGAGTGTAGTCATAGTATACCCATTTATTCCATGTAATATACAAATGTGGTGAGAAGACAATAGGCATGTGATAAGTATTTAGCAAAGACACAAACGTAAGCAGTGAACGATAGGGAAATTTGAGATTGGGCCAATGATATAGAAAATCTCTTGGCCTCAAAAGAGGAGACGGAGTTCGCAACAACCCTTGATACATTGATATGATTCTACGAGCTCGATTTTGCAAGAATGGATCTCGAATTTCCCTTTGAATTTCAAATAGAATAAGGGGAACCAAATCATTAATTTTGGAGGAGTTGATCATGTTTTGTTTATAGTAAAATGAAAGTAAGATGATAGTTGAATTTTTTTAGCGAGATTGGAGTGAGATGAGAGTAATATGAATATGATTCTTATATAGGAGTGAAATCACTGTTTTTTTTTTCACATGCGTTGTAAAATCACGCATTAATGTATGTGTTGATTTATTAATGAAGTTTTCAATCATAAATACTATTAAAGTTGAACTGCTGACAATTCTATAAAAGTTTCCCAATAGGTAAATCACGGAATTTATGTATGTGTTGTAAAATCACGCATGGGTTTTCTACAGTTTTTTGAGCTGATCAGACAATGAAGAAAGTCACATTTTATAAAGCTTGACAAGTGAAAAGAGTAGTTGTTAGTTTAATTTATGGTAAGAAAACAGCGAGACTTGTCAAATCATATGATTCAAAACGTCATGTCCCAGCATTTACTGAAAATTACTTAGTTCAATTAACATTGAGATAGTTACATATTAGGAATCAAACAAAAACATAAGCTTAAATATTATTTATTTAAAACACAATAAAACATATAAAGTAAAACATAAATGAAACATTGATACATAGTAAATGAAACATCCATCCAAGATTATTTGTAATCAAACCGCTTGTTTTCTTCATACGTAGTTCATCAAGACTAGCCAAGAGGTGTAATAAGGAAATACTTGCCCTCTTTTTTATAGTAGATCCGCTTCGCTAAAATTAAAGCTTATACTATAAAACTAACTAAAATTTATGAAAGTTGAGCATAAGTAATTACCATATCAGAATCGATTATACTAATTACAGCTTTTATACCAGTGTGCCGATCGAAAATAAGGAAAATATCCTCTCTTTCCCCCAATAAATAGAACATAAGTAATTATAGAAACCAATACCAGTTTCTAGTACTCTCCTCATCAACGTAGGCATAAACTGGGGGGGATCTTCCTATTTGCATCATGTGCCACTATAATAAGAATCTTTCCAGCATACTTGCTGTAAAGATAAGGTGCCGTATATGCACACAACCTGAAGGATAATGAACAAACCCTAAAATGGAGGCCCTAAATGCAAAGAACATTATGTCAAAACACTCCGTACCTTCAAGTCTGTTATATGCCTTCAATCCTTGTAACACTGCCTGAGTTATAAACTTTAATTGCATGCATCAAATGGGGAAGAAAAGTAAAGGCTTCGTCCCAATCACCAAAGATCTCCTTGATGGCTTATTTGGCATGCCACACCTTTTTGTATGATAATGTGTACTTGAAATCTTTTTTTATTCTCTGTGTAATAACATCAATCTTAAATGTTCGAATCTATCATCACTAGGCCTTTGACATGGTAAGTTATAAAGTTTGCATTTAGCTGAGAGTGGTTTTGCTCAATATTAGGGTAGGCACATGCGCGTTCGTCTACGTACTATGTTATTGTCCATACACTTCCCCCTCTTTTAGGTATAACTCAAAGCTTCCAATGGCATTTTGTTTATTCGAACTGGCATAATAACTTGAACACCATTTGACTTAACTCATTTGTCTTAAATCGATGGTGATTCGTGATTGAGTAAGCCTACACAGCTCTTTTCATTTCATCTTTGCTCGAAAATATAAGTCATCTCCTCAATTCTTTATTTTCTGGGTCCCACTAACTGCCTAAAGAGTACGTCCCAAAGGTGATGACATCAATCGCAATGTTCGAATTCACTTATGTGTAGTAGGGTTCTACTTCTTCAAAATGGATCGGGTTCGGATCCTCAAACTCCTCTGACCCTTTCACATTTGGTTCATCATCTAACAATGCCTTATTATCTAAATGAGGGTTGTCAAAAGCCCCTTCATCAACTATATCCCGCACAAACCCCTCATGATAATCCATCATTGGGTCAAAAGCTGAATAATCATCACCATGTCTTGAATGAGGCGTATGTTGCATATGCCATATTGCTACCATCTAATGGCATGCTACACCTAACCCCGGTCATCTCATTTCCCCAAAAATGGTTCTCGTTCAAGTATAATCTACTTGGCCCAGGTGTACACTGCAACAAGACAACATAATCTTATGTTAACATGAGAGGGAAATCGGGGTCTCCTACTGTGGCAATTGTTACTGGCTCGACTTTTATGAACAGCTCTAACATGGTTATGGAACTCATTCTCTTCAAAACACCGAGCATAACCTCAATTAATGAGTCGTCGTTAATTTTAGAGACGTATAATATGTGGAAGCAATGTGAATGGTTGTGGGACACTGAAAATTAATTTTCATGTTCAACTTTTTTTATCCAATTTCATCACACAATATATCTTGTTCAGTAGTCAATTGTAGTTTAAGTTAGCATTCAGCATAATGGCCGTCTTAGGGGACCCCTCGAAACTGTAATCCATTGGCCCAATGAAAGTAGATCCCCCCTAGTAACATAACACAGGCAAAAGTTCCCCTACCATTTCATACATTCAAATAATATATTACAAAAGCACTTCAAATATTAGCCCAATGAAGAAGCAATATTTTTTATCATCACTTTAGTTAATACTTTAATACTCAAACTACAATGAACTATAGTTAATACTTCAAATATTAGCCCAATGAAAAAGCAGTATTTTTTATCATCACTTTAGTTGATTCTTTAATACTCAAACTGCAGTGAAGGCAAGTATTTTTTATTAAACATGGACAATTGTTGTCTTTAATTTGTTGAAATAGAATTATAAACACACAATTTGTTCTGTAGACCAGTATACTAAAAGAAGTATCCCAGTTACTTGGTAATACTACTACCATTTTTAAAAAGACATTAGATTGGGAATAAAGATGGAGAGGTATTATTTAAGGACATAAGATTTTTTAAAACATTAGATTGGGAAAAAAATCTCTCATTCCCACTCAACTCAAGTCAAGGCAAGGCAAAACTGGAAATCATTTGCTGGAGATTGATCGAAAATATTAATAATGCATTTTGGTTATTAAGAGTGTATTTGGCAACTCTATTTTTATATTATAGATTTAAAATTAGAGTATAGTTTTAAAGTTCCATTGTTTGGATACACTAAAAATTGAATTCTATAAAAAATATAAAATTTTCTAATTAAAATTCACATTTTATTCTAAAAAAAATCTATCAACAATTAACACCACCTCATCTCCAACACCCACCACCTAACCTCTTCCGGTCTCAACATAGTGCCACCCCTCACCACTCCGAACCTCCCAAACATATATAGAGCATATATATGCTGTTCATTTCTGATGTGCACTAATTCGTACGCACCAGCCCCAATCCATAATTTAGAAACTAACGTAAGTGTGCTGCTAAACAACTCACCCACCTGCTTAATATTAAATAAATAAAATAGCCAAGTCCTCCAAAAAAAGGCAACTATCACAGTTTCTCTCTTTACAAAAGCTCATGTTCTATCTCTAAAATGACCCCACCCCTTCTTTATGTACTTATATTCAGTTCTGTGTGGATTCCATTCATATCATAACTTATTTTAATTCAATTCCTTCTCTACAATTTGGAACCTACCTCTATTCATAATTCAAAATGCAAATGTAAATATATTTAAAGCTGAAACATAGAACACAGAACTAATTGAAAATATATTTAAGTATAATAAATATATTTAGCCCAAATGTAAGTTCCAGTTTCAGTTGATGGCCGGAATTGATTGTATTCAGTGTTCTATGTTTCTGCCGAAAATATAACCAAAATCGAAATTCCCAAATTCGATATCCAATTTCTGCCAGCAATAACCAAATTCAAAATTCCCAAAAAGTAACAATCACGCTCTACATTTGAAATTCTCGTATAAAAACCCATATAAGAACACTACGAATTCCCAAATATCACAAATCATGCCCAGTTTCTATGAATGTCAAACAACAAACTAAGAAAAACCCGAAATTCAAAAAACATACTTCAATGTCAATCCAAACTAAGAAAAAGCCCAAAATCAAGCTTAGTTCCTATCAATGTCAACCACCAAACTAAAAAAAATCCAAAATCAAGCTTAGTTCATATCAATGTCAACCACCAAATCAAGAAAAACCCAAAATCAAGCTCAGTTCCTATCAATGTCAAACACCAAACGAAGAAAAACCAAAAAATTAGGGCATACCAAATTGTGGCGCCATGATGAGTGGTGTACGTGGCTGAGCTCGGCAGTGTGGTGCTACGGTAAAGGGTCTACTGCATTTATTTCTTATTTTTCGTATTCGTTTTAAAGCCACTGATTGAGGGCAATGGGCTCAGAATTTTGTGGAGGGAGTGGTGTTGGATCGGCAGTGTGGCGAAAAGGATGGTGTCGTGAGCAGTAGTGTGTGGCAGTGGAAGAAGATGAGTGTTGGCGGCGGTGATAAGAGAGGAAAAGAGGCGTGGTGGTTGGCGGCCCCTTAAGGCTTAAGGAGCGGCGGAGAGAGAAATGTATTTACAATTTGTTTTGATTTTGGTAAGAGAGTGTGATACATGGAGTAAAGTTGGCATTGTTAATGCTATTTTCTCAAATTAAAAAATGAGCATGCCGTTTAAAAAAATCAATTTTAAAATTGGCAACAATAATGCCTTTTTTAAACTTGAAATTGGTATTGATATTTCCATTTTTATTACTAAAATTGGCATCACTGATGCAGTTTTTTTTAAAAAAAAAAATTATTTTAAAATTGGCATCGTTGATGATGTTTTCATTACTGAAATTAGTATTGCTAATGCCGTTTTCAGTTATGAAATTGACATTACTGATTCCAGTTTTAAAGACACATTGTATTGGGAATAAAGATGGAGAGAGTTTTATTTAAGGACATAAGATTTTTGAAAACATTATATTGGGAAAAAAGTCCTTGCCATTAGACCCATTTTCTTTAAAGCTTGAACTTTTTTAAAAGTCCAAAAACATAGAGCAAAAAAAAACATAAAATAATAAACAAACTCCACGAAATTAACCCATTACTTTTTGACACATCTCTCACTAGTGGGCAGATGTGGAAATAATTCCAAATTTAACTCTAACTTCACTCATCCTTTTATTTTTCTTATATATCTAATTTATACAAAAAAAATGAACAACTATTGTATCATTTTAAAATTAAATATTAACCATTCATCATTTGATACATAACTTCCAAAACATTAAATATGTTGTATTCTCACTTATTTATTAGGGGTGGAGATATTAGTACCCCAAAATATCTCTTGAAAATATTCACTTTTTATTCGGTCCTTAACAACCGAGTAAGGCATATGTTACTCAGTTACGAAAGATCGAGTATAAACTTAATAATGCTTTATTCGATTATCAAGGACCGAGTATATAGACTTATATCCGGCCTTCAAAAACCAATTAAGTAACAAATATCAAAGTGGGAGCGTTATCAAGTGTTTATGGGGGTGCCAATATATATATCTCCACCCTTTGTTAGATTGAAATTATTGTATTTCTTAAAAAGATAAAAGAAAAACAAAATTATTCTAATTTGGAACAAATAAAGTACTTAAAGCTCAAAGAAATGTCCAATCTCTGAATTTCAAACTCTTCTCACTTTTCATCTATCTTGAAACATTAATATTTATGTTTGTGACCTTACTTGTTAGTGGTGAATTTTAAATGTTGATTTTGTGTTAAACTTGTAATTTATATTAATTGTTGATTTGGCTAATATGATTTTTATTTTGGTAAATAATTCATCTTTGGTGAATTATATTCATTATTTTTCTTTAATTAAAATTATAGTAATCGCTTGGTTATGCTTTTTATTCTTAAATACTTTTGTCAAGCTATTTATTATAGGTTTAGATAAATAAAGAAAACTATTTTCACTATATATTTTCTAAGACCTTTTTTTTTCATAAAAAAATGTACAAAAACTAAACAAGTTTAATGCTACATGATTTTAAATTTTTTTTTATGAGTTTTGATTATAATTTAGCCCACCTTATATGAAATTCCTAATTTCGCCTTTAAATGTGCACTCTGCACATATTAGTAGTATCATGTTCCCTCTCCCTTCCTTAAGATTGAACATTATGGAATTTTTTCCTTATTAATATTTTCAAAAATCTTATATTCTTAAATATACTTTCTCCATCTTTATTCCCAATCTAATGTCTTTTTAAAAGTAGTATTAGTAATGTCAATTTCATTATTGAAAACGGCATTACCAATACCAATTTTAGCATTGAAAAAAACATCAACGATGCCAATTTTAAAATTGATAATTTTTTTAAAAAAAAAAATTGAATCGTCATTGCCTACTCTGTCTTAGAAAATGGCATCATCATTTTTAGAATTGAAATTGGCATTACTTTGAAATACCAATTTAAAATTGAGATTTTCATTTTTAAAATGGCATCAAGTGTATCGTTTTTAATGGTGACCTCCATTCACGCTTTTTTTTTTTTTTTTTATGTTTTTAATGAACAGTTCCGCCCATTTCTTTCAAACTCAATAAACAACTTTTATTTATGCTTTATTAATTTCTTGTATTATTATTAATATATATTATTTTATTATTTTTAAATAGTTTTCCTTTTTTAAAGTTCTAATTATTTTTAATTTTTGAATTTGTTTATTATTTTTGCTTATTTTTTTGTAACTTAAAATTTAATTTGTATGTTTTGAAATTTTTTTAAATTTTTTAAACAATATTTTTTTTAACTTTGTTTTAAATTTATTATACCAACACAATACAATCTTTCGGATTTATTAAATTTGTTTTGAATTTAAGTTTGTTACTTTACATTTATTTTTATATATTTTATCCTCATTACATAATACAAATATTACACATTTCTCAATAGTACAAAAAGTTTATCAATAAATATCACATTAAGAAAAACCATTACATAAAATTAAAATTTAACACGACCTAAACTTAGGTAGCTTACTTGAAATAAGCGAAGACTAAAACAAAAAACACAAGACAACTTCCATATACGCTAAAGACACAATACAACTTAAGCTGGCATATTTATAAAGTGATATTACAGGCTAATTTTAATCAGTCTCCATTTGCATATGCACATTTGGAATAATGGCCATATCTTCAGTATTGTATTGGATACATGTGGTCAACGTCTCTGCTCTCCATATGGCAGTTTAACACACAATATTGAGCAAATCCTCTGGATCATGTCCATGCAAAATCCATTTGCATTAGTTATTCATTCGAACTAAGTTGGTTCACGAAGGCCGTTATCCATTGGAGGCTTAGTCGAATTGAACTTTGCTATCAAAATAACATATTTATCAATTGGCTCATTCAATGGATGCAGTAAGCTTTGTCTGGATGCAACCATCCTCCTTTTTTTCTCCAAACACTTCAAACCAAAACTTGTTAAATAGAGTGTAGTCATAGTATACCCATTTATTCCATATAACATACAAATGTGGTGAGAAGATAATAGGCATGTGATAAGTATTTACCATGTACCAAAGATACACATAAAACAAAGGCGTCTATGAGTACAAAGGCACAAACACAAGTGCTGAACGATAGGGAAATTCGAGATTAGGCCATTGATATACAAAATATCTTGGCCTCAAAAAAGGAGATGGAGTTCGCAACAACCCCTGGCACATTGACATGATTCTAATAAACAAGAATCGATTTCGTATTTTTATTTTTTTAAATGAAATGAGGGGATTCAAATCATCTATTCTGGAAGAGTTGCTCATGTTTAGTTTATAGTAATATATGAGTAAGATGATAGTTGATTTTATTAAGTAAGATGGAAGTGAGATAAGAGTAATATGATTCTTATATAGGAGTGAAATCACTGATTTTTAGTATGTATTGTCAAATCACGCATTGATGTATGTGTTGTAACATCACAAAATTAGTAGTAATAAATACAATAATAGCTCAGATTAATGACAATACTATAAAAACTTGAAAGTATTGTAAATTCACGCTTTTATGTATGTGTAGTTATTGGTGCGGAAAATTGAACAAGGTTAGTTTAGACTAAACAGTAATATGATCAATTCAAATGATTGGAACAATAACTGAAATGAGTTAAAAGAGTCAAAAATATATATAAGAGGTTTACCTCATATGGAGATATGGGTTAGTCCTCATCTTTGGAATAAAGCTAGGAGCCCAGATTGCTTTGTATTATAATGACTGAATTGGTATTACAAGCTTATAAGATCTCTTTAGCTATTCTATCCACACTAGGTTACAATAAGAAGTCTTTCAAGCCACACGAGTTATAGGCTTCCTATACTAGGAGCTCTGATGTATGCTCTATAGCTCTCTTTTTATTTCTTTTGTCTTGGTCACTTACTGTTCGTTACTTAAATGCTGGATTACTTGATTGTCGTTAGGTTATTCCTAGTTGTTGAGAGAAGTAAATGCTTTTCCTATATATATAAGACAAGAAGAGACGTGTGGATGGAGCTCTGTGGAGTAGGTCCAAGGCCATCCCTCATCTCCACTAATTCTGATGTTGCTTCTCCATGAATTTTGGTGCATTAAATACAGTTGTTATGCATTTATTGAAGCTGAGAGAGGTTCTGTTACGTTGATGGAATTGGTAGCAATTCGCATATGCCGTCTGTACCTTTTCTGACATAGTAGTTGGTCATGGAGCTTGGAGCTCTCTCGAAGAGCTCTGTTATTCGAGTTCCGTAATCTATTGCCCGAAGGTATATCGACAAGTTTAACGCCCATATTCTCTGGATCCTTTGGTTCCTAAACGGCTCCTAAACAGAGCTCTTGAGCTTTATTCACTGAGGTGTAACTGTTGGAACCCTAGGATGTAGACATCACAAGAAAATTAATTTTATGTGGTGAACAAACATCCTTTTAAAGGGTTAGCTCTATTTTGTGCATTCAACCAGATTAAATATAATTGTTAAAATACGTTGGTGTTTGAGAAATTACCCTTGTAGCGTGCTTCACAATAATTCCTATCTTTTGCGTTCTTGAATATTTTAAAGCTTCAAGCCCTCAAGTCTTCCCTAGTGTTCTCCAAGAGCAACTATGCTAGTGTTCTGGTCACCTTCTCTAGATCTAGGTTGCACTAGGAATAAGGTTTTTTTGTAAGGAGAAAACACACACTACACACTTTTGTGTGTGTCCCGCCTATATGCCTGCTAGGGTAGAAAAAATAATCTTATAAGACTATTTATAACCCCTACATACTCTAAAACCTTACCAACCTTAATACCATAACCCAGGCCCATTTCTACATAGCCTAAGTAAGGTAATAAGCCTGTATAGCTCTATAATAAGTAAAGCCACTGAGGGGACCTGATCGGACCCAATTAACTAGGCTCTAATAAATTAATTTTGACTTGGTCAACTCTTGATCAGTCAGAATAATTTATTAATCACGTTATATTCCACTAAAAGAACGAGATTGCACTCTTAGTCTAATTGAAATTACTAAAGCAATAATCAATAATTATATCATATAATTTATCGTTCCTACATGTTACCCCCGTCAATCAACTCGAATATTTAGAACAAGTAAAATTGACTAAAATGCCCTTTTTCGAATATTCACTAATCCTCAACTTTCATCCTCTATCTGACAGTTCGATGTGATCACATCACATTATTGAATTTGACAATCATTGTCGAATTACTGAGCTCAGATTAAAATGCAACTAGAAGAACTAGTGAGGTCATGATCATACCTAAAATGTGACAGATTCCATATTCCTAATATATGTTCCTAGTTAGTTCATTTTAATTCCCAAAGTATCGATATATTGATCAGCAATTTGATCTCTCCCATTGATTCCTCAAAGAACTTCAAGTTAGTAATCAAAGTCCATTATCCGCTCAGGATTAAGGTCCCATGTACGATAGTCAAATGAAATTAAATTTGTGTGATCAAAATCATAAATTAATTTCACGTGGTCCCGTCCAATATATTTTAAATGTACTTTCAATTTTATCAAAATAAATTGTCTATATTTATTTACTGATCGTGAATAATAATTTTAGATCGAATTTTAAATTGAATCTTTTTGTGTTTAATAACTTAAACACTCAATTTATAATATCAAATCAATCCATGGACAAATGTAAACTCAATACAACATAATTAATTTATCAATTAATATATCAATAAATAATAACTTATTTCAAAACGACACGAGTATAAATAAATTTACTCGACTGACAAATACGACCTAACAATCTCCCACTTGCCCTAGAGTAAACGAGACATGTTAAATACACCCATATTTTCAATATGCCTCTAAAAAAATTTGGTAGGTAAGCTTTTGGTAAAGGGGTTAGGAAGATTCTCTGCATATGCTATCTTGCTTACTGTCACATCTCCTCGCTGAACGATATATCTAACAAAATGGTATTTTCGTTCAATGTGTTTCCCACGTTGATGGCTTATTGGCTCTTTTGCATTTTCCTATTGCTCCACTGTTATCACAATACATAGTGATGGCCTTGTGATGCAGAAAGAACCACATTAAGGTCCAGCAAAAACTTTCTTCAGCCACATCGTTTCTTTGGTTGCTTCACAAGCCGATACATATTCTGACTCCATGGTGGAATCAACAATATAAGAATGCTTGATACTCCTCCAAACTACGACACCGCCATCCAATGTGAACACTGACCTTGACGTGGACTTACGAGAGTCCCTGTCAGCCTGAAAATTATAATCAGTATAACTTGTAGGTAACAAATCTAGAGCTGAGTAAACCTAGCATATAATCTCTAGTTCTGCAAAGATACTTGAGAATATGCTTAACAACAATCTAATGTTCCCAGCCCTAGATTTGATTAATATCTATTGACAATCCCAACAGCGTAACAAATATCTGGCCGAGTACACAGCATAACATACATGAGGCTTCCTACAGCCGAGACATAAGGAACCTGCCTCATGTACTCCACATCACTAGGAGTCTTAGGACAGTGCTCCTGTGATAAGTGAATTCCATATCTAAAAAGCATTTGACCTTTCTTGGAATTTTGCATTGTAAATCTGACCAATATTTTATCAATATATGAAGCTTAGGATAAAGCAATTCTCCTGTTCTTTCTATCCCGAAGGATTTGAATTCCTATAACATTATTGGCCTCTTCAAGTCCTTCATTTCAAACTATTGTGCCAACCAGTCTTTAACTGAAGTCAATGCCTTGACGTCATTCCTAATGAGCAGGATATCATCAACATACAATATTAGAAAAATAACCTTGTTATCTTTGATCCTATTATATACACAAGGTTCATTAGGATTTTGATTAAAATCATAAGTCTTGATAGTTTGATCAAGTATGATGTTCCAGGACCTAGACACCAGTTTAAGTCCATAGATGGACCTATTCAGTTTGCATACTTAATGCTCTTGACCATTTTGGATAAAACCGTATGGTAGCACCATATAGATGCTCTCGTCAAGACTCCCGTTAAAGAATGCTGTCTTGACATCCATTTGCCACACCTCATAATCAAAATGAGCTGCAATGAATAAGAGGATTCTTATAGACTTAAGCATGGCCACATGAGAAAAGGTTTTCTCGTAATCAACACCTTCTCATAAGGTAAAAACCTTAGCGACCAGTCTAGCTTTAAAGGTTTCCACCTTTTCATTTACTCATCTCTTTCTCTTATAGACCCATTTGCAGCCTATAGGTTTTAGCCCATTTGGTACCTCTACAAGCTCTCAGACCGAGTTAGTGTACATAGAATTCATTTATGTATCCATGGCATTCCTCTAATGGTCAGCGTTTATATCATCTAAAGCTTCTTTATATGCAGTGGGATTTTTTTCTTGCTCAGTGAAGACTGCCTTGAAAGACTCTCCATATAGCAAATACCTAGAGGGTGGTCGAATGACTCTCCCACTATGCCTAAGCTGTGGAGGTTCCTGATTGATTGGAAATTGTGATTGTTCTAGCATTGGTTCTCCTTCATCACGCCCTTCTACTTCAGATTTAGTACCAGGTGGTTACTGAATATGAGGGACTTGATCTTCTGTTATATCATGTGCCTCTGGACCAATAGGTATGGTAGGTTGAACCTCCATTTCTCTCTCACTGCGTCTAGTCATTACTAATGGTGGAAATGTGAATTCAAGTTCAGTAGGTTCAGTGCGGATCTCTATAGTGGATGAGATGGGAACGTTTCCCCTCATTTCTTCCAAAAGAACCTTACCATTAGATTCACGTTCTTCTATATACTTATCCTCTAAGAAGATTGCATTTGTACTAATAAAAACTTTCTTGTCTTGAGGACTATAAAAGTAATATCCTCTTGTCCCCTTAGGATATCCAACAAATATGCACAACTCTGATCTTGACTCCATCTTATCCGTCTTTCCTTTAAGCACGTGTGCTGGACATCCCCATATCCGAATATGTCTCAGATTGGGCTTACACCCATTCCACAATTCCAGGGGTGTCTTAGGAACAGACTTAGATGGAACCACATTCAATAAGTATATTGCAATTTGTAGGACATACCCCCAAAAGGATGTCGTAAGTGTTGAGAAGCCTAGCATTGACCTGACCATGTCCAACAAGGTCATATTTTTCCATTTTGAGACACCATTCTGTTGGGCTGTACCTGGTGCACTCAGATGGGATAAGATCCCATTCTCTAACAAGTATGACCAAAAGTCGTGGGATAGATACTCTCTATTTCAGTTCTAAATTCTTTGAACTTTTCAAAAGCTTCAGACTTGTGAGCCATTAGGTAAACATAGCCGTATCTAGAGTAATCAACAGTAAAAGTGATGAAGTACTCATACCCACATCTAGCTTGGACATTAATTGACCCATATACGTCGGATTGTAACAAGTCCAAGACTTCTTTGGCCTTATGTGCTTTTGATGTAAATGACCTCTTGGTCATTTTTTCTTCTAAACAGGATTCATGTACTGGCAGGGATTTTACCCTTAGGTCACTTAAAGGACCATCCCTTACAAGTCTTTGAATCCTATCAAGGTTAATATAGCCAAGTCTCAGGTGCCACAAGTAAGTCTCATTAGTATGAGATAGTTTAATGCATTTATTGGATTCAGTGTGATGCAATGAGCTATCCATTGGTTTTAAAGCATATAAATCATTATTCAAATGTCCCCTACAAATAAGAGCTTTATTTAAAGTAATATCCACCGAAAAACTTGAAAACTGAACTAAATATCTTTGTCTAAACAATAAAGCAACCTAAATCAAATTTCTTGTAATATCCAGGACATAATAACAATTCTTTAAAACCAAAATTTTTTATTTCTAAAATAAAAATAATGTTGTAGGAACAACTCTACTCATTCTTCATTAGATGAGCCCTTTAAATAGGGTACAAATACAATAGTAAATAGGGTTTACAAAGAAGCCCATTATGGCCCATAATACATAATTTACACAGTAAATCCCTAATACATATTCTATCTAGGCGATAGCACACTACGTGTAATTTCCTTAAACACTCCCCCTTGTGCTGAGTCGAAGATACAATGGTACATGTCTTGTTGCCTCATTAAAACCTTGTCAAGTAACAAAAAAAAACCCTGTGGGAAAAATAACCTTGATTGAGGGGAAAAGAGTACAACATTATGACAATCATGTTAGACTTCCTCCATTGAGTCTATATTTCCATTTTATCCTTACTTCAATCAATAGAGTTTACACGTATCGTTACCTCGTTAAAAACCTTACCAAGTAATAAAACCCAGTGGGAAAAATAAACCTTGGTTTAAGGAAAAGAGTATAACGTAACGTCGTGTGGATATTAGACTCCCCCTTAAGTCTACACCTCCCCCTGATATTTACATTAATCAGGGAATTTGAAAAGCTTATGCATGTATTGTTGCCTCGTTAAAAACCTTACCAAGTAACAAAACCCAGTGGGAAAAAATAAACCTTGGTCTAAGGAAAAGAGTACAACGTATGTGTGAAAATTTCATCATATTTCACACATTCCCTTGATCATTACTTCGATCATGAGAGTTGGAAAAGTCTAAGCACCCTTATATTTTTCACATGCTTTTCAAATACTAGTTTGCTATATTCTCCTTAAAGCTTTGTATGGGCCAGAGAGATACCCAATCATCAACAAAATCAATCAAGATTTTGTTTGAGATTTTGTAGGGGGTGGCTATTTAGCATCATCATTTACTTTAGATGTTACTGTCGTATACATTTTTTCTCTCTGTAGAGAAAGAACAATTTCAAGCCAATGGTTCTTTTTAGGCGTTCAATTATGCTGCGTTGGCGCTAAGCTAAATCTAGCCACGGAGGAGAGTGCGATAAAGAGAGGTATTTTTTTTATTTTTTTTTTGAGATTAGGGTTATTAGCTCTGAGCGTGCTGATAACGTGTTGTAGGAACAACTATACTCATTCTTCATTAGATGAGCCCTTTAAATAGGGTACAAATACAATAGTAAATAGGGTTTACAAAGAAGCCCATTATGGCCCATAATACATAATTTACACAGTAAATCCCTAATACATATTCTATCTAGGCGATAGCACACTACGTGTAATTTCCTTAAACAAATAAACATTTTTAATAGCTCTTGCAAACACCACTGCTCCTGTGCCAACTCTGAGAGTTTGTTCCCTTTCATTAAGTTCCCTGGTTACCTGGAACCCCTGCAAAGAATTGCAAACATGGTTAGTGGCTCCAGAATTTACAATCCAGGTATTAGTAGAATCAACCACCAAACATGAATCAATAAAAGATAACTCACCATTACCTGACTTTTTGGAAGCTAGGTAATCCTGGCAGTTAATTCTCTTCCAATGATCATTCTGTCCACAATGAAAACACTTTCCTTTGGGCTTATCATTTGTCTTTGCCTTTTTCACTTTGTATTGTCGGCTTTTCTTATTGAACTTCTTCCTCTTGTTGCCTTCTTTGCCTTTCGGCTGGGATGAGGATGTTCCAATAGGAAAAACAGCTAAGGCATCACCACTTTTAGTCTTAAGAACAATCTCAGCATGTTGGAGTTCCTTCATCAGCTTGGTCACGGACATGTTCAGCTTGTTCATGTTATAATTAACTTTGAATTGAGAGAACATCTCTGGGAGAGTCTTTAAAGCCACGTCAACCTGAGTCTCCGATTTGATTTCAGCCCCTAAAACCTTAGCCAAGTTAAACTGAGTAATCAATGCAAGCATATGATCTCTCACAGGCGTATTTGGTTTCATGCACATGTTCATTATAGTCCTAATGGCAGCCTAGCGGGCCTAGCGACCCTGGTGTTCAAACATTTCCTAAAGGCTGTCCATAATCTCAATAGCAGTCTCTATATTCTAATGTTTCTGCTATAACACATTTGAGATAAAACCTAAAATGTAGCAGTGGGCCATCTCATCAGATTGGATCTACTTCTCACATGTAGCCTTGTGTGCAGTTGTGGACTACTCGGTAGGTTTATTAGGACAGGGTTTAGGTAGCACGAACTTATGCTTCTCAGTAGTGAGGACAATCATCAAATTACGTCTCCAATCAATATAATTCTCGCGTACTATTTGGTTTTTGGTCAAAATCATGTACAGTGTATTGCTCAACATTTTTCTAAAATAAAATAAATATGTTGAAATGAGCTACATGTAAAAACATTTCATATATAATGCATTAAATGCACGAGTAGACCCAAAACTACTTCTATATAATGAATACCTAAAACCCCAAAATCTTAAACACGTCTCTCTATAGGAGAAGATAGTGTGATTTATGGCTAGGCTGGGACCCTCCCATTAAATTTAATATATCTAGTATCACATGCAATATTAATTTAGTATCGCAATATTTAAGCCATCAACGACATCGTTTGGATATTCTATAAGAAGTCCCCACGATATCTTCAATTCAAATGTGTAACCCTAATTTTAATAACTTTTAAGTTCTAAATTAATTACGTTACCTACGGGGCAGTCACGATTAATTAACACTTAAAATTTATCACCCGATTTAGCCTAATCTAGTAATCAAAACAGTGCAGCCTCCTTTAGGAAGGCCAATAAAATTAGCACAAGGCATACACTTATTCTTACTATTGAGCTAATAAGGGAATCCGTGGGTTCATCTAAACAATTCACCCTCACCCGCTCAATATTTTTATACGGTTTGGACTTTTTTTTAAAATAATATTTTTTCAACCAATTTTAACTCTTAAAACCAGTCTAATTATTAACAATGATATTTAATTTTATAATCTAATAAATTAGAAAATAAAGTAATTAAATATCCATCATGCATGACAGTATAGTACCTAGAGCACTGTACATGCAATCTATATGGCATGTTATAAGAATGACATTTAATCACAATTTAATTAAAGCAGTATGGCAATAATAAAAATAAATAAGAACAATTTATGGCCCAAACCTAGACACAAGTTTACAAATAAATTAAAGATCCAACTGAGTCACAAGCCGGCTCAATTCTTCAATTTCTATTTGCAAGTGTCCATGCAATTCTTGAATTCTGCAGCCGGGGACCTCCACGTTTTGGGCAGTGATGAAAATAGTCCCCAGATTTAAGTCGAACAGCAATACAATTGAAAACTAATTTCTAATTTTAATTCCAATAAATTAAAATCAAATGGGAAACAGGAGTCGTAATCCACTCCCTTTGTTACAGGACTCAATAAAACAAATAAAAATTTTCACCAAAAAAAATTGTAAGGCCATGAATTGTTCAAACAATTAAAACTCATTCAATCCAACAACAAACCAAATCACATAAATTCTAACATCGCCTTTTACTAATACATGAACTAAAAAAAATAAAATTTTATTTAATCCTAAATACACGAAATAAAATTAAAAACCTCCCTATGATGCCAATTGTTAGAACCCGGGAAGTAGACATCACAAGAAAATTAATTTTATGTGATGAACAAACATCCCTTTAAAGGGTTAGATCTATTTCGTGCATTCAGTCGAATTAAGTATAATTGTTAAAATAGGTTGGTGTTTGAGAAATTACAGTTGTAGCGTGCTTCATAATAATTCCTATCTTTTGCATTCTTGAATATTCTAAAGCTTCAAGGCCTCAAGTCTTCCCCAATGTTCTCCAAGAGCAACTATGCCAGTGTCTAGTCACCTTTTTAAATCTAGGTTACACGAGGAATAGGGTTTTTTTGTAAGGAGAAAACACACACTACACACTTTTGTATGTGTCCCGCCTATATGCCTGCTAAGGTAGAAAAAATAGTCTTATAAGACTATTTATAACCCATACATACTCCAAAACCTTGCCAACCCTAGTACCATAACCCATGCCCATTTCTGCATAGCATAAATAAGGTAATAAGCATGTATAGCTCTATAATAGTGAAGCCACCGAGGGGACCTGTCGACCCAATAAACTAAGCTCCAATAAATAATTTTGACTCGGTAACTATTGATAGTCGAAATAATTTATTAATCACGTTCTATTCCACTAAAAGAATGAGATTGCACTCTTAATCTAATTGAAATTACTAAAGCAATAATCAATAATTATATCTAACATATCGTTCCTAATGTTACCCTCGTCAACAACCGAATATTTGAAACAAGTAGAATTGACCAAAATGCCCTTTTTGAATATTCACTAATCCTCACTCTATCCTCTATCTAATTCGATGTGATCTATCACATTATTGAATTGAAAATCATTCGAATTACTGAGCTCAATAAAATTCATTAGAAGAACTAGTGAGCATGATCATACCTAAAAGGCAGATTCTATATCGAATAAGTTCCTCATTAGTTCACTTTAATTCCTAAACTATCGAGATATTGATAGTGTTCTCCAAGAGCAACTATGCTAGTGTCAAATTAATTTAGTCACTTTTTTCAAAGATCTAGGTAAAATACACTATCGGAATAATAATTTTAGATCGAATTTTAAATTGAATCTTTCTGTTTTAATAACTTAAAGACTCAATTTATAATATCAAATCAATCCAGGACAAAGTAAGCTCAAACACATAATTAATTTACAATAATATATTAATAAATAATAACTTATTTCAAAACGACACGAGTATAAATAAATTTACTCGACGGTCAAATATGACCTAACAGTAACATGTCGATGACGTAGGAGGCCACGCGTCGAAGTGAGATTGGTGGATCAGATTAATTAATTAATCTATTATATTAATTACCCCTATCCTTGCCTTCAGAAAAGTTGATTGGGGAGAATAAGCTTTAAATGAGCGTTAGAGGTACTTCAGAGGTACCTCAGAGCTCTGGTGGTCAGGTTGTTTGGAGCAAGAAATTTTAAACAAGGCCGATGACTTCTGGGATTTAAGCACTGGGTTCCATAGACCTCTTTCATCCACATAACTCTCTCTTTTAGAGCTCTTTACTGAGCCGTTACCTTTTTGAAGAAATTGTGCATATCCATTTTGTATTTCTTGGGAGATGTGCTAACGTGTGGTAGTGGGTGTTTGAGTGGACAGTTAGCTTCTCCCACAAACCTTATATGAACCCATCATCCTTAGAAATAAATTCTTACTTGAACTTTCTTAAACCCTCGGCATCCTTAGAGTTCAGAGTATCCATAGCCTTTCTTCTTTTCTTGACCTGGCCTATAGACCTGCTTCAGATAACTATTTCAGAAGGTTCTCTAGCATTCCTTTGAAGGATTTTGTTGAGTTTTATTAAAAAATATTATCTTAAAACATTTTACAATCCCAAAACCATGGGAAATTAAGCTCCTCTAACCTAGTCAAATACTCTTTCTAAATGTCTGGACTTGCTACTATTATTCTATTTTTTTTGTTATATGTAAATGTTTCTCCCTTTAATTTATTATATGTAAAAAAGGAAAAGAAAATATTGTCTCATGTCTACTTTGAGCATCAAGTACAATCTATAAAATTTAATATTTTCTAGAGTATATTTTTCTCATGTTCAATTTGTGTTTTTTAAATTTTTTTAAGTTAAAATACACAATTCTATTATAACACAAATTATTTTATAACCTTAAACCCTTAGCCTGCATATACTTCTTACACTTCTAAGGATTAATAATGTTTGATATATAATAAGCATAAAGATGGACCACAACTTAACAACGAGAGATTGTCCCTTTAAACATTGTATAAGTAATTGTGGTCCCTTCTCATTTTTTGACCTTTGAATTATGCACTAATGTCACATATAGATAAACAAAAGAGGGGGGCTTTACAACTTATGATGTACCTCTCTTACAAGCACCCATATTCAAGCATGAAAAATATCATAAATTATATATGATTGCTTACAAATTATGCAGATTTAAAAAGGGAATTTTTATATACACCCACAAAAACATTCACCTCACCCACCTTTTAACTCACCTTCTTATTTTACAAATACCAAACAAAGCCTTAAATTAACTTCAACACCCCATCAAGACTTATTGCCATTATTGTTTTCCATACAAACCTCACCATTCTCCCAAACAAGTACTTCTCAACGAAGGAGAGGAACCTCTAAAAGGATATAATTAATTTTTTGTTTATGTTAGGTTGTAAAACATTTATGGATTGAAGAGGAAATCATGATTTCGAAAAAAAAAATCAATTTTAAAATTAGCATCACTAATGTCATTTTTAAGGATGAAATTAGTATTGATGATGACGTTTTTACTAGACAAAAATGGTAACGAAGATACCGTTTTAAAAAAAAATTAAATTTTAAAATTGACATCACTAATTCTGTTTTCAATGCTATAATTGGCAACGACGATGTCGTTTTAAAAAAAAAATTAATCAATTTTAAAATTGGCATTGCTAATGCAACTTTTTAAAAGGGAATAAATATGGAGAGAATATTATTTAACGATATAAATTTTTTGCAAATATTAATAAGGGAAAAAACTGGGACATCATGTATATATGAATTAATTGCATATATTAAAAAAAAATAAAAAAAATCTCTTGACTCGCAGATTACATTGTCAGTCTGCCATTAATTTGTCGTCCCATCTTTGGAACATTTAAGTACATATTGGGTATAAAACTCCATTGACAAAAATGCAATCCAAATTGATAAAACTTTTTCGTCAAATTTAAACAAGTGGGGCCAAAAGACAAATAAATCTCGCTCATAAACAAAAAGGTGAAAACGATTTACGTTTCACAAAATAAATAAATAAATTACTCGATAAAATTATTTATTTTCAATTATTTTAGATTGTGCTGCAATATATTTCTTTTAATTTTCTATCTCACTTGACACGTGTACAAGTGAGACTGAAAGAAGGGCAAAAAAAGAGATGAAAATGGGTTGGTCCTGTGCACAAGCCTGCGACTTGGCAAATCTTGAGAAAAGTCGTGATGCTTTGAAAGACTGTGTATGTGTAAAGTAGAGAGAGAAAAAGCGAGAGTTTGTGCCGCTAATTTTAAAAATATTACCTTTTTAATTTCTTTGATACGTGTTAAATTAAAACTTTTTTTTTATTGTGGTTAATTTTAAATTAAAAGTCATATTTTTTAAAATAAAATATAAGACGGTTGATGTAACAATATTAATTTTGTAATTCAAAATAACTTCATTATTATTATTGTATTCATTTTTTTAATAATAAATTCTTTTGTTACGTCAATAAAAAGTAGGTATGGATTAATTGTAAGATGACTGAAAATAGTGGATTGGGCTTGGTTAAAGTAGCCTGAGATACATATAACAAGAGCTTAAAAATTAAAAAATAAAAAAAATGGGTTGCGAAATTGAATCATTTCAAAAGAATTATAAGAATGTAAAGTGAAAAAAAAAAAAGTAAAAATTTACAAAAGATTTTCAAGTCATTCCAACCTAACCTTGTCTTTTGCAAATGACAGGTCAATTATATAAAAAAAGGTTTTTTGCAAATGATAGGTCAATTATATAAATAAATTTAGTTACATTGCATCGATAAATTTAATTTTTTTAACAATTTAAATTTTGGGGCAATTAAAAAAAAGGGCTTATTAGAGAAAGATTTTCACACTAAGGCCAAGGAATAATTTTTTTTTAAATAAAGGGCCTATTTTTTATTTTATTGATAAATGAATGTGTCTTTTTTTTTCATTAAAAATGACATCCCAACCCTTAAAATAAACTAAAAAAATATCAATATGCATTAAAATATGGACTGCAATATGAACTTTGCAGTCTATATTTCACTGCAATATGAACTTTGCAGTCCATATTTCACTGCAATGTGAACTTTGCAGTCGATATTTTTAGTGCAAAGTTCATATTGCAGTCCATATTTTACTGCAATGTGAACTTTGCAGTCCATATTTTTAGTGCAAAGTTCATATTGCAGTACATATTTCACTGCAATATGAACTTTGCAGTTCATATTTTATTGCAATATGAACTTTGCAGTCCATATTTTTTGTGAAAATTTCATTAAAAGGGGTAATTTAGGTAATACATAACATGTTTTTATTAATTAAATGATATTTAAATTTATTCAAATACATTCATTTAAAATATAAAACAAAATAGGCATCTTACACTAATTACCAATTAAAAATAGGCCCTTCATTCAAATTACCAATTAAAAATAGGCCCTTCATTCAAAAAAATATTATTCATTGGTTTTTTGGTAAAAATCAATGTATAATAAGCCCTTCTACATAATTTCTAGTTAAATTTTTTTTTGTCTAGATGTGATCACTTCTTCTTTTACCACCTCATTGACAACTGTTACTGTAGCAACTGGTTCAACCTAACGAGTCCCTGTTTTGGGTTTCCGCTTGAGCACCCGCCACTGACTCGGTGGTGGTCGTGGTCGTGGTAGTAGTGGTGGTCGCCACCTTTTCAGTTTCTTTAGCTAGTTTTGATTGTTCAATAAAAATATCCATTTTTTCTTCTACTTCTTGAATCTGCATTATTTCATATTTAAATAAATACATTAATTAACATGCCTTGATTAAATAAAATAAATAGATAAAATAGAATAAACAACAACCAATTACATAACAATCCCAACTAGATAAACCTAGCTACTAGCTGGACATTTATAAATAATAATAAAGCAATAAATAAACCATCAAAATTAAATCAGGGCTTGAGAATTAGCAGCTCATTGACCAGTACTCAGTCTTTCAATTGGTGCGTTTTAAAAGTTTGGGGGTGGATCCAGGAAAAAAGTATTTAGCCAGCTAGCAGCCTTATTACAATAATAAAAATAAATAACAATTTTATTTTGGATAATAAAAATAATTAACTATTTATTTTGGATAGAAGTAACAAGCATGCAACACGTTAATGAATTTTTACGAACAAATTGAGATTAATTTATCTTTCCTAACAAATTAATTAATCTTTCTCTAAGTTAACTTTTATCTCTACACCTACTTTGAGAGAAACAAAATCTTCAAAATTCACACACCGAATCTTTTAAATATAAAAAAGAACGAATCTTCAACATTATAAAACCAAATTTCATTTAAACCGTGACATTTAACCATATTGTTATACTTTTCTCACAAAAAATATAAAAAATTATAGTCTAAACTTTGGTTCCTTTTAGTTGTTAGTAAAGCTATGCGGAAAAAAAGAAAAATGAAGTAAAGTGAAAGAAAAATAAAATATTTCCCATGTCGTTTGTTTGACAGGAAAAAAGTTAAAAGACGACTCTGAAAAATGATTCTACCTAATTACTCTTGATCATTATTATTTTTTGTTATTTCATTTTAAATCTTTTGTATGTAAAATACGAACCACACTACATTGCGTATTTGCGTACAAACATAACAAACATATAGAAGGGAAACCAACCTTATCAATTAGATCTCCGGCAACATTGGCACCCTTAGCAATTTCCTCCGCTGTGTTTTCAATAAAATCGAAAGCGTTTCTGAGTTTTCCGTGAGGAAGAGATTCTTCGATATTTTCTGCTACCTCGTGTAATTTCCCTGCCGTTGATTCTACCTTATTTGTTATTCGTTCGACAGTTTCCACCATTAATTGTATGTCCTCTGTTTATCAAATCGAGTTAAATAAAGAAATAGAGCTTTTAACAGTGAAATTTGAATTACAGAAATTTAAATATGACCAATGTTACACTTTACTGAGTATTTTTACTGCATATTCTTATTGATATAAATTATATGAATTATACTTTTTATAAAATATTATAAGAATATAACATATTTAACGCATTTGATAAAAATAAAGGGTAAGAGTCATAAATTAGAAAAACATTTTCTTTTTAACATTTCTCTTACTTTTCCATTTGGGTAATGGGCCCCATTTGTGGGTGGTAAAAGGTAGGGCTATTGTCAGCGCCATCCCCAGAAGCCAACCTCTCGGTCCTCTCCTGCAAAAACCATCAACGCATTTTAGAGGAAAAATTTTTTGGTGGAGGCAAAATTGGATGGGATTAATTTTAAATGAAAGTGGACACGTGTTGTTTTATCATTGGAGACCTCATAACCCTATCCTAATTTTGGTCCCCATCAAAATTGGACTCCATTTTAGAGCACCTGCATACAACTTAATTTAAAGAACCCAATATTCTTTACCACAATTAAACCCAGCAAAAGTTTTCTATATGGACGGTCTGTATACAAAACATATTTGATAAAATTATAGCCAAACATTGAAACATGGTTTTAGCAACAAATTTTTATTGTTAAAAGTATGATCTATTTAGAGCAACTCTAAGAAACTCATCTCTTGGAGAATTTTCTGTAAAATAAAGAGTGACCTATTCTAGTTTGGCGAAAAAATATACCTAAGAAACTTTATGCTCACCAAATCTAGCGAGTCTTCGATGCTCTCTACTTCTATTTTTTTAATTGAAAATTCAAAAATGTAATTGAAATTATCTTCTTCATTTTTCCAAATATTATCCTTTTTCCTTTGAAAATGTAATTAATATCTTTTGCTTGTGATAAGTACTACTCACTTTTATAATCAACATATATAATTAAAGTAGTAATAATAACATATAAATTATCAATTAATAATTATTCTGCGAAATTTTCTATATATACGCAAATTTTAATTTTCAAAGTTGATGCTAAATTTTTAATTTTAATTTTAATTTTAATTTTAATTTTAATTTTAATCTTAAATATTAAATTTTGTTTTTAATATTTATTAATTTGATTTTTTTTAATTATCTTATTCAATTTATTATAAGGTTGAAATTAGAGTTACCAACATAATAATATAACAAAATAAAAATGAAATTACAATTACTAGCTAATTAGTATAAATAATGATAAAATAATAATAAAAACAACAAAATAGCAATAAAATAATGGTAATACTAAATACTGTTGAGAGTGTTACTTTTTAGGTCCAACTCTTTACTTTAACAAGACTTTCTTTATTTTAAAGAAGATGCTCTTTAAAATAAAATAAAGAGTATTGTTGGAATACTCTACAAACTATCCGAACATGAAAGTGTGACTGTGTGTATATATTGACTTACATGGGATTTGAAGGAGAACCGGATTCACTTGGTGCAGTACTGCTGTTCACAGCAAAGTCCCTGCACAAAGCAATTATTTTTAGTAACAAGACAGTATAGAATCATAGAAGTACTCAAAGGGAAATTTAAAATAATTAATACCTTGTTAATATTCTTGATTGTACTGAAATCCTTCAATCCTCGAGCACTCAAAAAACTCGACCCGATTCTCTGTTTTGGTTGCTTCAAATTACAGTCGGGACTCAGCAAATTACTCTGAAATCTTTGAGAAGACATGGTATTGAATATCATAATTGAACTTCGAGAAGTCATAGATATTGTCATATATGGCTTAGCAAAATAAATTATGAATCAAATACAAAATTTTAGGCGAATTGTAAAATTGTGCAGCTCTTTCTCTCGCTCTACACTTCTCTCTTTCTCTCTATAAATGTATATTTTTCGTGAGATAGGGAATTTTTGAATGAAGGGATAGTAAGGGAAAGGGTAATATATAAGGGCAAGTGGGGTTTGGTTTGATAGTGACAGAGATATATACATTTTCTTTTATAATATGGTCTTTTTGGGAATTAGACACGCGGTTATTGTGTTCAAAGGAATCAATTTGTTTGATTCAGATCGACGTTCTTGGCTAGTATTTTTCCGCACGTTAATGGTGGTTCTCTTAAAAGAAAATTTCAATTTGAGATAAGGTTTTATATACACTACATTTTTGCATACACAATACATACGTAATATAAATATAAGTGATTCTAAAATGTTAGCGTATTATATTATTACTTTATATTGAAGATTATGCTAGGTTATCATATGCTAGGCATTGACTTGTATAATTTCCTTTTCATACTTGTGTACACTCCTATATGAATAGGGTTTTCTCTTGTATATTTTATTCATTCAACATAATACAAATTTTCTATCTTCCTCTTTTTTTATTTTTAACATGGTATCAGAGTTCTATTGATCCTTTTGCTGTCAAATTCGTTCCCTCCCTCAACCTCAATCTCAACTTCAACCTCAACCTTAAACCTACCCATTAGTTTATCATCCCATTCTAAAAACAATAAATCTAGCCACCAATCCAGTCCAGAAACCAAAAATAAATAAATTCAACCATCACTTATGTCCACAATGTACCTTTGCCAATCCAAAAATCACCACGGTTAAATCCAAACGAACTCCAATCATTACAAAACCATTACCATCATATTTGTCTCATAGAGACGATTCCAATCGTCTAAGAACTAACCCAAAATCATCACTGACGCGTCGCGAGTAAGGTTCGAAACTTTTCAATGTCAGATCCACGTGCCTAGCCATCCAGGCAGCCACCACGTGCTCGCCACGTCACCATTGACCACAACACATTATCATTAACTGACACGTGTCAACCTTCAACCCATGTCAGCAACCACGTCAGCGTTGACCAGGCCACACCAGCGTTGATTGCTACCTATCAGCCACATTCATCATCTAATCCATATCACCTACCACGTAAGTATTGACTTGACACGTAAGCGTTGACTGCCACATCATCGCCACGCCAGCCATCAGTCAATTTTTTATATTATTTTCATTTTGACCCCAGACTTTTGTCATTTGTATTTTGGCCCCAAGAACTTTCTATTATTTTCATATCAACCCCAGAACTTTTTGTTTTCTTCATATTTACCCCAGAACTTTTTTTCTTTCCAAATCAACCCCATACCTTGTACTTATTTTAATAGTAACCCCCAAACTTCCACACACCATCATTAATTAACGCAAACTCATCCAGTTAATTCCTAAATTCATCATTCAATCCAAAACCACTCAGTTACTTCCAAAATTAACCCAAGAACGACCTCAACATAACTGCGCTTATTGTTATAGATCGAATCATGATCTTTTGAATTGTCGTAAAAAAACATGTAAGTGTTGCCACAGGAAGGGACCTAGTCATTATCAAGATGATTGTAGCATAAATCCTCACAGATGCACTCAACCATAACACCACAATCTGAGATAAGGATCGAAACTAACTAGAACAAACTTCAAACTTTTATTTATTTAATAGTAGAAGTCAACTTGAGATAAGGATTGAAACTAACTATAAGAAACTTCAAACTTTTATTTATTTAATAGTAGAAGATTACAAACTTTAAGAAAGGAAAATTACAAGAGAAAAAGAGAGACAAGAAGAAAATGGAAAGCCAAAGAAAGAAAAAGATAATTTACAAACTAGTACAAGCCTCTATTTATAGGCATAACAAATTGATTTGAAAAGGTTTAAAATCCGCGTGACGTCATTACATGCATGTGCTTGAGGGTGACTTGTAGGGTCCACCATTGAAGTCGGTCAGTCAAAGACATTCAATTTTTTAAATAAAGTAATAACTTTATTAAAGTAACAATTTTAACTTTAATAAAATAGCTTTAAACTTAAATAAAGTAGCTTTACTCTATATAACCCTTTTCCTTTATCATTATTGTCTGGTGCCTTTTGTTCTTTGTAGAGGTCCGTAAGCCATTTTCCCATTTGAGTTGCTATATCCTCATTATTATTTATGCACTTGGTAAAACCTTCTTTATTGTCTTTATCTAGGTCAAAGAACTGGACATCTTTTTTTTGTGGAGTTCATTGACTGAAGGAAATAGACATAATATCTTTATCCATATCTAATTTAGATGCTAAGGTTGTGATAAACGCATTCAACAATGGAAATAATTTCTTTTTTTATGGTAGAATAGTTTTTCTAGGCTTCGTTCCATTTACCATAAGTATATATAGAAAGAATTTCCTTATCAGAATCAGGAATTTTTTGTTTTAAGATACCACCATATCCTATATCTGAAGCTTCAGTTTCCATAATTTTAAAAGAGTAAGGGGAAATAAGAGCTAAGCAAGGAAGATGCTTTACTTTTAACTTGATAAGTCTAACTGCCGTAATATGCACGATAAACCAAGGAGGTGGATTTTTCTAAGTCGTTCATATAAAGTAATACAATGAGTTGCTAAATTTTTATAATAATCTCTAATATAATTTAATGATCCTAAAAATCTTTATAGTTGGGTTTTTTCTTTAAGTTCATAAGGGAATTTATTAGCGAATTCAATAGCACGATTTATTAGTATAATACTACCAGTAGTTATGTCATGTCCAAGAAACCTAATTTTAGTCTGAAACATACTTATTTTCTTAGCAGATATAACTAAGCCAACTTTTTTGATAATATTCATAAAGTTATTTATATGTTTAACATGCTGGTCTATGGATTGAGAAAATATTAATATGTCATCTATATAAACAATAGAGAACATAGAATAAGGGGTGAATATATCGTTCATAATATTTTGAAATTCAGAGGGGGCATTCTTTAAGCTAAAGGGCATGAGATTCCATTCATAATGGCCAAAGGGAACAGTAAAAGCAGTTTTATAGCGATCTTCCTTGGCAATCTGAATCTTCCAATAACATGATTTTAAATCATGCAGTCTAGCTAATAAATCTTTTTATTAGGAAGGGCATACCTAATCCATTTTAAGACCTTATTTAAAGGTTTATAATTTATCACTAATCTGGGGGTACCTCTTTGTATTTTAGAAGCTTTGTTGACATAAAATGCAGTACAACTCCAAGGTGAATAACTTTTTTGAATAAGATTTTTCTTAAGAATAAAAACAATCCCAGTGTTACAATATTTAAGGATAACATAATTCATCTGTGCAGGCCTAACTTTAGTAGAAATATCTTTTTCATTGAAATTATCCTCATAAGGAAGAGGAACAATATGTTGTTTTATTTCCCAAAAAGCAGTGGGTATTTCACTGCATATTTCCTGTATAATACGATCTTTTAATTGTTTTATAGAAAGTTTTAATTTAGGAGAGTTTATTTGAGAAGTTATACTCATAATTTTTAAATCATCTTGAAGATAATTAAGGTGCTTTTCTTTAAAAATAAGCTTGTCTTTTATCTCATTAATTTCTTTAGTCTTTGGTTTAGAAATAAATTGAAAAATAATTTCTATATCTTGATATTTAGTAATAATCCCTTATGTGGTGGACCGTGAAATGTTTAATAAGATTAAGAAAAGGGGTACCAAGTATAATTATTTGAGAAAGGTCTTTTATCATAATAAAAGTACTTTGCATACAAATACCATCATTACATATATAAACTTTAGAGAGTTTAAACTTTATCTTAAGTTTATTACCACCAGCACTGGTCATAGTTTGAAAGGTTTTATCAAAATAATGGGTTGGAACCAGTCCTTCTCTAATACAATTCATATCAGCACCACTGTCAACTAAAGCAATATCTTTTAATATAAATTTTTTATCAATAATAATAGTAATGTTAATAAACCATTTTTGATAAGTGACATTATCTATAAGATTGAGAAAAATTTATTCTTTTCTTTTATCTTCTGTTGTAATAACAGAAGTGGAAGTCTTAGGAGTATTTTCAATAATGGTAAGACGAAGTTTTATCTCCTTAACTTCATGTTTTAGAATATTAATTTCTGATTTTAAATTAGGGATATAAACTTTTTTTCCAGGAGTTTTATTAAAACTTTCTAAAACTTGTAAAGAATAGGGCTCCGAAGTAGGAAGCAAACTTTTTTCAATTTTAAACGTAGAAAAATATTTCTCTATAAACTTCCTTTTAACCGAAGTATTAGTGAGTTAATCTATAAGATCGAGAATAGATTTTCTCAAAATAATGGGTTGGAACCAGTCCTTCTCTAACACAATTCATATCAGCACCACTGTCAACTAAAGCAATAGCTTTTAATATAAATTTTTTATCAATAATAATAGTAATGTTAATAAACCATTTTTGATAAGTGACGTTATCTATAAGATTGAGAAAATTTTAATCTTTTCTATTAACTTCCGTTATAATAATAGAAGTGGAAGTCTTAGGAGTATTTTCAATAATGGTAAGACGAAGTTTTATCTCCTTAACTTCATGTTTTAGAATATTAATTTCTGATTTTAAATTAAGGATATTAACTTTTTTTTCCAGGAGTTTTATTAAAACTTTCTAAAACTTGTTGTAAAGAATAGGGCTCCGAAGTAGGAAGCAAACTTTTTTCAATTTTAAACGTAGAAAAATATTTCTCTATAAACTTCCTTTTAACTGAAGTATTAGTGACTTAATCTATAAGATCGAGAATAGACTGTTCTTCTTTAGTGAGAACATTAATACTTAAACCATTAGTCTCTAAAATGGCTTTATAATAATCAGTTTGAGATTTACACTGACAATCATGTTCTAATTCAAAACTAGTAGACAAAGGGTGTGATTCAGAATAAATTTCATCAATTTCGTTATTACTATCCACATCATCAGTAGGATTAAGAAGGGCAATGATTAATTGTTTCTTTAAACCTTCATCAACTATTTTGTTCAATTTTTGTTTAGTCCAACATTTATTAGCATAGTGCCCAGATTTACCACATTTTCTATAAATAATCTGACTCATATGAGTAGGCTTCCTTTTAGGTGGGTTTCTAGTTTTACTAGTCCTGGGATTTCTATTAGAAGAAGATGGTATATCTTTTCGAGTTTGGACTTTTCTATTATTTTTACGAGTATATTTTCGTTTAGGTTCTCTAGCCTTTTTAGTCCTAGTATAAGGGATACTCAAATCATAGGCAAATTGATCATAGAATTCTCCTATTTCTTTCCTACCGGCTAAGTTTTGTGCTTTTAACTGAGCTTTAAGCTTAATATCGTTACACAAGGATAAACCTTCAGCAATGCATTCACTAATTAGAGCACCATAAGTATAATTGTTATAAGGAATAGAAGTTCCTCCATGTTTTTTAGTAATGCAGTCCTTAACCTTTTGAGCAAATAAAGTGGGAAGTCCAACTATAAACTTTACTTTCTAGAAATCAGCATTAACATCATCTCGCGTTATGACTTTAGATAAAAATACATCTTTGTACCATCTAAAATGGGTTAAAGTAGGGCATTTAAGATTAATTAATAAGTCTTTACTTATATCTAAAGTTGTAAGATGCGGACCAATAAAATGATGGATTAAAGCAACCAATAAATAATATACATCATTCTCTTCAGCTTTATGTTGTTGTTGAATAACATCTTGTCCATGCTCATTTTTAACAGTGACATTTATAGTAACAATTTTAACAGAGTTTTTAATTTCATCTTTTCGATTATTAGTTAACACATTATCCCACCAACCTCTTAATTGGCCAGAGAAACCTGCAATTATGAACTTAGTAATGCTTTTATCACCATTACCACTAGCTTTACAAACAGTAGTATACATAGTCATACGATAGACTTGAGTTAAAATTTGATATTCAGACATACCATTAATATACCATTCATAAATAGTTTTAGCACTGAAACTAGTTATAGTATTATTTAATTCTTCTTCGAATAACATGTTTTGAGGAGTAGGCCGTTGGTAATAAGTCCTAGTAGTAGCTTGGGATGTCGTAACATAACTTTTACCAAAGCTAATCTTATTAAGATCTTCTTCCATGGCTAAAAGTTATTGTCTAAAATGACTAATATCCAAACAATCAGTATTATATCCGGAAGCATCACTACCCTGGGTTATAGGAAGAATATTTTTCTCTCCGTTCTTCAATATAGATAATCTTTCTAATTTTTCAGTAAGAGCATCAATATTCTCTTTATTTTTATTCTTAGTGGTTTTAAAACCTTCCGATAGCTCAATAGGGGGTTAAATATAGGCTGTTTCAACTTTAACAATTTCAGTTTTAGGTCACTTTTAGTAACGTTTTGAACTTTTTCACGAGCATCTTCTATACGGGTAAGTTGGGACCCTAAAGTTTGCATACATAGGTTAGTTTAATTATTCTGTTGTATAACCTTATTTAGTTCCTCAGGACCAACATAAGGAGAAATGGGTTTTATGTTAGAATAAAAAGCATTTGTTTTAAGGCTTTGGTTGTTCTTAAAATCAAATTTTAAAGCTTCTGTAGGAAGGTGAATAGATTTAATATTATCTCCAGCGGTAGTTTTTCTAGTTTTATAAAAATCACCAATAGTACAAATAGACGGATAGTCTTGCTCATAATGATTATAGAACCAAGTGACAAAAGATATAATCTTTTCATTTTCATCACTATAATCATAAAACTTTGTTTTAAACAACTGTTGTTCATGATCTAAAAATTTATTAAAAAACCATTTTCTAAAAGTGGCATATTTTTCTTGCGTAAATTCTTTACTATAGTCTTTCCTATCATAAGAAAAATCGCTTTTAGTGATAGTTAAGACCTGTTTTAACGAAAATCCTAATTCATAAACAGTATCAGGCTCATTTTTATTATCGTTAGTAGAATAAATACCATGAGGATAATTTGTTGGGAATTAATAATTCCTTCAAAAACTAAATCATCATCTTTACCACTAGAGACCTCTCCCCGGGAAAAAGTCCTAGATATAGGTGATATAGTAGGAGCAGGGGTATAAAATTGCTAAGACTCAGTTTTTAGAGATGTAGAAGAATCTCTTCTTGACGACGAGGTAGATAACATGGCTGTCCGATTGTTATCAAATTTTATTATAACATCTCCATCTTCATATTGAAGAATTTCCTCGACCTTCCTATTATCAACAGGTTTAGGAGGAGCTGCAGCTTCTAAAAGCCATTGCTCTGGGAGTTGAATATCACTCAATCGAATAATACTTGGAACAACAACATCGGATTTAAGGAGATTAGTTTATATAAGAGTGGTCTTACCCTTAGGGTCATATCGTTTAGCATCACGACTAAAGGTATTCATAACCTTATAATGAACCCTATAAGTAAGATTAATATGTTCACAGCCTTCCTTAAGATCATAACCATTCATTTGTAAATTCAGGGTTAAAGCATCAAGAATATGCTTATCAGTTAGCGAAACAACAAAATTAGGAAAACAGTTGAAATAAACAGGACCATCAAATAATCTGGTTTGAATTATCCCTAATAAGGAATCACAAAAATTATTGTGACAACAATCACGTATAGCAACTAATAATTAGGCATTTAATCCTTCAGCAGTTAAGGGTTTAATAGCAACTTGAATTAATCCTAAATGTAAATATTTATATTTATCTTTATATCTGAGGATTTATTCTTCATGTAATAGTTGTAAACTATCAAAATTATTACCAATAGGAATAGTTTGTTATATGGTTTTAATAAACATGATAGAAATAAAATTAAACATTCCAGTATTATAGATTTTATTCGGTTTAACCAAAGGTAAGTGCCAATTTACGAGTTTATTTTCAATATTCGAAAATTCAACATCATTAGAGTTCTTTATAAAAGAATTTGGAAGATATCTAGAACTGGAAGTACTTTTAGATAGCATGATAAAACAAGTAAATAAAATAGACAATAATTCTAGCACGTCTGTCAACGGTTAGAACAGATTAAATAGGAATCCAAACATGGAAAATACCTTTGCTTAAAGGATTCAAAATCCTACGCGACTTAGGATGACGTCCCACTAGAACCTGCCTCTGATACCAACTTGAGATAAGGATCAAAACCAACTAGAAGAAACTTCAAACTTTTATTTAATTAATACTATAAGTCAACTTGAGATAAAAATCAACTTGAGATAAGGATCGAAATTAACTAGAAGATTGCCACAAGAAGGGACATAGTCATTATCAAGATGATTGTAGCATAAATCCTCACAAATGCACTCAACCATACACACCACAATCTCAGACAACTAATTCAGGAAACTTTACTACACCTGTTTCTCGAGATGAGTTTTATACGCTTCTTACACATGTTTTGTCCTCATCTAACTCTACTATGTCAATGGCCTAAGGTAATTCTTGGCTCTTTGACTCTAGTTGCTGCAATCACATGACCGTTGATTCTACTATATTCATAGATAAAGCTCCTGTCTCACACTCATTTCCTATTAATATTGCTGATGGCTTTTATTTGAATGTCAACCATATATGATCAGTATCTGCCTTAAACCTATCCCTCCCAGCCATATTTTATGTCCCCAAATTAACTATTAATCTTATCTCTTTTGGTCAATTATGTGAGCTTGGATTAAATGCAATATTCTCCTCTTCTGGTTGTCGTGTGCAAGATCTACAGACGGGGCAAGTTATTAGGATAGGCTGGAAAGTTGGACATATGATTGAACTCATCCATCTCCGTACCCCTCTAACTTTTAGGATTGCATCAAACCCGTATACTTCATCAGGTTTTACTATAGCATCCAATTCCCCTTCTAGTTCTTCACTCACGTTATGGCAATCCCGCTTAGGGCATGTATTTATTAACCGACTTCAGTCCTTAATGTCAACTGGTTCAGTTAGGATCCGTTAAGTCTGAAACTATTTCTTGTTTACCTTGTTAATTTAGAAAGCAACCAGCATTGTCATTTCCTAAAAGTGAATATATTTCTTTAGTTCCCTTTGATCTTATTCATTATAATATTTGGGCCATTCTCCTCATAACACTATGGGTTGATCCAAATATTTTGTTATCTTTATCGATGATTACACCCGTTTTACCTGGATATATCTCATGAAGGCTTGCTCAGAGTTGCCTCAAATTTACTATAACTTTGCCTGGATGATTACTCAATTTTCTCGCTCTATCAAAGTTTTTTGGGCTGATAATGCTATGGAATACAAAGAAATAAATTTTCTTAAATTCCTTCATGAACAAGGAACCATTTCTCATTATTCATGTCCAGGTACATCTCAATAAAATGATTGTGTTGAACGTAAACACAAACATATATTTGACATTGTCCGTACTCTTCTTATCTTTAGTGGGTACCCTAAACGTTTCTTGGGGGAAGCAGCATTTACGGTTGTTTATACAATTAATAGCCTTCCAGTTTCTTGGGGGAAGCAACACTTAGCCTCTTAAAGGTGTTTGGATGTGCCTGTTTTGTGTTACTTCAACCATATGAACATTTCAAACTTGAACCACGTTCTCTTCTTTACTGTTTTTTGGGGAATGGGATCAAACACAAAGGGTATAGATGTTGGGATCCTATGTCTAAACACCTTCTTATTTCTCGTTATATTATCTTCTAGGAGTATAAAATGTTCTATTCTCTATCAAAATTTCATATTTCTGAAGATTTTCCTCTCTCCTTTTTCACTATTTCCTCAATCAATCTTTCATCATCATTAGTTGATTCAGACATTTCGCCACCTAGTCACCCTACTCTTGTTTCTTCTAATGCATCCATCAATGATTATGATCATCATACTCCTTCTGTCTCTCCTGATACATCCGTCACTGATCTGATACACCACATGATCCACCACCATCCACCACTCCATTTTCAAACGAGCTTCCAATAACGGATCATCCCACTAATATTGTCCTGCCTGCTGATCATGTCAATCAATCCACCATTCCACTACCTATAAGGCAATCCACCTAGGTGAGAGAGCTTCTTTATCACCTTCGTGATTATCACTGTTATTTTACTATATTCTCCTATCATGAGCCCTCATTTTATAAAAAAGCTAGTACAAATCCATTATGGCAGCAAGCTATGTTTGAGGAATTGCAGGCTTTAACAAAAGCTCAAACTTGGGAATTAGTCACCATTCCTCCTAGAAAAACAACAATTGGATGCAAATGGGTTTACAAAATCAAAACCAAGTCAGATGGGTCTATTGATCGATACAAAGCCCGACTAATAGCAAAAGGTTTTAATCAAGAATATAACATCGATTACGAGGAAACCTTTACTCCTATTGCTCGGTTAACCTCTGTTAGAACTCTTCTTGCTGTAACAACTGTCAAATGGGATCTATTTCAGATGGATGTAAAAAAATGCCTTTTTGAATGGTGATATGTTAGAAGAAGTCTACATGAAACCTCCTCCAGGTTTCCCCCATTCCTAATGTCAAGTTTGCAAGCTTTGTCGTGCTTTATATGGACTAAAGCAAGCCCATCGTGCCTGGTTTGAAAAGTTTAAAAGGCCCAAGGTTGGTCAATGGGTTTTCAATTATTGTCCATTTCGAGATAGGCAGTCGTAAGCATCTAGTTTTTTTCATCGCATTTGCCAGTGTTTGATCCGCTCCAAGTTCGAGTTAGTGTTGCATTGCTGCGTTTGCGTTTTCTGAGCCATTCGCCGATGATATAAAGCATGCCCACAGTTTCCGTAACTGAATCATGATCCAAAAATTATTTTCGAAAATATTCTTATTTCTATTTTTATAATTTTTGGGTTTTGGCTTTTAAAATAAATCTATTAAAGATATTTTTTTTGAGTATTATTTTGACATGTTTATATATATATATATATATATATTTTGGGTTAAATTAGCTTTGGGAAAAAGTTAAGGTTATTTGTTATAAAGTGTGTTTTCTTGAAATTAATTTGAGCCATGTATTTTTTTTCTATCTACAATTAGTATTGATCAATCCATGTGAGATTGGTAGAAAAGAAAAAACAGCGCATAGCTTTTTACCCTTTTGCCTTTTATTTTCCTTGATTAAGACATACATACACAATATATACTTTTCTTCTCTCTCTCACACATGGTTTTCTCTCATTTCATCTCTCACTTCCGTTTTTTCTTCTCGTTCTTCTTCAAGAGAGAGATTGAAGCCCTAAGAAACATCTAGTTTCTATTTCCATTCTTGAGTGAACCGATCGTAAGTTTCTTCTTATATTTTGTGTGATCTGTAGCTTCCTCGAGGTTAGGTGTTTTTTGCAAATTTGTAACATTTTTACCTAGGGCTTGTTTGATACTTTGAGAGGGATTTATCATATTCGACATGTTCTTATATTGCTTGACTAAAATCTGATTTCGTTCTTGTGTATTCTGTTTTAGACTGTGGCTCTAATTTTGGTTTAGACAGTGTACTTTGTAATATTGATATTGCTGTGTATATACTCCGTTAGGACTGTTTTACTCTCGATTGGAAGATCTATTTTAGATTGGTATTTTTTTCATTGTATTTTTTATTGAGATCTGAGAGTTTGCTGAGAATTTTCTTGAGTTTGAACAAATTATTTTGGGGTTTTCAAGTTGATTTTATACTCGATATATAAGTATATTTGAGTTGTTATTTTGGGGATTATTTGGATCATGGACTGTGCATCTATGAGGCGATTTTGTGTAACCTATTTCTTGGTCTATTGCTGGTGGTGATCAGAGTGGTTTGGTTGGTGACTGGTTTTCTACAGAGGTACGCGGTAAACACTGGTGATGTGTGTAGGACCCTTGTAAGTATTTCCATTATGTTTCTTGTATTCTTTTTGTGATAGTGGAATAGGTTGTGAAGTTGGGAGTCTCCATGGATGTTTCTCTCACGTTGAGAGTTTTACCACGTTAAAATATGGTGTTCTTTCTGATTGATTACTCTATGTGCTTGACTTATTATTTCTGCTTTAAACTGGATTTTCAGCACTCTACAGGCTTATTAAAATAGTCATTATAATTCAACTTTAGTCTTTGATAAACTATAGAATTTTTATTAAACCAAACAACTTGTTTGGATTTCGAAATTGGTGTTGAGAAATTTGTTTTATTGTACTTCGAATTTCAGTTTTTATCAACAGTTTCTTATGAAAATTCTTATTAATTGTTAAAATTAGTTTAAGGTTTTTTTTAAAGTTCAGCTCCATCATTCAAAAACTGGGGTTTGTTTCTAGCACTCATGATTACGAGCTATTTATCAAAAAAACACAGGTTGGTATTACACTTCTCATTCTTTATGTGGATGACATGATTATCACTAGGGATGATGTTTCGGCAATTTATGCACTCAAACAATCTCTCGTCAACATATTAAGGCGAAGGATCTTGGGTGTCTGAATTATTTCTTGGGTCTTGAAATTTTGTTTAATTTTGATGGATATTATCTTTCTCAAGCCAAGTATGCCTCTGATATTCTTTATCGTGCTGGCCTCATCGAATACAAGACTGCCCCTAAACCTCTAAAAATGAATATTTGCCTTACTCCTCTTGTTGGCACTCCTCTAAGTGATGCTACCTTGCATCGACAAATAGTTGGTAGCCTAGTTTATCTCGCAATCATTCGTCCAGATATTACACATGATGTTCATATTGGCAATCAGTTCATGTCCGCTTCACGATCTACCTATTATGCAGTTGTCCTTCGTATTCTTCGTTACATTAAAGGAACTATGTTCCATGGTCTTCACTTCTCGTCTATATCATCACTAGAATTTTGTGCCTATTCTGACTCAGACTAGGTTGGAGATCCTACTGATTGTCGTTCCACCACAGGATACAATATTTTCTTGGGCGACTCTCTTATATCGTGGAGTAGTAAGAAACAATCTCTTGTTTCTCGCTCTAGTATAAAGGCTGAATATTGTGCTTGTTGTGATTATTAATAATAAATCACGCCACGGATCGTAATTCAAATAGTGGATATTAATAACTAGAGATAATAAGGATGAGAAACAAGCAAGAAGATAGATAATGGAACACACAATATTCGACAAACGAAGATTTCACTAAGTCTTTGAAAACAATTACAAAATCTATCACAAGAATTATTGCACTCAAAGCACTCACAGAAGAAGAAAATCAACAGCCCTTTAACCCCTCTCTTACAACAAGATGAACTCTCCCACAAATCCCACAGAAAGAAGAATTTCTCTTATTATACCTTAATCTATTGCATGATTCTATCTATATATAACAATATAATATAGTCCATCCAATATAGAATAAGGAAATACAATCCTATATAAATAAGAAAACTATTAACAAGGTAATAGAGACCAAAATAAACAAGGAAACCAAGTTTGATAAGGAAACATATTTCTCGCCCAGCTGCAAAACGACTTTTGCACTTTTCCCGCGTAACTGCAAAAGTGCTTTTGCACCTTTTCAGAATGCAATTTTCTGGGTGCAAAAGTGCTTTTGCACCTTACCAGAATCGCAAATCCTCTTTTGTACCATTCAAGCGAATAATCTGATTTCCCAATAAAATTCATCTTTTTCTTGGGTTTGGAACCGAGCAAAAAACACAACAGTGCTCTTGTTGATATTACCCAGGAATTTGTTTGGATACATTGGCTTCTCTTAGACATGGGAGTACATCAACATCTCCCCACGACAATTGGCTGCAATAAAGGAGTGATATTTAGATTACTCACAATGATATTTTTCATGAGCGAACAAATCATATTAAGATTGATTGTCATTTTGTTCGTCAACATGTCACTTGTAATACAGTTTGTCTCATATTTATCAACTCTAAAGATCAGCATGCAGATTTCTTCACCAAAGTTCATTCACCTGATCGTTTCCACAATCTTCGTTCCAAACTTAAATTGGTTTCTCATTTACCACTTTAAGTTTGAGGGGGGATGTTAGCATATTATATTGTTGCCTTATATTGAAGATTGTGCTAGGTTATTACTAGGCATTGACTTGTATAATTTCATTTTCTTATATAATTTCCTTTTTATGCTTGTATACATCCCTATATAAATAAGGCTCTCTCTTGTATATTTTATTCATTCCACATAATACAAATTTCATCTTTTCCTCTTTCTCTATTTTTAACATAAAAGAATAAAACTTAATACAAGTAATACGAGGTCAACTGACTGAGAATCCTATATAACTTTTTGAGAAAGTAAAGCGTAAAGGAGCAAAATCATAAGGAAAATACATGATATAGCTTTAAGGCAAACGAAATGACTTTTTACTTTATATGGTAGCATATAGATAAAAAGATAAGAAAGTAATAATTAGTCCAGTTGAGAGATCTGTATGACCATTACCAATGCAAAGTTTCAAGCATCATTGTCAAAATAAAAGCCTCACATGCATGGCTATAAGGCCCCAACAAAATGGTTTTTGGCTTTTATATTACTAGAAATAGATGCACAATTGATGCTCACGAAGGGGCAAAATTGTCAAATTAAAAGCTTGACACGGCTTCAAGGCCAACAAAATAATTACAAAATGGTTTTTTTATAACTAGAAATGGATGCACACATGATGTGAATGCATGCGTTATTTTTATTAACATATAGATGTAATTTAAAATAAAAAAATATATTATTATTGACTCAATGGAATGTTTAAAGGTTTAATTCTTAACCTTGGAGTTACGGATTTGAGCCTCTAAATAACATATTTTTTTCTGACATAATAATTAGAAAGATAAAATTGAAAATTTAATTCATTAGTGTCATACAATGCACAAGCGATGCATGTGATACTCTGATGTGTTTAATTAATTTAAATTAAAATATAAAATAAAGATGTTAAGTAATTTAGTAATTAAGTAATAAACTACTTTATCAAAGATCTAATGTTCAAACCCTCTTGTAATCGTATCGTTTTTTTTATAATACACTTCATGTGTTAAAGACAAAATACTAGCAATCGCCTTAAATATTGCTATCTTAATGGTCCGTTGCAAATTATAAGTTTTTGTTTGATCTTTTATCACATTTTAATTTTAATTTTATAATTATTTTTTTTTAAAAAAAGGAAAAGTAAGTGAATGTAGCACGAGTACTAAAATTTCAAAGTTTATTAGCAACATTGGAATTATGCTTATTTGTGGGTTACTTATCATTTTTTGAAAAAAATTAAAATTGAATTACCAGTACCCTTAACGTTCATAATATGTTAAGCATTATTTATCATTAGACCATCTGCAATGGGTAGTAGGAAAAGCCAAATTTGGCTGGTTTGTTGCCCCATTGCAGCAGGTAAATTGCCAAATATGGAGTAAATAAGCTTAAGCAAAGGTAAAAATACATGCTGACAATTATTTATACAGCACGACAGATGAAAGATCGAGGTAGAGTATTCATGCGTCCATGACACATGATGTGTCGTGGGAAGAAAAACGATGGGTGGCACGACACATGATGTGTCGTGCAAGGCTTGGCTGCCACGACACAACATGTGTTGTGTGATGCTCTTTCCTTCTTTCACCTAACTTCCTTCGCTTTTTCATTCTTTACTTATTTAACCGAGATTCGTTCTTTCTAGTGCATCTGCTCTTCCTCCATTACTTCAATTTTTTTTGCTATCAATTAAATTATGTCTAGATCTCGTGGAACAAATATGTCTCCATTTGAAGATGAAGCTCTTTGTCGAGCTTATATCTAAGCAAGTATCAATCCCATAAATGGTGCTAATCAATCTGGTCTAAGCCTATGGGAATCGATTTCATCAATATACCATGAGTAGCCAGGTATTACAATTAGAAAAACAACATGCTCTCTCCAATCGCGATATACGACAATTAGTAAATTCGTAACGATTTATATGTCAAAGTTATCTCATGCAATGAATAATCAAGAGCAGCGGTACAAATGAAATGGATTGGTTAAATTACATACGAGGTTATATTTTTTTCAATATTAATCATTTATTGTTGTATGAATAATTTATATCTTTTGTTTTCTTTAATTGCATATTGGAGAAACTCGGGACAATTACGAAATAGAAAAACAAAAACCTTTTGTTTTCCATAAGTGTTATCAAATTTTGAAAGAACATAGAAAGTTTGACTTGACTATTACATTTTTAAATACACAAAGGTCTCGTTACAATCCAATTAATAGCGGTTGATCTTCTTCAGTTAATTTACGCAATGATTCTTCTTTTATTGACATCGAAGGTTCTGACAAAAATAGGCATACATGAAGGAATGAAGCAAAATTGCAAATAAAAAAAGGGGGAAAGACAAAAAGAAAAGTTTTTTTTTATGTAAAATGCTTCATTTGAAAGAGCACAAAGATTTTCGGAACTTTACGAAAATAATTTGGCTGAACAAAATGCAGTGTAAAAGAGTATGCATGATAAAATGGAGCGTTTAGTATTTTGCAAGGAAGAAGAAAGAGAAAGAAATAACCTTGAAGAAAAAACAAGGAATCACGAAGAAGAAAGGTGCATTAGAGAAGAGGAAAGGCGAATTCGAAAAGATCAAAGGCTTAAACGCGAGGAACAAAAAAGAGATGCCGCTAAAGAAGCAAGCTTAATGGGAATGGGTATAAATCGCATGATTGACCAACAACGTGAGCTTTACAATTATCGGATTGAAGAGTTACTAAACCGAAGACGCCGACAAAGACGTCGCAAAACTATTCTCGCAGTTTTCCACATTATTAAGTAGAAAAATAATATATCTTTTATTTATGATGTAATGTTTTATTTTTTAAGTTATGTATTGTATTTGTTTACTTTATTTAAGTATTGAAGTTGTTTTCCTTTTTTAAGAACGAGAACTTTGCATTTTTAATAATTATAAATTAAATATATATTTGGTGGTTCACAATCAATTGGCAAAGTCAGTGTTTCACCACTTGGTGTACAAATTTGGTTGGTCCAATCAAGTTAAGATGGTTGAGATGATGTAGAAGCACGTTGCGTCTCATATACCTACCCTTGTAACTCATGTAAGGTAGATGGAAATTGAACATCATTTCCTACCAAATCATGAAGCCCCACAATATCGATGTTTACCCACAAGTAAGACCTGCCAAATATGGGCCACGAGATACGGCATCCCAATATTCCGTGTATTGCTCCACTGTAGCTTGTTTTATATATTGCGTGGACATAAGCCATTCACCTTGAGATAGAGCAAGGTATATTTCGCGAGGAACCATTCCCATTTATGTCGAAGGATCATTGGGATAGCAAATCCTCCAAATATTTGTTTGTAGCACCAGTCACCCAAATACCAAGTTCTACCAAGTTCTGGGTCTAATAATAAAAACTGATATCTTGACATGTTAAATGACATTACGTTTATACTTGTGCTAAAGCCAATGAATTTAAGTATGGCTTCCATATAATACACTACATAGATCGCATTTTTAATTGTTGATTTGCGACATTGTAGTTTAATCACACTGCATTTTTTTACCCTTCATTATAATTTATTTTACACCACCTATGAATTCTCGGCCACGTATCGACAATTGGTTCTTTTAAAATTGAACAAGTTGTGCCGAAGTGTTCATAATAGATGTACTAAAAATAAGAATAATAAATAAATAAATATCATATATTTAAACAGAAAAAATAAAGAATTAGATATTTTGAATAATAAATTATACCTCAATAACTTGCCAAAAGCAATTTAAGCTTTTAAGTTTTTTCTGTCACACTACATCAAGACAATGATATATGTGGGCCAAAATTGCTGACCTCCAGTTATAATTTCCAATATTTTTCATATCAATTAAATAATTTAACAACCCAACCTGACAAGTACTACTGGCATTTGGGAAAAAGATACATTCGAGAACATGGAAACAAAAAGCTCTTGCAATTTGAACAAGTTCAATAACTTCTGTTATTCCATCAGCTGCTAAATATGCAACTATATTCGAACCTCTAATGCAACCTGAATCAATAGTGATGTCAAGCAATGAAAAATATGTCTCTAATGTATTCTTCGTATCTTGTAATAAATTTCCTTCAGAATATGGTGTAAGATCTAATTTTCTTCCAATTGAAATTCCTATATTAAATTAGACAAAATAGAAATTCGTTACACTTATTTATTTGCGTAAACTTAAATAAATAAATAAATAGTAGAAAGCTCTAAAATGTGAGAATAACTAAACTGAACATGTTATCATTGTGAAGTTAAATGGCGTAAGGCTAATCTCATATGTAAGAAGGTGAAATGTATGTGTAGTATCCCACCAACGTCGAATACAAGCTTCGACAATACCACAATCTGATTTTGGCATGTGAATGGAGAAAATTCTTGACCACCCTGAATTATCAATTATAAATCATTGGCAGTGTGCCACGTCGATCGAATTGCAAAATAATTGCCAGTCTTCAATTTAGCCACAGAAAGGTTTGAAACGTGGAGTTCATCGTCAACTACACGTTTGTATTCCCCTACAGAAATTCTACGATTTTCTGGTTGTGTTTGACGTTCAATTGATCTGCGTTGTGCATTGCTTTGTCTTGGTGGATCATTGCTAGATCCACTTTCATCTACGTGCCTTGTAGATTGTTTGATAAACATTCTCTTGATTGACTTCATTTTACAAAATAAAATTAATGTGCACAATAAGTAAAAACTATAAAAATTGAGAAATGTAGAGCAATGAAAATTTTTTAAAATGCCATAGAATAATTAGAAAACTAGGATGACACCCTATTTTTTAAACATATTAGGGGTCAGAACTATACAAGATCCATTATTAGGATTACACCCCTACTTTTAAATTCTTTCTTTAAATAGATCTAGTTTATTAAATATTGAGACGTATGTCGAATAGTAAATGACTAATTTGCCTATGATACCTTTTATAGAAGTTTTTCATGATTGAGAGATTATAGGATTTTATTTTAATTTTACAAGATTTTGGCTTTTGGTAATAAACCAATATTATCTTATTTCTGATTGTTTAGATAAATGTATTAAATATATATATACACTTATATGTAACTTATTATATGTACATTAGGGATGTTGTAGTGTTTCTCTTATAGAATATAAAATAAAATAAAATAAAATTATATACTTATATTTAACTTATTATACGTATATTAGGGATATTGTATTGTATCTGTTTCAAAATATTTATGATATTTTGCAGTTTTTGTTAGAGAATATATATAATATTTAACTTAATATGAAATATTATGTTATAAAAATTTATAATTGTATTTGTTACTAAGAACATAGGATATTTGCAGTTTTGAATGCATCTGTAAGAATAAATTATAAATGTATAAGTTACAATTATAAATTGCACTAAATAAAAAATTATGCATTTGTTATAAATAGTGCTATATAACATATTAGTATCATTACTATATATATATATTAGTATCCGTTTCAAGTTACCAACGATGATTATGTATCTGTTTATAACATATTAGTATCATATATATATATATATATATATATATTAATATCTATTTCAAATTACCAATGATGATTATATATATTAGTATCGTAATATATGTTTCAAATTACCAATGATGATTATATATATTATTATCTATTTCAAATTACCAATGACGTTTAATATATATATATATATATATATATATATATATATATATATATATATATATATATATTAGCATCTGTTTCAAATTACCAACAATTATAATTGTATTTGTCTTACATTTTATAATATATACAATATAACTGATTATTTGATTATGACTATTGTTATATATGTATTTTCTTGTTTACATATACAACTGTACATGAGTGATATATATTTACATTTATATTATATAATACATATTTAATGTATATAAATTACCGTTATGATAAATATATATGTTTCAATATAAAACACATATTTAATATATTCCAAAGTATGTAATAGTCATACTCGTTATGTGCATAAACGTATAAAAAGGGTATACGATGTGTAATATACCTATGGAATGCAATATATTAATTTTATATATTTATGTACACAATTTTTACCTAATGAATATGTAATGATTCGTTGGCTGGCATTGTGGGTTTTTAATGTGTTTTTAAGTTGATAGGAATGTTAAGTTTTCCAAATTAAATGCAATTATGTCTACATTTGCATTGGCGAAATTTATGGATTCCATATATTTTCAATATATATGTCCACATTTACACATCCAAAATTATTGAGAATTTTTGAAAAATATTCTTAATATGTGGCAGAATCTTTTGTTCACAAATAGTACTTAATAAAATTGATAAAGTACTTTTACTTAATATTTAAATAATTATATATATAAGACCTAAGAATTACTATCCAATATTAAATTTCATTTTTTTAATTATAACACGTTTTGTCCAAAACAAAAACATTATTACTATATATTTTAATAATTATTCACTATGTAATCAACAGCTATGATACAATGCATATATTTTGTAATACATATAAAGATAATATAAATATATTTTCAAAAATAAGCCGATTTTTAATTCATTAAAAAAATTAAGAATTTATAGAAATAACAACATATATTACATATTCTTATATTTGTATTTCTTATGTCTATCAATAAGTATATTTGCAATATCACGCATAATTAATATACAAATCATGTATATTTATGTCCAAAAATACACATTTTTTGAATTTTGAAAAACTTGTCTAAATTAACTCGCAATTTGAATTTTTGACATTTAGGTTTACTTTATATATACTCAAGGTTCCTTTGTCCTTTGCTCACATTGAAAACAATCCATATGTTACTTGGCCATTGTGTTCAATAGAGTAAAACTGTTTTTTCACGTCTATTTGTCTTATTGGAGAGCAACCCACTTGTTTGATAAAGTGCGTGTAAGTTAATACTAAAACACATGTTTCATGAATTGATTTATAAAGTTTTAGATATATAATCAAATGATAATAACACCAAATCGATGCACCTATTTCCCAAAATTGAACGAAATAGATTGCCACATAATAACTTCACCAATTAAGCACAGTTAATACCATTTTTTTTTACTTTATCTCAATATCCAATTCGCAACTAAAGTTAAAAGAGATTTAAAATTTTCTAATTTCCCTTGCTGATTGTATCTGTTATCATTATATTAAAACTTATTAGGTAAACATTTTAAAGATATTGAAATATATGTTTAAAGGATGTATCTATTGAATGAAATGTTTTCTTTATCCAACTTATGGACGTCTGTTAGTCATTATCTGATATATAATATAATTAGAAAAAGGTTTAAATTAATAGATGATACGTATATATATATATATATATACATATGCATTAATAATATATAATTGTTTCTCAGGAGAAATTTTACAATTTTTTTTAAAAATTATTTTCCCATGTATCTTTTGTTAAACATGAAATATGAAACTTTTGCAAAATACATATAACACATTTAACATTATTGTTCCAAGCGAATGAAAATTGTTACCAAGACACTTTAATGATACTGTAATATTTGTTTAAAGATTATATATGTTAGATGCAAACATATGTTATCAATTACACATATTACTGTTAATCATGATTTCAATAATAATATAACTATATTAAAATTTAAATAATTAAATTATATATACCTCGCAACATATGTGTTTCTATATTATAAGTGTTTATTTAAGCTTAAAAAAAATCAGCTTCACCATTTGATTTACTACAAATGTTTTGTAAATATCAAACTAAGGAGCCTTTCCAAAAATAAAAAATCCATGAATAAAATTAGTATTTCAAGGAAATGATATTAATTACTAAATTCAATAATATGTATGACAAATCAATTTCAAAAAAAAAATTAAAAAAATAAAAATATAATCAAATGTACCAAATATAAAAAATAATATGAGTTTTGCAAAAAAAAACATACCATAAAAGAAAATTAAGCCCACAACCCCATTGTATTTTTTGAAAATAGAAATCCCATATTCATACTTCAACAAACATATCAATCTCCAAGATATAGATTTTCGGAGGATGAATTATGCGCAGTGTAAAGATGGTTGTCCCCTGCCGCCGAATGTTCTTCACTAGGTCGTCAGGTCTCTTCCAGCCAAGGTTGTTCCTCCTAATCCTCCTTAATGACATGTTCAACGTTATCTTCATCCTCATCGTGGGCATTTTCTCCCATTTCATCATTTCCCTCTTATCATCTGTATTATTGGATTCAACATCAGCGTTATCCTCTACATCAGCATCCATATTGTCGTCAAATATCTGTTGATTATTGAACAACATGGTATTCATTGTTATCAATCCTAATAGGTAGTGTTGACCTAAGGTCCTAATCTTATTTTGATAATAACAATAAATCAATCATGTATAATTTAACATGTTTCTTGATATAAGTATATAGTTCATTTACTTGGAAAATTTAAAAAAAACATGACAAGGATCACTCTTTCACTATTCGATCATTGGACAAGACAAGGAAGATCAAATCTTTTAATGCAAATCATGAAGTAGAAAGGATCAAAATACTATATGAAAAGCTTCAAGAAAAAAGCTTCAAATGAAGATCAATCCGAAGAATCAAATCAAAGCATTCGAAGACTCATTAATTCAATAATTGAGTGAGTGCTTAAGATTTATGTAAAGTTACTTTTTTGATCAAATCTTTATAGCTTAAACGTATTCATGCATCTTTTAAAAATTGATTCAAACTAGCTTGAAATTAAATTTATTTGAAAAACATCATTTTATAAAGACCGAGTTTCAAAATAAATTCATATTAATTTTAAATGATCATATTTTAAGTTCAAATAAAAATAGGTATCTTAGAAACATATCTTTGAGGTTCACAAATCATTATAATTGTATTTGGAACTAAATTGTTATATTGCAAAAATATTTTTATTTTACATTTAAAATTCGCTCAATTTTCGCACAGTTTTGATCTAACGGTAAGATGGAGGCCTTCCCGGACTCCGATCATTTTAAAATTTTTACAGTAGTTAGACAACATCTCTTAGCACTTTTGACTAAACTTTGAGCATGATTCAATGGTCAAATTGGGAGAAATTATCAAAACAAATTTGAATTTTTTGTCAAAACTAGCTGTTGAAAAGTTTGAAAATGTATACCTTTTACTCAAAACCTTTCTTAATCATCCCCAACAGCTATATGGTTTTGCAAGCTATATATATGAGGTCCTAGACATGTTTTAACACACCTTGAATCATTCTAATACTCTATTATTCATATATTCAAATATACAAAGATTCAAGAACACATTTTGATCAATCTTTCATCTTTTGAGTTATATATTTTGATCAATCTTGATAACTCTAGTGTGAGCTTCATTTGTAATCTTCAAATACACTTGAGAGTTATTGTATTGGCGTGTATCACCACAAACAATTCATTCTTCATTTCAAAAGAGAGTTTGTCTCTTTGTAGAGCAAGATAGCATATCTTGTGAGAAGTGTAATGGGTATAGCTACATTGTGAGTATTGTGTGCATAGCAACATTTGTATTGAGATTTGATCTTCACCCGAAGAAGATTGAATAGTGAAAATTCTTGGGGAACTAACCGAGCGCGGACGTATGGTTTAGGAAACCGAACCGTGAAGATAAAAAGTCTTGAGTTTCAAATTGGTTTAATCTTTCTAAACTTAAACTCTCTTTTTATTGCTATATTATTACTTGTATTTTGAGATTACTTATTTGCTTATCTTGGGATTGATTACTTGAAGTTTATTATTTTCTTAATATTGTTGCTTAGCTAAGTTGCTTTGCTTAAATATTTTAAAAACGTTTTAATTTCGCATTAAATTTTTAAAACCCTATTCACTCCCCTCTAGAGTTGTTTTTCGACCAACAGGTAGAATACCTGGCTGATTAAAATTTGAGAGGGGCGGTGGTAGTGAGAGGTTTGTTCATTTATCTTTATGTGCTTGTGTGGTTCTAGAATTGCTAGGGAGGAGTTTGATCTTTTAAGGGACCTATCATTATTGTGCGGCATGACTGTATTCTTTTGCTATCAATGTGAGATTTGTAGAAGTGAATGATTGCATCTAATGGAGTATTCTGTCCCCCTATGCTTATTAACACTTTTAAAGCCATCTAAAAACTGTTGATGGATGTCGAATGGTCATGACTTTTCGTATTCCGGTGGATTTAGACACAAACGGGGGAGTCCAATAACTGTTCGAGTATTCCGAAACAGTTATTTTATATTAACTACAACTTTGCGTGGATCAAGGTACTCATGCCCATCTGTTACGTCTTTCTATTATTGCTATTTTATTATCATTGATTCATTTATTGATTTTAGGATTTAAATAAGAATTAAGTTTTAAGTGGTAAATTTGATTATTTTGGCTTATACACATAACATGATTGAAACAGATACGTATGCATATTACAATATTAGCTTGTTTTATAATATATTTCATATAACAGATTCAATAAAATGTTTATTCTATGTTTCGTATTTTTTTAAATTTAGTAACTTCTATATAATTACACATTTAAAAAAAATAATAAAAAAATTGCTTCATCTACAAACTTTAAGCAAGTACTCATTACATACCTGCAATATTCATCAAAACATTGATTTATACATCTGTGTACCTGCTGTACATTGAAACTATTGTGCTTGATATTAGTAGTTAAGTTTAAGTGTTTATTATTATTTTTTTGCATGCTTAATTAATGCCTTTATGAAAAATTTCATTTTAATATGATATATTTATTGCATCCATAATATATGTTTTAATATTTAGTAATAATGAAAAAGTCAAGCTTTCTTCTTTTAATTTTGAAAATGTAGCGTCTGCATTATTTGATTGATAGGGGTAGTTTGGCACTATACAAACTCATTTTTGGTATGTTTCAATACATTTAAGTCAAGAGGGACTAATCACTAATTTCAATAATCTAGTAGTTCTTAGCACTAATTAAGATGGTAAATAGGGGTGTATTACTAATTGCCCCTAGTATAATTTATACCTTGAGAAATAATATTGGTAGATGATACTGAAATCGGCAAATTATGCGTAGTGATAGAAATTAAATAGATAACTGTGTTTTGCTAATATCAGAATATGTGATGAATACATTTGAGATAGCTGGATATATATATATATATATATAGATGAGAAATAATGAATAATGTGGTAGAAAGATGCATAATGAGTTATGTTTCACGTGAAAATAAGAAAATTATTATAAAGGTGGGAGACAAAATTCATAGTCTTTTCACTTGGATTATAGTGGAATGGCAATATTCATGAATGTGACATTTGCATGCTCACGGGTGGAGGGAAAAAAAAATGATAATTGTATGGCATGACACATGATGTGTCGTAGGATGTACTACCCTCTAACGATACGTCATGGTCGTGTGGGAGAAAAAAGTTGACATAACACATGTGTTGTGCAAGCTATATTTACCTTACAACTGCTACAGCACTTCTTTTATTCCTAAGCTAAAAATATATTTAACATTACTTTATTGTCCTATTCATTAGAGATGGTCTTATGGTAACATATGGTTAAGTTGTTGATTCAAAATTAAAGCTCTTAAAAAAGTCGATGTCAGGTTTTATGAATATTTTCTCGGCAACTTGATCAGATAATATCAACCCTTCTTTCATTAAAAGATTAATTTGGCCCTTTAGCAATTGACTGATTTCCATTCAAGTTAACTTCAATTCTGCCCTTAAATAAATAACGGATTTGGTTTCTTTAATAGGTGGGCCAATAGTTCTGCCCTTAAATAAATAATGAATTTGGTTTCTTTAATAGGTGGGCCAATAGTTCAAAGTGTTTACGTAAGTTTAACTTAACTAATATTTCACTTTCATTAAATAACATCCATTAAGTTAATTCAATACTTCATTTAAATTGAAAAAATAAATCATTAAGTATTTGTTCTTTTGACGTGATTTTAAGATATGATTTGGTAAATGACATGATTTATAAAATTTTGTCAAATTTAGAAATATTATAAATTACGTCATTTCAAAATCCGCTCAAAATGTTAAAATTTTGGAATTCGGTTTTGAATTACAGAGTTTGAATTTGATCAATTTTTTTAATCATATATCTTTTTCAATATTGGTCACTAAGACTTTTTCTCGCCAACTAAAATACATAAATAGATAAAAATCTCACTTAAACTCAACTTACACTAAAGTAATTTGAAAATTTATATTTTTTTTAAAAGAACACTTAAATTGAAAATCATATGATTTTAAAATCGCAGATTTCTAATCGTATGATTTATCAAATCACATTATTTCAAAATTTTATAAAAACAACACAACCTAAAAGATAATTTGAAACAAAAATTACTAAAGGCGAAATTGGAATTAGTCGATAGTTGATGGGCCAAATTATTCTTTTACTTATGCTACTTGGGTTGTTTTAGGCCGGTCTGATACTACACGGTTTTTTAAATGTCAAATATACGAATCTGAGGGGTATAAATATCAAATTACAAATGTGAAATCAGTCCATAGTTAACGGGCCAAACATATACGTGACTTCGTTATTACAATTAATTAATCCACACTTTTACCCCTATATTCCTTATCCGAATTTCAGATAAATATATAACAAGTATATATGTAGTTAATTGTTTGGTTGTAGTAAATGTTGCGCCGTGGTAGAGTTGGGAGGAACATCTAGAATATTTACTACGGGTAAAATAAATATGGAAAATATAAATATGATTACTCATTCTCATATTTGAAATAGTGGAATAAATAAAGAAAGAAAATATATCTTTAGTATTTAATTGGATTTGGAAATTCGATTATAACAAATGAAGTGAAGGGAGGTTTAAATAGAATTCCAAGTGACTCGTCTAAAAGAAGATGTGTATTTACAAGAGAAGCGTGTTTTAAGCTTATAGACATGTCATTTTTCAAGAAACACAATTTCTTATGGATATGACTCTTAGTGAAATGATATGATCATTAATCTTCAAATTCATTTTTACTCATAAATGAATTATTAATTTAATCTAATATATAATTTCCAACAGAACGGCATCTTGTGTCCAAAGGGCAATCTGATTAACTTCTAGACACCATATGTTAATTAGTTTTGTCAATCTTTTTTGTCCACTAAAATGATGTTCTCATTTTTTGAATGGTCAATTATATCATTACCATAATCTTTCATTTCTTCTGTTTCCATTTGTGATTGCTAAATTCCATCAACCACTACGGCCCACTGCTGCTACCCATTGCCAAAACTTCGGTGAGAATTTCTATATAGTACAAAAACGAATTTGCACTTAAACCTACATTTTTAATTACTGCACTAAATTTTATATTTACACTAATATCGGTAAAAATGGTTATGGATTTAGTGAGAATCTAATGGCCACTGCAGTCTTTTACAAGACAAATCCAGGGAAATTATCAATAAACACATCTCGAGTAATTTAGCAAGCAAAAATGCATAGAAAAGTTCAGTGATGTTAACCAAACTTGACCTGTGTCAAACTTTGGGGTCGGTAGTATTAATTATTGGGGTACGTAGAACTGTAGAAGGAAGTTAAAATAGATTGACTGAGATACACATATTTTTTTTCTTTTTTACATGTAACAAGAATTAAAGGAAAAAAAAGAAGAAAGAAAATTGGACTGAGAAATTTAATCATTTCAAATGAACTATAAGAAATTAAGAATGTAACGTGACAACTAAAAAAAGTTACAATTTACAAAATTTACAGAAGAATTTCAAGTTATTCCGATTGAACTTTGTCTTTTGCAAATAACTGATCAAATATAAAAACATGGATCCGTTAATAAATAAATTAAATTTCATTGCATATGAATTTGACCATTGATAAAATGCCAATGTAGTTAGTCCGTTTCGACTTGAACTAACTTCTTTATCAATTTCATTTTATTCTTGTCTAGATCGATGTGACCACCTCTTCTTTTACTACTCTATTGAGTTCAACATTAACTGTATCCGTTGGTTCAACGTCACCGTTTTGAGTTTCCACTTGAGCTGCCGCAACTGACCTGGCGGTTGTGGTGGTGGTGGTAGTGGTGGTGGTGGCCACCTTGTGCGTTTCTTTAGCTTGTTCTGATTGTTCAATAAAAGCATCCACTTTGTCTTCCACTTCTTGAATCTGCATCATATCATAATTAAATAAATACATTAATCTACATGCTTGATAAAATAAAATAAATAACAACCAATTACATCACATTCGCAATAAGATATATAAAATAATAATAAATAGAAAAATAAATAAACAAACAATCAAAATCAGCGCTTGAGAACAGGTCATTGACCAGAACTCAGTCTTTTAATTGGCGCATTTTGAATTTTTTTAGGTGGTGGAACCATAAAAAAAGCAATTAGCCAGCTAGCAGCCTTATTAAAATAATAAAAAATAATTAACTAATAGAAGTAACATGCATGCACAAGTTATTGAGTTTTTTTAAGAGCAAATTGAGATTAATTTATCTTTCATATAACATGTTCTATGTCAATATATACGTATTTTGAAAGAAACAAAGTCTTCAAATTCAGACACCAATCTTTTAAATATAAAAAAGAACGAATCTTTAACATTAAAAAATCAAATTTCATTTAAACCGTTTTAGACTTTGATATATTTTTTTATCTGTAATTCTGACTATTTATATTATCATACTTTTCTTACAAAACATATAAGAATTATAGCCTAAACAATATATGACTCTGAAAAATCATTCTACCTAATTACTGGATTGGATGATTATATTTTCTGTTTTTTCATTTTACATCGTTTGTATATAAGTAATGTAAGAACCGCGCTGCATTGCGTACGAATTGAATTAATATAAAGAAGAGGTGTTAGGTGAAAAACTAACCTTATCAATTAGATCTCCGGCAACATCGGCGCCCTTAGCAATTTCCTCGGCGGTGTTTTCAATAAAATCAAAAGTGTCTCTGAGTTTTCCCTGGGGAAGAGATTCTTCGATATTTTCTGCCACCTCGTGTATTTTCCCTGCTGCCGATTCTACCGTATTTGCTATTTGTTCCACAGTTTCCACCACTGATTCTATGTTCTCTGTTTATCAAAACAAGTTAAATAAATTAGGAAAAGAGAGCTTGCATGAGTAATGATAATTTCACTCTTAAAGCTAAGTTAAATATATTAGTGTCCATCTTGTTAAAGAAATGACAAATTCAAACCCATATTAGATAGTCTCAAATCCTTATTATAAGACAGTTGGCCATAGCTTATCTAGTATCCTAAGATTTTTTATGTTGATTATATTTTCAGGAAATTGACATCTTAATTTAGGAAACTGCATAAATTTGAACATTTTGCATACTTGTCCATTTGAGTAATGGGCCCCATTTGTGGGTGAAAAAAGGAAGGACTATTGTCAGCACCATCCCCAGAAGCCAACCTCTCCTGCAAAAACAAAAACATCAATAAATATTTTAGTGCACTCGCATAGAACGTAAATTAAAGAACCCAATATTCTTTACAATAATTAAACCACAACAAAAGTCTTCTGTATAGACACTTGGACAGTCTGTATACAGAACATACTTTTGGTGAGAAAATTATAGCCAAAACACTGGAAAATGACTTCAGTGACAATTTTTTTGTCATCAACACGATGTGTATATATATATTGACTTACATGGAATTTGAAGGGGAACCAGATCCACCTGGTGAAATACTGCTGCTGTTCACAACAAAGTCCCTGCACAAACCAATTATTTTTAGTAACAAACATAGAATTATTGCAAAAATCATCTAAAAAGTAGTACTCAAAGAAAGAAAAATGGAAAATTAAAAATAATTAATACCTCTTAATCTTGATGGTACTGAAATCATTCAATCTTGGGGTCGTACCCAAAAAACCCGACCCGATTCTCAGTTTTGGTAGCCCCAAATTACAACTGGGTCTCAACAAATTACTTTGAAATCTTTGAGAAGTCTTCATATTGAAAACCACAATGGAGCTTTGTGAAGCCATAGATGATATTGCCATAGCCATGTATAACAAAAACTAATTTATGAATCAAATACAAATTTCTGGGTGCAGCCTTTTCTTTCTCTCTCTACAATTCTCTCTCTAAATGTATATTTTTTTGTGTTGGAGGACTTCTTGAATGATGTAGGGATGGTGAGTGAAAGGGGAATGGATTAGTTGGGGTTATATATAGACAACAAATGGAAGTGGGGTTTGGTTTGGTTTGGTTTGATAATGATAGATAAAATATTTTTTAATGTGGTCTTTGGGTATTAGACACGCGGTTATTGTGGTCAATGGAATCAATTGGTCTGATTTGAAGGTTCTTGGCTAATTCTTCACTTATATTTTTTTTCCCACGTCAATGGGTATTTTTTTTATGAAAAATTCAATTTGCGTTATATACATGCGCACGCGTAAGTTTTTGTTTTGTTTTTTGTTTTTTTTGTTTTTGTTTTGGTTTTGGTTTTTGTTTTTGCTTTTTTGTTTTTGTTTTTGTTTTTGTTTTTGTTTTATGACATGTTTTATGTATTGATTATTGAAGACCCTTTTTGAACTACTAGCGATATTATCAAACATTGATCTCTTGGTTGGTCCATCGCAAATTATAATTGAAGTTATGTTTGAGTTTGTATTACTTTTAACATTTTATTTTTGTCTTTGTCACGAGTTGTCCCAACATTTACATTAAAATGAGACTAATGCTTGCTCGAAAAACTGATCATCTTTCACCGTATTTTAACATTTTAATTTCACTCGTACAAATTTTTTCTTTTTGAATTATCAGGATCCTTTAACCTTCATAATTTGTTAGGCATACTTTATCACGACTGCAACATATTTTGAAGGTGTTAATTCAAAATTAAGCTCTTAAAAAAGTCAATTTCTGCTTTTTATGAATATTGACCATTTAACTATATATTTGATAATATCAACACATCATTTGTACAAGACTTTCCTGCCCTTGCTGAGGTTGAAAATGTCAAATGAATGTTGCAGCCTATAGGTTTAGTTGGTCTTTATGGAAGAAATTTGCATATATGGCCCTTTTCCTTTTTGTTTACCCCATTGACTTTGTTGTTTCAATTAAGTAATTAATCCACATGTAAAACGACTGTTTACTTTTATAATCCTTATCAGATTTTTAGACCAACATACATTAATCCTATTTTTATTTATCAATTAGTTATATAATTATTATAATTTTGAAAACTTCGAAATTTTAAATTAATTTTTTTAAGACGAGAGGAACAAATAATAACTAAAATATTCTTTTCAAACTTTATGGCTCCGTTTGGTGGGTGTTTTTTTTTTTCAAAATTTTAAAAACTCAACTTAAAATTAACTTTACTTTTATACTTTTTAAAATTTATTTTACTTTACTTTCTCTTTTCAAAAAAAAAACTTTTAAAATACTATAACTTTAAATCCAAAAATCAAAATTAATTAGATAAATAATATATATTTGAAATTTACTCGTCGAGATCTATAAAATAAGATCCATTGTGACTATTTTTTTTAAAAAAAATTTATAAGATTTTTTAGTTGATTGAAAAAACTTAAACGAAAATTAAATTCACTTTTCAACATACTTCCTGACATGTAGATAATTTAAAAATCTGAAATTAACGAGAAAACTTAACTTCCGAACTAACTTTTAATTTTCAGTTAATACAACTTATATATATATATATACACACCGGCCACATGATTTAAGTAATTCAAATATAAAGAGATAAATACAAAAATACACGATTCAGATCTAAAACCTTTCTCGAATATATTCTTAATGGTCATTGAGGATCATGTCCACTTGGCATTAGCTACCAACTTATAAGGACTAACATTTTTTTAAATAAAAAGGTCGTTTTAATTAAAATAGCCACGAAAATCTCGTGTAATTAATTTTTAATAAAAAAACAAAAATGATGCAATAGTGGTTGATTACTTTTGTTTTTACGTATATATAATAAGTAGACCAGCATGTGACTTTGAATGAACCCTTGGGTCGTTTTCCATATTTACCTCATTTATAATTAAATAATTCTGCCTCGATCTACATAACTAGGCTGCTTACTCTATACCCTCTACCTAATTTTATATTTTATATTTTGTATTTTGTACCGTAAAATATAGGAAGATTAATATTCAGTTCCATCAACCAATTTCTTTTTTTTATTATACTTACGATTCTTATTTGGTTTACTTCCAAATAGACAATTGTTACCCGTTTGAAATTTGATTATATTATTTTTATAATTTTGGTGATCCAAGTGAGTTATTGTCTGTTTTTAACCTTTTCTTTTAATGAAATATATTGTTAAATGTTATTTATACGGTGTTAGATTATACAACTAATAAATAATTTTTTGAGATGAATTTGTCGTAAATAGCTATGCATCACCTCAAGTATAATATAAATTTATATCATCATATATATATCATTCAATATACACCAAATTGGACATGCTCTTCGAAGGGGCTTAATATAATCGGGCCTGGATAAATAAATAAATACAAAGAATATTCAAGAAGCTTCCGATAACATTAATATACAATTAGCAAGACTCGTGAACAAGAATATTGGGACAAATAGAGGATAGATACATAAACATTAATTGTGTTATAGTAAAAGTTATCTTCTGCATGCAATCTGAGTCAAAAATAAATTGTATAATTGATTCCTTTCCATTACTCTTTTCTTCCGATTTTCTTTAATGCAATCTATTTTAAAGGTTAACATATGAATTTTTTCGTGAAACTTAGTGAATTGAAAATGATCTCTATACTAAGTTGATCGTCTGCAAAAAAATTTAACAAGAAATTCAAATCGGAAGTGGGTGTAATAGAATTTGATATATAAATTTATTATTATCCTTTGAAATTTTAGATGATCATCTCACCCACTTTTAAATTAAATATTTTGATGAAATTTTGTGGAGATGATCTATTTATTAATTATAAAGATCATCTCTACCAAAATTCATAAAAAAATTCACATGTTTAAACCTCGAAATATATAGATGGCATTGAGGGAAATTGAAGAAAAAGAGTAATCGAGAGAAACTAAGTCCGTATCAACAAAAAACTCAAACCAGAAGTGGGTGTAATAAAATTTGATATATAAATTCATTATTATCCTTTGAAATTTTAGATGATCATCTCACCCACTTTAAATTAAATATTTTTATAAATTTTTGTGGAGATGACTACTTATTAATTATAGAGATCATCTCCACCAAAATTCATAAAAAAATTCAATTGTTTAAGCTCGAAATAAAGGCATTGAGGGAAATTGAAGAAAAAGAGTAATGGAGAGAAACTAAGTCTGCATCAACAACAAACTCAAACCGGAAGTGGGTGTAATAAAATTTGATAAATAAATTCATTATTATCCTTTGAAATTTTTGATGATCTCACCCACTTTTAAATTAAATCTTTTGATAAAATTTTGTGGAGGTGATCTACTTATTAATTATAGAGATCATCTTTACCAAAATTCATAAAAAAATTCATATATTTAAACCTCGAAATAGAGGGTATTGACTGAAATTAAAGAAACAAAATAATGGAGAAAAACTAACTCCGTATCAAGTAATCCCTATAAATAGAGACATATGTGTTTTTATCAAAGAAATATATTTACAAATCCTATGCTAGAGTACGTGCAGATGTATATCTTGATATCGACGTTATGCGATTGCCTGCTCTTGTTTTTCTTCGTTTCCTTTTAACAAATTCGTTCCTAGGAGTATTTTTTTGTTTTGGTTGGGATATAAATTAAGGTATCTCAAATCTAAACTAAATATAAAAATTCGGTTTCGGATTCGATTTTTAAATCTTCGAAACCCAAACTCGATCGAACCAAACTTTTCGAATCGGTTTCGGTTCACTTTTATTTGGTTTTGACATATGTTTTTTTTTTTTTTTTTTAAATCAATTTAACATAACAATGTAATACTAATAGTAATGTAAGAATGATTCATAGTCAAATTAAAGTCATGATTTTTTAAGAAACAAGGAGCAACATATAAATACCTTGTTTTCAATTTAATTACAATTTTATTTGTACGTCTCTAAGAATAAAACACATTAAATAAATTGATGAATTATCTTGCCATCATGTATGTGATAAAAAAATCTTAGAATTGTGTAGTTAATTCAATAGTAAGGGAACGCGTTAAACTTTTTTTTTTAGATTATCATAATATGCAATTAGTAAGAAACATATTATTATAAAAGGTTATCCTTTTTTGTAATATAGTATAATTAACGTGTGCTCTTAGAGTATGTATTAACATTTTTTTTTCTTATACATAATTCGGTTCGATTCGGTTTAGTTCGGTTTTAGACTAGCTTTCCCCAAACCCGAACCAAACTTTTCGGTTTTGGTTTTCTTGTTTTGGGTTCTTTTTTGGTTTGTGATTTTACGGATCTGTTCGGTCTGTTCGGTCAATTTTCAGATTGGCCTTAACACCCGTACCTAAATGCTATCTTTGCCAACATGCACTTGAAATCTACACCACCTACACTCATATAATTTTATTTTGAAAATCTCTATTTTGTATATTTAAATATGTTTAACTCTGAATTGTGTTCTTTTCTTCCATTCAGCTAATTATGACCAAAACATTTAAAAAATAAATAAATTAAGGGCATACATACAACCTAAAATGTTAAAAGAAAGAAAAAAGGACATCTAAGGCTCCATTAATTTGATAACAACGTGAAAAATAATATAAAAAATAACTAATTTGTGTGAAAAGTTGAAAAATAAGTTGAGACATACAGTAAGATAATCTATTGCATACTCATTTTTTTTAGTAGATATCCTCCATCATTCTTTATTTCAGTAGAAATTTTTTCTTTTCAACCCCCTAAATTATTATTTTTATAGAAAAAGGTAAAAAGTAAGAGTTAATCTCACCTTATTTTTTAACTTCTCATATAAATCAATTATTTTTTATGATGTTATTAAACGAAGCATATGAGTACTAAAACTGTTGACAATCTAAAGTTTTGCAGTTTTGCAGTTTTGCTTGAAGTTTGGTTTGGTTTCGCATAAGTTTTGTTTGTTTGAAATTAGCTCTACGTTTTGTACGTAGTTTGGTTTGGTTGGTTGGTTAAAGAAGAAACACAAGAGCTGAAAACAAGAAAATGCCTAAATCTGCATGCAAGCTATAATAACATATAGCACTTCTGCAACATGGGCTGGTCCAATTGATCCCAATATTTAGGCCTGGTCTTGCGGTTTGTAATTGGAGAAGTTGAGTTGATTTTTCCTTTCCTTTTTTCGTAGTTGTCTTGTTTTGATTTTATATTGTGAACATGTTTTATCTTGGCGATTGCTATTTCAGAGGGTGTGCATATATGTGCTTGTATATTATACTTTAAGTACAATAGTGTGCTGTAACAATAACAAATGGCTTTTATCTTTTTATTAGTTTCTTTTAAGGTTGGTTTGGATACATGGTTTTTGAATTCGATCTATAAGAAATGGCAATGCCACAGAGTGATTTGTTTTCTTCGTCAATATATTCTACTTGTTTTGTATGTCATTACTCCATTCAAATTTTATACAATAGTTAAAGAGCGAATCACTGGAGCACATAAAATGATATGTGCATAATTTATATGTAAAATCACTTCACACATAATTTTACACAAATTATATAGAGCTATTGGAGATGTGCACTCGTGCTGATTTTTTTCTTGACAAACACAAATCAATTATACCCCAGAGAATACAAAAAGTACACCAACTAATTTTTCATTATAACAACACAACACTCCCAAGGAGGGGGAATGCTGGAGTAACAGACCATTTAGAGAAGATAAAAAGAGATAAAGGAAGAAGATCTACAAATGCTAACGAACACTAACATAGATCATTTGAAATTAAACCCTAGCCAAACAACCTAGACACCAATCCCATATAAAGTCCTTCCCTGCCTCTTGAGCGTGTAAACCACATCCATAGCAGGCAACATCTTCCTCCTCGCATGCTCCGTGTAAGCAACCGCATCATGGATCACATTATCCATGAAAATTTTGAGAAAACCATGAGTTTCTTTGTATATGAGAGCATAAATCCTCTTAAAACCATCTTTTCTAGCGAGCTTACGAATTGCAGACTTGCATCTTTATGCTTTGAATGTTGTCTCTCACGACTTTTCTGTGCCTCTTTGCTTCTCCTTTGCCTATTCCCTTGCCTCGGCAAGACATCTTCCAAGAGATAATTGAATTCTATGGTTTTATCCCTTTTTTTAAGGAGGGGAATTGGAATCCTTGTTTGGGAATTGGTTGTCTTGAGTGTGACTTAATTATGAATCGTTAATGTGCCAACATTCCTTCTTCAATCCGACTTAGCAAGTATGCCGAGCTAACTAAGGGACGCAGAGTTTTTGGAAGGCAGTTCCACGTTTCCAGCAGGTGGTCGTCTTACAAAAGTCTTTTATCCCTCGTGTTTGTTTGTTTACTGCATGTGCTTTCTCTTTCATTTTATTCTTGTCTACACCTGACCGCCTGCTTCTTTGAGCACCTCATTGATAGTCATTGGTTCAACTAACAAGTCCACCTTTTGGCTTTCCACTTGAGCCACCGCCTCCACCACTGACCCCGTGGTAGTGGTGGTGGTGGAGGTAGTGGTAGTGATGGTGGCCGCCTTGTGGGTTTCTTTAGCCCGTTCTGATTGTTCTATAAAAGCTTCCACTTTGTCTTCCACTTCTTGAATCTGCATTATTTCATTTTGAATTTAGATTTTTTATTTGACATAAATAGACAAACCAAACTCCATCACATATGCACACAAAAAATAGCATTTGATAAAATGAATGAGCAATATTGAAAGGGGGTGTTAGGTAAAAAAAAACCTTATCAATTAGATCTCCGGCAACATCGGCGCCCTTAGCAATTTCCTCAGCAGTGTTTTCAATAAAATCGAAAACGTTTCTGAGGTTTCCTTGGGGAAGAGATTCTTCGATATTTTCTGCCACCTCGTGTAATTTTTCCGCCACTGATTCAACCGAATTTGTTATTTGTGTTAAAAGAATATATCCTCTCCATGTTCTTTTGATGTGTATATTCCCTCTCCATGTTCTTCCATGTTCTTTTGAGGTGTAATGCAATTATGTTGTTTTCTTTCATCATTTGCCATGTAATTATGTTATGTTCTTTAGCCACTTGCCTTGTATATATATAGGGCCTTTCCCCATTGTAAAGGATATGTGAAGCTTAACAATGTAACCCATTTGGGATCTTGAAGCATTAATATAATTGTTCACTTCTTTATTTCTATCTTGTATAATATTTAACATGGTATCAGAGCGAAACCATTAGCCCAGCCACCACAATCTCGCCACTAGCCACCACGACCTCGCCACCAACCACCAGCCACCACACAAACCTCGCCACCAAGCCACCACACCTATCACCATTATCAAACAAATCAAATACGCCTCCAAACACTACTCGAATCAGACTTTACGCAGCAAACCTGTTCAAATAAAACCACATCCAAATAATTATTATTGAAGCATTCAGCCTGGCTGGCAAGACCATCAAGTAACCACAGCTTAGTGCAAGGTTCGATTCCTACTAATAGCATTTTATTTTTCCTCTATTTCCTTACAAACTGCAACTGCCACATCATTGACACACAAGCGCCACATGTCAGCCACGCCAGCGCCACGTGGCATCCAGTCAGCGCCACGTGTCCGCCACGTGACATCCAGTCAGCGCCACGTGGCATCCAGTCAGCGCCACGTGTCCGCCACGTGACATCCAGTCAGCGCCACGTGTCCGCCACGTGACATCCAGTCAGCGCCACGTGGCATCCAGTCAGCGCCACGTGGCATCCAGTCAGCCGTTAACTGCCGTTTACTTGCCGTCAGACTTGACGGAATATTCCAGACACCGTCAGATATATTTACAATTTCACCCCTGTACTTTCTGATATTTCTATTCTAGCCCCTAAACTTTCTTATTTTCCTATTCTAACATCAAGAGCCGTTGATCTCATTGCACCACTCATCCACTCGTTCAACTTCCCAATTCTCTCCTCCGTCAATCCCAAGCAACACCGTCCATTTCCTCAGTCAATCCTTTCACATCTTCTTCTTCTGGAAAATTCAAGGGCCAAGGCTGAATTATTGGTTCTTCTTCAGGTCCCACCAATTCAATTCCCACCCGCCAATTGCCCACTCCTAATCTATACCATAACCGACAACCCGCAAATTCCGTAAACTCCAAACCCTCGCCCAAAAAAAAAAAAAAAAAAAAAAAAAAAAAATCACTGCCATCATCAACTGCCGACATCTTTTCAAAATGCTCAAAAAAAAAAAAAAAAAAAGCAACAATCAGCATTAATTATGTAGGTCGGGGCTATAGCATTTAAATCGGTGCTTTTTTGACTGTGTTTGGTGTTAGTTTAAAGAAAAAGTAACGACCAACTTTAATTATGTGTGTGCTACTGCTGCAAGCACTAAAATCGGTGCTTTAGGGGAAATTACTTTTTATTCAAAAAAAAAAAAAAAAAAAAAAAAAAAAAAAAAAGAGGAGTAAAATTGTAAAAGTAGAGTTTTTCAAGAGGTTCTGTTGGGTTCCACGCGTGACATTTCCTCTTGAAGTCATGTCAAGGCCACACCTAGCCGAACGCCAGTTTCCTTTTAAAGTTTCCAGCTTCGAAATACTCAAAAGGTTTTCCGATTTCGAAATCCTCGAAAGTTTTTCAAACTCTGTCCAGGGCTTTAAGTCTCAAGCCCAATCTCTCTCATCGGAGCTCATTCTCCTAAAAATCCCAGAAAATACCCTCCTCAAATCTCTTTTTCTCCATTCTCTATCTCCATCCCTTACAAACAGCCATGTCGATCAGCATCCGCCAGCGAGGTACTCCATGTCCTGCCTGCTCTTTTCGCCGCAGAGCTTGTCCTCCATCTTGTGAATCAGTTAAAATCTTTCCAAATGCGTATCATCGTCGAGATTATCACACAATCTTTTCCGTTTTCGGGGTAAAAAGTGTTGAATTCTTTTTACAACACGTACCGGATCACAAACATCGTGAAACTCTCGATTCATTTCTCTTTGAAGCCAAGGCAAGAATCCTAAATCCTGCTGGTGGATGCGCTGCCCTCCTTACCTCTCTTGATCAAAAGCTTGAGGCTCTGCAGTCACGAATGACGGCGTTGGAGGCTCGACTGGACAGCGAGTCTCCCAGGGTTAATCCGTCATTTTCCTTTGTCCCTCCTGCAAGTTCCTCAAGGGCCAATCCATCCGACTCCCTTGCTCACCCACCAGGCTCCTTCGCTTCTCCATCCGGCTCTGGTCGACGCCGCCAACGTTCGACCGGAAAACTGCCGGAGAAATCTCCAGCCTCCAGGTCATTTGCCTACCCATCCGGCTCCTTTACTCACCCATCCGGCTCCTTTGCCTCTCCACCTGGCTCCTTTAACCCTCCTGCAAGTTCCTCAAGGGCCAATCCATCCGACTCCCTTGCTCACCCACCAGGCTCTCCCAGGGTTAATCCGTCATTTTCCTTTGTCCCTCCTGCAAGTTCCTCAAGGGCCAATCCATCCGACTCCCTTGCTCACCCACCAGGCTCCTTCGCTTCTCCATCCGGCTCTGGTCAACGCCGCCACCGTTCGACCGGAAAACTGCCGGAGAAATCTCCAGCCTCCAGGTCATTTGCCTACCCATCCGGCTCCTTTACTCACCCATCCGGCTCCTTTGCCTCTCCACCTGGCTCCTTTAACCCTCCTGCAAGTTCCTCAAGGGCCAATCCATCCGACTCCCTTGCTCACCCACCAGGCTCCTTCGCTTCTCCATCTGACCCCTCAGAGAATCCTCTAGAACCTGGGGTTCTTCCGACCCAGGAAGATTTGTTGGAGCATCCTCACTACAAAAGTTTTTTAAAGCTCCTCTCATCAACCCCTGATATCCATCTACCGACCGTGGATCTTTCAGAACACGGGGATCCTCTGACAGCAGTGGATATGCCGGCATATCCGACCCTGTCAGATTACCAAGTTGCTTTGGATGGTTTCTCAAAGGGGTCTCCTCAAATTAGTTCTGTTGCGGAGGTTGCCGGATTAATGACTCCGGATTGGACTACCTTAGAAGATATAAGATACAATTCGCTCTCTGCTTCTAACTTCACTGATATCTTGAATTTTGGTGCTGATGATTCTCAGAATCCATCGCCTTTCTATTTTTTATCTCAATAATGTGTGTTCCCTTCCTTCCGCACCGCCAACACCCTCGGAAACCTCTCGCCTCTCATATCGAAACTTCAGTTTATCTCTCTAAAACCAAAACCAAAGAAAGGGCCATCATTGACTACTAGCACCACTGCTACTCTTCCACCTCTCAAAAAAAAAAAAAAAAAAAAAAAAAAAAAAAAAAAAACATATCTATATATATTCAATCTCTTCAATTTAATATTTTCGGCGGGTCGCCTTTCGCCGCACCTCCAAGTATTCTGATTCAATTTCTTGTTACTGTTATACGTACTGCTCGCGTATCCAGATCAAGTTTTTATTTCCTCCGAAAATTCTACATCGGACCTCGCCGTTCAGTCGGCTCCAGTTACCGCCGTTCCGTCTGCCGGTCAAATCAAACATGTCAAACAACCAAAACCAAATTCCATTTTCTCGTATCCAAGCTTCGGATCCCTAAGAGCCTCCTTCAGCTTGAGGGGGGGTGTTAAAAGAATATATCCTCTCCATGTTCTTTTGATGTGTATATTCCCTCTCCATGTTCTTCCATGTTCTTTTGAGGTGTAATGCAATTATGTTGTTTTCTTTCATCATTTGCCATGTAATTATGTTATGTTCTTTAGCCTCTTGCCTTGTATATATATAGGGCCTTTCCCCATTGTAAAGGATATGTGAAGCTTAACAATGTAACCCATTTGGGATCTTGAAGCATTAATATAATTGTTCACTTCTTTATTTCTATCTTGTATAATATTTAACAATTTGTTCCACTGTTTCCACCACTGATTCTATGCTCTCTGTTTATTAAAGCAATTTTAACAAATTAGAAAAGAAAGAGCTAGATAATTGATATTACGAGATTTGGTACATTAATTACTTTAACAGTAAATTGAACTCTTAATTGAAGAATTGAGACCCAGATGCTATAAATTACAAAAGTTTGAACATTATGCTTACTTGTCCATTTGAGTAGCGGCCCCCATTTGTGGGTGAAGAAAGGTAGAACTATTGTCACCACCATCCCCAGAAGCCAACCTTTCCTGCAAAAATAAATAAAAAAAAGACATCTACACATTTTAGTGCACTTGCATACAAAATATTTGAAAGGACCCAATGTTTGAAAATATTTTTAGCGATAAAATTTGCAAGAAACTCTCTCGGTATATATGTATGTATTGACTTACATGGAATTAGAAGGGGAAGTAGATCCACCAGGTAAAATACTGCTATGCACAGCAAAGTCCCTGCACAAAGCTATAATCATTAGCAACAACAACATAGAGTTGCTAGAATATTATATACATAAATAGTAATTAAAAAAATGATGAAGGAGAATTAATACCTCTTAATCTTGATGGCACTGAAATCGTTTGATCTCCGGGTACTAAAAAAAGCCGACCCGATTCTCTGTTTTGGTACCCCAAAATTAGAAACGGGTCTCAACAAATTACTCTGAAATCTTTGAGAAGGCTTCATATTAAATATCGCAATTGAGCTTTGTGAAGCCATAGATGTTGTCACAACCATATGTAAATCAAACTAATTTATGAATCAAATTAATACAAATTTGTGGGTGATTTGTAAAATAAATTGTGCAGATCTTTCTCTCTCTAAAAGTTTCTTTTTTTTTTCTTGGGGAGTTCTTGGATGGTAAGTGAAAGGGGAATGGATTAATGGGGTTTATATATATAACAAATACCAAGTGGGGTTTGGTTTGATAATGATGGGAAATATTGTGGTCAATGGAATCATTTGGTTCGAAGGTTCTTGGCTGATTCTTTAATTATTTATTCCGCGCGTTAATGGTTTTTTTTTTGAAAAATAACGTTAAAAATTTATGTACATGCGCACGCCAAAGATAAAGGTTTAATCCAAAAAGAAAGTAAGAATGATAATCCAATTTTAATGTCTTTTGGTATTAACATTTCAGGCAAAAGTATTTTTAATAACATTTTATAATTATCTTTTACGACACGTTTGATGCATTGTAAATATTTTTTGAAGTGCTCTATCAGCTGATCAGTAAACTAAAAGTTCATATTTTAGTTTATATCATTTTTGACATTTTTATTTTACCCCTATAATTTTTTTCTTTTTTAAAATAAAAAAAGAAAGTAATTAAAGGTATATATATGTAGCCAATAGTCTTATAGTAAAGTGATAATACTGGCTAGTTAGCATAAGAAATAAAAAATGAAGGATCAAAGTTTTACTGGATGTGATTCAAAATAAAGGTATTTAGGATTGATAATATTTTAATTAATTAAGCATGCTTTATTATGATTATATGTTTATAACAGATGTTTAAGGTGTTAATAAATTCAAAAATTAAATTAAAGCTCTTAAAAAAGTCAATTTCCAGTTTTGCTGAATATTGACCATATTTTCCACTTCCTAGGCAACTTGATAACATCAACACATCATGGATAAAGTCCCCGGGGTTGAAAATGTCAAATGAATGTTATTGCAGCCTAGGTTTAGTTGGTCATTATGGAAGAAACTTTATCATAACATGGACCTTTTCCTTTCTGTTTCCCCCATTGATTTTATTGTTTCAATTAAATAATGGGATTTTTTGAGTTTGGCCCCTATTATTAATTCAAAATTCAACTTACCCCTATTTTACTAATCCTTTGAGTTACCCTCCTGCGATTTAACGGAATGCTAATTCCATCCATTTCTTAATTTTTTTGGACCATTTTATCCCTCTGTTTATTGTTCATCTTCTTCTTCAAAGGTAAAATACAAATATGAGTTTACTATTCATCTTCTTCTTCAAAGATGAATCCAAAATAATTTCTAACAATAAACCTAATTTCGAAATTCAAAATTGTTTCTATTAGTAAACCAATTTACAAATCCATAAATCATTTGCTATTCATCTTCTTATTCAAAGGTGAAATAAAAAAATGGGTTTACTATTCATCTTCTTCAAAAATGAATCCAAAACAATTTTCAACAATAAACCTAATTTCAAAATTCAAAATTGTTTATACTAGTAAACCCAATTTATAAATCTAAAAATCGTTTGTTATTCATCTTCTTCTTTAAAGGTGAAATAAAAAATGGGTTTACTATTCATCTTCTTCTTCAAAGATGAATACAAAATCATCTTCAACAATAAACCCATTTTATACCCAACTTCGAAATCATTTTCATCTTCTTTTTCAAGATGAATCTAAAATCGTTTCCAAAAATGGGTTCACTATTTTCTCTCTCTAAGTACAAACCCAAAATCTCTAAATATTATATATATATATATATATGTATCTAAACCCATTGTTCATCTCCACCGGATTTAGTGATTTTGGGTTTGTTTCTCCGGCGATTTCTTCGACCGAATTTCTAAAAACTTCGATTTGGAATTAGTTTAACACGTAGAGAGAAATCAAGATGAAGAAATGGATGAGATAGAGAGAGAGAAAGAAAGATGGAGGTGAAGAAATGGAGGAATGTGGTGTTTTAAAGAGAGAAAGTAAAGAATAAGATCTAGGGTTTTTTGTTTAAAGAAGATGAACACTAACATAAGGTAAAATGGTCAGACGGAATTTTTTTTGGACGGAGTTAGCATTCTGTTAAATCGCAAGGGGGGTAACTCAAATGATTAGTAAAACAGGGGGGTAAATTGAGTTTTGAATTAATAATAGGGGACAAACTCAAAAAATTCCTTAAATAATTTATCCACACGTAAATGACGTTTACTCCATCCGTCTTAATTTAATTGTCCACTATTTTATTTTTGAATGTCTCAAAATAATTGTCCACTTTCTATATTTAGCAAGTCATTAATTAGAGCATTTTTTATTATTTTCAATATTACCCTTTAAGCTATCACCACTTTTTTATCGTGGGTCCCGCCAACTTTTTTTATTAGGAGAAAAGTAAAGGTTATTTTTGGAAATAAGCATTTTCTCTTACAGTAATCATTATGTTTCTTTAATTTTTAGTTTTTTAAAGTTGGACAATTAAATTAAGACGGAAGGAGTATTTTTATATTCCTTATCAAAATCTTAGGCCAATAATAAATATCAAGTATATAGTATAGCTAAACCTTAATTTAAATATAACAACACATTAATTGTATTTTTAACTATTGATTTGTTTGAAATTACTATATTCTTAAAAATGTGTGAAAGTTAATAAAAATTTTAGCACATAAATAAGCCTATCAATAGATTGAATTTTTATTCGAATCTGATCTGAATCTAGTCCACTAGTCAATATATATGGGAAGTAATGTTTAATGTGCTTATCCGAATCTAATCCAAATATGATAAGCCTTTACAATTTGATCAGTTTGTGACCTGATCTCCAATTGACATATATATATGCATTTATTTAATTTATGTATGCATATATATAGAGAGAATTTCCCATAAGGACGATTTTTATTTTGAAATAAAATAAGGACCATTTATTTCGAGGGTAAATGTACGGATGAATTTTTCATTAAACTTGTTAGAGATGATCTCTATAATAAATAAATCATCTTGACAGAATTTCATCAAAAAAACTCAATTTAGAAGTTGTAACATGTTCAAATAAATTTCAATGCACAAAAATAACACAAATATATCACATTTTGATCGCACCCACTTTTGGTTTAAATTTTTTGATGAATTTTGCAGAAACGATGTACTCATTATGATGATCATTTACACCATATACGTTTCATGAATACCATTTACTTCTCTAAATCGACAGTCATTATTTCTTCTTAAAATAAGAACCGTCTTTATAAGAAAATCTCTCTCTCTCTCTCTCTATATATATATATATATTCTTACATACTTATAAATATAATTATTGTTGTAGTAATAAAATTTGTCTAAAGTCATATATGTTGCGGCTAATAATTTTCAATTTTTTGATCGGGTATATGGGTTGGATATTCATTTCGTAAGAAATTCGTATAGGAATTAGTATTTTATAAATCCTTTATATTATCGGATTGGATTTTTTATATTGTTAATCAGAATGATATAGATATAGCATGATCTGATACCTTAACATGTCAAGACAAGCCGGGAGAATAACAAATTATATAAAACTAAAATAGCCCGAAAGAATAGATGTTTCAGATCTAAGTCATTTCTCATATGAGAATTAGCCATAAGAGCATCTCCAATTGTCTTATATAAATTTTGTGTAAATTTTACGTGTCAAAGTGAAATTTACAAAAAAAATAATAAAGAATTTGTTTTATACTCCAATAGTTTAATTTGTTTTAGACTTTTGTGTAAATATTAAACTACCAATTAAATACGCGCAAGTGAAACTTATCATATATTTATTCTCTTGCTTTTCAAATTTATTTTTTTTCTAAATACAGGATGAGAAAATAGATACGAGATTATCTGACGTAGTTGTGTAAATTGGATTTGTATTTTACACAACCTTTTTATTCAAATCTTAAGTGTCAAAGTTTCTTAAAAGACTGTTGGAGATTTTTTTGTTCACAAAACGTGTAAATTTTATACAAACCAAAATTATACACTACGGTTAGAGATGCTCTAATTTGTAATGACTACGTTTTTTGAATGTGTATTGATATTAATATTTTACAAAAATATTATAATATTTTAAAATTATCTTTAGTGATATTTCTTACATATTTTTTTAAATATTTTTTAATCACTAAAAATAATTTTAGAATATTAAAATATTTTTTATAAAATATTAATATCATTGTCTTTTTTAAATAAAAGGCGTTTAATTTATAATAACCAGAAGATCTGGTGGTGTTAATATTCAATTAAGAAACAAAATGATGCGATAGTGGTTGATTACTTTCTATGCGTATTAGTTGGATTAGCATGTGACTTTGCTACCGTACGTAGTTTTCCATGTGTTCCTCATTTATTATCCGATAATTTTTTATAGGCTGTCCTCTACGTAATTTGGAGCATCCATAATATATTTATGTATCAAATTATTTCATATTAATGTGCTGTAAAATTTATAAAGTACGGACATTTTCTTGGAGGTCACAAGTCGGGCCTGACATTTGTCTAACACTCTAACACTCTATGATATTCTCTCTGATACTTGAATTTAATTATAGTATTTAATACTTGATAATTGATTTTGATGGCTACTACTCTTAGGCCTCGTTTGATTCGAGTATTAGGGTCAGTGAGATTAATAATACCAGTATTAATAGTACTGGACTATTAATCATGTTATTAATTTAATACTAATACCTTATTTGATTCATGCAGTATTAATACTGGGATATCTCATGCTGATGTTAATACCATGTTTGATTCTGTAACTCGTATACAGGATTATATTTTGGACTAACAAAATAAAAAAAAAAATTAATTTTAAAAAAAAATTTAAAAAAAAAAATTAAAATAATAATAATATAGTAGTAGTAATGGCATTTTTGAAAATATTATAATAGTAGTGGTATTTTTGAAAATATTATAGTAGTAATGTCATTTTTGAAAATATATGGTTCATTTTTCTTAATCCTGGATAAACAATACCACCTCCCCCTGGTATTAAATTATACCACAAAGAGTGGTATTAAGTTAGTACCAGTATTAGTAATCCCAGCACATTTGTGCGAATCAAATAAGGTATTATAAAAAAAGTGGTATTAACAATCTCATCCCATTTTTTAATACCCGAATCAAACGAAGCCTTAGTGTTTCTTCGTTGAAACATCAACTAAGGATAAGACAACTAAGCAACATTTTATATTTTCCTTTTGTTTTCTATCATTCTATGGAATAATTTCGTCTATATATGCTTTTTGATGCTTTGATTATGAAATAATTTAGTAATCATGTATTAAGTATTTGGGTTATTAATACAATATAGTTTTATTTTATTGAATTCTTAAATATTTACGATATTTGTTACATATATAATTAATTAATTAATTCAATTAAGAATGTGTCCTTCCCACGTGTCGTGTCCTACACTTTGAAAAAATTGGAGGTTGCGTGTCATGTTGAAACGTGTATCACGTGTTGAGTCTGTATTTCATAGTGTAAAATAAACTAAGAATTTTAATCGGGAAGTAATAGAGTGTTGCTCGGATGTCTTAATTTACTCTGTTGTAATAGATTTTTCATTTTTTGTTGCCGTTGGTGGAAGAATAAATGACTAATTGTTGAAAGAAATAGATTAAGATGAATTTTAATTCAAATTTAAGTTAAATTTGAATTAAAATTCAGAAATCTATAGTTCAAATTATAGTATTCAATGTTAACCTTATGAAGTTTTATCCCTTATACTTTTTCTCCCTTTTACTGTATTAATATAGATATATAAAAGAAAATGATACTTATGTTAATCATATTATGAATGCACATAATATTACTCTGTATGTGAATTTGTTTCTTATTTAATGCATATTAGTATATAATTTTTTTTATTTAGAAGTGTTTAACGTCATGCACAGTAACTTGACCCAAAAATAAAATAAAAAAGTACAACATACTTAATACCAATTTAGTTAAAGTGATATCATTAATGGTTGATCTCAAATCAATAAATTAGTGTAAGTGTGCTTGTGGATTACTTTTTATATGGTTAATATTTCTCATTTCCTAATTTAGGGACTCTAAAATAAAGATTTGGTTTGGGCTTAAAGAATTGAGTAAGGCCAGAAGAGTAAGGAAAGGCTAAAGTCCAGAAGACTTAAGGGAACTTTGGCCTTATAGCTAAGTAAAATGAATGTTGCCGAGTAGAATCAGATTGACAGAAGTGCAGGAAATACCAATATGGTCATCCCCACTAGTGAGGATTAGACATCTGTGCTAACCGACCTAATCTTAACACCTCGACGAGATGGGCGTTACAGCCAATAACAGGAGGATAATTGTAAAATGTATAATTAGTTAGATGTGGATAAGTATTAATCCACCTGTAAAAGTATTAGTGAGGTATTCAAATTTTGCCATTTATAGTCTTTTTATTATGGGAACATGATAATTAAAAAAAAGCCCCTAAAATTTGGGGTGTATTTTAAGTTGAACCTTGATGTTTCAATTGTTTCAAATTAACCATCAAGTACAGTTAGTACTTTAATTAAAACCTTTCGTCCATCCATACTTAAAAACTTGGACGGAATGCCACATTAACAGTCCAACGTGGCTATTTGTTAAATAACGTGGATTTCCAAATAGACAAAATGCACGCACGACGCATGTGAGGGGATCGCTTGTAAATAAACTGAAAAAAATCTCATTCATCTTTATTATTTGAACGTTGATTTAGGGTTAGGGTTCCAATTCCTCTTCTTCTTCTAAATTGCTGCTTTCAACTATTAAGGTTAGGGCAACAAGTGTAGTGATATAAGAAGACTATGTGCTTCTAAGACTGCAAGACAACCGCATTATGGTATGTACACTGATTTAAACTTAATTTTGTGCTTTGAGCCATTGTGCTTTGTTTTGTTTAAGTTGCTGATTAATATGTATTATAATAGAGTAATGGCATGTTTGTCCACTAACTTATACTCTATTTTGTACTTTGAACCATAATACATTATTTTTTTGTGGCCCTCTATGTCTTTGGCCTTTTATGTTAATGGTGGGGTGTTTGAGATAGTGGATGGTGATTGTGTTAATGGCGGGGCTTTTTGTGTGATATGGCTGGTATATTTGTTTGTTTGCTAATAAAGAGTGTTTTTTTTTTGTTTTTTTTTGCATTTGGTAAAGGGACATGAATCTCCTTTTTTCACATTGGAAATTGACCACGGTGGCGGTATGGTGACCATAGAATACAAGAAGGAGTATGTGCATGGTGAGGTAAACCATTTTGACTATAGCAACATAAAGTTATTTTCATTGCTTGAAATTTATGACATGGTTCAAAGTCATGGTTATAGAGGGGGAGTTTTTTTTTTGGTTACAACAGGAAATAAAAACAACAGAACAACAGAAAAAAAACAGAACCAACAGGAATTAAAAGTCTCTGCCAAACTCGGCTCCTCTCATGTCGCATTTCATTTCTTCCATAACTTCATTAGGAGGAATGAGCATTCTAACCTCCTGCTCAATTTGCTCACTTCCCATGTGAGCCAAGGCGTCCGCACATTTGTTTGCGTTGCGGGGAATATGAGTAATCCGGGCGTCCGTCTCTAAGACTAAAGCTTTACAGTCTTCAATGAGTATCCTATTCGGATGGTTTTCCTCATTCTCCGTATCTTTTATAAGGTTCATTGCATTTAAGCAGTCTGTTTCGATGTTGATACTTCTCCAATTTCTTTCTTTACAAAGGTTGAGGGCATGCCTTAAACCCGACAACTCCGCTTTAAGAGCGTCCGCATAACCAATGTATCCGCAAAATCCTTCAACCCATTTCCCTCTGTCCGTCCTCACGAGACCTCCGAATCCACCTTTGTGATCTTCCAAGGAGCTACTTCCATCCGTATTTATTTTGATACAACCTGTAGGAGGGAAATTCCAACAAATAATTCTATCATCATTGTTAGAATTACTTTGAGGATTTTTTTCAAAGGCTGTAGAGATATCTTTTGCAAAACTTAGGCTAAGTGTAGCCACATTGTTTTCATTTTGGAAATTATTATTGAATTGTAACTCGTTACGCATTTTCCAAATGTGCCAAACAGTAGCAGCAAAAACAATGCCCCAATTCATATTACCAATCCGCTTATCAGCACTTCTTAAGTTAACATCAGGCCAAATATTAAAGTGAGTATTTCCCGGGTCATAATGGCCCACCCCCGTGACAATACGCCACACTTTTCCAGCACGCAGGCAGGCACGGAAGAGGTGGTTAGCACTCTCTTCCATACCACAAAATTTGCAAGTAGAGTTTTGAGATAAACCACATCTCACACACATTTGATTATGCAAAATTCTATCCAATTTAACAATCCATAAGAATTGGATGATTTTTATGGGGAGTTTAAGTTTCCAAAGCCACTTCCAATTAGGGTCCATATTGGTAATAGTATGTTCTCTATTAAGGATATGTAGATAGCAGGATCCTATAGAAAATTTACCATTACCGGAGGGACCCCAAGAGGGAGTATCTTTCTTCTCAAATAAATTAGAAACGGGAAGAGGGGTACTAAAGATATCATTACAGCCCTCTATAGGAATATTGGCAGCAATTTTATGGGCATTCCAAGTACCATTAGTATCAATAATATCATTCACCATACTGTTTCCAGGCAAGTTCACATTCTGCCCCCATCTCTCTTTAAAGCTATCCTTACCACACCACCAATCTTCCCAGAGGGAAGTGGTGCTGCCACTACCCACGGTCCACTTGGTAGCCTCAGCAAGAATATCTTTCGAGTCACGAATACCTCTCCATATATGCGAGCTTGCTTTCCTAATATTCCAATTCCACGGATTTAAAGGAATTTTGTATTTATTTCTCATGACTTTGATCCATAGAGGGTCATTCTCATTCATCACACGCCACCCGAGTTTGGAAAGACTAGCTTTGTTATTCTCCAAACAAGATCTAATGCCTAGACCACCAAATTTTTTGGGTTTACAGACTTTCCTCCAATTAACAAGGTGAATTCTGTTCTTGTCTTCTTTTTGCCCCCACAAAAAATTTCTATTCAACTTATCAATCTTATTACAAACATTTTTAGGAATTTTTAAGGTTTGCATAATATAGTTCGGGATCGTAGAGGTAACCGCTTGGATGAGAGTCGTTCTTCCCGCAATGGACAGGACACTCGCTCTCCACCCACTAAGTTTACGTTGCATCTTATCAATGATACTATCAAAATGATTTTTTCGGACTCTTCCGTGGATCAAGGGAACACCCAAATAGGTACCCAAATCTTTGGTACAAACCATGCCACAAATACGGCCAAACATAGCCACTTTTCTTTGGTCAACATTCGGGGACACAAAAATTTTAGATTTTTGAAAGTTAACTCTTTGTCCCGAATGACTACAGAAGGTATTAAGTATTTCCATCACCACCCTACAATTATTTTCCTCAGCCTTAGCAAAGAGGATAAAATCATCCGCAAACATAAGGTGTGATATGGTCACCCCCGAGTTCGCAGCTTTAATACCAGTCCATCTATTGTTTTCCACCGCCTCATTAATTAAATTGGAAAGATATTCCAGACAAAGCACAAACAAATAAGGGGAGAGCGGATCACCTTGTCTAAGACCCCTACCAATCGATAGGGGTTGTAACGGTTCTCCATTCCATAAGATAGCTGATTCTCCTTGAGCCACACAACTCAACACGAGTTTTATCCAATTTTTATCAAAATTGAAAGACTCCAAGCACTTTTCAATAAAGCTCCAAGACACTTTATCATACGCTTTTTCTAAATCAATTTTGAGAATAATACCTCCGTCTTTACCAATTTTTTTTTCAAGAGTGTGGATGATTTCCTGCGTAATAATGATGTTATCCGTTGTTTGACGTCCCGGAATAAAACTAGCTTGAGCAGGGCCTACAATTTTTTTTAAAATAGGTCTGATTCTATTGACAATGACTTTAGTAACAATTTTGTAAATGACATTGCAAAGAGTTATAGGTCTAAAGTAGTTAATAGATTCCGGGTTGTCAATTTTCGGAATAAGAGTGATAAAGCATTTATTAAGATCATTGGGAAAAGACCAATTTTGAAAACAAGACTTCACGAAGTTAAAAACAGCCATGCTCATGTTATCCCAAAAATATTGAAAAAATTTCGGCTGAAAGCCATCTGGCCCCGGGGCTTTCCAAGAGTTCATGCTAAAGACAGCCTTCTTAATTTCAAAAAGACATATGGGAGCCGTGATAAACATATTATCTCTATGATTAACTTTCGGGCAAGGAGGAAATCGAATATTATCAACCGAAAGGTTATCATCACACTTGAAAAGAGTATTAAAATAATCAATAATGTGATCAGCTATGACCAGAGGCTCATCCACCCAATCACCATTGATTCTTAATCTAACAATTTTATTTCTCTTACAGCGGATAATCGTAGAGAGGTGAAAAAAATTGGTATTTCTATCTCCTTGAGATAGCCAATTGACTCTAAACTTTTGATACCAAATGCTTTCCTCATCTCTAAGGATATTCTTGAGCTCAAATTTAAGGTTACGTTCAAGAATATCCAAATTATGAGAATAAGATCGTTCTTGGGCCATTTGAATACCTCTCAACCGGGCTTGAATTCTTTTCTTTTTATAAAAAATGTTTCCAAAAACTTCTTTGTTCCATTTCATAGCACCCTCCCTAAAATTATCCAAGTTACAAGGCAGTGAGGTATTTTGAACCCAAGAATTAATAAAAACATCAATGAAATTGGGGTGATTGAACCAAGCTTCAAGAAAACGAAACGGAGGGATATGGCTGGTATATTTGTTTGTTTGCTAATAAAGAGTGTTTTTTTATTTTATTTTTATTTTATTTTTTTTTGCATTTGGTAGAGGGACATGAATCTTCTTTTTTCACATTGGAAATTGACCACGGTGGCGGTATGGTGACCATAGAATACAAGAAGGAGTATGTGCATGGTGAGGTAAACCATTTTGACTATAGCAACATAAAGTTATTTTCATTGCTTGAAATTTATGACATGGTTCAAAGTCATAGTTATAGAGGGGGAGTTGATTATCATTATATAAATAAGGGTAATTGGGTAATTTTTTTTTTTTTTAAAAAACCCAACTGACGTCCATCTTTAATAAGTTAACTAATAGTGTTGTTTTTACAATATATGTTGAAAGTGATGGGTCTGTACAATTATTTAAATTTAGTGATGATGGTTATGAGGGCAAGGATTGCATGATTTAATTAAAGAAAATGGTGATAAGGAAGTTGAATGGGGAGGATTTAATGCACAACCTAACTGTCCTGAATGCACTAAATGGTGATGTAAACTTTGATGAGGAAACTTTTAAGGATGGGGATGGGGATAGAAAGAATATTTCCAGCTCTAGTGATGATGAAAGTGGGGGGGAACCCTAAGATTGACATGGTCCAACCAATACTTAAATTAGGAATGCTTTTTAATAATGCTAAAGTGTGTGTTCAAGCTGTCAAATAAAATGCAATAAAGAATGGCAAGCAAATTAAGTTCAAGAAGTGTGAGAGTAATATGTGTTGAACTAAAAGTCACTAATTTTATTTTGATAATAACTATAACATTAATTATGTGTAATTTAACTAAGTTAATATTTTAAGTATAACTATAAATATATTTATCGTAAGTAGACAAAACTGTCAATTAATTAGGCAACAAAATGATGCAATAGTGGTTGATTACTTTCTATGCGTATTAGTTGGATTAGCATGTGACTTTGCTCCCTTACGTAGTTTTCCTTGTGTTCCTCATTTATTATCTGATAATTCTCTATAGGCTGTCCTCTACCTAATTTGGAGCATCCATAATATATTTATGTATCAAATTATTTTATATTAATGTGTTATAAAATCTATGAAACACGGACATTTTCTTGGAGGTCATGAATAGGGCTCAACACTTGTTGGACATTCTAACATTCTTTTATACTCTCTCCGATACTTGAATTTAATTATAGTCTCTAATACTTGATAATTGATTTAAATGGCTATTACTCATAGTGTTTCTAAGCTACTTTTTATATTTTCTTTTTCTTTTTTATCATTTTATGGAACGATTTCATCTATGTATAATTTTTGGTGCTTTAATTATGGAATAATTTAGTGATCATGTTTTAAGTATTTGGGTTATTAATGCAATCTAGTTTCATTTTATTGAATTGTTAAATATTTACAATGTTTATTGCATAGATAATTAATTAATTATATAATTAAGAATGTATCCCCCCCATGTGTCGTGTCTTACATTTTAGAAAAAATGCGCGTCATGTGTCGTGTAGAAACGCGTGCCACGTGCCGAGTTTATGCTTCGTAGTGTAAAATAAACTAAGAATTTTAATTGGGAAGTAATAGAGTGTTGCTCGGATGTCTTAATTTACTCTGTTGTAATAGATTATTCATTTTTTGTTGCCGTTGGTGGAAGAATAAATGACTAATCGTTGAAAGAAGAGAGATTAAGATGAATTACAGGGGGGGGGGGGGAGTTCTAATCTTTTTATTTTTCTCCTATATCGCACGGCCTATTGTTATCCCGTCTGGAATCTAAATAGAACAATTGTTGTACATTTGGTAACCTATTATAAGAAGACTAGAATGAGTGAATTAGGGTTGGTAAAAGTAGATAGGTTAAAGACTTAAAATAGACTGAGATACATTTTTTTTTCTTCATTTTTACATATAAATAAAAAGTCATTGCGATAGGGTCATTTGTTAGCTCCTCCTGACGTAGTGCCAGTAGTTTAGTTTCTTTTGTTGCCTGGGTTCGATTCTCATTGAGATATTTTAAAAAAAAAAATAGCTTAAAAGAAGAGCTTGAAAAAAGAAAAAGAAAAAGAAAATTGGGTTGAGAAATTCAACTATTTCGAATGAATTACAAGAATGCAAATTGGCAACAAAACAAAAAAGAGAAAAAGTAATAGATTTACAAAAGAATATCAAGTAATTCCAACCTAACCTTGTTTTTTGCAAATGACAGGCCAATTACAAAAACATAGATCTCATTCAAAAACAAACTAATTAATAACATTGCCTATGGGTTTGAACATTGATAAAATGTTAATGTTGTTAGTCTCGTACCAACTGAACTAATTTTATCAATTTCATTTTATTCTTGGCTAGATCTAATCACTTCTTTTGTGACCACCTCATTGACTTCTACATTAACCGTATCCACTAGTTCAACTGACAAGTCCCCCTTTTGGTTTTCCACTTGAGCCACTGGCCTAGTGGTGGTGGTGGTGGTAGTAGTGGTGGTGGCCACCTTCTCGGTTTCTTTAGCCAGTTCAGATTTTTCTATAAAAGCATCCACTTTGTCTTCCACTTCTTGAATCTGCATTATTTCATATTTAGATAAATTAATTAATTAATTAACATGAAATGAAATGATTAAATAAAATAATAACAACCAATTACATCACAATCGCAACTAGATAAGCTAAGCTACTAGTTGGACATTTATTATTAATAATAAATGAATAAATAAATAAGCCATCAAAATCAGCCTTGAGAACAGGTCATTGACCAGTACTCGCTCTGTCAATTGGTGCATTCTGAATTTTAAAATAATAATTAGCCAGCTAACAGCCTTATTTGAATAATAATAAAGACTAATTTAACTATTTATTTTTTTATAGAAGTAACATGCATATGTGCAACAAGTTGTTAATTAACCATTCTCTAAGCTGATTTTTTCATGTCTAATTACTTATTTTGAAAGAAACAAAATCTTCAAAATTCAGACACCAAATCCTATAAATACATCGTGCGTACACAACAAACTTATATGATAAAATGAAAGAGTGATATTGAAAGATGGGTACTAGGTGAAAAACCAACCTTATCAATCAGATCACCGGCAATATCGGCGCCCTTAGCAATTTCCTCGGCGGTGTTTTCAATCAAATCAAAAGCGTTTCTGAGTTTTCCTTGAGGGAGAGATTCTTCTATAGTTTCCGCCACCTCATGTAATTTTTCGGCTGCTGATTCCACTGAATTTACTATATTTTCCGCTATTTCCAAATCTGATTCTATGTTCTCTGTTTACCCATGCACGTTTAGAATAAGTTAGAAAAAAGGAGAGCTCTAACATCAAAATTATATTCTTGATAAATTAAAATCTTAATTATGAAAATTCGAAAAACAAATAAAAGCTCTTAATTTTCAAACCAGAATGAAGTATAAAATACAGAAATTTTGAACATTTTGCTTACTTGTCCATTTGAGTAAGGGGCCCCATTTGTGGGTGAAAAAAGGTACAACTACTGCCATCGCCATTCCCAGAAGCCAACCCATCCTGGAAAATATAAAAACATCAACACATTTTAGTGCACTTGGATAGAACAAAATTTGAAGAACCCAAAATTATTTATCATAATTAAACCACACCAAAATTCTTATGTGCGGACCGTCCATATGCATAACATATTTTTTTATGACAAAACTTGTTATTAAAACACTGAGAAATATTTTTTATTACAAAATTTTATTATCAAAATGTGGTTTGTATACTGACTGTCCGTAAAAAAAAAAAAAAACCTCTGTTTGTGTAGGTATATATATATATATATAGACTTACATGGAATTTGAAGGGAAATCAAATCCACCTGGAAAAATACTGCTATGCACAGCAAAGTCCCTGCACAAACCAATAACTTTTAGTAACAAAAAACAGACAGTTGTAAAAAAATTATATATAAATAGTAATTAAAGAAAAAGTGAAAATCCAAAAAGAAAAAAATACCTCTTGATCTTGATGGTACTGAAATCGTTGGATCTTCGGGTACTCAGAAAACCCGACCCGGTTCTCTGTTTTGGTAGCCCCAAACTAGAAATGGGTTTCACCAAACTCATCTGAAATCTTTGAGAAGGCTTCAGATTAAATTTAAAAACTGAACTTTGAGAAGCCATAGATGATGTTATCATAGCCATATATATGTGTAACAAAAACTAATTTATGAATCAAATACAAATTTGTGGCTGATTTGTAAAATAATGCAGCTCTTTCTCTCTTTCTCTCTCTAAAAATGTATAATTTTTTTTTTTGGTCTTGGGGAAGTTCTTGAATGATGGGATAGTAAGTGAAAGTGGGGGTCTATATATACAAACAAATACAAGTGGTGGTGGTGGTGGCGGTGGGGGTAGTTGGTCTTTTTTGGTTATTAGACACGCGGTTTACTGTGGTCAATGGAATCAATTGGTTTGAAGGTTCTTGCCTATTTCTTAACTTTTATGTTTTTTCCTCACGTTAATGGGTGTCTTTTTTATATTTTGACTCCAAAAAAAATAAAATGGGCGTCTTTTTATGAAAATTCAATTCGCGGGAAGATTTTATATACATGCGCACACCAATAAAAATATTTTTGCTACATTAATAATTCAAGTTTAAATATAATATATGTATTGGTATTAACATTTCACGTGAGTATTTCATTTAAATCTGTTTATATTCTATTGGTGTCGAAACTTGATTATAGTGTCTTTTCCTATACACGCAGGAATTAGGATATTCATTATATATATATATGTTCTTTACAATATATGTTTTATGCATTGAAGATAGTTTTTGAATTGTTAACAATGCCCTAAATGTTGTTTTCTTTGTTTTCTTTGTCTATTTGTCGTAAATTAAAAGTTTATGTTGAGCTTGTAATGCTTTTTAACATTTTAATTTTACTCCTACAAATTTTTCTTCTGTTTTTTCAAAAGAAGAAAAGTAAGAACACGATACAAATGAATTTACTTATGTATAATAATAAATGTATAAATTTACTATACGACAATTATTTGTATGACACCAAACAAATGAAAGTCACTCGTTTGAGTAATTTAAACAATGGCATGGGTCACGCACATGCTCACTCATTTGATCAAATGAGTAAGCAACAATTGTTTCGCCATTTACCTTTTTTTCATAAAAGATTAGAAAAAAAAATGATGATGTACTGTTAACTTAAACGAACAACTGATGCTGCTTTGTTAAATTGTTTAACCAAATAGCATTCCGTCCAATCCTTTTTGCTTTCCGTTGCTACAACCATATGAGTGACGAGTCTCCGTTACTCATTTAATTTATACGAGTGAGATTTTAAAAAAAAAAAAAAAAAACTCTCTTTCACTCCCAAAAGTTTAACCTTTAACCTTAAAAGTAAGAGTAGATGTTATTTATCACTGAACTAATCTCAATAAGTGAGACTTGTTCGTTTGGTACTTAATTTTTTTATTTTTTTTCATATACAAATTTGTTATACTTGTATTAAATTTATTTTTGTTAAAACATTGACCGTTACTTGTATGATTATTATTTTTAACATATGCGGTGTAACTTATTTACAAACTTAAAGCTAAATTTACTCATTAAATTGACTATATACGCTTTGGATGCTGTTATCAAGGTTGGAACATTCATGCTTAATCAGCTCGTTACTCACAATTTTTGTAAAAAAGAAATAGAAAGTAAACAAAAATTGAATCTATTATTAATGTTTATAATATGTTTTTATCGTGTGTGTATCACATGTTTAAGGTGTTAATTCAAAATTAAACGACTTAAAAAAGTCAATGTCAGTTTTCATGAATATTTAACTTTTTTTTCCGCTTTATAGGCAACTTGATTGGATAATATCAACACATCACGCATAGACTTCTTGGGTTTGTATTTTTTTCCAAACTGGGTTTGAAATGTCAAATTAATGAATCTTGGAATATAAATGTGAAATTACAAATATGACCAATGAAGACTATATGCCTAGGTTTACGTATGCTACACGATTCATTTTTTATTTTATTTTTTTTCCAATTTGACTTTGTTATAACAATTTTTTTCGTATATGAATTTTTGACGGTAAATGCTTAATATATATATATACACTAGGGGAATCTGTATCTACACCACTCCAGTATAATTTTTTTTTTGTTTTTTGTTTTTTTTACCCTTTGTCAATTACACAAGTCCTGCGTGAAGTGAGAAGGTAAAAGAGAGGGAGAAGAGATAATATTTTATCTCGTAATAAAAAGAGTGATAATATACATCTATATTGTTTTAAGTTAAATTTGAATTAAAATTCACAAATCTCTAGTTCAGATTATACTATTCAATCTTAACTCTACAAAGTTTTATCCCTTATACATTTTCTCCCTTTTACTTTATTAATATAGATATATAAAAGAAAATGATACTTATGTTAACCATAGTATGAATGTAAATAATAATACTTTGTATGTGAATTTGTTTCTTATTTAATGCATATTAGTATATAATATTTTTTTTAGAAGTGTTTAACATCATGCACACTAACTTGACCCAAAAATAAAATAAAAAGGTACAACATACTCATTACCAATTTAGTTAAAGTGATATCATTAATGGTTGATCTGAAATCAATAAATTAGTGTAAGTGTGCTTGTGGATTACTTTTTATATGGTTAATATTAGGGGTGGCAAAAAAAACCAATCCGCTGGGTTATCGAACCGATCTGATCCGTTTGGAGCGATTTCAGGGTGGGTTTTTTTTAGACCGGTTTGGTTTCGAGTTAAAAAAAAACACCTCGGGTTCGGTTTCGATTTCAGTTTTTTTCCTTCTAAAAACCATCCCAAACCGCCCTGAATATATATATAATATAAAAAGATTATTTTATATAAATATATATATATATATATATATATATATATATATATTTCTATTAAAAACTTAAACCTAAAAGACTAAGTCTGTTTGACTTTAACTTTGATTACCATTAAGACTTTAACTTTGATTACCATCTTTAATAATTGTTAAGTTTAAATATGTTTGCTGATAATTAATGCTAAGTATCATTTTCCATCACAAAGTAACAGATTAATTTGGGGTGGGGCGGGGTGGATTGGTTAACCATAAATTAATTTGGATTGGTTTCGGTTTCAAAAAAAAAAAGTTGCGATTTTGGTTCGGGACAAAGAAATGCAGTTCTGTTTCGGGTTTAAGCGAAACCACCCCGTTGCCATTCCTAATTAATATTTCTCATTTCCTAATTTAGGAACTCCAAAATAAAGATTTGGTTTGGGCTTAAAGAATTGAAAAAAGCCCAGAAGAGTAAGGAAAAGCTAAAGTCCAAAAGACTTGTGGGAACTCTAGCCTTATAGCTAAATAAAATGAATGTTGCTGAGTAGAATCAGATTGACAGAAGTGCAAGAAATGCTGATATGGTCATCCCCACTAGTGAGGATTAGATATCTGTGCTAGTAGACCTAATGTTAACACCTCGTCGAGATGGGCTTTACAACCAATAATAGGACAAGTGTAAAATTTATAATTAGTTAGATATGGATAAATATTAATCCACCTGTAAAAGTATTAGTGAGGTATTCAAGTTTTGCCACTTATAGTCTTTTTATTATGGGAAAATGATAATAAAAAAAATAAAAAAAAACCCAAAAGTTTGGGGTATATTTTAAGTTGAACTTTGATGTTTCAATTATTCCAAATAAAACCCTGAAATACATTTAGTACTTCAATTAAAACCTTCTGTCCATCCCTAGTTAAAAATTTGGACGGAATGCCACATTAACAGTCCAACGTGCCTATTTGTTAAACCACGTGGAGTGCCAAATGGAAAAAATGCACGCATGACACATGTGAGGGGATCGCTTGTAAATAAACTAAAAAAATCTCATTCATCTTTATTATTTAAACGTTGGTTTAGGGTTAGGGGTTCTCATTCCTCCTCTTCTTCTTCTTCTAAATTGTTGCTTTCATTAGTTAAGGTTAGGGCAAGAAGTGTATTAATATAAGAAGATTCCGTGTTCCTAAAACTACAAGACAACCGCATTATGGTATGTACACTGATTTGAAATCGATTTTTTACTTTGAACCATTGTGATTTGTTTCGTTTAAGTTGTTGATTAATATGTATTATAATGGAGTAATGGCATGTTTTTCCACTGACTTGTACTCTATTTTGTACTTTGAACCATAATACATTATTTTTTTGTGGTCCTCAATTTCTTTGGCTTTTTGTGTTAATGGCGGGGTGTTTCAGATAGTGGATGGTGATTATGTTAATGGCGGGGCTTTTTGAGTAATATGGCTGGTATTTTGTTTGTTTGCTAATAAAGTGTTTTTTTTCATTTGGCAGAAGGACATGAATCTTCTTTTTTCACATTGAAAATTGTCCACGGTGGTGGTATGGTGACCACAAAATACAAGAAGGAGTATGTACATGGCGATGTAAACCATTTTGACTATTGCAACATAGGCTTATTTTTATTGCTTGAAATTGATGACATAGTCCATAGTCATGGTTATAAAAAGGAAGTTGATTATCATTATATAAATGAGGGTAATTGGGTAACTTAAAAAAAACAATTGACGTCCATTTTTAATAAGTTAACTGATAGTGTTATTTTTATAATTTACGTTGAGAGTGATAGGTCTGTACAATTATCTAAATTTAGTGATGATGGTTATGAGGGTAAGGATGGTGATGATTTGATTAAGGAAAATAGTGATAAGGAAGTTGAATGGGAGGATTTAATGCACACAACCTAACTATCCTGAATGCACTAAATAGTGATGAAGACTTTGATGAAAGAACTTTTAAGGATGAGGATGGGGATATAAAGAGCATTTTCAACTTTAGTGATGATAAAAGTGTGTGTTGGGGGGGAGAGGGCAAAATGGGATGAATTTAACCCTAAGACTGACATGGCCCGACCAATACTTAAACTATGAATGCTTTTTTGTAATGCTAAAGTGTGTGCTCAAGCTGTCAAATAAGATGCAATAAAGAATGGCAAGCAAATTAAGTTCAAGACGTGTGAGAGTAATATGTGTTGACCTAAAAGTCACTAATCTTGTTTGGATAATAACAATAACATTAATCATGTGTAATTTAACTAAGTTGATGTTTTAAGTATAGCCACAAATACATTTATCATATATGGACAAAATCGTCAAACCGAAATCGAGACCATTCTCCTACAAGCACACAAATATGTTAGCCTTGCATCACACACACAACATGATTTAGATATATCCACAATGCCATCTCAATGAGGATCAAATGCTCAAAGCAAATGAAGAACCGGAGAAACTTTCTAAAGCACTTGAAAACTCGTTAACTTTATAAATTGAGTGAGTATTTTAGATATTTGTAAAGTTATTGTTTGATTGTTGTTATACATAACTCAAACATATCATATATCATTCATAGATTGATCAAAATCAAAGTTTGAATCAAAATTCTTTCAAAACATCATTCTTGAAAAATCAAATTTGAAATAAATTCATAATAAATCCAAATGATCATATTTTGAGTTTTATCGAAAATAGGTGTCTTAAGAACATGCTTTTGAGGTCCCCAAAGCATTAGAATTGATTTTAGAGCTAAAATAAAAAAGTTCAAAATTTAAAGTTTTGGCTGGCAGGACAGTGCCCATTAGTCGACTAATGAGGTAAGGCTCAATTGACATAAGTCAACTGATGGCCCTCAGTCGATTGATGGCCCAGAAATTAGTCGTAAGATTTTTGATTTTTTACCCCTTTTAGCACCAAACTAATACCTACTCTATTCAAATGGCTATATATTGTTCTAACATACATATACTCATTCTAGACACTTTTCAAATAACCTTGAATCATTAATCTTACACTATATTCTTCATCTATTTCAAATATTCAAATATTCAAAAACACATTTTGATCAATCATTCATCTATTGAGCTATATATATAGTGATCAAATCTTGTTAACTTTAGTGTGAGCTTAATTTGTAATCTTGAAACATTTGAGAGTTATTGTATATTGGTGTTTCTCACCAAAATCTTATTCTTCAAACATTAAAAGAGGTTTATCTCTCAGATTAGTAAGAAGCTTGTTCTTGTGTGAGTGTTATAAGTATACAACATTTGTCGAATGTGTGAAAAGGATACAGTTGTAATGGTTTGATTTTCACCCAAAAAAAATTAATCATAATTAGTAGAATTTCTCAAGGGTACTACTCGAGCACAGACGTAAGGTCTAATCAAGTGAACCATGTGAACAAAACGACTTGGACTCATTCGGTTTTATTCATTCTATCTTTTAGCTCCTTGTTTATTTATTTGCTTTAATTTTATTGATTGTGATTGGGATTGCTTGTTTGTTTAGATTGATTCTTGATATATACATTATAACTTTTTAAAATAATTTTTAAAATCGAATTAAGTTTAAAAAAAACCCTATTCACCCCCTCTAGGGTGTTTTCCAACCTTCAATATAGTAAAGGCAATTAATAACAAGGGATACAAGTGGACTTTTTTTGTATAAAAAATGCAAGATTGTGACACTTTGTAAGTCAAAACTTTTGTTGATGAACACACTTGTAATAGAAGCTTTGTCAATAATCATGTTAGTGCAAAGTGGATTGCAAAAGCATATGTTGAAAAATTTAGATTTAATCTTCAATTGCCTTGAAATGCATTTTAAGAGTAGGTCATGGTTAATCACAAAGTCATAGTCAATAAATCTAAGTTACACATAACTAAAGTGTATGCCATAAAGATGGTGCAGGGAAGTATGAATGAGCAATACTCTTTACTGCATTAATATGCAGTTGAATTAAAAAGGACTAATCCTGGGACCACAATCCAGTTTGTAAGGCAGGGTTTATACTGTCTTAGATTCAAAAGAAAGTACATTTGTTTGGAGGCTTATAAAAGAGGTTTTGTTAAGCAATGTAGAAGATTTATAAGAATGGATGGGTGTTATTTGAAAGGCCCCATTGGTGGAATATTGTTAACTATTGTAAGAGTTAATGGAAACAATTCCGTGTTTCCATTAACTTATGTTGTTGTTGAAAGTGAAAACAAAGATTCATGGATGTGGTTTATTGAGTTATTGCAAAATGATATAGGTTTTAATAACTCACATGGGTGGATATTTATCGGTGACAAACAAAAAGGTTTATTACCTGCCTTGGAAGCTTTATGTCCTAATTGAGAAATTAGGTTATGTGTTAGGCATTTGTATAACAATTTCAAGCTTAAGCATAAAGATATAACTTTAAAAGAGATGTTTTATGCTTGTGCCAAAGCTACAATTGTTAGTGGCTTTGAAAATGAGATGAAGAAGCTAATGAAAGAGGATGAAAATGCATTTAAATGGCTTGCTAATAAGCTACCAACTCAATGGTCAAAATCACACTTTAGCACATTCACCAAAATAGATATGTTACTAAATAATTTGTGTGAAAGCTTTAACAGTTTGATATTGGATGCCAGAGATAAACCATTCTTTACTATGCTTGAAAAAATTAGGTGTATCTTGATGAGGAGAATGCATGTGAATAAGGCAAAAATCATTAAACATGAGGGTCAGTTATGTCTTAAAATTCAAGAAATTATAGAGAAGACAAAATTGGAGGCCTATTTATATGTACCAAAATGGTTTAGAAGCCCAAAGTTTCAAGTTGAAGGGCCTGATGGGCAGCTTGTTTGTGATCTAAATAGGCTCACTTGTGCATATAGAAAATGGGACCTAACTGGGATAACATGCAAGCATGTTATTGCATCCATTTTCTTCTTTGGCCTTAAACCTAAAGACTATGTAAATGAGTGGTATCACAAAGAAAAGTATCTTAAGTGTTATGGGTATACAATTGAACCACCTAATGGTCCTGAATTATCGCAAAAAATAGGTCTGCTAGTATTGCAACCACCAGTTTATAAAAATCAACCTGGAAGGCATAAGAAGAAAACAAAACCTGAAAAAGATGAGAATAAGCAGAAAAAGAAGAGAACATCAAAGCAGCATACTTTGAGCAAAAAGCGTTAACTTTCATTGAAGTGCACAAGGTGTAAAATGGCTGGGCATAATAAGAGTTGCAAGGCAGAAGTTCCAGCTTCTAATCCAACCACTACTTTAAAAAGAAAGGCAACTGCTCCAGTTTCAAATGTGGACAATGGTCTATCTAAAGCTGCAGCTACTCTAGTTTCAAATGTGGACAATGGTCTATCTAAAGTTGCACCTAAGAGGAAAAAACTGCGTATAAGTATATATGGTGTTTCTGTAATTGTTGTATTTATACAGATACATATGAATATTTTAAAAATTATTTTAAAAATATTGATGTTATATATTTGAATATTTATATCTCTAATTGTGTTATTTTCTTTATTTTAGCTAATTATGATTATACTATTTCAAAACAATAAACTTCATAAATTAACCAAAGATGTTAAGAGTGAAATATCAAAACCAAGTCATCGAACTGAAAGTGTTAACGCACCAAACCAAACTATACCAGAGGTATTAGGGAGAGGAAAATGTCTCCATTAAATTTTGTAGAAACATGTGAAAAGTTTATGGAAGAAATGACAGGCAACAAAAAAGACTATATATTGTATAAAACATATAAAATATCACGATAATGATAACCACCTCGAAGAGTTTTGACGCGAATAAATACATCTGGCAACTATGACATACATGAGAAGATTGATAACCATATAAGGAGCTAATTGGGTTGGAATAGGTTAAATTTTACTTCTTTTTTTTTTGAAAAGTCACTCAAAATGGTTAGAAATATTAGAAGAGGCTTACGGATACAAGATCCAACTCTCTGAACTTCTCGAATGAAAAGCAAAGACAATGACAAAGGTTAATTTATTTATTTTTAATTTATAAAAGCTGCTATTACACCATGGGCTGCTCCAATTGAGCCCAATATTTGGGCTTCGCCTTGCAGTTTGTTATTGGACTAGGTTGGTTAATTTTCCTTATCAACTTTTGAGTTAATTATACTTTTGTTGGGCTGGTGGTCTTGTTTTGATTTTTTTTTCATGAACATCTTTTGTCGTTCTGTTCTTTTCTTTTCTTAGTTCGGTTTCTCCTTGGACCCTCTCCTTAATCCTTACATATAGGCCTCGTTTGGTTCACGGATTTTGATACTCGGGAAAGGAAAGTCGTTCCTTTCCTTTGTTTGGTAAGCACAAATTCCGGAAACACTTTCCCGAGAGAAGGGAAAGTAGGGGGTAAAATCATTCCTCCCAAAACACATGGGATTAATTTTCCCATGTGATTTCCAAGCATTTATTACACAAATTTAGACAATAATACTCTTTCCTAAATACTTTCCATGGTTTACCAAACACAAGAAAGGAAATTTGACAGGAAATTTACTTTCCCACCTCCATGGGAAAGATAAGGGAATCGATTTCCTTTCCGTGAACCAAACGAGGCCATAATGTTGAGCTCAAGTGGTAGAATATGTTTGTCTCAAGCATTCATACCAATTTTAATTCTATGGTAACTTTAATAAAGATATAGCATTTATTTTGTGCATTTCATAACGATTGAATGTTAAAATATAATTTAAATTGATAAAATGTTTGGACAACTAGTGTATATTTGGACTCAGAACAGATATTAGGTAGTGATGTGGGTCCTAAACGTAACATGTGAGTTTCAAATGATAAATAATTTTAGGCACAATTAATTCAATCATTTGCCTAATATAATGTGTAATAAAATAGATTTATTCTACACTTTTGGACCATTATAAATGCTCTTAAAATCAAGAGTACAGTTAAAGTTTCCCCAACCCCTTCCCGGATATCTTGAATTACATGTCTATCTCAAATATAAATGATGAAATGAACAACATATTTTCCCCACAATCATAAAATAAAGTTGTTTGTTGGTACTACTAAAACATGCATTAAAACGATTTAAATAAGGTTGGTTTTGGGTAGAATCGTAAACCCTTGCAATAAAGTATAATTTCAACGCTTATTTAGGTAGTTTATAGTCACAAATTTGTGTAACAAAAGAAGCATTGTAAATGGGAGATAATTTATAGAGCAATAATTATATGTTAGAGCAAGCCAAATCATTGCAAACAAGCCACATCATTTTTAAGGTGTTTTTGTTTACACCCACCATAACATTCAATTCACCTCACAAAAATTTAAAATTTGATAGGAAACATAAAAATTGTTTTAGCCAAACAGCCTCTTAAATCCAAGTTTTTTTTACCCCCTCTTTAACCCCTCCTCTCTCTCTCTGAGTTGATCTTTTTAACAATTTATCACAAAAAATCTCATATCTTTCTTAATTCACCAGCAGAAAAATCCCCCTCTCTAAGTTAATCATATATAAACTTCACGTTACAAAAATCAATTATTTCTCTCTCTTGAAATTAATTATTTTTAACTATTCATCAATAAAAAAAACCCATCGTATGGACAAGTTTTCAGAGAGAATTGTTTCAATTGCACTTCCCCAAGACGGGTCAAAGTGGTGCCAGAATTTTTCTTTAAAAATAAATGAGATTTGAAAATAGAATTAAAAAATAATTGAAAGTCAATAATATAAATTGCTTTAGGTTTTCTCTCAAATACAAATTATATATTATATATAAGCAACACATTTTATATAATAGAATGAGCAATGCAATTGAAGACTTCGATGGAGGTTTTAGTTGTCAAACCCGAAGTTTGAAACTTCAATTTTGGATGGCAATGGGTGTCGTTAATCTGCAAAAGGAAAAATGATTTACTGTATCGTTTGGCCTATAGAAAAGAGGTCGGGTGAATTGAAAGTAAATGGTAAAATTTGGTGGAGTGAATTGCAAGTTCTCTCCTAGTAGGGTGAGAAGAATAGTTTAGTGGGTTTGTTTAAGGATTCCTATTTTTATTGCTTTTTAAAGTTAGATGAAATTGTTTTGACAAGAAACTACTGATTTGGCAATATATCTCCCATAAATGTTAATTTGTCACTACTTATACAACTTTTTTTTTTCCTTTTGAAAACAAAACATAAAATCATTCATTCATAAAAAACAAGTCAACATTTACATTATAACTTAAAAAATCTGAACACTCTCTCCATTTAGCTATAAACAATAAAAAATCCATCCCAAACTCTTGTTGTTGAGATTCAAACTTGGAATTTTTCTCAAATCCCCTCGTCGAAAAAGCTAAGGGGTCAAAAGGCTCTTGCATTAATTCAAAAGCCAGTTTGGCATTAGATGATCTTGAATCTAAATTTGAAGAGCAGAATTTGCATGCTCAAATTTCAAATCATGAAACAAACATAGTCGATTTTAGACATCTAAAAATTGCATAACTCGCGTGTGTATAAATATACAAATCTATATTATAAAACATAAAGTTTGACTTAAAAAGTATAAGGATCTAATGGTTAAAAATACACATGTTATGGTATGCATTAGTTCTACACCCTTAGATGAGTTTTATACACACATCAAGATGTAACATAAAAGTTAAAACACTCACACCAATAATATACATACAATAAACTCTCACAAACTAATAATTTTGTCTATACTAAAAATGCTATAACTTAAAATAGAAAATTCAAAATTTAATAAAAATTTAATTTTAAAATCTTCTAATCAATATTAATTAAACAAGATCCATCATGACTATAAAATTATGTAAAAAAAATTAAGAACAATTATTGAGTAACATTTAAGAATCCATACATTGTTGGATTATTTATACATTTTCCATTGATATTTGTCGAAATAAACTAATGATGTTTGTCTCTTTAAATTTAGAGCGCGTTACTCTTTTTTATTCTATTATTTTACCCTGCTGAATGGCACGAGTATACTCTAGTATTATAAGAAACAACATATAGTATCCCTAAATTTTTTTGAAAGTAAATCTAAAAAAAAATCTAATACTTTAATCCGTAAGAAATCCTTTCGTATATAAATCTCTAATTTTCAATGACTTGCAATAATTACTATCTTGGACCCTCATAAAAAAATGATAAAAACACAAATTTTTCTTCACTTTATGTAGACAAAATATTGATGTAGGGAAGAAAAGAGTAAAAGATAGGACCAAACAATTCTACATGGGCCCACAAGGAGAGAGTAAATATCAGATTGGGTTAGATACGATGTCGGTTTCACTTGTAAAAACCGGCTGTCTTGAGTGTGACTTAATTGGTGAGTCCATTTTTTTTCGGTTTTTAGACACTTAATTGGTAAGTCTTAATTAAATCACACATATTGTTAATTAATTCACTTAATTTGAAATCAAAATTTGGTCTTGATTGGGACTTGTTACCAAATATTATTAGAAAATGATTTTTCCAAATTAAGATTATCATCACCGACTTAAATACATTAATATATGACTAAGTAGGAGAAAATTTACTCTAAGTACCACTTAAGAGTTATATGTGTTTTTTGGCCTTATTTTTGAAGGAAAACAAATGGGCTTTAAGTCTATCAAAATACATTAAATTTTAGGTTAAAAAAAATCATCACAACATCGAATGCTCTTAAAAACACAAGACAAATATCACTAAAGATTATATTACATTAACAAATTAAGCATCTTTTTTGAAAACTCTTAATACAAACCAACACTTGTATTATGTTGCATCCACCAAACTAGCCATATTTGTAGTAATACTAGATTTTTTGCGTGTGTGGTATAAATATAAGTCATATAAAAGAAACAAATTGAAAAGATAAGTGGTTGATGCGCCTTATAACACTTAGATAATCTTACTTTATTGTGTGAAATTAAGACTATGCAAGGGTAAAATCGGAAGATCAAAAACCTGACATGGCTTCAATAGTAAACGAATTGCCTTTCGGATTTATATTATAGTAGATTGTATAAAGTAATATATATTTAGTCTATATAAATTGAGTACATTTCTATCTCTATTGGTATAATTAAAATAGTCATTATTTTAATTTTAATAATGTTGGTTAAAAACACTACCCCAATTGCATAATCAAATTTTAGTAACCCTTTTAATCAATAACCAAATATACTCCATTTATAATCAAAATTAAGAACATTCTTCAATAATCAAAATGAGGATAATCATTTCAAACTTAGATAATCTTTTCTTCATTTTTGTTGAAAAATAAAATAAAATAAAATTGATTAATTTGTGACTAATCAATGTAATAGGTCTTATAAATTTGGTTATTGAGAAAAACTAACTGTCGAAGATGCCGTTTTTAATTTTAAAAATTACTAAATGGGTAATTAAAAGTCATTTTGATTATTCCATTGGAGTTGCTCTTATCTTTATCACTCAGATATAAGAAATTTCATGCTAAAGTTTCACCCGAAATAGAAATTTTATTTATTTTTTATGATAAATAAAAAACAAACAGATTTACAGTTTTGTCTTTTAGAAAAAAAAAAAAAAAAAAAATATATATATATATATATAGCTCCTGCTTCGTAAAAAAACTAGAAGTTTTCTACCAAAACGTCAACTTTACTTTCACACTTTTCAAATTTTATTTTACTTTATTTTTTCTCTTATAAATTTTTTAAAACACTGTAACTTTAAATCCAAAAATCAAAATCTGATAAAAAAATATATTTAAAATTTATTCATCGAGATCTATAAAATAAGATACATTGTAACAATTTTTCTAGTTTTCTTCTTGAGCTTTTTTGAATTCATTGAAAAACACTCAAACAAAAATTAAATTCAACTTTACAACCTACTTTTACACTTTGCGACAAAAAAACTCAAGAACTCCAAACTCCGCCGAAGAGGGCCATAGTCTCCGCAAACACATGCTTTGCAAGAACAAAGTACATGAACTTGGACACCTTAAACATTCACAAAGAAAAATACAAAGCAATAATAATAACAAACACATAAAAAAGTCTTTACAATCGACCAAAGACTTTGAAAAAGAAACGTCATTTTTATTTTTATTTTGAAAAAGAAACGTCATTTTCCCTCTCATTTTACATACCCACTACACCAAACTCTCACCAACAAAAACTGAAGTAAACAAATTTCATAATTCTTCAATCAATCATGTAACCAAACTCCACCCCCCCCCCCCCTCTCTCTCTCTCTCTCTCTCCAATCTCCATGGCATCATCAATGGCCAAGAATCACAGAAAACTATTTCCAACTTCCACAACAAACCAAACATTAAACTGTCCAGATATTTGTGACCCAAAATGCCCCTATGACTGTTTTCCCTACCCAGATTTCTACTTCATCCCGCCACCACCGCCACCGCGGCAGCCCGCCACTACTGGCCACCACATATCCCCATACATCATCATCATAATCACCTTGTTTGCGAGTTTCTTCCTCCTCGTATTCTATTACGCCATCTTCGTCAAGAGCTGTTTGAGACGGCACCAAAGGTCCACCCCACCACCGGCTGCTGAGGATTTTCTTGATGAGAACCGCGGACCCACCATTGATAATCCCATCTGGTACATCACCACCGTTGGTTTACAACAGTCGGTCATCAACTCGATCACGACTGTCAAGTACTCTAAGGCCAGTGGCTTGATCGACGGTACTGTATACTTGGTATTCCATTGTGTGTATTTAGATGTCCAACAAAGCTCCTCTAAAATTACCAAGAGAAAGACTATATTTGCAAGAAATAATATTTAACTTTCTTTTTTTCTTGAACTGAATTCTTGATTACATATTTCCCTATAAATGGGACTGCCACACAAAATTAAGACGTTTAACATTTTTCAACAGGTTATTTAAGCAACATAATGCACCTAAGCTAATTTAGATTTTCAACCCTTGAATTATCAAGAGTAATTCTTTAATTGTGAATTATATTTTCGTACAGGTACGGATTGCTCTGTTTGCTTGAACGAGTTTCAAGAGGACGAAACTCTCCGATTACTGCCCAAATGCAACCACGCGTTTCACCTTCACTGTATCGATACTTGGTTGAGATCACACACTAATTGCCCAATGTGCCGTTGCGGCATTCTATCAAACACCGAAAGCAATTCTCAGTGTGGCATGTCATCGAACACCAATGATCATATAAATTCTAATGATTTGGGTTCAAATCAAGAAACCCGGATGGAAATTCCAGACCCCGATCAAGAATTGGGCATGAATCAGGCAGAAGAAGAAACCGAAATCCATCAAATTGATGATGAAACAAAAGATAATGAGTTTTGGGTAGTGGACATTTCTGCAGATAATGATGTGGAGGATCGAATACAAATACAGAGAGTGAAGAGGTCATTTTCAATGGATTTTGGGAGCTCAGTAAATTCGAGGGTATTTAGAATGATGGGTGGATCTTCAATTTCGAAATCACTACATAAAAGACCCGTTTCAATGAAGAGATCATTCTCTTACAGTGGAAGATCTTTCTTGTGGAGACATTATCGGAATCACAAGGCGGTGATTCGAATAAGAAACTTTTGTTAATTTTTGTTACATAGTTTGCAAGTTTTCTGTAAGAGAGAGCTTCAAATAGAAGCTTGTGTTTAGGAGGAATAAGGGGTTTTTTCAATGTGTTGCTTGCTTGTACATAAAAGAAGAATAAGAAGGGTATTGATCCGCCCACAAAGTACGCGATGTTTACGTTTAGTACCATCAAATGGATCTTAAACCCAAGCGTTGAGCGAGAGGATTAACGACCCTCAGCAGTTTGCCACAAAGAAGGGTATTGTATTTAGGGCACCTAAAAAAATTTCACTACCACATATGTATTACACTTTGAATGTTATGTACAATTATATTTAATTTGTATATAATAGCGGGAATAGTTTTTTTGAGTGCCATTGCGAATAATTTACAAAGAGAAAAATGTATAGCAAATTAGAAAAAGATTGTGATTGTGAAGTGATTGGATTTGATTTTATTGTAATTGTTTGTTATATTCTTTTGAACAAACCTATACTAATGTATCAGTGAAAGAAAATTAGAAGAGTAGTGATGCACGTTTAAAACACTTGAATTTGGAGTTTGGGGGATTTTCTTTATCACTGAAACAACATACTTGTTTGCATAAAAGGTTATGTATGAATTGATTGTATGATGATTGGGTTTTTTCTTTTCTTTTTTTGAACGGAAAATGAACCAGAAGGCCGAAACAACACAAACAAGCCCGAGGGTCAGAAGAAAAAAAAAACACATAAACAAAGCCTAACGGTACACTACAGGGGCCTAAACCCAGAAAACAAATCATCCAAAATGATCACATTATGAGTAACCTTGTTGAAGTCGTGTCTAATAAAAACAACTCGAATACCGGAGGAAGCGAACATAACTCTAATTTCCAAAACATTAGAAATGACTCCCCAATAAGGATCTTTCTGAGTGGCATAATCAACCACTTCTTTACAATCTGAGAAAATAAAAGATGTTGAAAAGCAACAACTCAATAAGAAAGGGCAAGCTTCTCTCACCGCAATTGCTTCTGACATAAAGTCTGAGGATGCAAAAACCTGTTTACCAAAACCTGTTTAACAATACCATCAACAATGACACCATTAGCAAAATAAACTATGACACCTACTACTGCCTTGGCCATAGAAATAGAGAAAGCAACATCGCACCCAACCCAAAGACTATCAAAAACGGGTGGGATTCCAACTGAGGATCGATAAAAAGGCACAAGAGGGGATTCTTGGTCGCAATTATACACATAATGATATGCTCATGGACGAATATAAAGTTATGAAGCGAAAGCCAAATTAACCAAGCTGTTAACGCCTCTTTACCCAATAACTTCAAAGAATTCGAACCCAGTCCATACGAATCAATAAAGCTAGAGCAACAACGAACAGAGGAGGAAATTGATTCGTAGACATAGGCTTTGAAAATAAATTACTCCCTCAAATAGAATTAGTCCAGTTGCACCGGAACAACACAGTTATATCGACTCGATTTCCAAATTGCAAATATTGCAAAGAGGAGAGGATTTACATTTTTGAAAAAATAAATTCTTAGTACCATTACTCACTCCCACTACTATCTAGATAGTCATATATGTTGATTTTATTTATTTATTTTCACTATAATCCAAGTTTAAATCCCATCCAGATTTAGATATTTTATATTTGGGTCTCACTCTATTCAAGTTTAAAAGTCTAGTCTCATTCTCTTCTCATTAAATTGCAATATGTTCAACATGGAAAAAAAATCTATGGAAAAATACAACCGTATGTAGTGCCACCACTAATTGAACAACATTCTTTATTGAACGAAATCAAACATATTTCATATCACTTGTAACACCCCTGCAGAAAAATTTCAATCTTTTCACTAAAAGTTCAACTTGCAGTTTTAAAAAATTAGGGTACATCTATTGCAAAATTAATTATTCATTTGTCAAATCATTATACTATTTAAAAAAAATATACTATATATTTTTAATATCATACATTAATCTAGCAATTACTATAATTATACCCGCAATAGTATCATCCAAAGATTATGCCGCATCCTCGTTAAATTATTATAATAAATATTTTTCCAGTTTGTACATGCTCCCCAACTGCCACAAATACCAAACATGTTCTAGTGGAATTTTGGTTCACCTGTTTCTTTCTTTGCCACTAAGGTACTAAATCAATCAATATCATCTTGGAACTTTTTTTTTAATTAGGATATTGGAACTTTACTTGACACATAAGATAATATTTTCCGGACCCCCAAATCCTACCGGACTTGTTGATTTAAGGGGTGGGTTCATTTTTTATTGTCATTAAATTTCTCCAAGAAAAAGTAGAAATATCTTTACCATGTAGAATTACGGAGTCTATTTGATTCTTGAAAACTCAAATTTTTAGTAAATTATTTTCGATCTAAAGACTTTCTAATATAATAAAATGTAATTTTTCTATTTGATTGGTCGTAGAGATAATAAATATCAATTGCATTTTAGTACACTTGATTTGCATCATAATGTGAGATGTAAAAAATAAATCACAATCTTTTTATTTATAATGACCACAAAACACACTTATATCTTACATTTTTCTCACAAATCAAGCCTTCTCGGAGCAAAACCCACCGGATGATGAAACTTTGAATGGGACCCCTAGCCCTAACAATGTATTTGATGGAACCAAACTTAAAATGTAAGAATCATTAATGGCTGAAACTCTTTACGAAAGAACATAACCCATTTATGAATACAAATTCAGCAATATTTATTTTTCATTGCTGTCGCTAAAGAATAAAATTATTATTGTCATGAAAAAGTATACATTATGTTTTGGGAGTTCTTAAATAGTCCCAAATGAGCTCCACTCGATCAAATCCTGATTCATAGTTGTCGAACTCAATAATTTCTAGCTAATTTTACCAAATATCACGATAATATAATCAACCATACACATCAATCCATTTTTGGGTCCTAATCATGTAACTAACACCGTATCTTCAAATTAAAACGACAATTCAGTTTGAACAAACTTGGAAAGGGACCAGATGAAAGAAATCCACAACTCAAACTCAAGTAGAGGATAAATGAGGAAACTACTAATGCAAAGTGATCGAGACTAACTTTTGAAGACACATACTGCTAATAATTTGAGAAGAATTTGGAAATTGAGTGGTGTGGACTAAGGCCGGCAACCAGCGAATCAACACGGCGGCAAATCTTGATTCACGTATTCCTCCGGTCAGTGGGAGAGAAGAGGGGGTGAAGTGAAAGATTATGTTGTACTCTTAAGGGGCTGTTTTCATGGTTAAGTAATTTGAGTTTTGTATAAACTTTTTTAAAAGTAAAATGGGTGAATAGATAGTTTATGATATTGCTTTTTACGAGGATTTGGTACTTCACGGGCTCTCCTGCAAAATTTTGTTACGAAATTTAGTAGTTAGGATACATTTAATTCATTAGCCCGGATATTTAGTACCACTAGTAATTAACTCACATTAAAGTGATTATTCACTCTTGAAAAAGTATATATATATATATCTTTTGATCTTAATCACATATTCTTTTTTAAGTCTTTATCTTAAAAGAAGAAAAAAATATAAATACAAATAAACAGTGAGATTTATCACGAAAAAAAACAACACATAATAATTACGGATCTTTCTCAATTAGCTTATTTTATGTCAAAAAAGCAATTTATTTATGTTTTGACCCCTGCAAATTTAAAATTCAAAATCCGTCACAGTTCCTTATTTTATATATATGTGAATGAAAAAAAAAATCGATTAGCATCTAGCCATCTACCACTATTATTATTGAAGATTATTTTTAAACACTTACAAAATACGGTTTTACACAAATGTCGTAATTGATTAATAAAATTTCTATCTAGAAAAAAAAGAAGGAAATTGGGGAATGGATCTCCCACCTTCGTTGTCTTATTCTCAAAGTCCTTGTCTATCTCTCCAACTTGACATTTTTGTTATTCAATAAAGCAAAAAATCATAATTACCGTCTCTCTTTTTTTCCCCGCAAAGCTTTATTGCTTTCACTTGTATTTTCCGTATGACATATTAAATTTTTGATAAGCCGTGAAAAATGAAAATAGTATTATGACACACTTAAACCAAAGGAAGATAACTTGCAATTTACACGATTTTGCCCCTCATTAGCTCCCCTCTAAAATTTTGTTGCCACTTTTAGTAGTTGGGATATATTTAATTCATTAACTTGGGTGTTTAGGACACGTGGTAACTCGCATTAATGTGTTTATTTATTATTGAAGAAGTATTTTATAATATTTAATTACATAATTTTTTATCCCTCTCAAGCATCTGCTAGCTTTTTCAAAATTTTGACTAATAATAATATTACTTGTTATACGTAAAAATAATACACCTTATTGGGCGCCTAAAATTTTTTCTCTAAGAGCATCATCCACATTGTTTTTGTAAACCTTATGTCTAAATTTGTAAATATATCACTAAGTTTCTTCACATGTTACAACAAAGATAGTACAAAAATAGTCATACGTGCTTAGAACACTTGTATGGTCCATAAGTAAAAAAAGAAAAAGGAAGAAAATGCCATAAGAGTGAAGTCTACTCATATGGTTCTTTCTTTTATTTGTTATACGACTCTTATAACTCATAAGGGTGAAACTTATTCGTATGGTTTTTTTTTTATTTGTCTAACTTGTATAAGTAATACACAACCGTATGAGTAAAATTTGTGTATTCTCTACTATATAAGAGTAAATTTGCCAATTAACATTTGTCCAGTGTGGATCAATAAACGGTAAATTTAACATATTAGCATACCCGCTGTGAATGCTCTAAGTAAAACTTTTAGACTTTTCATAGCCCTTCTCTTAAAAAGAAAAAATAAAAATCACAATCTTATAAACAATGAGATTTACCATGAAAAAAGTAACATGTGACAACTGTAGGTCTTCCTCGGTTACCTTATTTTTATTTTCTTTTTATGTTAATATTTTATGTCTACTTTAAATTTTTTTTATTTTTTTTAATATGTGTGTTGAACACCCCCACCCCCCTTTCCCTCCAAATTTAAAATTATGAATCCGCCAATCTCCCATATTATATATAAGAAAGAAAAAGAAAAAAAAAAGAGTGATTCAAATAGCATCTAGATCTACCAATATTATTACCAAAGATTATTTTTAAAATCCTACAAAATACGGTTTTACACAATTATCGTAATTGAGTTTTAATATTTCTATCTTAGGTAAAAATTTGAAAAAAAAAGGAAATTGGGGGTTGGATCGTCCCCTTCGCTGTCTTATTCTCAAAGTCCTTGTCTAGCTAGTTCTCTAATCTTGACATTTTCGTGAATCAATAAAGTAAAAGATCACAATTATCCTCTAGTTATTTTTCCCCCATTTTCCTCTCAAAACTTTATTGCTTGACTTGTATATATCTTATCAAGGACTAACAAACAACAATTGCCTCACAAAACATTTCGGTGTAAAAACTATTAGAATATGGTAGAATATTTAGATATGGTAGTATATTTAGATATGGTATATGTATAAATGGTATAGTTGACTACCACCATAATTCCTAAAATTATGGGATATTATTTTTGTTTCCATGTACAGCTCATTCAATCCCTATTTAAGGGACCTTTGTATTCATTCATAAGATATCAATATAATTTATTCTCTCATCTCTCTCTCTAATTGTCAACATGGTATCAGAGGAAAAAACAAAAACCAAACCCTAGCCGCCACACCCCAACCACACAGCCACCAAGCAGCCACCACGAAACCCTCCTACACAACACCATAAAACACCACGAAGCCACCCCAGACCACCACGCCGTCAGCCGCCTCAACCCTACCCTCAGATCGATCTTCTATTCATTCGTTCATCACGTCCCGAGATTTAATCAAACCAAAAATCATACCATCATCATCATCTCATATAGACGATCCCAAAACCGTACGAACCACCTCGATTGAAGCTCGCACGCGCTCTCACGCGCCGCGAGTGTACTACAACACTACTTCTGCCATAACCACGCGCCTCCGTATAGGCTGTCGCTGCCACGTCAGCCCTACAGACACGTCACCCGCCACGTCATCTGCCACGTCACCTTGCCACGTCAGCCCTACTGCCACGTCACTCTGACCCGTTGACCGTTGACCAGCAAAAATTCTTTCTGGTATTTTTTGACGTTCTGAACACAGCCGCGGCCTCAGAATTTTCAGATTTAACCCCAATCACTAGGTATTCAGTCTTACTTCAAATGGCTTCCGACACAACTTCAATAATTGGCTCATCCATAAAGGATTCCTCTCTCATCATTCAAACTGAGGGCTCCTCATTTAATATCGACCTCCTACTAGATGAGACCAATTATGATATATGGTCTCAACTCATGAAATGCACATCGCAGAGAAACATAAATTCTTTTTTATTCAAAGTTCAGCCTCAATTCTAAAAGAAGGAACACCGGAGTTCGATAAATGGTACCCCGATAATCAACGAGTCAAACGTTGGCTCTTAATGTCCATGAAACCAGAAATCATGAAATGCTACATTTGCATTCCTATAGCACGTGAAATCCGGAAATCACTGTCTACGGCATTTCATGATGGGGCTGATGAACTACAGGTTTTTTCTCTGAACTAACGAGCATTTTCTGCCAAACAGGGTGGGCGACCAATATCTGAATTTTATGGGGAGCTGAAGAAATATTCAGCAAGTTGGACCATTGTGATAAGGTAATTATGGAAAGTCCTACTGATGTAGAGTCGTATAGGAGGTCAGTTCATCGCCTGAGAGTCCACATTTTTCTTGCCAGGTTAGATAATGAACTCGAACAGATCCGGGGTGAGATTTTGCGAAAGGATCCGATTCTAGAACTAAAAGAGGTATATGTCCTGGTTCGTCGTGAAGTTCTTCGACGACAAACAATGAGCCCAGCAACAGATATTGTGGCTATGGTAGCCCGTAATCAAGCCCCTTCCAATTCCAATTGACGAAATTCAGAGAAGCGATTTGGTAACTGGCCAAATGACTCTCGGGGCTCCAACTTTAAATACCCCATATGCTCTGTCTGCGGACTTACCGGACACTCGAAAAAGGCCTGCTATGAAATCATTGGCTATCCTGATTGGTGAAAGGATACTCGCAATCGCAAAACATGTCCAAACACAGAGGGAAGTAACAAACAGGCCTCAGGCTTACTCACCACCACAGGTACATCAGGTATGGCTTTAAATTCTGTCTCTGTTTTGAATAATACATGGGTAATTGATTCTAGTGTCACTGATCATATGACATCTAATTCAAACATGATTACTCCCTTAATTCCATCATCTCAGACCTTTGTTTTCACAGCCAATGGTGCTTCAGTTCCTGTAGTAGGAAAAGGATCAGTCAATCTATCAGACACCCTGAACCTAAGCTCTGTCCTAGTAGTACCATCCCTAGATTATAATCTATTATCTTTTGCTCAAATAACTAATGTCCTACACTGTATTATCATATTTTGACCTTCTCATTATGTTTTTAAGGACATTCAGACGAAGCAGACGATTGGTTGTGGCGTTAAGCGCGGAAAATTGTACTACCTGGACTTGGAGTTAAACAGTACAGATCGTTTGCACAAAGCCTTGAACACTAGTACATCTGAAAAGAAAATTGTCGATGAACTTTGGTTATGGCACCGTCGGTTAAGACACGCATCGTTTAGTTACTTAAAGAAACTATTTCCCAACTTAATTAATAAAGTTGGTTCTTCTGTTTTTCATTATGAGACTTGTGAACTGGCTAAAAGCCATCATACTTCATTTAAACTTTCATTAAATAAAAGTTCAGTTCCATTTATGATTATCCATTCTGATGTATGGGGTCCATCTCACATTTCTTCTTTAAGTGGTATACGATGGTTTGTCACATTTATTGATGATTGCACTCGAATGACGTTGGTTTGTCCCATGAAATCAAAAAGTGAAGTTAGTAGTCTGTTCCAAGAATTTCATAAACAGATCCGTACATAGTATAACTCTACTATTCAAATTCTCCACAGTGACAATGGTGGTGAATATATGAGTACAGAGTTACAGGAATTCTTCAAACTCAATGGGATCATTCACCAGACTACATGTCTTTATATACCTTAACAGAATGGGGTTGTCGAACGAAAAAATCGTCATCTGTTGGAAATAGTTCGGGCATCATTGATTGGCGCTAACACACCAACCTCATATTGGGGCGAAGCACTGTCCTCAGCTGCCTATTTGGTAAATCGCATTCCCTCTGTTACACTTGATTTTCAGACACCCTTTGAAGTTCTAGCTAAGTTTGTCTCGGCCCTTGCTGTGTCCAATCTTCCTCCCCGGGTGTTTGGGTGTGTCACATTTGTCCACTTATCAAAGGAACAACGACATAAGCTTGAACCTCGCGCTCTCAAGTGTGCCGTTGTCGGGTATGCGTCTTCTCAGAAAGGGTATCGGTGTTATCATCCTCCTACACAAAAACTGTACGTCACCATGGACGTTACGTTTCATGAAGAAACTATGTACTTTGACAGGACTAAACTTCAGGGGGAGCACTATAAGAAAGTTCAGTCATTTGGGAATGTCAATGAGGAAGAGACAAGCTCAATAACGGTAGTACCACCATTAACTTTAGATTCACCACCATTAACCGCTGAGATAACAGAAATAGTAGAAATTCTTTCAAATGAAGTTGAGTCACCTCCGTCTCTGCATAACGCAAACAACCAATCGTCCACTTCAAATATCCCTGAAACTAAGGTCTCCTAGGTATCTCCTTCTATTCCTATAAAGAAACTTCCTAACCGAACAAATAGAGGTGTACCTAAACCCACATATGACCCAGATTTTACTAGTAAAGCCAAATATCCCATGAGTAATTATGTGTCGTATGATTAGTTAACTGCATCTAACAAATCTTTTGTGAATCAATTATCTTCTGTATCTATTCCTAACAGTGTGCAGGAAGCTTTATGTAATTCTCAGTGAAAATTGGCAATGGATGATGAGATGAAATCCTTGTTGAAAAATGACACATAGGAGTTAACCGAATTATCAGCAGGAAAGAAAAAGGTGGGTTGCAAGTGGGTGTATACTGTGAAATTTAAAGCAAATGGTACAATCGAAATATTCAAGGCGAGACCAGTTGCAAAAGGCTGCACACAAACACATGGGATTGATTATCTAGAGACATTTGCGCCAGTCGCAAAAATCAATACAGTGCGAGTGTTACTCTTATTAACTGCGAATTTGGACTGGCCTCTACAACAGTTTAATGTAAAGAATGCCTTTTTACATGGGGATTTAGAGGAGGAAGTATATATGGAGTTCCCACCTGGATATAAGATTCTGGTTGAGCATACAAACAAAGTCTGCAAGTTGAAGAAATCTTTATATGGGTTAAAACAATCCCCTAGAGCTTAGTTTGGGAGATTCGCGATATCAATGCAAAAGTTTGGGTACAACCAGAGTAATTTTGATCATACTTTATTTTTGAAAAGGAGCCATGGGAAGCTTACAGCTCTTATCGTTTATATAGATGATATGATGCTCACAGGAAACGACCCTCAAGAACAACAGACATTGAAGAAGCTCTTATCTCAGGAGTTTGAGATGAAAGAGGTGTCTAGATCATCAAAAGGCATCTTTCTATCTCAGAGAAATTATGCTCTAGATTTACTGAATGAAACTGGGATGTCTGCCTGTCAACCATCAGAGACTCCAATAGAAGAATGATTGAAATTAGAGGTCGAACCGGATCAAGTACCCGTGGATAGAGGGCGCTATCAGAGATTGGTAGGAAGATTGATGTACCTCGCACATACTAGGCCTGATATATCATATGCATTGAGTATCGTCAGTCAATTCTTGCATAATCCATGGGAGAAGCACATGGAGGCAGTTATGAGGATTATCAGTTATCTTAAAGTAGCTCCTGAAAAAGGAATTCTATTCCAGAAAAATGAGGATATTCTAAAGGTTGAAGGATACACTGATGCTGATTGTGCAGGTAATATATGTGACAGGAGATCTACTTTAGGGTACTTCACATTTGTAGAAGGAAACTTGGTTACTTGGAGAAGTAAGAAACAAAATGTAGTATCCCGATCAAGCGTAGAAGCAGAATATCGAGGAATGGCAGTTGGTATACAAGAGTTATTGTGGTTAAAACTGCTACTGACAGATCTCAATTTTCCTCCAACAGAACCCATGGTACTATATTGCGACAACAGGGCAGCTTGTGATATCGCACACAATCCAGTTCAACATGATAGCACAAAGCATGTTGAAGTGGATAAGTTCTTCATCAAAGAGAAGTTAGAAAAGAAAGTTATTTCTGTCCCCTCATGTACGCTCCGAAGATCAGTTAGCTGACATTCTCACTAAGGACGTGACAAAGAAAATATTCACCAAGCTAATTAGCAAGTTGGGCATGTTCGATATATGTGTGCCAACTTGAGGGGGAGTATTAGAATATGGTAGAATATTTAGATATGGTAGTATATTTAGATATGGTATATGTATAAATGGTATAGTTGACTACCACCATAATTCCTAGAATTATGGGATATTATTTTTGTTTCCATGTACAGCTCATTCAATCCCTATTTAAGGGACCTTTGTATTCATTCATAAGATATCAATATAATTTATTCTCTCATCTCTCTCTCTCTAATTGTCAACAAAAACAAACACCACCTTTAAATAGAAAAAACGATAGAAAAACCTTTCACAAATCCGACATAGAATTACAATAAAGCAATTAAATAGTTCAACGCTTTTGTCGAAAAGCGCATTCACAATTTCTTAGAAAAGTTAGTGAACTAATTTAAACGATTTAATTAAGTGGAATGTGCTATAATTAAATATTTTAAATATTACCTTACAAAAAAAAATTTGGATCGGACTACAATCTCGACAAGCCTGGTCGATCTCAATCTAGATCTGCCCTTGCTTTTAGGGAAAATTATAGAATGATAGAGTTCCACATGCTATTTACAAAAGTAACATAAGTTTTTATTTATCTTTTTTAAAAAATAAAATAAATTGGACAATATAGCAATCCACCCAAAGTAATTATAAAAGCAACATAAATCACTGTTCATTTAAGGCTTTGACACAATTACTCTCTCTCTTTCTATATCTCATGCTCTCCTTTGCAAAATGTTCACTTTGCCTTACTTAACGCCTTATTTATCATAAACCAGATTAGAACAACCATCTCCATCTCTTTCCTATCGTCTTTGACCATTAACCGTCAACTATCTCCATCTCCATCTCCACCCCCACCTTAAACCCACCAGTAAAATCTTCCCACCTAAACCCACTAGAAAATCCACCACCACCACATTGCTTTCTCTCTTATTAATTACATTCTCCTTTAAAAATAAAACTGCCATATGAATAGTTTATCGCTTTAAAAGTAAATATCAACACTTTCTCTCTCTAAGATTGAATCCCAAAGCCACCACACCACTTCCACTCCCCACCCGATTGTCCTATGAAATTCGTCGTTAATCAGCCCTTTCCGTCCATTCCTTGCATTTGGTAAATGGTGGTGGATTTGAGATTCAATTATAGAGAAAGAAACTCACCAAAAAATATGAGAAAAATGTACAATACCATCATACATTTTTGGACTAACCAAAAATCATGCCCTTTCCGTCCATTCCTTGCATTAAATTTTTTTTTAAAAATAATAATAATATAGTAGTAGTAGTGACATTTTTGAAAATATTATAGTAGTAATGGCATTTTTGAAAATATATGGTTCTTTTTTCTTAATCTTGGATAAACAATACCATCTCTCCCCTGGTATTAAATTATATCACAAAGAGTAGTTTTAAGTTAGTACATGTATTAGTAATCCTAGCACGTTTATACGAATCAAACAAGGTATAATAAAAAAAGTGGTATGAATAATCTCATCCCACTTTTTAATATCCGAATTAAACGAGGCCTAAATGAACAGTTATCTCTGTCATTTTTGTAAGTAGTTTAGGTGGATTGTTATATTGTATAATTTTTTTAAAAAAAAAGAAAGAAAAAAAAACCTGCATCACTTTTATAAATATTATATGAAACTCATGATTTTTATAATTCTTCCTTATTTTATCCCTCCTAACTAAATAATAATTGTATGATTTGTACTGATCAAAGGAAAAGAAAGACAATTCTTAACCTACAAAATGAACCCAACCAATCTATATATGATTCTGGAAGTATCTTCCAAAAATAGTATTTCAAGTCCCTACCTCCCTTATCATAAAAAGTGAGAAAAAAGTCCATTTACTTTTCCAATTTAGAGTAGCCTTCTACCAACGGTTCAAACTAATCCTACTCAATAAAGGGTCAAAATAAACCTTCTTCAACTACATGAACCAAGTTAGAAATTAATTTCGAGGGGCTCAAATTTTTCTATCCAAATATATAATGCGTATTAATAAATTTGAAAGTCGATCGTTTGAGAAGGTCCATAAAAATACACTAAAATGTGAAGGGTGTAAAAAGATACACCAAAATTTAAGAGAGTCATGACCATAAATGTATAAAAATACACTAAAATTTTTTAAAAATATATTAAGATACACCAAAATTTGAAAAGGCTTATTATAATTAAGCTAGTCTCGACCCTGTTGAGCTAGAAAATATAGCATAAATATGCAATATTAAGCGGATTGAAAACCAAAGCATGTGTTAGTAAAGGTGTGTTTGGGAAAAACTTCACTAAATGACATCATTTCTACTACTTTCAGGGATTTGACTTCAAGTCTTTAGAATAAAGATTACTTTATGTATATATATATACACTTTGTTTTGAGGCGTTAAAAAATTGTCATTACAGTTATTTTATTGTATTAAAATGTATCAATTTTTCACAAAAACAGTAACAAAACTCAAATATTTATGTGATCACGCATAAAATCTTTTGTCACTAATGTAATTTATAATGAAAAATATAATTGTATAATGACAATATTTTACACTACTGAAGAGTTATTTTGTTCTCCTACCACAAAACAAAACAAATGCATATTCTATGATCAAAATGTGTTTTCATCAAAAATATTTCTTCATTAATTGAATGGTTTGTTCTATTGGGTGGGAAAGATTGTTGAGGATGGGACCAATTTTCCTTCTTGTTTTATTTTTGTTATCTCCGTTTTAAATTAAGAGTCACTTTTTTATTTTTCTGAACATTTTAAATGAAAAATATTATGCTAGACGTACCCAACAAAATATAACAATGTTGAAACCCTTATTTGTAATTATCTTTTGAAGTATGGGTGTTCCAACCACGATCTAGTACTCCATTGTAAAATACATCACAAATATGAATAAACCGTCATGAAAGATACATAAAAGAAATTATGATCTAGTACTCCATTGTAAAATATATATTTTTTTGTTCTATAAATACTATCAAAAACTACATTTTCTCTTTTATTTTATACAATTAATTAGTAGCGCTCCTCTCTTTCTTTTTGTGTCAGTTCGTAAACAAAATTGAAACATGTGTGAATACTCGCATTTTTAATTTACAGAATTAAATCTTCGCATCTTTGTATTTATCAAAGTTTTCTAATTAATATTGTAAACATACATTTTTATGCATATGTCATATGAATTTTGGAGGTTGCTGTCAGATTGGACAACCCACCAGTTGTGTTGCGGCTGTCTGAAGATACATAGTAGCCGGCAATCCGATGATGGTACCAAAACTACAAAATGAAAAACAAAAAAGAAAAGAAGTTAAATTGGAATCAACTAACTCAAATTCTACCATTTTTGCCATTCATAACTTCTAGTGGGCCCAAGTATCCCACTAACTCCAAAATTATGAGGGAGAGAAAACACTTGAGTATGTTGATTCTATGAAATTTCTTGATCCACCTAAAATTTGAAATGAAATGAATGAACGTGATGGAATTTTACAATACTAAATACAAACCTTACGTATTGTGTTTTCACGGTTGATTTTCATTCGCGAATAAATTTAAATTAGAATAAAATAAATAAACAAATCATTCTCAATAACAAAGAAATGGAAATTTCAAATCTTGGTAATATCACATTTTTTTTTTCACATTAATAACAATAAGGACAAAATAGAAAAATCATTAAAAGTGGGTGTTATAAGTTATAACCCCCCAAAGTTTTGCCATATTTGGACATTGGAACCCAAAGTTTCACCTATATGAATCTTGGAACCCATTCTCAATAATTACCGGTTTTATAAATACATAGATTCAATGTATATACAGTAGTTAAAAAAAAATAAAAAATTAAGTAATAGTTATTCTCGTAAAACATGGTGGCATGGTATTGGATAAAATGTTTTTTTAATATATAACTAGTTCACCATACGCAAGCGATACATGAAGTCATGAACAACTCATACACATCTAATTTGAAAAAAGAATTTAGCAAAAAGGGTAGGGGTCCAATTGGTTAAATAACACATATATTAACCGCTTATGTAACATCGAGTAAGGCATTGAATCTTATTGTAAGCTAATTTTTTATGAAAAAGAAGATTGTAATAATAAAGTTGACAATTAAAAATTATGATATAGGTTCAAAAGCACTTGAATTCTACTTTTGCTTTATGCAAACATTGATGGGATGAAATGGTCTAAATTAGTATATATTAATCTGATGATAGGGTCAGATGACCCATCAGTAATTTGTGATGAGAGCACCAAAACTTAGAAGCCGAGTGGGTTGTATTTGTGCCGCCGGCCGCCAAAACTTGTTGACAAGTTAGTATATGTGCCTCCTGTATAAATTGTTCCATTCATACGTAACATGTTAATCACCAAGGGATGTCGGGATGTCTTTTGAGTTCAGTGCGGTTCTTAAAGTGTGTAGCACTCTTAATGGGTATCTTTAAGAAAATCATCCTTATCTGAAACTTATTTTGAAATGTAAAAATTTGCATGGGTGACTGTTGGCTTGTTCTATAACATATGTATCCCGTAACTATAATAATAGTGCGGATTGTATTGCTAAGTTAGGTAACTCAGTTTGCTTTGTAGGAGAATCGGTTTGGTTTTTTGATCCGCTCTTTAGCGTGTTAGAAGAGCTGCAGAATGACAGGATAATGAAAAAAAAAAGTGTGTAGCATTTAGGGTAAAGGCAGAAACTTTGTTAAAGGGCATTAGGCATTACTAAGTTTATAAATTTTCATAATTATACATATATAAATTTAAATATTGATTAAAAAAATTTTGAAACCCAATATTATTCATTGTCTTCCACAAATTTTTGAATTTTGATAACATATTTAGGGGAGCATTTTTCATTTTACAAAATATAGTGAAACCAATGTGTAATATTGCAAAAGTTGAGGGGGGCATTAGCCCCATAGTAGATCCATCCCGATTGGCACTTACATCTAACAATGTGCTTTTAAACAAGTGTTATTTATGTTAAAAAAAAAGTGTTGTTTTAGTGGTAAAAACACAACTTCAACTAGAGTCTCACCGGTTACAAGTATAATATTAATCATCCTCCCCAATGTAGGAACATAAATTTGTTAAAAACAAGTCTACTTTTGTTTGACAGAATTTTGATTACTCATGAGAATAATCATGTTTAACGAGTCAACCAGAAACGATTTAAAACACTTTAATCTTAACTCCCGTAATATCTTATAAGGTGTCTCATTTTACCATGCATCAATTGACTCCTTTTCATTTTAAGTGAAATTATAATTCAAATTTTTTTAAAAATACTCAAGATTAAGACTTAAAAAAGTAACTCATGTTATAATACTAGTACATTTATCTTAAAATAAAATGATAAAACTGTAAATGAAACCGATCAATTAATATATTAATATCACATCATATAAACCATTTGGATAAACTCAAAATGACTTAGATGATAAGGTTCAAATTATTTTCCAATCCAAACACTAACAAATATATTTATATCACATTATCAAAATCTTTTTTCGGGTTTGAATGTTGAATACACCCATCAAAATCAAATTCCACAGCCGGGTTATAAATGAACAATTATCAGGGTTGAAAAATGACCCGTTTTACAACCCGTTTCAATCACCCAACAGCAGCTTCACCAAAGAGAGAGAGCCCTAAATAACTCTAAAACACTCGTGTTTTGTCTGTGGCTCACCCTACCACGCCGCATCTCTCTCCCTCTCTCTCTACACTTTCTCTCTCCTAATTTCCCAGTCATCTTCTTGACGACTTACACTTCCCCATTCCCACACATCTCTCTCCCCCTCCCCCTCGCTCTCTCTCTCCACTCAATACTCACAATTGCATTGCCAATTCTAGGGTTTTAAAGTCGAACATCTTGTGTCGAAAGTTTGTTTTACGCACTCGGGAGTTTTTTTCAACTTCTCTATCTATCTATACAGGTAAGTACAGATTCTTATTCAATTTTGAGGTTGTTGTAATGTAAGTTTTAGGTTTTGATTTACAGATCTAGGGTTTCTGTGTTATTAGGTTTGTTTCAGATCTGAACTGGATCGAGATTTGTTTTTAGTTTGTTTATCGGATCTGAGATAGATCTGTTCAATTTTCTTTGTAATTTCGATGGATCTGAAGTAGATCAGTGATCTATGGTGGATCAGTTCAAATCGCAATGTGTTGATTTATTTCATTTATTCGTATTTAGTTCCAGCTAAGTGTTTTTTTTTTTTTGACAATTTGAAGGTTTATCTCATTGTAATTTGGATTGGTGTTGTATTGGAATTTAGTCAAAGTACAGTAGAGGAAATGGACAAAGAACATTTTTTTAATTTTTTTTTCTTTTTTGATAAATTGAGTGCAAAAAGGTATACTGCAAGAGCAATAATTTATTTTTAATTAAAAGTAAAATGGAAAATATGAGTATTAGGAAAATCTAATGCTTATAGACCATTAAGCCTTGTATAGGCCCCTTTTTAGCTGAGTTGGTGAAATTGGTTCGTTCACTCAATATCAGTCTTGCCCTTTTCAAACTTTTCAATATCTGAAAAAAAGGTGAATGAAACATAGCAGCACTTGCTAATGTTGGATTGGTTTAGATCTGTAGACAGATCCCGATTCATATTTCTTAACGCTAAAACATAATTGAAATTGGGATGAACTTTGTACCATTACAGTAATTTATGTACATACACTGTGGGAGGTTAGTCAAAGCTGAAAAAACAACTGTACGACTTGTGTATGTTAATGGGTAAGGGGGTCCTGATCTGATCTCTCGGAGTTGTTTCATGTTGTTAATCCGAAGTATGATCAAGTTTGGGGTGAACTTTGTATCGTTTCTAAATCTTTTGATGTCGAACCTTCTATTTTTTACATTCTTGGTGTTCCTGAAACTATAGGCGTGTTCCTGATTCCTGGGGTTACAAAAACTATCAATATTATCATTTCTATTTTTTGATGTAATAATGAATGGTTGGTGGCGACTTGACTGCTTACCGATAAATGATTGATTTTCCCGCAATTATGGTAATCGTGTTACAAAATTCTTAAATATTTTATTATATGACCGTTAATATTTTGTTACGCTGTTTCATTGAGTAGAATTTAATTTTAATTCCCTTTATGACTGTTGCAGCAACTGATGAGCAGCCAATGGTTCCTAAAACTCCGCTTGATGTGGACGTAAATTGGAGGTGACTATATAGAATATATTTTGTTATTCTCGCTACTTTTTTACGAACAAATTAGTTGAAGATCATATTGCTTAAAATATTACTTAATTTGAATATATCGGTGCTACTCCCTTTGGTATACAAGTTAGTGAAAGACCATATTTGATGTACAAATTAGTCATGATGGTGGTCTGAATTCCCAATCTGTTACATACGCAATTGACGATAGATATAGGAAACAAGACTATCACGCGAGAAAAAAAATTAAATTCCAGGAACAAAACCTGTGATTGGAGCAGATCTTTTAGTATTAGGGAAGCACACTACTATGTAGCATCATTGTTGGAATTTCAACTTAAAACACAAATGTGCCTATAATTCTCTATTTTATTGATTCCTTGTATATACAATTTGAGCATTGATACATCTTAAACTATTTTAAGATAATCAATTTTTAATAATTTTAAGATAGTTTGTTGCCCAAGAACTAGAAACTAGCTTGGGTCAACCTACATGAAGACTGAAGAGTAACATGAGCAACTCATCAATATTCTATCCGAACTGCCAAAGAGCCACCAACCTTCCTGTTGTAATTTGCACGCTTAGTAGAAATCTTGTTTTAAGATATTTATGGTTACTGTTTTAATATTCATGGAATACAAACATCTGATTATGGCAAGATCCTGCATGAAAGTTAACTTTTTTCTTGTTATTGCGTTTCAAAAGTATTTTGAGGAAATTTCTTGTTCCTAAAGTTCAGCAATCTGCATAATGGACCATATATTTGGTTGATAACATTGGCTTTTTTTGTTTTCTTTTCTTCAGAGGGCTATTGTGTTTCACAGCAATATACTAGGACCTGTTATTACTGTGTGCTCTATTCAAGAGCACTTCTTAGAAGCCTCATGGGTTCCAGATTCCCATCCCATAAGCTTAGCAATGGCCTTTATGTATCAGGCCGACCTGAGCAGCCAAAAGAACGGCCTCCAACAATGAGCTCAACAGCCATGCCCTACACGGGTGGTGATATAAAAAAATCTGGAGAGCTCGGGAAGATGTTTGATATTCATGGGTCCCAGTCAAGGAAATCTGGACCTATTGCTAATGCTCCTTCAAGGACTGGCTCTTTTGCGGGCTCTGCTTCACATTCGGGCCAAATCTTGCCTAATACCACTTCAGGAACGTCTGTTGGGGTTTCTGGTTCAGCTGCACCCAAGAAGTCAAACTCAGGCCCGCTGAATAAACACGGCGAACCTTTGAAGAAGTCGTCGGGCCCACAGTCTGGTGGAGTGACTCCAGTTGGCCGTCAAAACTCGGGTCCTATAGCACCACCAGTCCTACCCGCAACTGGTCTCATTACGTCTGGTCCCATCTCATCTGGTCCATTGAATTCATCGGGTGCCCCACGCAAAGTATCTGGACCATTGGACTCGAAGGGTTCGGTTAAACTTCACAGTTTCTCTGTTGCTAACAACCAGGCGGTGACTACTCTTAGTCAAGACGATGACTATTCTTTCAAGAAGAACTTCCCAAAACCGATATTATGGTCGATGATTCTGCTATTTGTTATGGGGTTCATTGCCGGTGGTTTTATTCTCGGGGCAGTCCATAATCCTATTCTTCTCATTGTCGTCGTCGTTCTTTTTGGCATTGTTGCTGCATTATTCACTTGGAATACTTGTTGGGGAAGAAGGGCTATAACTGGTTTCATTGCTCGTTATCCTGATGCTGAGCTTAGAACAGCAAAAGATGGGCAATATGTGAAGGTCTCTGGGGTACGTAAGTTTATTGATAAGGCTGAAATATTGGCATTAAATTCAGTAATGATGTGCGGACTTGTGATTGATCTGTAACTAGAAAACCTTTTTGATTATTTTAATCACATGGTTATAGATTTTAGGAAATCGATATTATATGAGAGCTTGAGTGTCGACCCCATTGGGATGTGTCTGCATTTAAAAACTTTTTTCTGGCAAGTGAAGAATTGTGGGCCCATTCAGATGTGCGGTTGGAACATAATAAATACACAATTCAAACTGCATGTGATGGTCCATATTTCTTTCACTAAACCAACAGGTGTTGTATTGAGTCGTAAGTATTAACGTTGACATTCTTAATTGATGTTTTGCTAGTTTTTAAATTATGGTCAGTTTGTTTGTGAAGGTGGTGACCTGTGGAAATGTGCCCCTAGAATCATCTTTCCAAAAAGTACCAAGATGCGTCTATGCCTCTACGAGTTTATACGAATATCGAGGATGGGATTCAAAAGCTGCAAACCCGACACATCGTCGATTTACATGGGGGCTCAGATCATCAGAAGTGAGTAGCTTATATTTGAACTTACTATATTTGTTCACATGGCTACTCTGCTCTCTTCTCAATTCCTTTAGTTATTGCTTATAATATGTCAATTTTATTATTCTACCTTTGAAACGATCACTGGCCAAATGTTGGTGGCGACTTGCTTACTTGTTTGCCCTTGAAGGTGTCTTGCACTTGCAGATGAATATATAAGTTCTTATGGGCTGGTTTGGTTTGGAGTGAAATAATGTCACCTAGTTGAACAGTAAAAGGGTGAAAAATATTTTCACTGCGTTGAACTTTGTTGAAAATTGCATTATTAGAAGGTGTGCACTGTTCATAGCTTTATTCAAGCAGAGAATTTGTTGAAATGGCCCTAAATGGCAAGTTTCTTTTTGGGGGTGGGAGGGGCTGCTGAAGTAGCTGCTGAGATTTTTAACAAACTGACTGGACTTTTGTTTCTTTTTCAAATTTTCCTTGCAGAGGCATGTGGTTGACTTCTACATTTCTGATTTCCAATCTGGATTGAGAGCATTAGTTAAGACTGGCTATGGTGCTAGGGTGACCCCATATGTGGAGGAATCTGTTGTGGTTGATGTCAACCCCATGAATAAAGATATGTCTCCAGATTTTATCAGGTGGTTAGCGGAGAGGAATCTTTCAAGTGATGATCGTGTAATGCGACTAAAAGAAGGGTTAGACTTCGTTCATCTAAAGTTTCAACTTTTCTTTTTTTGTTTTAAACTAGTTTATGTCATCATCCATTAATGGCACAACCAATTAAGTCCCTTTAAGGTGGTGTTTGGTTAAGTTTTAAAAAAATATTTTGGGTTAGCAAAAAAAAAAAAATCGTGTTTCGTCACCCATTTTAAAAATTTCATTCAAGTAAAAAGAATATTTTTTTTTTTTTTTTTGTATTTTAGAAGATCTCTAAGAAATGAATAAAGATTTCGACTTAAAAGTAAATTTTGGGTGACCAAACACGATTGCCCCCCTTCCCCCCCCCCCCCCCCCCCCACAAAAAAAAAAAAAAAAACCACTGCACCAAAATAACTTCTTTTTATTTTATTAGGGTGTGTTTGATTGCACTTCTGACCACGTATAATGATCAAGATTTCACATGTTCCATACTTCCATCTTTACTACATTTGATTGCGCAAGCACAAAGTGCATATTTTCTTTTTGCTTTTCTTTTTCGTAGGATATATTAAAGGGTTGTGAGTTAGATCTGTGTCAATGGGTACAGCTACGTCGTATTCCATATTAGCCTGATTTCCCCTCCCATGTAAACGATAAATTTTTCCACAAAGTTTTATTTTCCGTAGGAAACAAGTTCTTTTACATGTAAATGAATCGAATTTATCCTCATTGTTTTGTTGGGAAAAAAATTTGTGCTTAAATAGGTACATCAAAGAAGGAAGCACGGTTAGTGTGATGGGAGTTGTTCAAAGAAATGACAATGTGCTTATGATTGTCCCGCCGCCCGAGCCCTTCACCACGGGTTGCCAATGGACCAAATGCATACTTCCAGCTAGCCTCGAGGGCGTTGTTTTGAGATGTGAAGACGCATCGAAAGTCGATGTTATACCAGTTTAACTGCCTATTGTGTATTTTGAAAAACTTCTTTGGGTATTTGCTCTTTGAAAAAAAAATTAGTTTGTTATTACTGTCGTGGTGGGTAGCGTCTGTGGTGGTGGGTGGTGGAAATGAATTGTATTTCATATTTTTCTTTGGTGTATAGTTGTTATTAGGGGGTTGGGGAATTTTTATTACTATTGTTATTATTATTATTTTTTTTATCTTCTCGGCGCGTGAAGTGAAAGGTTTTGTAACTGGGAATGGTTGATATTATTGTTGGGTTGTTGGAAGTGGGAAAAATGTTTCATGTTTGAACAGGTTGTGGCCTAATGTTAAAAAGTGAATGAAAATGTAGTATTGTGTTCTCTTTAGACCCTCGTGGCTTCTTTTTGTTGCCTTCAAGAAAACTAGAGTTCTCTTATAAACGTTGTCTATGTGAGAAATCTGGTTCTTGTTTTGTAGATTTGCTCTATTGGACTCCATTAGCTATCTCGTGGTGAAAAGCAGTGCCAAATTTCTCAGCCTTTAGGCGAAAGAAATATTTTTCATGCTGATAAAGAATAATATAGTGAATTATGTATATGGTTGTGGATGTTCATAATGCTCATAATGTGGTGCAGGCGAAGTATAATAAGTAAATTGGCTTCTGCAATTTTTAGAATAGAAGTGTTTGATTACGGATGAAAGTTGCTGGAGGAATTTATTTGTGAGAAATATGAAAAATTGTGTGTTGTAAAGTTGGATAAGCTTTATTCTTCAACCTTTTAAACGATGGTACAAATCTGGTTTACCCTTTAACATATTTGACGTTGATTAACTGCACACAAAAAAAGTTGATTTCAAGAGTCGCCATTACTTGCCAAATCTGGTTTACCTTGTCCTTCTTGTGACAGGGAGGTCCTGCATTGATTCACATGAATGTGAATTTTTTATTGGTTTATTTTTATTGCGGTATATATTCACATGAATGTGAATTTTTTATTGCGGTATATAAAAAAAGTTGTGTTGTGAAATTAGCGATTTGTATATATATATAAACTTGTATAAAAATGATGAAATAAATAAATAATAAAAAATCACAATGACTAACCAAAAAACAAGAACACAATATATTTGCGCTGTATACTTGGCAAGTCGAAAACAATTTACATGGTATTGGGATTTTAGCGAATAAAACATATGTAATAGTCCAACAGGTTCCCTTTAAAAAAGTTAAGTATGAAGTGTGTACAATCCATAACAAAAAAGAAAGGCGATAAATTTGGAGTAGAAAATTAGAGACTCAGTTTCTCTCTATTATTTCTTTGCTACAATTTTTATTTAATGCAATCTAACTCGAAGGCTAAAAGATAATTTTTTTGTAAAATTACATAGAGATGATTTCTATAATGAGAATGAGTAAATCATTTTTATAAAATTTCATTAAAATATTTAATTTAAAAATAAATGAGGTGATTATTTAAAATTTTAAAAGACATAAATTAACATATATATTAAAATTTTATCACACACATCTTCGATTTGAATTATTCATTTAATTTTTGAATTACACCCTCATCAAGAGAAATTTAACTGAAAGAATAACAGCGAAGCCTAAGTCAGAAAAAGTTTTCCTAGAAAAGACAGATTCACAGGAAACTTGCAAATTGAGCCAAATAATGTTTAAAACTTTAAATAAAGGTGATTGTTCGAGGCATCTAAAATTAAGCTTGCTAATACCAATTACTAGTATAAGTGTGTTTCATTGCCCAAAAAAGGACACAAAAGCAATGCCGGAGCAAGTTGGGGGCGGGGGGATTGACCCCTCCCTTTTTTGGATTATATATATACGTACATGTTATAATTTTATAATTTTGTATGTGAAGTTAAAAAATTTAGGGCATAATTTTATAAAAACAAAAATAAGGGCCAAGGAGATTTAAGACCGGAAATTAGCTGAGTTGAGCCAAACATATTGTTTTTCAATCTTGATTCGTTAAATATTTTGAGCTTATAAATTTATCTAAGATTAGTTTGTTTAGCTCTTGAGCCTGGTTCAAACGAACTATCATAATAGAGTCGAGTGAAGTATTTTAATTTTTTAACATAGTTTTACAGTGCTTCGTAGTTTATTGATTAGCCGAACTTGTTAACAGGTCGAGTTCCAAATGTGCGTAAGTTTGGTTCATTTGTTTCACAAAAGAATCTTGAATGAGCTTATACTCAAACGATATGTCGAGCTTGAATAGCTTGGTTCATTTTATGGCCTTAGATATGATAGAGTAGACACACACACAGAGAGACTACTACTACTCTCTTCTTCTTCTTCTTCTAGTATAATTGTATAAACGACCTACTCTCCTCTCAATTCCGATCCCTCTCCTCTCTAATTTTAATTTAACTCCCTTTGTTCAAATTCTAGCTCCGCTGCAAAAGACACATTAGTAAATTGTTCTAGTAATAAATTAAAAACCCTAACCCAAACTTGGAGACTGGTGTAATACAAGTGTGTGCTTGTTTGCTGCCAAATACCACACAAAAGTCACAACTACAAATCCTATTGTACTTCAAAGGAATCACAAAATTTTACTATTAAGTAAGGAACCTTCCTCCCAAGTGGACGCTACAATGATTGTAATCTATATATATTCATTAGTACAAAATGAGATTTCACAATGCCTACTACTTGGTTGAAAAGAGGAGTAAAAGTAATGACAAAGTTAACAACCTTTAAAAATCATTGCTTAATTGCTTTGCATATTAGAGATCGCAACATAGATGTCAGTTTTAATCCAACAAAAAATAAAAATAAAAAAATACACTAGCAATTATTTGTTTTAAGGATGTATTTGGTTTGTTGAAAATTTAATGTAAATGTCGTTTCTAATGCAGCAAGAAACTTCAGTTTTAAACAAAAAATCGTTTTCAATGTGTATTTTTTTTTTCTTCAAGTAAATGACATATATTGTATATTTGTTTTGTTGATATGAGATAGAATAAAAATTATTTATTGTACTTAGCTTTCTGGTGCGTACTCCGTTTTATTAAAATGTGAAAAATTGTGTAAAAATAAATCAGTCGAAAAGTCCAAAGAAAACACTTTAATATATTTTAGTGTATATCAACTCAATGTATTACACCTCTAATCTTAGATTCACCCTTAATTACAAAGAGATAAATTGCTTGTTTGTCTATTAGCAAGTCGTCAATTTTTCCCCCCTTCTTCTTGCATTTGATTATTATTATTATTAATTTATTTTTTTAAAAAATAAAAATTTAATTCTCTCAATTTAAATACAAACAATGAAAATTCGTCCCAGTCTTTTTGTGACTTAAATTTTGAAGTAAAAGGAAATAAAGTAGCATTAAATATCTATGGGGGTAATGATTAATAATTATTTGTGGTTTATCATTCACTCAATTGATTGAAGATAGCGTACCTGCCAAGAACCAATTTTAAAGCATTTTTTTTAAAGTTTTTAATTTAACCTTTTGACTTATTTACACTCATGGTTGTCTTTCCTATTCTAGATCTAGTTAGTTAATAAAGCCCTTTCTTTCTTTCTAACTTTTTATTTATTTGCTTTTCTGCTTAATTATATAAAAAACTCAAAAATAAGAAGTATTTTCTTTTCGTTGCGCTCTTCACTATAATTTTGCTTCAAAAAAATAAAAGTAGATAGATAATATAGTTACTAATATATGTGCACCGGAGATAGTTTTATCCTTCACCTACTGTGCATTCACAACAATTATTATCGATATAAAATTGTAAAATTTGAAATAATAATTTTAATAAATTGAACAATTCAGAGTAACTTCTATTAAATAGAGTCGATCATCGTTAGAGAGATGCACTAACTCTAACCATGACTCAATATCAAAATCGTTCAATTCAAGCTCACTTTCATAACGAGATAAAAAAAATGGTAGCAAATTAAAACAATTAATTTTTGTGAGAAATTAAAAAACGAGTTGAGCGATGTGGTGAGAAGTTTATTTTTATGAATAGATCTCCTCCATACTAATGAAGTTTTTTTCATTTCTCACCATGCAAATAATTTTCTTTTAGAAAAAGTCAAAAAGTAAGCAAATATTCACCACATCATGCAACTCATTTTTTAATTTCTCACAAAAATAAATTATTTTTGCTATAAATATTAATTTTGTTATCAAACGGAGCCTCCAAAATAATATTTTGGTTTTCAACTTTACCCCTATAATTGCCTCACCAATTTTATAAGAGCCAAATTCATATATTATTATCTTCAAATTATGTCACCTAAGAATTATTATAAAGCTTATTAAATATGACAAGAAACAAAAATAGTTTCGACAAAGTCTCTTAACAGAAATCATGCCTAATTCTAACAACAAAAGATAAAGAAAGGGGATAAACTTTAACGAAATCTTAAAAAAAAAACATAGTACTATACGAGCCTGCAAAGTCAATGAACCTTCCCTTTAATTTATAAAATTAGTCGTTGAAATTCAGCATTGGTAAAATCGTACCTTCAGATACTGCTTGGTGCTTCACATCAAACCCTCCGTTGAATCATTTTATTATCCTCCTTGCCATCTCCACCCCCATCAATGTCAAACTCTCCTACTCAATTACCTAAAAATAAGTATTTGACATAAACAAAATATTACATATGTTTATTTGCTTAACACTAATAAAAATATGAAATATGTTAATAGTTTAATACTTTAAAATACAAATAATAATATTATTAGTATTGAGTATAAATACGTAATATTTATATATGCACCCGTTCTTTCTTTACTCACTGTACACACTTAATGAAAAATTTTCAATTATTATAATTTTTTATATTTTTTCTAAAGTAAGGGAGATAAATCACATGAATTTAACTTAGTTCGAGATAAATTATTGACATCGCTTCATGCAAAAGAGAGGAGACTTCAACCCAAAATAATTAGTTTTAATTGATTCAGATAGGCTCAAGTTTATTTTGATTCATCGAGTTAAAAACTCACATAAATTTCATCTTACATCAACATAATCTAACTAGGAGTTAGTTTTTTAATAAATTGTAGGCACAAGAGCAAGATAGAAGGGCAGAAGGGAAAGCTACAAGTTCTAATCTTCCTACTCCCCATTTTGGGTTAGTCAAACACTCAAACTCGAATAATTTATTGCCAGTTCAAAAAAAATAAAAAAATATTGAAACTATATAACTAATTTATTTTCTCAATTCTTTACTAGTTTCACATGAATATATTTATCTGATACAAAAAAAAAATATACCAACTTGGCAGTTTCTCATTGATCTGAATAGATCTTGGTAAAAATAAATTTGATATATGAGGCATATTTTAACTAATATGTGTCGCTGCCACCAAATATGTCTGGTTTTAGGAAATTTCTTAGATGCCTATGCCTCACTGTTACATTAAAGTGATGGTGACACTACCTTGGAACTTCCTGATAAAATCAGTTACAGCTAGGGGTGTGCACGGTCCGGTCAACCGGACCGAACAGCTGTAGACCGGACCGGACCGGATATTTCGGTCTCATAATTTTATAGACCGGACCGGACCGAAAAGGGTGTGAAGACCGGACCAGACCGGACCAGACCAAACCAGTCCGATTTCGGTCGGTCCATTCGGTCTGGACCTTTTTTTTGGGCTTTTTTATAACTAAAATGCCTTTATTGGAGTAATTTGAATATTTTCTAAGCACATAAATCCCCATGAAAACAAGAACAAATTGACTTTACAGTACCTAAAATACAATTCCGAATGACCCAGTACCAACAACACGCTCTGCCATGTACCTACTAGTCTGTATAATGTATTACAAAATCCATTTAGCTTCCTCATTTTGAAAGTTGAAAGAAAGAAAGAAAAGAAGAAAATAAACACTTGATCATGAATCTATTCAACAACTTTTTTTGTAAGATGATCACTTTAGCTGTATTAAAAAAATTAGATAGGCTTCATCTCTTAAGACTAAGAGAAAAATATATCATAATGGAATAACAATTTCCATAGAAGGGGCAGAGATGGCAGCAATTAAAAATCTAGTACCAATCACCATAACATTAGTGACAAGAAAAATAACAAAAAACCATCATGATCAAACGAGTACCAATCAATAATTCCACACAATTACCGAACGAACAGTTAAAACAACAAACAGGAGAGAGCCCTTGGTATGGCAAGTTAACAAAAAGCTAAGGCAAAAAGATCTAAGGACAGACACAGGCATGGAAAAAGTATTAACTTAATACTTTCTAAAACACAGTAAATAGATCAAGAACAAAGCAAATTTACCCTAGAAGTTTCAATAATTACCCGATCATAAATAGATCAAGAACACAGTAAAATTCAAATCACATACAAAAAAGCACATAGTACTTGATTTTTACTTTAATCCACATACTACTTGATTGAACAGGAAACCTCATACTACTTGATTTATAGTTTTAACCACAATTAGCACAAAGTAAAAAAATCAACAGAATTGTATAATTTCTTACGTGTTTTTAGGTTTCTTTACGGTTTGCTGAATTTATTGAATTCTTCTTGATGCAAATTTGTTGAATTCTTCATTGAAGTTGTTCTTCAAAATAGTGAACACTGGTATTTTCTTCTCTTCCTTCTTCTTGACTTCAGCCATTGCTTTGCTTTTTTGGCCCTCACCTCAGCCGATGCCCGAAACCCTAAATCAATCCCATAAAAAGTATCTACCAAGCACCTTTTCAACTCCCCGTTCTTATCACCATCATCATCCTCCCCCATATCTACATCTATATATAGATTGATAGACAACATTATCGCTCAAAACATTTATCCAAATCGAAAAATTAAGAAGAAACGAGAGAGAGAAGAAAGGGAAAATACCAATGAGGGGGAGGGAGAGAGAGCTTTGGGACGCAACTTCAGGCACGGAATCGGCATGATCGACCGAATCGGCTGGAGGAGCGGGATCGATTGGTGTAGAACGGGAAGCCATGGGTATGGAGGAGAGAAAGAGAGAGAGAGGGGGGTTTCAGTGAGGGTCTGAGGGAGACGGCCAAACGGGTGAGGGAGAAGAGAGCGGCGTGTGAGTTTAGGTTTTACTGCTTTAGGGTTAAATTTTAATATTAATAATATATATTTAAAATATATATATATATAATAAAACCGGTCCGGTCCGGTCCGACCGAAATATTAAAATGTAAGACCGAAGACCGGACCGATCAGTTTCGGTCCTTCAAAAATTGGACCGGACCGGACCGAATTCAAATGGTCCGGTCCCAATCGGTCCATTTTGCGGTCCGGTTCTTTCGGTTTGACGGTCCGGTTCGGTTTTTGAACACCCCTAATTACAGCTATGACACATATATATGATTTTATTATTATTATTATTATTTAAATCAAGAAATTCTACATGTACACCTTAATTACTTTATATCATACATTCTTTCTTACACACCAAACGGAACATCTTTAAACATGCAGTTTCATTTTGTTTCTCAAATCCAAATCCAAATACAATACCAAAATATCCCCAGTTGAAACAAACAATTAAAAAATTAAATTAATTCCCCATGAATCAAAACAACCCAATTACTCAATTTTCCCAATTGGTTCATGGAATCATTTTCCTCACTATGGTTTTGCTCCTCTTCTTCCCTCCCGACGCCACTGCACAGATCGGAACCACCGACCCTCCACCACCGCCGCCGCCGTTTCAGCTTGACCCGAAAATCAAGGTGAGCCCGTCGATGGCCATCATACTCATCTGCCTCTTCGGCGCCTTCTTTGTTATGGGCTGTGTCTCGGTCTATGTCCGACAGTGCACTGACCGCAGGATGTCCCTTGCTGCCGGCGGAGACTTTTCAGTCAACGGTGGTGATCCCATGCGCCGCCGGACGGCAGCGCTTGGGCTTGACCCGGCGGTAGTCGATGCCTTCCCTGTGTTCCTCTACTCCGACGTGAAGGGGCTCAAGATAGGCTCGGTGGCGCTAGAATGCGCGGTGTGCTTAAATGAGTTTGAATCCGACGAGACACTCCGTTTACTACCCAAGTGTAGCCACGTGTACCACCCTGATTGCATAGATGCTTGGCTGGCATGCCATGTCACCTGCCCCGTGTGTCGGGCCAACCTCGTGCCCCGACCTGGTGAACTCCGACACTGTTCGATAACTTGTCAGGATACAGATATTGAATCGCCCGACCGGACACATTTCTCTAGAATTTATGACCCAGCACGCGACGTGAATGATATAACAATAGATGTAGAGTCACCGGTGGTGATAAATCCAACCCTAACTCCCAATCAAAATCGTCCACCTAGGCTGACTCCAAGAAAGGAAAGAAAAGGAAAATATTCTCGCTCGTACTCAGCAAGTTATTCCGAGGTAAAATCAGTTTCAAATAATTATGAGAGGTTCACGTTAAGGTTACCGGAGGAGGTACGAAGTCAACTGATGAATTCGAGCTTGATCAGAACGAGAAGTTGTGTGGCTTTTACGAGCGCGAGGAGTTCGAGAAAGGGCTACAGGAGTAGTAGCATTGGAGGGTCGAATCAAGGTAAGAATTTTGAGTATTATGAGCGTTTTGATCGAGCAGCTGCAGGTCAGTCTGATGGATGGGGTATAACAATAACACCGCCATTCTTTTCAAGGGTGAATTCAGCTCGGTCGCCGAAAGTTGGTGTTTGGGATGGTTTGACTGCTACGCCGAAGAGTTTATGTAACTCCGTAAAGTCGCAATTCGATTGTTTAGCTGGTGGGGTGAATATAGATGAAGTGGAAGAACGAAGGTTTGAGAGATTAAGTCCCAAGGATTAACTTTCGGACATATGGATATCAGTGAATGTAGATCCTTAATTTGTGTCATTGTGTTTTGGATTGATTTATTTTCTTTACTCAAATCATTTTAACTTAGATACATACTTTCAACTTTTCAAAGTGTAAATCAACAATTGTTGTGAGACTATTGGAAAATATTTGTTCCCTTGGCAAATTCACAATCCTTGCATGTTGAACTTTGACCACGTACTTGCCATGGATTATAGAGGGGTAGATCTTTCAACTTGGCTCTCCTCCATTATCATTCTATCTAATTTTGTTTATTGAGGTATTATTTGAGATTTAAACGGTTGACTTTTTTTCATAAAATTTGGTGGAGATGATCTCTTATAACGAGTATATCACCTCTTAAAAATTTCATCAAATTAAAAAATTCAAACTGAAAGTAGGTGAGATGATCATTTAAACTTTTAATGGTTGAAAATGATCATGTATATCAATTTTTGATTACACTCTCTTCCAGATTGAATTTTTTGATAAAATTTTGTGAAGATAAATATCTCATTATAGCGATCATCCTACCAAGTTTTGTGAAAGAATTCACCAGTTTAGATCTCGGCCTAGCTAGATCTTATTGGACAAAAATGGATAGAAAAAATAATGGAGGGCAGTTAAATCCTAGAACTTTTGTTTGAAAAGTGGGTAATTAGTTCAGAGAGAAAATGTCTGATATTTTTATGAGGTTTGCAATACAAGTTTGTGGCTTAAGGCTATCTCCAACGGTCATTTTTATTCATACAAATTTCTATGATAAAAAAGAAAAATAGAAAAAAAATGCTCTAATGTGGTTTTCTATAACTATTTCTATGTGATGTAAAAGCTGAGTCACATTAAATCCTATTTTATTCAAGAATTTAAAAAAACACACATTTTAACATTTGAGATAAGACTGACAGGTGACTACTTTATATTATTGAAAGAGATATGTCCTAAGACTATTCATAGATTATGATTTGTACTTGGATATCTTATGCTTATTGTTATTAATAAAATTTATTTCGTTTTACTTTATGTTCTCTAATAAATAATATATATTAATACTAGTTCATCAAGTACGTGACTTAATTGTGGGATACTGGTAATGTTGTAATAATATTATTTTGATGTCCCTAATCATGTGTCAATAATTTAGGATCATATTGATATAATGATTGGAGTATGTGTCAGCTGATGACTATGTTCCACAAGTCATAGATATGGAGATATCAAGCTGAACACACTGATACTTGTTAGGGAACAAAGTATTGGACCGACCCGCTTTGGGGACACTGCGAGGAGTGTTAGATAATGTCATCAGTGATGTTCCCCATTTGTGATATCGTATTGTCCTCAGATCTAAGATCGTCATGATTACCAACATAGGGATTAGCGTGTCAGACATTATCAAATGTTGCACTTGACCGAGTAATTATAAAGAAAATGATCAAGCATACTATGAACTATGCAGAGGTATGCGGTTGATCAAGATGGGATTTGTCACTCTCATATAATGAGAGAGATATCTTTAGGCCCCTTGATAAATATAATTAATATTTGCATGGCCATGCACAAATGAGGTGTCATTTGCATTAGATTAATTATACTTAGAGATCAAGAAATAAAGATTGAACTATACAAGAATGACACTTGCTTAGTCTTGTGTTCAATCTAGATATCGATTGATAAAAGGAGTTAATATGTGGAATAACTATTTATGGTTGTGTCGTTTTGACCTTTATACCCTTTGGGTAATAGTAATGTTTTACTAGAGACCGCTTACTATTCGTATAATAAAAACGGGCTTTTAATTATACTGCCAAAGAGTATAAACCTACAGGGTCGCACACCAAAACGAGTTGGATCAAAAACGAATTAAAACGAGCCAAGTTGGACTTGGGCCTAATTCGTTTGTTGCTTAGGGTTCTCACTAGGGTTTTCCTTTAAAAGGAAACCTTTGTTCTTCTTGGCCGTCTAAGAGAGTTCCAGACGCAAGAAATACGAAATAGTTGAGAGAACCCTAAACGGCGCTAGTACACCAAGCAATGATCTGGTCTCGTTCGTGTGTGCACACCGCAGAGGCGTCGTAATTTCTATGTTAGGACGACAACAACAGAAGGACACAATCCACTGTATTTGTTGCATTAACTCGAAATCTCATGCAAGGTATGTCTTCTGTCGATTTTATTGAACAGTGTAGATCCTAGGGTTTAATGATTAGTGCAGAAATTTTGTGTATGTGATGCATGTTTGCTGCCCTAATTTCCTACAATTATATTGATTAAAATATGGATTTAAAACAAAATTAATCCTTAACATAATTCTTCTTAATCAATGAATAATCATTTATGCTAGATGAATATGTCTTGCTAGAAGATCTCTATTTTATTAAATAGAAAGGTACGTTAAAACAAATGGTAATAGATGTAAATCAACCGGTTTAGAAAATATGTCAATTGCATAAACATTAAGAATATAGATTAATGGTCACAAGCTACCAATTTTTAAAGAAGCTATGGTTCCCATTTCATTTTCAGATTTAGACATTTCAGAACTATAATTTATCATCAAGAATATGGATAGAAAATTAGGGAACCCTGGCGAAAGAAATTTATACGCCCAAACTCAATACTTTATTGGCTTTATTCAATCCGTAACCAATCTTATCAAACCATAAGCATTTCAAAGCTCTGTCACATTTTTATTTTTATGTTTGCCCTTAAATTTATTCTTTCATTTTTTTATGATAAGAATTAGCAATCTAGCATAAGTAATGGTGTATAAAATATGATGTTTACAACTTAACCATTTATTATTTGTACGGCCATTGGGACTCATATACTTTTAGGCTCCGTTTGATTGCAAGCTGAAAAAGAAAAATAAATTGAGTTAGTTTTGGTGAGAGCATTTCCAATCGTAGTGTATAATTTTGGTTTGTGTAAAATTTACACGTTTTGTAAAGGAAAAGGTCTCCAGTAGTCTTTTAAAAAACTTTGACACCTAGGATTTGTGTAAAAATATTGTGTAAAATACAAACACAATTTACACAACCACGTCACATAATCTTGCGTCTATTTTTCCCCATCCCGTATGTAGAAATAAATGGATTTGAAAAGTAAGAGAATAAATATAGGATAAGTTCCACTTGTGCGTATTTAATTGGTAGTTTAATATTTACACAAAAGTCTAAAACATACCGTTGGAATACAAAACAAATTCTTTATTATTTTTGTGTAAATCCCACTTTGACACGTAGGATTTACACAAAATTTATACAAGACGATTGGAGATGCTATGAGAAGATGGAAAATAAGTTGAGTGATAGAGGTGATATCCTTCTGATTTTTAAGTTTTTCCATGAAAAAATTTTCTTTGCTTGGTGGTGAGTAAAAATTTTTCACCAAAAATATTGAAGTATGGAGGATATATACTCATAAAATGAGTAACATCTCTCACCTTATGTTCTATCTTTTCATACAAACTAACGAAATTTATTTTTCTTTTTCATCTTTGCAATCAAACGGAGCCTTAATACTCCAAAATTAGACTAAGAATGAATTTTTTTCCAAATTAGGGATTAATTATAAATAAATATAATATAAGACAAAGTATTTAGTTAGTATTATGGATAACTAGAAATTAGGTAGAATGTCTTATTATACATTGATTTTCACCAAAAATCCAATGAATAATATTTTTTTGAATGAATGGCTTATTTTTAATTGGTAACTAGTGTAAGAGGCCTATTTTGTTTTATATTTTAAATGAAGGTATTTGAATAAATTTAAATATCATTTAATTAATAAAAACATGTTATATATTACCTAAACTACCACTCTTTATGAAATTTGCACAAAAAATATGGACTGCAAAATTTATATTGCAGTAAATATGAACTGTAAAGTTCATATTGCAGTAAATATGAACTGCAATATGAACTTTGCACTAGAAATTTGGACTGCAAAGTTCACATTGCAGTAAAATATGGACTGCAATATGAACTTTACACAAAAAATATGGATTGCAAAGTTCATATTGCAGTGAATATTTTAATGCATATTAGTATTTTTTTAGTTTATTTTAAGGGTTGGGATGTCATTTTACAATGAAAAAAAAAGACACATGTCATATTATTAATAAAAAAAAAACAGGCCCTTTATTTACAAAAAAATTATTCCTTGGCTTTAGTGTGAAAATCTTTCTCTAGTAAGACCTTTTTTTTAATTGTCCCTATGGATAAAGAGACTATTTTTTTTTTCCACAGTTTTTTACATTTTGATGTAAACCAACTATACACCGTAAATTAATACATTAATTTTTAATTTTTTTTTTAATCAATTTTAATAACAACAAAATAGACGCAAACCATTTCATTCACGTGAAAAACGCTGTAACTTGAAAAAAGTGTTTTTTTTCTAAGTTTTTAACAAATCAAACACAGTTTTAATGCTAACTTTAACACGAAGCCGCATCATTATGCTGAATTAGGCCAGGCCTTTCAAGCCCAAGCCAAGAAACTTTGTAAAGGCCCACTGAATTAGTCTGTTTTAGTGAAGATTCAGAACTTCTGGAATATGCGTGAAGCTCTTAATAGGCTATTTTGGGGGGTCAATCATTTCTACTTCTACTTCTAGGGTTGGGGTTTTGCTTTCAGAAAGACAGAAAGAAGGATAATTAGGGTTTATCTTAGTCCTTCCTATTTTAAACCGCACACTTTCGATCACAACGGTAAGCTTTCTATTCTTTTTCATTTGATTTATGTAATTTGTAGAAAATTTGACTGAAATGATACACTACTTAGCATCTTATTGAATTATAAATTTCTTAATAATGAATGAAGGTAAAGAGAGTTTTTTGTTTGATTATACCTTATGGCCATGAATGTTATTCTTCAAATTTGAAGTACGGTTCATTGATAAAATTGCTTTTGATTGATTTACATTGGACTGAATAGAATTCCTTGGAATTTTATTACATGGAACAATAGGGTCTCAAATCTCCAGACTAGGGATGTTATGTATTCAATTCTCCTCACCCCTGTTTGGTGTACTAAAGACAAAATGAAAGTAGAGTGAAGGTGCTTTTTGTATTCCATGGGAAAGGGGAAAATCAAGATAATTGAAGTTGTAACATAGTCCCATATTACCCTAGAAATTTATTCCTTGGAAAATTAATGCAATTCAATACACAAAGATAGGACATATGGATGTTAGCCTTTTTTGGTTAAAAAAATTGTGATAAAACATATCGTAATCGACTTGTTTGTGGGTGGATGGCTTTGGGTGAGGGGGTCTCTTGGTGGGTGGGTGAAGAGAGGGGGTATAAATGGTAATTTTCCCCAGCCTCCACCTCAGTCTCCCAAATGTATTATATAGTTTTTCATTGCAATACAGTTTATACAAGTTGCATTAGTCATTCTGAACAACACTAATTTCTCATTGTTTATTATTCTATTTATTCATTTTTTACATTCCCAAGGTCTGACCATCATGGTCTCCTTGGGAGAAGTGATAGCAATTTCGAGTTCCATTTCTTCTACGCCCCGTTTCCGACTCCAAGCTTCGAGCCAACGGGTGCATTTGCTTCCTCGCCATCAGCTTTATTCTGCAGCTTCTACTGACTGCAAATCTCTATGTTTCTTGAGGACCAGGTCGGACCCTGGGGTGCACCAAAAGGGATTTCTTAAGTTGACCCGAGCTACTGTTACCCCTGACTCTATAGCACCGGCCAATTTTAGTGCTGACCTGACGGTGGAGCCTGTAGAGGTTGTACCTGATAATACTACTGGTGGTGGAGACAATTTGGGTGGGGCAGGTGAAGGTGGCAGTGGAGGCGGAGGCGGAGGCAATAATTGGGGCAAAAATAATAACAAGGGCGAAGGGGGATCAGAAGAAAGCGACGATAAAAGCAAGAAGACAGGCATGTCGATGTCTCAAAAACTGACACTGGGCTATGCCGCACTTGTTGGAATCGGTGGAGTTATGGGCTACGTAAAGACTGGAAGTCAAAAGTCACTGATGGCCGGTGGACTATCAGCCTTGTTATTGTACTATGTTTACACTCAGCTTCCTACTAAACCAGTTTTTGCATCGGCCCTCGGTCTTGGCTTGTCGGCTGCTCTGTTGGCTGTAATGGGATCTCGTTTTAAGAGATCAGGGAAAGTTTTTCCCGCAGGTGTTGTGTCCTTGGTTTCACTTGTTATGAGCGGTGGGTACTTGCATGGGATTATGCGCAGTTTTCACTGAAGATGGTGATGATGCAAATGTGTGAGGGTTTAATAATGTTAAGTGCTTTTGTTAGTTACCTCTATGATCAATGGTGACTGTGTCCGGTATGTACTACTCTACCTTTTCAGTGTATATGACTTTGTGCTTCACCAGTAAAACTTTTATGAATCTGCTTTATGTTCAGATTTTGTTTCGAGAGGTTGCCCTGTTTTATGTAGGCAAATTTATAGCCATATCTTGTGTGTTACAAGCTAAGTGCGGATCTAATTTGGAAGGGAATGGTTGTTAGATTTCTTGTTTGCTTGTGTTTGTTTAATGTTTTGAGTCTGAGAGAGGCAGAGTTTGCTGCTCGTTTGAAGATTGACATGATGCATAAGAATTTGGGAGATTGTTTTTGTAGCTGTGATCTAGTTTTCTAACGGTTCTCGGACTTTTTTTTTTTTGGTTGGGGTGGGTTGAAATTGTGGTGATGATGCTGTGGGTGGCAGTGGTGGTCATGGTAGGGGTGATTGATGGGTATTGGGGCTAGGCTTAATGTAGTAGTTAGACGGAGAAAATGATTGTACATTGCGCATAAAAGGTGGTCGAGGATTTAATCTAACAAGTATGGACATGGGTAAAATGTTCAATAAGTTAAAGAATTAAGTATAAATTTGTATTAGGAACGGCAAAGATGAAAAGAATTTCCTAAGATTCCTTTTGAAGACGAATTATCCTAGCTTGAGTGCAATGCTAATAATTGAAGGGTAATTTTATTTCTATCTGCGGATTTTTGCAGTTTATCCATCCTTGATTTATGTTGACATTGAAATAAACTTCTTAAAACTTCCTTATAAAAATTGAGAAGTATATCCACCAATTAATAGTCTTTTTAAATGTATTTACTTTTAAAATTAGTTTCTTAATTAGAATATACTTCCTTACCTTTAAAATTAATTTCTTAATTAGAATATACTTCCTTAATAATATGTTTTTTTAATTTGGTAAAAAGTATATTGATACAAGTACTATAGATTCATTATTCATAAAAAATATATAACACTATAAAACTGGGCGGAATTAATTTATATTATTACATCATAACACTAACAAATATTTTTTTTCAACAATTGAGTTTACTATTTTCTTTTTTCTATACAATGAGGGTTCTAAATAAATAAAAATAAAGAAAAATTGGAACTTAAAAAACTAAAAAAGAATTAGTAGCCGAAAACAACAAATATCGTTTCCTTCAATCTCAATCATTTCAAGTCAAATGAAGAATATTCAATTATAATATATGTTTGTTTTCTTGTTTGCCATGATAAATCTGTAATTAAACTTATAATTTTAATTTACTTCTAGGTAGGAACTAAATTTTGTAGACTTATTACAAATGTTTCAAATTATACTTACTATTTAATTACGATTCCAAGATTAATGTGAATTATTGTATAATCTCAATTCTGAAAACAAATGTGAATCATAGACTATAATCTAATCTTATAGTCCAATCTCGAGTCCGAAAAGTTGATATAATTAACAATAAATTATATATATCAGAAATATCATTTTATTATACAATTTATTCTGTTTACTTTTTGATATTATATGACGGTGGATAGAAGTAAAAGTTTGGTGGATAATTTACAATTGAATTGAAAAGAATCAATATTTTATAAAAAATATGCCAAAATTGATTTTTGTAAATTTATCCAACAACGTGGTTAAACTTAGTGGGCAATACAAATTATCTCAGTAAAATCCAAAAAGAGGGATAGACTGACAAATTTCGCGGATAGAAATAAAATCACACTTGTTAATTACTAATCAAATTGATTAGGTTGTTTAATTTTTTTTGATTGTTGAAATTTAAATTTTGAATTATTTGATTTTCTATATTTTAGTAATTAATTAAGTTGTTAGAAGTTATTTGATTGTTTAAATTTAAATTTCGAATTTGATTTTATAGATATTAGTTTCTAGCAAGATTTTAAAAGTTTAGATTAATTTAATAATCAATTAGATGATAGTGACATTAAAGGAATAACAATAATATAAATTAGTTTTGTAGCTATATTAATTTAATTTTAATTATTTATCCGTAAAAGTTTGTATTTTAAACAAAACTTTGGACCTTAAAGTATTGGTATAAAAATTGTGTACTTAAATAAATAGATAAAGGAATATTCGTCCTTAAAACTAATTGCTCTTATTTTTATTTATTTAATTGAAGTGGATGTACTTATTAATTTAGTGAATTTTTTAATATTAAATCATTAATAAAATAATATTTAAAAAATTAAATCAATAATATTTTTTGTCAGTTTATTCACATTCGTGGATTAATTTAGTAGGCAACGTGTATTAACTTAATGATGTGGATTAACTGCAAGATATCGTGGATAGAAATAAAATCACCCATAATTGAATTATGATATTTAATGTTACCAATTAGTTGTGTCATATATGGTGTTTTTTCGTTTGTATCATATATATGGTATGTGAATTCGTTTGCATTTTGTATTGATTGTTTTGCTTTTAAGTATGCGATTGTAACCAAGTGAAACAAACCATAATTGCATCACCATGGTATTTTGAAGAAAAATAGACAAAACGCTAGCAATACTTATCCGAATTCCAAAAGTTCTCGAGAATTCCTTCTTATCTCCTCTAGACGATAGACAAATTCTTATCATCTTATGTTTGTCTATTAAACGATTTTATTTTGCCTTTTTATTCAACGCGTCAAATATATCTAGTATCATTTAACCTCGAAAGTCAAAACAAAAATGTATTTCTTTTTTGGGCTAATAGAAAACGTGTAGTTGATATATTACTAAAATGAATGTTTTTAATCCCAACAACATATTCTGGCAAATGATATATTAAAATAGCTTTTGATAAAAAGCTTTAAATGGCCACCATACGAAGCTAAGTGTTTGTTTAACTGGTGAGTGATCGATCATCTGGATCTGGGCTCGGCAGCTTCTCAATCTGCATTGTAGCCTTCTTAGCCTGCAGAATAAACCCATTAATTATGGATTAATATTTCTTGAATTCTTTTTATTTTAAGTCTACAAAATCTTGAGAAATTAATAAATTAGAAGAAAAATAAAATAATAATAAATATTTACCTCCGTTTCCCAGTTGCGATTTACTGTTAGGATGGTCAATATTGCTGTCTGCACGGCCGTCCCACCAAAAATCATCCCTCCCCATATTCCCTAATTTATACACATACACAAATAATTCACAATTCATACAAGATTAAACATTTATGGTCATAACATAAAATTTGTAAAGTAAACTTGGGAAAATCATATTTTCGGCTGGGATCCAGTTACACTTTTATCACTTTAAAGGTAAAGTTATAATATGAATTATTAATTTTTAATTGCGTGGTTCATATTACCTTCTATTTGTGAAGTCCTCGACAGAGGTTTTTGAATAAGTTCAGGGTTTAAATATTGTTCCCTTACCATCCCCAAATTGAACCACCCAGATGTATCCTATGTGTTTTTAGTATTATTTTAGGTCAAATTAATAGTGGTCATTTTTATGCCATATTTTGTAAAAGATTTTGAACCTTTAATTTTTATTTTTATTTTCAAAAATATTGGAGAGGAAGCAAATAACGAATAATATCCCTTTGGGAATAAAACATACCTGAATCCCCAAGTTGAAGTACCAGCCCATTACAATTCCAAGAGGGAGCCCAAAAAGGTAGTAGCACGCTAAATTCACATATGCAACCCATGACTGCCATCCTGATCCAATTGCCACCCCTTTCGAAAAAATAAAATTTTTGTCAAGCAACCATTAATATTTATATCAACATTGTGAGTGGTTAAAAAAAAAAAAAACATTGTGAGAGTGTTTGACGCGCCGGATTATAGAGTATGATAAAATTATTTAATTTCATTTGAACAGGATAAAACAATCACACTTTTTAAGTGGGATTTGTTAATCCTTCTCTTGGTGGGATAAGAAACTTTAGTAGGATAAATAATTCTCTTGGATAACTAATCCCAACGAACACCTTTTACCCTGTCCTACCTTTTTATCCTACGAGTCAAACGCAGCTTATATCATGCATTTCATTTAGATTGAATTATAAATGTAGATGTATGTTGATAATGTCATACCAGATAAAACAGGTTGAACACTGTTGAGCAGAATAGTAAAAGTTAAGAGGTAAGAGAGTTTATCAACTGCGTGAAGGACATCAGTGCTCGATGTAAAGAGCATTGCCAACTGGTTATTGAATATCAATATTAGTGCACAGAAGAAAACGCCAATTATTGATGATTGCACCACAGACACTTTCACTGCAAATTTTGCGGCTTTCCCATTTCCTGCACCGAGCTCGTTGGCAACCCTTATTCTGCAAATAAAATTATATGAATCAGTCTATATTATATACTAATCTTACCAAGAAGTGAAAATTTTATATTTGATAAACTCATTTTACCAATTTCTATAAAATTATTATGTAATTGAATAATATATATATATATATATATTGGTTTTCTTATTTTCAACTAATCAAATTCTTGTCTCTTCTCTTCCTTTGCGATATAAGATTAAAATTGAAAAATATCAATTGTGACAAAATTTTGATAATTGAGATGGTCTTACAACATTCTTCCTTGCGTGTATCAAACGCATGTATTATTATTTAAGAAATAAAATATGAAAAGACTTTAACATACCAAAATAAAGTCTGACTTTGTATTAAAAAATCAACCTTATCATTTTTACTACTTTTTATAAACAAAATTTATTGGAATTCACTACGTGGCTACAAATTATAACAAGATAGGGAAATGAGAGTAATCAGTTGATGCTCGCGCATATTAATTAATATATGCATTATTTCAAGACACATCCCCAAATTCCCTTTGCCCATTTTTTAGAGTTTGAGAGTGATTGAGTCAACGTTATCAATCTGGATGTATCTCTTTTTAACGTTCTTCGTAAAAAATATTTAAAATATCAGTTGTTTGTGTTAAGAAAGAGAGATTATAATTTTTGTTGTTCCTAGAAGTGAAAATTTAGCTGTGCATTCGTTGACAAAATATGCTTTATTTGTCTCTTTAATCTTTCCGTGAATGTTTGATTAATCTTTGACGCTGCAATATTCAAAAAAAATGTGGTAGGCTGTTGATGTGTTAAAGAATTAGTTATTGATGAGTTCAAACAATATTATTACATGTACCAATTTAGGTGATTAATTTATGACAAATGTATATATTGAATGATTGAAGTGTGGAGCTCTCTTGATATATTGAATTAATACATTTTTCACATTAATTAACTGATATTCATAAATTAGTTACAAAAACTGGTCTATGTATTTATTATCCATATGGGTTTTAGGTTTAATTTAACACGCATGTAAGTTTACTTCCAAGAATTCAATTGATCTTTTAATGTTTGAGTTTGATTAATTAGTTGATGTATCATTTTCATTATCATTTACACAGGATAAATATATGTAATTTGATTAGTTGACACAAAGGAGGATGATTCTCCGAATAAATATAAAAAATTTGTTCATACTTAACCTTAATCATATAGTTTATAATAACATTTAGCCCTAAGAAATATGAGAAAATGATTAGTTGAGATCCAATTTCTCTTTTTATATTGGAGATGATCTAACATCTGCACTACATTAATTCTTGCATTGACATTCTTTTGTGATCTCATCCTCCTTTTTTTTTTTTATTTGTGGAGTCCCATGTGTCACCACATTTTCTATAAATTGGCCCATTAGATGTATTTATGGTCTCCAGCTTATGGGAAAAATAAATAAATTAAGTAGGATAGTGAGACTGAGGGGTATATAAGAGTGAGTTATTCACCAAACAAATTAAACAGGTAGTTGAATTTAATTATGTCCATTTTTTTATCATTCACAACTACCATTAGCTACTACAGATTTAAATAATATCATATATAAAATAATTCACTGTATTGGAAAAGGGTATTGTACTTGTACCTGAATGAGCCACATGTTTTGTTTGTATTTGATATCAATAACGATAAACACGGTGCAAACCTTAAACACTTAATTTGGTATTTACATGGAAAAAGCATGGTATATTTAATATGATGTAAGGATATACTTTGTGAAAGAAAAATAAGAGCGAGACTACACCAGTCTAAGGTCAAGTACGTTACGTATGTCACAAGGTTTTGCGAACACTTATAGTAGTTCTCACAAATCGTGCACCAAAATTAAAGAGACCACTGATAGCAAGATTAGAACATAACCCTTACTAACGAAGTATTCAAATCCTTACCAACTCAATCAACTCTCAATGGCAAAAATTATAGTGTTGACTAGACACTTTAGGTAGGGAAAATGTTAATCTTACTTTATTTTTGTACAGTTATTTTGTATAAATTGATGTGGCTTTAATAAAATAAAATTGTATTAAGATGGTTTAATATTTTATCAAATTATTTATTTATTTAATTGGTCTCGGGTTAGTTTGTATTCAAAATTTGTACAGTCCAAACTGAAATCAGTTAAGAGAAGGTAAAATAAAGAAATTGTACATACCCAGTTGCTGCTAAAAAGGCAAAAGGGATCATCAGTTCCCACCCATTGATGCTCATGCTGTCAAACATAAAAATCAGATGAATAATTAATTAATCATATATCTCTTGTGTATCGTATGCTTTAACTAAATTAGTAATCATTTACCACACAGATAATGCATCTACAGCTGTGGTAGTATCATTTAAATTGCCAGTCATCAATACCAATATTCTGTAGTACCAAAACTCCAAGCTGTATGCAAAGCAAAACCCAAATCAGACCCTGATAAAAATTAAATAAATAACAATGGCATAAAAAATATTTATTGGAGAAAAATGGAAAAATAAATGACAATTAATTTTGGACATTAATAAGAACTACTTTATTCGACTGAATTTTATAACTCGGACAAAATTTGGCTGAATTTCGCTACATTTACTGTCAAATTAGCATTATAGTTTTGTTGGAAGAAAATCTTGCTGTAAAATGTTGTAGATCATAAATTTTCTTACTTATAAACTAATTTGACAATAGTTATATTTGTTCTGCATGACAATATAACTAATCGAAAACATAATCAAATAAATTAGTACGTATAACATTAATATACGGATAGAGATATACCAGAGCATGATACCAGAGGCAGCGGAGAGTTTAACAAACTCCCACAAACCGGAAAAGGCTTGTATGGATAACCCGGTCCAAGTCTCGGGGCACCCTCCAAAAACCGTGTAACCAAACATCCCGAAAACCGAGACCCACCAAGATATATCCAGAGCAACTGCGGCTCCAACCACACCATAGCCCAGAGGATAAACGAAGAGCCAGCTAATAAAAACATGGACCACAAACGCCACTAGAGTTATCCAAGCTACCGCGTTGGTCTTGAGTTGGCTCTGTAAGAACCTTTGCAAAGAGCATTGGAACGCGAAGCTCATGTGTTGTGGGATGAACCATAGAGCCACTAAGCCAGATAGCTGAGCCACGTCGTCTGGCTGACCCAGGAACTTGAGGATCGGGGTCGTGTATATGTAGAGTGGCAATAGCAAAATTGAGCTTATGAATAGTACTATCCATGATCTTTGCATGTATATGCCTAACATATGGTACCTTTTTGCACCAAATGCGCGGCCACATAGCGTTTCTAGTGCTGTTGCCATGCCCAACTATATATTTTCATTTGGAAGGAGAAAGTGTGTTAGTGATACAAGTGAAATATCGTAAAAGTGTGTTTTGTTTTTTTTTAAAAAAAGTTACAAAATACTGCTAGATGTACAATTTTTAATTTTCTTTATATGTATTTCCATGAGGTGCATTTACTATACATATGATGCACCCCGATTGGAAATATGCACTTGATTTACTAGCAAATGTGGTATTTTGCTCATTTATAGAAAAGTAGCTAGCTTGTCCTATATATATATATATATGTTATACCCAACTGAAAAAATTACTATGACATTGTTTAGAAATGCTAATGCCAAGGCTCATTTGGCTTTTGTTATATCCTCGTTTCACATTATTTTACATAATATTTTTTTTGTCTGTACCTTTATTATTTACAAAACTTGTAAAGAAATTCCTGACCTAATATTAGTGTAAAGCTTCTATATCTGTAACATATATACATATATAATCGGGCTTTAAAAAGGACTTTTGCGCTCTCTTTAGTTAATTAACAGACTATTCCTTTTGAGAAGGTAAATTAATAGTTTAATATTTAAAAAAAATTTAGTAGAGATGATTCATAATGAGTACGTAGATCTCTTTAATAAATTTCATCTCTACTAAATTGAATCAAAAACTTCAACAATAATAAATATATTTATATATAATGTATTGATATACAAATATACAATATAATAAATCTCTTTTACACAGCATCTACACAAACTCACACAAAAGCTGCTCTAAAAGGAGATAGAAAGAGAGTTCTTTTCTTCTTTTTGTTTTTAACATAATTGTATATATATGTCATTACCAGAAGGCCAAAATTGAATCCAACAATGACATTATTGGCAATAGAGACGGCGGCTAGTTCGACGTCGCCGAGGTGACCGGCGAACGCCTGAGTTACTATGTTCATCGAGTAGTTGGCGATTCGGCTGAAGATAGTGGGACCCACTATTTGCCATAGCTTCTTTGTTTCAATCCACACCCTTGATTTAAGATCACTATTCTCTTTATGATCATCAACTTGGTTTTTATCTAAAGGATAGTTTGGTTCAAAACTTTGTAGCAATGGCTCAGTTTGCGTTCTGTCCATTTTGATGACCAAAACAAAATGGAGATATATTAGAGATGTTAAAGAATGAAGGTTTACTATATAGTGAGGATGTGAGAGGGCTTTTTCGGAAGTTTAAATAAAAAATAAGTTGTCATAAGTTTAATGAGAGGGTGTGGCAGCAGTAAAGTACTCAGATCACACATGCAATTCACAAGAGTAGAAACGTGTGGAGAGAGAGAATAAATATTAGGGCAAAAATACATTCCAAAAAATAATACCACTAGAAAGGAGGAGGTCTTTATGCATGCTTTAATTATAACTATATATATTTGTTGAGGAGTGGCCTATTAGCTAGGAACTCTAGGTTTAGAAAATCGGGTTTGATTGGGAGCTTTCTGTATTTAATTTTGGCAGATGCAAAATTTTTGGTGGTCAGCAGTTGACACCTTTTACAAAAAAATTAGTCAAAGTACACGAAAACTGATCTAAACATCCTTGACAATGTGTCATATACCCCCCAAAAATATATGTTTGTTGAGGATAAGGCCACATATACTCTGTTCCTTTTTTCAAGTTGTTATTGATTTTAATTTTTAGACTCAAATAAGGAGAAAGTTATTTGAAACATGAAATGGCCACGTGGTCCAAATACAAGCAAAAATAAAATAAAATTGTGTCCTATCATTCACTTAAATTTTAATAAGAGACAGTGAATTTCAATAAAGTATTCAAGCGTAACTTTAGAAAAGTGACCCGCTGTTCTTCTAATGCTTAGAGGAGTAGATGGGCCACACCCTCTTAAGTCTAAAGGCTTACATTTCCATCTCTTCATTTGTGGCACAAGTGAAGGCTGCTCTTCCCAACGTGGGAAGACTCACTCTTTTCATTATTTTTTCAACCATACTGGTTCGGTTCTGTAAACTTAATGTTAAATTAACCCATTTATATATATTTTCTCAAGTATAATATATAATAAATTATATTCGTTTTGACAATTAATATATAACACTACCGAAAAAGCTATATATTCTATTATATATTGTTTAATATTATAAATTTTTATTTTGTTTTCTCTATCTTTCTCTTTAATTATAGCGTTTTAAATTTGTTAACTCGATCTGCTCTCTAGTGTTGGTGTGTCGATATTCGCAGTGCCTTGTTGAAAATTAAAATGCTTCTCTTTTACATATATATTCATTTAAAGAATATAATTACTACCTACTGCATGTTGGTTGAAATGAAACTATTCAAAACTTGTCTATCCCAAAAAATCGGACAGTTGGATTAAATAAATTATAAGTATTCATTTAATAAATATTGTTAGCTGTTAGCTCTTCACACAATTTTTTTTTAAATACATTTTAAGAGTAATAATTAATAATCACACATATATATATATATATATATATATATAACATATCAATCTTCTTAGTGCTAAGTTACATATATGGGAAAAATATACATAAAAAAAAGGGTGAGAGAGAGAGAGAGAGAGAAGGGTAGCTAGCTAGGCAGTGTGTCCCATTCCCTTGTCTGGTTTTAATACTTTTTTAGAGTCCAAAAGTGAGAAACATGATTATGGAAGCTCCAAATGGTTTTTTATAATTAACAAATTAAAGCAATTTATAATCAATCATTTGTCATTTAGTCATTTTGATAGTAAATTACTCAAAAATAATGTTGTTGCTGTTAAATCATAATATAATCCTCCCCTTTATAGAATTGTATTTTGCCATTTGTACTTTTACTATTGTATTATTCTCCGACTAACATTCTTACTAACTTAGACATCTATGTTTATTCACTTGCTCTCCTTAAAATTTCCCTTCATTAAGCACCTTTAACTGATTTTTCCTTTTGGTAACATTTTCTTGATAATTCACTGTCTAAATTTTTAATGAAATTTCTCTTGTGACAGAGTTCTAGCTAATAGCCACACTTCTTTTAAGTTTAGGGCCTTTTTTGACTTTGCCTCCCCATATTCCTAATACAAATGTAAACTTAGACTACATAATATAATTATATAATTCTCTGAGAAACTCACCTGGTGTGAAAGTTATTCCAAAAAACTATGTAAAATAGGGTAATAAATTGTGTTATCGATAGGTTTCAGCTAGCCTCACACCGTATACTGCATGTCTATCCACAATATGTACATAAAAGAAATATTTTATTGTGTAGCCACTGCACCATAGATGGGTTCTAAAACTGCTTAGGCGTAACTGATTTAATTTACATTGCTCATTAAATTTGTGACTCAGAGATATTGATTAATTTGCTGTATTAATTATGACGTTGTTGAGACTATAAGTAATATATAAAATATAGCCGTTATTCCATCTATAGAAAATTGATTTTGAATTCAATATTCCAAACTCTAATACAATATAAGAGAGTGTGTTATTACTTAAGTGTTAAGTTCAACGGTCAAAAGAGTTCCACATCACTCAATATAATCGGTTCACGTATTTGAATCAAAATTACTTCACACATAAAAAGACGTGTTGAGACTATAAAATAATATATAAAATTTAAGAACTACTCTCTACTTAGTTAATTTTAAGTTGAATATTCTTAATTCTAATAATTATTATATATAACAGTTGCATATAATATTTTTCTCTAATGTTTTAAACGCCATTAAAGTTAGTAAGCTTTTGTGTAAAAAAAAAAGTTAGTAAGATTTAGATCTATTTCGACATGGAGTTGTTAGACAATAGTCCAACTAATGTTTGATAAAGAGGTCAAAACCATAGAAATTTGATAATAAATTAACAACAATAGTCCAACTCAAAATTTTCTTTCCTTTCTTTTTTGTCCTCCCACATAATTAATTATATTAATAACAAAAATCCCATATATTCCCCCCCCCCCCCCCCCCCCCCCAACACTACTAACTACTATTATGTCCATATCTTCCCTCATAAATCTTGTAATAACACAATTTTAAGTATATAAATGTCACGTGTTATTTTATTTTTCTTAGTCGTATGTAATATTTTTTGTCCAAAAGATAAATAGCATGTTCAATTTTGGACTAAAATGACAATAAGATTAAACTTTATGAATATGCATGACAGATAATAAAATTCATGAATGAAAGCAAAAAAAGCGTTCAAATTTTATAGGGTTAGAATGTAAATAACTATGTATATAAATAGAAATGTAAAAGCATCCAAATTGAGTAAATTTGTAAATTTAGTTATAAGTTTGGAGTGAAGTTCCACTTAATATGTTGAAAAAAATTATCATATGAGTAATGGTCACTCGATCATTTGACTGAAAGTAATAAAGATAAAAACAAAATAATAGTGAGCCACACTAGTTTGGCATAAACGGGTAAGTTATGCTCGTTTGAATGATTCACGGAATAAATGGACGACGTTAAGTGTAGATGTGGAATTATTTGTGTGGGTTGCTCACTCGTTTCACATTACTTTAATGCTACAAATGAGTACAAACGGCCCCATTTGCAACACTACAAAAAATATCCTTTGGCTTAAACGAGTAGCCTTTGCTCGTTAGAAATGATACGCTCATGTGAGTTTATAACTTTTTTAAACGGGTCACTTTCACTCATTTAGTTTTATATGAGTAACCAGTAAAACATGAGACATATAAATTTATACATTCACTATTATACATAATTAAGCTCTGGCCATAATTTTCTGTGCGCTATGGATAGTCTTATGACAAATTTGTCCTATGGGTTACATTGTAAATGCACTAATACGGATTGAGGGGCACTTTACTAATTTACTAATTTTCATTTTTCTTTTTTGGTTTTATAACTTGGTAATAGGGACATTAAAGTTACAATGATGAACAACGCAATAATCAAAAGTGACAAAAATTAAAGAAGAGAGCCCTACATGAGTAAGACCACATAGTTGCCACCATGATGGTGAAATTGTGAAAATTGAGATTGCACCCACTTTACATACATGTATTGCAATTTTTAATTATGTGGGCATGGAGTTGACAACTTGTTAACATGAGCCATTGCTTTCTTAGCCTGCAAATTTCACCCACTAACATCAATTGAGGTTAATTAGTATATATATAGCAAAATGAACACAAGTTAACGCTAATTCTATTATAGAAAGTGCCGAATTTGTTCAAAATTCATTGTACCTCATTCTCCCAATCACATTGTATGGTTATGATGGCCAATATTATCGTTTGCACCACAGTTCCACCAAGTATCATCCCGCTCCATATTCCCTGTGTTGTTATAAACGCCAATTTATAGTCGTGTATAGTCAAGTTAATTTGTGTCGTAAATTTTCTCTATTGCGTGTGTATATATATATTTATTATATTAGTCTCTAAAGTCGACTACTAATTAGCGGACCATATGCTTTTAGCGATAGTTTTTAGTCACTTTCCTAATTCAAAATTGCATTTTCTTTATGGAAGAAAATACCGCAACAAATTAAATCGCCATTTCAAAATTATGACACAGTTTCACAACAGTTAAAATGTGTATTTTTAATTACAGAGATATTGAAATTTATGTGTGTTTTATATAAAGACATGCCCAATTGAAGTAACCTTTACCTGAACACCTAAATGGAAGATTGAACCCATAACAACTCCAATGGGGAGACCAATAAGGTAGTAGCAACCCAAATTTATGTATGCAACGTATGCCTGCCAACCCGATCCAACAGCTACCCCTATTTAATACCATTTATAGGAATTAATTTATGTCACACTTGCTAAAGAAAAGGAAATGATATTCTTACTGACATATATATATATATATATATAAATAATTAAATTATAAAGAGGGATTTTTTTTCATTTAAATAAAAAGAATGAATAATCATTTAGATGGGTAAATTGAAGATTTTTTTTTATGAAAATTTGTATAGATCACATCTACAAAAATTCATAGAAAAATTCAAACTTAGAAGTGGATATTTTGAAAAATTGATATATGTGTACATTTTTTACCATTAAATTTTTTGATAAACATCTCACCCACTTTTAAGTTGATTTTTTTTATATATAAAATTTGGTGGAGGTAATTTATTTATAATATAGATCATCTCTACAAAATCTTATAAAAAATTTTCATCCAATTATCCCTCCAAATAATTGTCCATTCTTTTTGTTAAAGAGAGATAATCACTCTTTAGAGCATCCACACCGGATACTCTAAAATTTAGGATAAATTTAGCAATTACTTTCTAAATTTCAAAGCCTGCCTGTAGCGGAAATGTTGTTTTTTTACTCATACGAACGTTTCACACTCGTATGAGTTTTCTTAAAAAAAATTAAAAAATTTAGCGACATACGATTGAGGAACAACTGTATGGGTTGTGTTGGCATTTTTTTTAATGTTTGTGACACATATGAGTTAAAAAAAACAATTTTTCAACCAGACAAGGCTGCCACCCGGCCCACCCTCGTATGGCTTCTTATGTAATTTTTTTGTCACTCATCCGAATGAGCCAAATTTGTATTTTTTTTTAGTTTGATACGAATCTGACACATTCGTATAGGATAAAATTTAAGATAATGATAAATTTAGTCGTTTTCTACCCTACAAGCCAAATTTTATCCATCTAAATTCTTCCGTTGCGGAGAGGGATAAGGTAAATTTATCTGTTTATCCTATTCGATGGAGATGCTCTTATAACTTAACTTTCTCTCTCTCTCTCTCTCTATATATATATATATTCTATTGCGACGCTTCTCTTTATTATACTTTTACTAAGTAGGCTTAGAAATTTTAGAGGCAAGGGTGGAGACTTACCCGATAACACTGGTTGAACACTGTTGAGAAGAATAGTGATAGCTAAGAGGTAGGAGAGTTTGTCAACTTCTTGCAAGACTTCAACGCTTGATGAGAAGATCAATGCAAACTTATCATGGAATATAATTATAAGTACGCAAAAGAGAAGACCGATTATTGTAGATTGTATTACAGATACTTTCGTCGCAAATTTGGCTGCCTTTCCATTTCCTGCTCCTAGCTCGTTTGCCACCCTTACTCTACATATGTCATTGCAATATTTTTGTTAACTAACTATTATTCTTAAAGAACGCCGATGACTAATAATCTCCAAAACTCGAGTATGAGTTTTCAATTTTTCATGCAACATTTTCCTTAGGTATGTTCGGATTTGAAATAATTTAGAAGAAAGATTAAGAGAAAGGGGAAAATAAGTAGTACATATATTTCATACTAAGACTAAGTACACTAATTTTAACATAACTCATGGTTAAAACAAAACTCGTTTGTTATCGTAACATTTGGTACAGTATTATGTAGGCAATTTGACTCTTCGAACATCCTAGAAAAGAAAATTGGTGTCTTAATTTAAAAAGGAGCGTATTATAAAGATGCACCACGTATGTCCACATGGCAGTATTTCCAGTCAATGGTTATGTGCCTCATAAGCGCCAACGGTAAACATTAATTGGTCCATAGTACTATACCCCAATAATCAAATGCAGAAATTTAATTAGAGTAAAGATAAACAAAAGTACCCTGTTGCAGCAAAGAAGGCAAGAGGAACCATTATTTCCCACCCATTAATTGCCATGCTGCCAAAAATACAAAAAACAAAATATACTCTAATATATGAGATTAACATATAAATAAATGATATTGATTAACAATAACCATGCGAGATTAGTTGATTAAAAACAGAAATAAGTATGTACCAGACGGACAATGCCCCCACGACTATTGTGGATTTCTCCAGATGGCCAGTCATCAATATCAATATTCTGTAGTACCAGTTCTCCAAGCTGCAAGAAAATCATACAGGATCCATATCAAGGAATGAGATATAAGCAAGAAAAGTTATGTCGACCAAACACAAAAGGTTAATCCACAAAATGAATTTGATCAATTAGGGTTGGGATCGATGGGCGATTGTTGAATTTTGTCAAAATTTGACCAAGCAAGTAATCAACACATCAATATTTTGTGGAGCAACTTTTTGCACTCTGTATTTAATAATATTCGTGGATGAAGATGTTTGGTTAATTTTGAGGGATAAATGGATTAGCTTTTTAATGTTATTTTGTGGACATCGATGATCTCCATTATGAGCAAGTCATCTACTTCAAAGACGCAGGTTAAAAGACCTTAAAATTTTCAAGTGTCTAAAATGCACATAACATATATATATATATCGATTTTGCCTTAAACTCACTTCTGAATTCATTTTTTTTAAATAAAATTGGTACAGATGATCTACTCGATATTTTGATCATTTCCTGCAGATTTTCAGAAGTTTTTTTATCCATTTATCCCTCAAAATGATCCGTTCTCTTTTACCTTAAAAAAATAACAGTTCTCGCAAAGAATCTTTATATATATTCAGAGAGAGAGAGGCGGGAGTATGTACCAAAGCATGACCCCAGAAGCAACAGAGAGATTGAGGAACTCCCAAAGGCCAGAAAAGGCTTGAACAGAGAAACCGGTCCAAGTTTTGGGACACCCACCCCACATAGTGTACCCCAACATCCCAAAAACCAAAACCCACCAAGACACATCCAATATAATAGCCGTCCCGACCAAACCGAGTTGAAGCCGATAAACAAAAAGCCAGCTGAGGAACAAATGGATCACGAGGGTCGCAGACGAGACCCAGGCTAGTACGCTAGTCTTAAGCTGGCTCTGTAAGAACCTCTGTAACGAGCATTGAAACGCGAAGCTGAAGTGCAATGGAATAAACCACAATGCGACAAGTCCAGATTGTTCAGCTACATCATCGGGTTGGCCTAAGAGTTTTAGAATTGGGGTTGCGTAGATGTATAGCGGCAATAACAAGATGCAACACAAGAGGAGAACAATCCAAGCCCTTTGCATGTATATGCCCAACATATGGTACCTTTTGGCCCCAAAAGCTTGACCACATAGAGTCTCTAGTGCACTTGCCATTCCTAACTAACTCAGTAAAACAAAAGCCAAGTTAGAAACTCAAAAGTGAAAAATGAAGGATTGGAAATTAATGTTCCGAAGACAATGACAAGACTACATTGGATACTATGGGATTTGAACCTCGTTTTTGCGAATTGGAATCCGGGAGAGAGTAATGAATCTTTTAATCAACTGTTAGTGACTCGTGTTTTGCGGTTAACAAATCTATAATATTAAAAGAGGGAGGGCAATCAGTGCTGCTCTTGCAACAAGTGAGACTTAAATTTAGAACCTCCGGATGGAATCTTTTATGTTGGACAACCTGTATGCTCACACATTTGAAATTTGAAACATATTTAGGGACAATGAACCTGCCACAACCCATCTGACATCCAGCCCTGATCCCTAGTGCCAGAAAAGTGGCGAACTCAGCTGACTTTTCCAGTGTTGAGTAAGGAATTTAGTGCTAACTTATCAGTTGATTTGCTAATATAAAATAACTGTGACCTAAATGTAAAAGAAGTTTTTAATGGATTGAATTGCTGAAAGCTGCAAATGGATCAAGGGCTTGTATTCTTGTTAAAAAAGAAAAAAGCTGGGGGCTTGTATTGACAAGAAGAGTTCAAGTTGAAACAAGTTGATGAGATTCAGATTTGAAAGTTTGAGTGAACTCCTTTTACCATTCAGTCCACAAAGAAACCGGTTGAGTATGAGTAAAACTGCACAAGATGAGATGTCATTTTATAATGAAAAATGCAATTCTTATCTATAAATCTTATCACTTATTTTTACCGGATGCATTAAATGGGTTGTACCCTTGTGAATATACAACCCATGTAATAATTGCGGTAAGAATAAGTGATAAAATTTGCATGTAAGTGTAATATCGCTGTTTTATTATTGGTGAAGAATGGATGCACTTCAACTTCATATCTAATTATGTTTCTTTTCTTTTCTTTTTCTAAAATAAAACAAAACAAAAAAAAAAAATTTAACTTTGCAACGTGAAGAACAAAAACTAGAAATAAGACTCCACATCTAAAAATTCCAACAAACTCAAATTAAAAATAATTAATAATGATACGTATACCACCCTAACTAACCAAACTAAGAACCCAGATAAATTATCTCAGTGCATTGATTACTTCTTAGGTCCACTAAATTTATCAACTAATGTATTTTCTGATACATTATTTACGTTTAAGTTGGTACATATATTATTATTTAATCAAAATATATTCTAAAAGAGAGAGTAATGTTAGGAGTAAGCATATATATATATATATGTAGTACCAGGAGGCCAAAATTGAAGCCAACAATGACAGTATTGGCAATAGAAACAGAGGCAAGTTCAATATCACCAAGGTGACCAGCAAATGCCTGTGTGGCTATGTTCATCGAGTATGACGTCAACCTCCCGATTATCGACGGCCCCGCTACGTTCCACAGCTTCTTCGTTTCAATCCACACCTTCCATTTCAATCCCCACTCCTCCTCCTCCTCTTCAACAACTAATCCACCACCCTTCCCTGAACCGGCAGGTTCGGCCGAGACTCCCAACAACGGCCGGTCCAGTACTTCCCCATCATCCCTGTTTAATCTCCCCATATTAAAAAATGTTTATCAGAGAGAAAGTATAGAGAAAAGAAGGATATATATATATATATATGTACGTACAGAGGGGGTACTTGTTGAGAGGAGAGGGTGGGGGTGGCCAGGTGGATGGAGGAGGGTGTCGTTACTTGGGAGAGAGGATGTCATATCTCGTGAAATAAATATGTTGCCTTTCTTGTTCAAAATTTTAGAAGAGGAAAATGGAAATGAGTTGTGTAGGAATATTATTCTTGTCATTTAGGGGGCATACATTGTCCATATACAAGATCCAGGTGCTTCGAGAATGAAACACGTAGGGATAGAAACTGCCACGTTGTCCGGCGGGTTTGGTCAAAACCGAATTTAATTCGTGTGATATATTCTATTTAAAAATTTTAAACTCGCTTAATTTATTATACGTATAAGTCTCAATCCGACAAGTACCATTTTATACTGTTGCGTCTTAGTTCAGTTCAATAATATTATTATTCAATTCGGGCATTTTTGTGAACTATAGTAGTTGTTAACAATTTATTTTAATATGAATGTTCATTCGTTATATATTCTCTGGGTGAAGTAAATTGGCGTAATATATAAATATATGTGGTTCTAGTAATAATATTTTGAAGAAAAGTAAAACCATCATGTTTGAGTCTAAATCCGATCCAAATAGCTTTTGAATGAGGGAATGGGCAGAAATTGTGTAGTAAGAAAGGTATCTTTTTTTTCCCCTTCATTTGCACCGGAATCTAGGAGATAGAAAATGATTTGTTGAGATGGTGATCTTTTTATCTAGAAAAAAAATAAAATTAAACTACACATTTGCACTGAAATTTGGGAGAGGAAACGTAATGAAAGGTTAAGACGTATTTACACTTGCTTTAAAATTGTATTTTTTGAATTTTTTTCTAAGCTATATAACATTGCCTTTTTTATTTTTTTGGTTCCTTCTATTACCATATAATGGAAATTGTGGATAAAAGAAGTGACAGATGAGGTGAAATGTCAAATGTTAACCAGCATAAAAATTTCCAACATTCAACAAATGTTGATTTTTGCCTATACAAAATCAAATTTCTCCCATCCAATTTCAAATGCATTTGATCGACTTTCTCAATCCAAAACTTCAGAATGCACCAATGATAACGTTGTGTATATAAAAGGTACTCACAATAATTTTTATAGAAAATAAATAAAAAAATAAGTAGGAACTAGGCAAATATGCCATCAATATCAATGAAGAGAAATAGAAAGAGAGCCAATGCCATTGCCACCAATATAAATCAATGATATTCCAATTATGGTCGACTATTTTGAGTTGTAGTTGACCACTTCTCAACATACATGGTTGCTTTCTCAGCCTGCAAATTCACCAAAACATAGAAACGAAAACGAAGATTAAAGGTAATTATATCAATATTATACGGTCCAAAACTAGTATGAACTGGTTCAAATATATATATATCAGTTAAATTTTAATCACCAAAATATGGAAAAATGTTTTTCAGGAATAAAATTTACCACTAATGCTAGTCTACTAGTCCGTATTAGGCCCCCTCTCTAAAAATGATTCATTAATATCATAATATCACGTATTAATATGAGGTAAATGAAAATTTTACATTTAACAAAATTGGATCATTAATTGCATGAAGAGTTAACTAAAAGTCTAAAACGTTTAAGCAAAGGATAGATTAAGCTATGAAACCAATGAAGTGTCGTACATGAACTTAGAAAGTATGGTGCGTTCATATTAAAATTTGACCAAAATTGGAAGAAAAAAAATATATAATTTTGTACAATTTTACCTCTTTTTCCCAATTGCGAAGTGCGGTGATGATGGCCAATATTGCTGTTTGCACACCAGTTCCTCCAAATATCATTCCACCCCATATTCCCTATTTTAGCCATTTAATTATTGAAATAAAAACAAGTGAGAATTTTAGCATAAAAATGAACGAGAACGCATTTTACAAAAGCGTTATTCAACCAATTTATTTCTTAGACCAAAAAAACAAGAAAATAAAACTAATTTATTTCTAAAACATTTTGGAGCTTATATTAAATTATATTTATCTATATATGTGCAACGCTAGATATACAAAGAATACACAAAAAAGCAATATATAAAATACATTTGATTAGTCAAAATAGAACTTACTGCAAGCAACTAAAATCATTTGTGTTCAAAATAAACCTAGTAGAATCATACGTTACAAAATAACACGATACGAAATTATTAGTTAATGGGAGAACCCCTGACAATTCGAGTGGTTATTGGATTCACCTGTTTAACATAAAATGATAACGGGTCAATTACGGGTTCACTCTCAAAGAATTCAAGTGACTTGTTAGACCCGTTATTTTTTTATTTTTTTTTTTAACTTTTAATACAACTATCGTTTATTGAATCTTGTTAGGGTAATGCAAATATTTTAAGATTTATCCCTACTTTTGATGTAATTTTAGTTATTTTTTTATTTTGTTTCTAGTGAATATATTTTTTTAGATTTTTTATATATATATAAAATATATTTGCTTAGCAGGTACTATTGGGTTGGGTCGTGTCATCCAATGATATATTGAGTTATACGCAAATTTCAAAAACATCCCAATAACTCATCGGGTGAAAGCAAAAATGACCCGCATTCATTAAGATGCAATCGTTGACAGGTCTCAAAACGTTGAAAAGAACCATACCCCAATGCCCAAGTTGAAGACCCAGCCCAAAAGAATGCCAATGGGTAGTCCAACAAAGTAGTAGCACGCTATATTTATGTATGCAACCCAAGTCTGCCAACCAGACCCAACAGCCACCCCTACAAAAATCAAATAATTAGTCTAAAATTAAAAGGAGTATAATTAAGAATACTTAAAAATTTCAAAAAATGATGAGAAATGAGAATCACCGGATAAAACAGGTTGAACACTGTTGAAAAGAATACTGGCAGCTAAGAGGTACGAGAGTTTATCGACTTTCTCGAAAACCTCACTGCTAGATGAGAATAACAATGCCAACTTACCGCGAAATATGAGTACAATTAGACAGAAGAAAAGGCCGGTTATTGTGGATTGTGCCACTGAAACAACCATAGCAAATTTAGCTGCTTTACCATTCCCTGCACCTAGCTCATTCGCAACTCGCACACTGTAACAATAGAAGTACAAAATTTATTTGAATGACTCTGAATTTTGTATTCATCAAAGAAGTTATTTTTCATAAATTTTGATGCCCATGTGAAATGGTTTTGAACATTTTGACTTTTAAAACTGTTTAAAAATCGATCTTTTTCATCGTATTCACTATTTCTAAAAGAGTTTGATAAGGACACCTATAACTTCTATTCCAAAAATTATATTGAAAGAAAGTATAAATTTTTATAAGGGTCACCTCCATTTAACAAGCGGTAGTCCAAAACTCATGTCGGTCACATAGTGTTGAAAAATATACGCTATTTTGGCAAATTTATTGCCGAGTATGTGAATATAATTTGGCAAGTCGTTGCCAAGTGGGCTGTTGATTGCCAATATCTTTTTTTCAGTGACATGTTGTCGATATTGTGTTTGTATCTCAAACACACTATGCCGACAATAATGCACAAAATGGGCAACATATTACTAAGAAAACGCAAAACTTGGCGCTATTATAGATATATAGTACGTGGTCTGCATAAGTAAATCAATAAAATTAGTGGTGTTAAAAATAGTTGTGATATTTGAGGTAAAAGCAGTAAGTGCCCTTATCCAACCCTTGTTTAAATATACTTGTATCAAAACAATTAAAATTATATACGTAAAGTCCCAGATAATTCTTAAGTTATCTAAATAAAAAGTTAACTATTTTGAGAGATAAAAGGATAGATTTAAATATAATTAATATACAAACCATTTTGAGATAGATAGAGTATTGAAGAAAAATGTAAATAGGTAAGTGTACACACCCTGTTCCTGCGAAGAAGGCCAGGGCTATCATCATTTCCCATCCATTGATGCTTGTACTATAATATAAATATGACCAATAATTATCACAATGTATACATAATACATATAGTCAATAGACCATATACTCCTATCTGTATGTGGTGGCAAGAATAAAAGTTTTCGAGATTCATATTAAGTCGGCCTTATCAATAGATTGAGTTTGATTCTATTTTCTTCATTATTAATAATATTATAATTATAGTATCTTTTTAAACAGTGACAATAATAGGCAACAATTTTTGAAAGCAATGTTGGACTATCCAAAGTAAATAATATATTAAAAAATTGTGGATAGTGTAAATCTAATCAAACCCAAATAAGACGAGATCAGCCCAAATTAGTAGAGTCGGTAATCAGGTTCAGCAAAGGTGATTGTGATGAACAATAAACTAATAGCAATGAGAAAGGGTTTTTTGTTTCTGAGGATAGGTTCCTCCAGTGGCTCTTATACCTAATTCAGTAGTACGTCCTCCTTGAGTGTGATGGTTGATTACAATAATGGAGATTAAGTTTTTCTACGGAGAGAATGTGGGAATAAGTGTTTTGTAATAAAAGATGGGCTCTCCCTACTGCGGGTTTTTCTTTTTCTATTTATATGTATAAAATATGGTTACATGTTCATTTGGTCTACAGTAAAATGACTATATAGGGTATGACTTGATCAATACTTCAAGATTACATGTGTTCAAAACCCTATTCACACTAACTAAAGTAGTTATTTCGCATTGCCTGTCCTCTAGCTCAACTATCTAGTGCCTTTAGTCTGATCAACATGAAATTGGAAACCAAGGGGCCACTCTAGTTGGTGTATGGGCCCGGTCCACCGGTTGGCCGGTTGTTCGGGAAGCCGGTTTGGGCCCTCTACGAAAGCCCATGTCCAAAATTATCCTTTCACAAAAATCACACATCATATTTAAAATATTTTATATTACTTTGGTAATAATAAAATGCTCATATTAATGTAGGGTACATGTTACGCACTTATAAATAAAAAAAATTAAATTATAACATGAATTAAATTAGGTACAGCTTCTCATGTAAAGTGGTATTATTTCTATTCATTGTATGATTAACATATACCCTAAAGACACATGTTATTATTTTTCATAATAAAAATTAATTTAATAATATTACTACCATTAAATATAAATACATAAATTTGCGACCTAAGGATTATAAATTTCAAAGTACGGAGGTGAAATTAATACTTACCAGACCGACAATGCATCAACAGCTATCTTGGTATCACCTAAAAGCCCAGTCAGCAATAGAAGTATTCTGTAGTACCAATTCTCCATGCTATTTAAATCCTCAATCATATCAGTTTTCCAGTTTCTCAAAGATATATCGAGTCCCATAAATATGGATGAAAGATTTTACAACTCATATATATACATATATATCACGTTTAACTTAATTTTGCATAATACCTCCTCTAAAATTTAATCTAAATCATTTAGTTGACCAAATAAAAATAATTTAATATTTTACCAAGTTTTATATTATTTAAATTAATTCAAATAATGTATTAAAAATGGGGAATAAAATCTCATTCAAATAAAATTAATATGTGCAAATTTTATAAATTTACCTCCTTTTATATATAGGTAAAACAAAAATAATAACAAGAGCGATTAGTAAACAAAAATCATGTGTGTTAATCAAGTTCGGTATTTTTTTTCTAGTAAATTTGTGCCCCCTTACAAGATTGAATCTTGGTTTCATTCTTGAATATATATACACATATCTTTATAAGAAGTCGAAACCATTTTAAGCGGTTACTGAAACCATTTTAAAATTTTATTTTTAATTTTGCTCTTCCAAACTTTTATTTCACGAAGAGACATATTACAACTATAAATAATGGATGGGATTTGAACCCCAGCTTTCTCATTGCAATGATTGTTTTATTCTTAACCACTGCGCTCTTTTATTGCTTTATCAATCATTTACTTTTAACAATAATTTTAAAGGGACTAATTATTTTGACACAAATGATTTAACAAATAATCATTGGCTTGCAAGTGGAATGATAAAAGTGTATATCGCACTTACCAACCAACGAATTTATGCTATATCACCTAATTAATTATTAATTTTTATCTTAAAATTGATTTTTCCTAAAATTACTCTATAATCCATATATGCATGCACACAGAAAAGAGAGAGGCATCAGGCATACCAAAGCATTAGCCCCGAGCCAGCAGAGAGTTTAAGAAAATCCCAAAGCCCAACAAAAGCTTGTAGTGAAAAACCATTCCAGCTATCACCACACTTCCCACAAAAGATATAGCCAAACATACCCAAAACCAAAACCCACCAAGATATATCCAAAGCCAAAGCGGCTCCAATCACGCCGAGCCCGAGCCGATACACAAAGAGCCAGCTCACGAAAACGTGGACCACAAGAGCCGCGAGCGAGACCCAGACGAGCACGCCGGTCTTGAGCTGGCTCTGCAAGAACCGTTGGAGTGGGAATTGAAACGCAAAGCTGAAATGGAGTGGAATTAGCCATCGAGCCACTAAGCCGGATTGCAATGCGACGTCGTCTGATTGGCCCGATATCATTAAGAGTGGAGTGGCGAAAATGTAGAGTGGCAATAACAAGAAGCAACAAAAGAAGAGTACAATAAAAGATTTTTGTAAATAAATGCCCAACATGTGATGCTTTTTGGCCCCAAACGCTTGCCCACATAGAGTCTCTAGTGCACTTGCCATTCCTAGCTGATATTCATATATAATTAAAAAAAAAATTTGGATTAATATCAAATATATACAAATAAATAAAAAATTGATTAATAAAAATGTCAATATATAATAAATATAAAGACTATAGATTAATGATCGAACTTTCTAATATGAAATTTAGAGACGATTATTGCAACTAAATTTTTGAAAGTAGCTAGATAAAATGAGTTAGAGGATTGGCCTAGTTAGTAAAGAGGCCAACTTAAACTCAGAGAATCTTTAATTCAAGTAGTACAAAAAGTTGAAAAGTGAGGTTATCTTTGTTATTGTAGTAAAATGAAGAAACTAACCTTCATTTTTATAAATAAAAAATGTATATTGCTGCACATTTAGAATGCATATCATAAACAACAGTAGTGGTAATTTATTGGTTGTTTAATTATTTTATATCGCTAAAAGTTTTTTCCTTGCACGCCAAGAGACTTTTAAATAGATGTATAACTCATATTAATTCAAGAGGCTAGGGCGAAAAAATACATAAAATAATCAACTTATGTTTATTGGCATTCACATATTGAATCTAAATACAATCACGGGGTTTTGTGTCTGAGAGAGTACCAAAAGGCCGAAATTGAATCCAATAAGGACATTGTTGGCAATGGAAATGGAAGCGAGTTCAAGCTCGCCAAGGTGGCCGGCAAATATCTGGGTGACGATGTTCATCGCGCTGGAGGCCACTCGGAAGAAGATCGAGGGCCCCACGACCTGCCACAGCTTCTTCGTTTCGATCCACACCCTCGATTTCAAATCCTCTTTAATCTCCTCAACTTCTGATTCTGTGTTTTCTAGCAATGGCTGCTCCATGCTTACACCTTTTTTAATTATTAAATCAAAACACCCTTGTGTTTTGAGAGAGATCGAGAGAAAATAAGCAGAGTCATAACAAAAATGGTTCGGGGATATATAGTGTGACATGCTCCTAGCTCATTCGGTTAGGCGAGAAAATTAAAGTTAGGTCTACATGCCATTCGTGTGTTGTTCACCACTTTCTCTCTCAAATTCAAATGTAGATATAAATACAGTATAAATTGGTAATAGTAGGGTAATTGTGTACTATATATACTAATAACGTATGTATAGTATATTACCGGTAATATTTTTCATTATTAACGACATACTGTGATGGGTGTTGAATTCAACAGAAATAATTCCTACTCAAATTCAAATTAAATTGTGTGTAGCGGTAAGTAGGGTTGAATCCACATAAACTGGTTATAGTTAATTCTTCAAATAATAAAAGAAAGGGGGGTTTTGGATTTTTGTAATTTTTAACAAATTAATTGAAAGCAATTTAAAGGAGAAATCAATATTTATGAAAGATCTAGCCCAAGGTATAATTTCAGAATTGATTCATTGAATTGATCATCGATGCAAAAATAAATCTTTTATTATTTACTAAATTAGTTATAGTTATTGATACCATATAATAACCAATTTCTCCTTACTTTGTCGATAATTAAGGTACGACCATTAATTATTTCTTTAATCGATAAACAACCTTAGATAAGCTCATAGGATTTAATTTACCAAACATCGTTAATAACTAGAGAGACACAATTCTAATCAATGGATACAAAAACAGGATCAATTTAAATTAGATTATATATCCCCACAACATAAACTTTGTATATGTTATTTTACCACTAATATTAGAACATGTAAACAATTGCGGATTTCGATTTTATATTTGGCAGTATATTGTTGCATAAATAAAATCAACGTGCACTTCTATTAATTAATCAACAATGTTGATGCTAAAAACTAGAAGGATATTTTAGACCACACAGTCAAATGATTGAAACAATAAACACAACAAGCCAACAGAGTCAAAGACGTATAGAGGAGGTTGGCCTCGTATGAAAATATAGGTTAGTCATCCTCTGTGGAATAGAGCTAGGAGCTCGGTTTTGCTTTGTTATTGATATAACTAAGTAACTATTACAAACTCACGGTAATCTCTCTAGCTAGTCTATCCTCACAATATTACAATGAAAGTATGTTTTGAGCCACACAAATTCTAGCTTATATGTATCAAGAGCTCTATTGTATGCTCGGTATCTCTATTTCTTTTCAAGCTGTTGGTCGCTCTTTTTGCTATTATCTCAGTGTAGTTCTTGGTTGTTCAAAAGTAAATAGGTTAGTTGAGAGAAGCAAATGCTTCTTCTATATATATATAATTAAGAGGAAACGTGTGTGAAAGCTTCCAGAGCAAGTTTGAGGCTATGCCTTGATCATCACCAACTCTAACATTGCTTCTCCATAAATTTCGGTGCAATAAATGCAGTTGGTGCGCATTTAATGAATGTGAGGGAGATTCTGTGTGTTCTGCAGTGCAGATGGTAGTCGCCCATACTATTCGTCAGCTACTATGTCAGAGTGGTTGGGCGATGAAGCTCCAGATCTTGTCAAAAAAGCTCTAGAATTCGAACTCTGTAATTTGCTGTGCGTAATTAACCCTTGAGCTGGTACCCAACTTAAGCATGGCTCGGATTTCTTTGTAAGGCTCAAGTAGGGCTCCTCCAAGCTCCTTCTGTTGAGATAGGTTTGATTGCTGATGTGGATTGCCACACGTCAGCTCATGGTTGGCGGAGTAAATTTGGTAAGTAATTTGCACTTGAAAGTCCCATTGGGTATCATTTAGTCGGGCAATTTAGGATTGTCCATTTTGAGCAAAAACAGTCTAGAAAAGCAAACCCCAGTCCAACCGTGCGCGCTACGAAAAATTATACTGTGCTGGATTTAAAGTGAAGCTCGGAAGATAGATTTATTTAATAATGCTCAAACGGGTATATTTTTTATGTGCTCTTTAATGTGAGATTTTATATAAATTTCAAAATTAATTTTTAAAGAAAAATTAGTGTTTTTATTAAAGTGATTTTTAAAAGAAAAGTGTTAAGTTGAATTGAATGCTTTTGTTTGGTTAGTCCATGTGAAGAATGTATCACATGTGCATTTTGATTGGCTCCATGTATCTTATGTGAGACTTGTTTTATTGTTTTAAAAAAATATTTTCTTTTCTTCTTTGATTGAGCACCGTTGGATTGCATAGATCATAACCATTCTTTATATACATATAAAGGCATATCTTTCTTTCTCTTGCCCTAGACTACATACCCCAGAGCAGCCGCAGTTATCATCGAGCCCTAGAATTTTTTCTTCTCTCTCACGTTCGTCTCTCTCTCTTTCTCTTTAGATTTTCTAAGAACAAAGTTCTTTCTAGGCTAATTTTTCATCTTAATCTAGAGTTTTGTGTGGTATAGATCTTGAATATTATTCTCTTGCCTTGAGAGAGATTTTGTGAGTACTCTATTTGAGTTTGGGGAATTTTCGAAACTATTTTGAATCGATTGAGGATGTATTTTCGAAATATACTGAGTATTTTGTTGTTGTTTATCCGGATCTAATTTACTGTGTACTCGGTGAAATTTTTGGATATGTTCTTGTGTTTTTTTGGAGTTGTTATGAGGGCTATTTTCGGTGGTGTTTATACTCGACATTTTGGATATATTTTGGCTGTGGTTTTATTGGTGTTGATGTGTACACACTGGGCTGCTTATTTTCAGTTCTGATTTTTGGTTAATTTCTTCTTGATTCGGGTACTATTGTTCTAATTCTCTTCTTATTATTTTGTACTCGAGATTTGCTTTGTGTAATTGATTCTATTGTCGATTGGATTTGAGGATCATCCTGTTATTAAATTTGTTCATATAATTTGTTCCTGCGAGTTTGAATCTGTTCTTTAAATCTATAATATCAAATTTGTTGATAGTAGTGCTATCATTGTTGTTTCTGTTTAGAGTTTATTGCTGAGAAAATTTATTTCAAATTGTTGTCATAGAACCTGTTTATATTGAATATGAAAATTTGAATATATTTGATATTAATCTGTTTACTGTGGCTAAATTAAATCTGTTATAAATCTGTTTCTGCTACTATTCTGAATCTGTTTTGCCATTATTGCATATATCTGTTCTTGGCTGAAATCTATTGTTGTATTGTGTTGAATTTACACTATTAACCATTGCTAGATAAGACTGGATTGAATTTGTTATTTGCATTGTAATTGAATCTAATCTGCAAAGAAATATTACTGTGATTTTTGTTTTACTGTTGGATTTGCTTTTGTTGAGCATCATTTGTTTTGGTATTATAATCTACATCCCGGGTTGTATGTTTGAAGAGACTAGGTGAAGGAACTTTGTGCTTCGTCTTCGCTGAAAACTGGATGTTTGCATAGGATCAATTGTATGCACATGTTTTGTTTTTTATTCTTTTTTGTACTCTTTAAATCATATAGTGGATTTAGGTTGTGAGGTTGAGAGCCTTCGTGGATTTTTCCTATCCCTGTTGGGTAGGTTTTTACCACGTAAATATTGTGTTGTGTGATTGCTCTTTATTCTGTTCATATGGTTTGTCTATATTAAAACAGTATTAATAAGATTTTGAAAATTAAGATTAGTAAACTTTTTCTTTAAAAAGTTTCTTTCAAAAGATTAAAAGTCAAACACCTTGTTTGAAGTTTTTTACAAAGTCAGATTGAAGTGGTTTTTTCAAGTGGTATTAGAGGAGGTCTTCTTGGTACAAGATTTAAAAATCTTAAGTTGTTTAAAGATCTTTCAAACTTTGTTTTTACAATCTGATTTTTTTACAATGGATTTCACAAAAGGTACTCTATCTACGCCTCTTCCTTTTGATGGAAACAATTTTCAATATTGGAAAGTTAGAATAACCGCTTTTCTACAAGCTTTAGGGGATGAGGTTTGGTTTATGGTTGAAACTGGATACTCTCCACCCACTAAAACCACTACTGTTAACGAAACTGTTATTACTGTTACTAAGCCAATAACAGAATGGACAGCAACTGAAAAAATCTACGCCCAATATAATAGTAGAGGAAAAAATACTATATTTATGGCTGTGGGAGAAACTGAATTTAAAAGGATCTACACGTGTAAGACTTCGAAAGAAGCGTGGGATACTCTTATTGCTGCCCATGAGGGTGATGAAAAAGTTAAGAAATCTAAACTTCAAATGATATTGAATCAATATAATGCTCTTATGATGGATGACAATGAGAAGTTTGATGATTTATATTTGAAGTTGACTAATATTGTGAATAAGCTAGCTTCTAATGGTGTGAAGTATTCTGATTCTGAAATAGTCATGAAAATTCTTAGATCATTGACTGACCGATTTGAACCAAAGAAGTATGCTATAGAAGAGTCTAATGATCTAAATACTTTAACATCTGAGATTCTGTCAAGCAAACTGAGAATCTTTGAGATGGAGCTTGATATGAAAAAATCTTTGAAAAATAAAGGCAAAAACACCATGTCAAATGATTCTACTCTTGCTTTTAGTACTCCTACTGTTTTTGACCTTGACTCTTGTATTTCGGAAAATGATGATATCGATTTGGAAACAATCAATAGGCAGCTATAAATGCTTTCAAAACAATTCAAAAAAATTGTAAAATTTTGAAATACTTATGCTGCGAAACAAGGAAAAAATCAGTTTTAAAATAACAAGTTTCTACATAACAATTTTCAAGGAAATGGTGTTTCTAAGAACAACAAATAAAATCTTAATGGTCAGAATCAGATTACTACATCTTCTGGAAGGGATCTTAGTCACATTCAGTGTAGGAAGTGCAAAAAATATGGTCATTATGCTAATAACTGTCCTACACATGTGAATAATCAGTCTAAGGCTCATATCTCACAAACATGGGATGAATATATTGATGATACTATGGATACTAATGTGTGTCTGAATGATGGAAGTGATGATGATACAAATGTGAATTATATTGCTTTTTGTGCAAGTGTTAACTCTGATTATGAAGGAAGTAATTCTAGCGTATCTGATTATAGCGAAAGCTCAGGTATGGATGATCTTAACTATAAGAAAATGTACATTTCTGCCACAAAGAAATGTCTCAAACTTGGTAGCTTAGTTGATAAGCTAAATGCAAAAATTGAGATGCTTACTTCCCAAATTAAGACTAGTGCTGAAGAGTCTCTAATTCTAAGTCAATCATTTGAGCAAGAGAAGAAAGATTCTGAAAATAGAATTCAATGTCTTGAAAAACAAATTTTTGCCTTAGAACAAAAGTATAAAGCTACTCTTGTTGAGTTGGAAAAAAGCAAAGAAAGTTTTGTTGATGTTTCAAAGAAACTGAAAGGTTTTGAAAAAGGAAAGGATCAGCTTGATACTATTTTAAAATCGGATCAGAAAAACAATGATAAAAAGGGTATTGGTTTTGTAAAATCAAGTTCTCAAAATAACCAACCCTCAAGCTCAAATTTTATAAAATTTTCTAATTCTAAAAATGGTTCTAAGCCTTGCCATGCTTAAATGAAGACTAACAATAATTTTAGAGCCACAAAGCATTGGGAAGTTCCAAAGTATAAGCAATATTTCTCTGTTTATGATAGATATGGTCATAAGATATATGATTGTACTTTTTATGATGCATGCTATGAACCTATCTATAATGTAAATAGAAAGTATGTATATCCTTCTATGAATTCTTTTGGATATAATCAAAGAAATAACTTTTCAAATTCTGGATATAGAAGGAAAAACAGGTTTCAAAAGCAATCTAGAACCGTTTCTAATGCAAATGGCAGGCAAAGCTTTCAAAATAAGAAAATAAGAGTCATTTGGGTTAGAAAGGATGAGTTAAACTCTCAGCTAAGGTCTAATAAAGATCTTAGCATCTATTCCTTTGATTGAATTTTCTGCTTTTTCTCCCATTGTCCATTTGAGACAAAATAGGGGAGAAGGACTGCATCTATAGGCTGAGAATTATACTTTTAATGGTGCTGGAAAATGTAGTTTATGCATTCAGTTTGATTTTTGTAATATGAGATATTAATGGCTGTATTGTTTTATGCAGGATTCTGAGTTTTAAGGTCGTTTATAGAGTTTTGGAGAGTCTAGATTGTATTCTAGATCGAGTCCTGAAATAAGGTTTTCTATATCGAGTCTTGTGGGGTAGATAGTATATGTCTTTGATAGGCTAGGATTGCATTTGCATTTGAAGTAAAGCCTTGTGGGTTTTATCTTCGGTATGGTTTTTGTCTCGAAATATACAATGAGGGAGATTGAAATTCCCATTGGGTATCATTTAGTCGGGCAATTTAGGATTGTCCATTTCGAGCAAAAACGGTCTAGAAAAGCAAACCCCAGTCCAGCCGTGCGCGCTACGAAAAATTATACTGTGCTGGATTTGAAGTGAAACTCGGAAGATAGATTTATTTAATAATGCTCAAACGAGTATATTTTTTATGTGCTCTTTAATGTGAGATTTTATATAAATTTCAAAATTAATTTTTAAAGAAAAATTAGTGTTTTTATTAAAGTGATTTTTAAAAGAAAAGTGTTAAGTTGAATTGAATGCTTTTGTTTGGTTAGTCCACGTGAAGAATGTATCACATGTGCATTTTGATTGGCTCCATGTATCTTATGTGAGACTTGCTTTATTGTTTAAAAAAAATATTTTCTTTTCTTCTTTGATTGAGCACCGTTGGATTGCATAGATCATAACCATTCTTTATATACATATAAAGGCATATCTTTCTTTCTCTTGCCCTAGACTACGCACCCCAGAGCAGCCGCAGTTATCATCGAGCCCTAGAATTTTTTCTTCTCTCTCACGTTCGTCTCTCTCTTTCTCTTTAGATTTTCTAAGAACAAAGTTCTTTCTAGGCTGATTTTTCATCTTAATCTAGAGTTTTGTGTGGTATAGATCTTGAATATTATTCTCTTGCCTTGAGAGAGATTTTGTGAGTACTCTATTTGAGTTTGGGGAATTTTCGAAACTATTTTGAATCGATTGAGGATGTATTTTCGAAATATACTGAGTATTTTGTTTTTTATACACGACATTTTGGATATATTTTGGCTGTGGTTCTATTGGTGTTGCTGTGTACGCGCTGGGCTGCTTATTTTTAGTTCTGATTTTGTGGTCAATTTCTTCTTGATTCGGGTACTATTGTTATAATTCTCTTCTTATTATTTTGTACTCGAGATTTGCTTTGTGTAATTGATTTTATTGTTGATAGGATTTGAGGATTATCCTGTTATTAAATTTGTTCATATAATTTGTTCCTGGGAGTTTGAATCTGTTCTTTAAATCTGTAATATCAAATTTGTTGATGGTAGTACTATCATTGTTGTTTCTGTTGAGAGTTTATTGCTGAGAAAATTTGTTTGAAATTGTTGTCATAGAACCTGTTTATATTGAATCTGAAAATCTGAATATATTTGATATTAATCTGTTTACTGTGGCTGAATTAAATCTGTTATAAATTTGTTTCTGCTACTATTCTGAATCTGTTTTGCCATTATTGCGTATATCTGTTCTTGGCTGAAATCTATTGTTGTATTGTGTTGAATTTACACTATTGATCATTGCTGGATAAGACTGGGTTGAATTTGTTATATACATTGTAATTGAATCTAATCTGCAAAGAAATATTGCTGTGATTCTTGTTTTACTGTTGGATTTGCTTTTGTTGAGCATCATTTGTTTTGGTATTGCAATCTACATCCCGGGTTGTATGTTTGAAGATACTGGGTGAAGGAACTTTGCGCTTCGTCTTCACTGAAAACTGGATGTTTGCGTAGGATCGATTGTATGCACATGTTTTGTTTTTGATTCCTTTTTGTACTCTTTAAATCATATAGTGGATTTAGGTTGTGAGGTTGGGAGCCTCCATGGATTTTTCATATCCCCGTTGGGTAGGTTTTTACCACATAAATACTGTGTTGTGCGATTACTCTTTATTCTGTTCATATGGTTTGTCTATATTAAATCAGTATTAACAAGATTTTGAAAATTAAGATTAGTAAACTTTTTCTTTAAAAAGTTTCTTTCAAAAGATTAAAAGTCAAACACCTTGTTTGAAGTTTTTTACAAAGTCAGATTGAAGTGGTTTTTACAGCACTATCAAACAATAATATAATGAAACATAGAAGATATATAAGTAGTAGAGAATAAAAGAATAATATAAATTAATTAGATATCACAATTCTTGAAGAATCAAAACCTTGAATAACCTTGAATTGGAATAGTAGCTTAGCAATCCATGGAGCAAAGAAAATATTTTAACTTGGAGAAAAAGTAAGGAAATAATGTGTTGTGTTCTTTCTCCCAACTCTTACCTAATATTTATAAGCCTAAAACAAGAGGCACAATAAAAACTCCAATTCTTCATAAAAATAGGAGTCATAAAATAAAGCAAAATAAATATTGTCTCCTAATTAAAATAAGAAGCATACTAAGGAAATAAAGAAGCTACCAAAATAATAACAAAAACTAATTAAATTCTTCCGAGAATTCTGCCAGCTGTGAGAACAAGCTAGAAAATAAAGTTGAATTTCAAAATTAGAGCATGCCCACGCCTTAACAAAACAACACTTTTGTCTTTTTGGATGCAATTCTTAGCTTTGGCGTGCCCACGCTTTATGCAAATACTTCTTCTGATTTCTTCACCTTTTCCAACTTTAGCTTCCCTCATCTTTAACTTGGGTTTTTAGTTCATTTATGTCCATATCCATCATATTTCCTACACAAACATGATATGTAATTTATATTTGCAAATTAAACATTTAAGACCAATAAAACATGGGAATATATCACAAAATAAATAATAATTATGCGTCTTATCAAAATCCCCCACACTAAAGCAATGCTTGTCCTTAAGCATTCAAGAGCTCAAATTACTCTCATCACTACCCCTTCTTCTACCTTTAACCACTCCTCTACAGCCCAAAAGCATCATGCCTTAAAGATTTGAATCTCAAAGCAATAAGAAACCAACAAAAAATAGAGTAAAATTCCACAAACCAACACAACCAATCAATTACCTCGATAATTTTCTCGAAATTCAAATGTGTTAGGACCGAACACACTTGCAATTAATTACTCAATACGCTCAAAGTGTTTAAGGTGTCAAGTGTATACACTCAAGTCAAAACGCAGAAGATCCTTAATATAGGATTGCTAATATATCATGTCGGTACCACAACGATTTGAATGTAAAGTAAGGTCTTTAAACTGGTTGTAACAGGGCTCCGGATAAGGTGGGATATAAAGGATAATTGGGCTATTTCATTAGAGGAACTATACAAACTTATTCTCAAAATATCTCAGCTTGACTTAGACAATTCGCATATTCTTTCAATTAAATCACTTTTAAAGAATTGAGACTGCAACTTCTTCACTCATTTTCTTTTCTTCCTTGATTAAGCTCTTCTTATAACCACTACCCATTGACATGGCTTAGGCTTTTTTTCTTCATTTTTCTTTTTCTTTTTCTTTTTTTCCTTCAATTCTTTTATTTTTCATTCAATTCAATTCTCTCTCTTTTTTTTCTGAATGACATCAAACCGCCACTCTTCGACTTTCCTTCAAAAACTTAGCAACATAAATCTTTGATCTTCAAAGTCTTTTAACCTTTCTAGAGTTACAAGAAGAGACTTCTTATGAACAAGTCTATATATGTTCCTCCAATGCAAGGTTCAAAAGAAGGGAAAATTAATAAATAAGGATTCTCAAGGCTTGTGTTGTGGCTAATTAGCAAATGAAAGGCTAAGGCACAAAATTGGCTCTCTAAGGGAATAATTCAAGGTAGGCTTTTTAGAAAGTTTTAAAATCGGCTTTACCTAAATGCCTTTACTTTTAATGCATTCGAACCATATGGCATTCCACATGTATAACAAAGCAAGTTCTAGAGAATCAACCATGCATGACAAGCACACAATGAAAGAAAATAAGCATGATATGTTGTAAATGCTCAAAGGCTCAAAGGCTCAAAAGCTCACTGGGTGGGTAATATGTGCTAAATCCCACACATTCTCCATTCAATCAATAATCAAGAGTAATAAATCATTGCGCAGTGAATGAGAATTTAACTATTTATGCCAATCCCTTGTTTCCTTCAATTCATCTCAATAATACATCATGATTCAGATCATATAGGAACAGGCATTGACAAAATCCGAAATTTAAAAGAGAGCAATTTTTGTTATTTTAAAAAAATATATATAAATAAAAAATATATATATAAATTACAATGAGAGCCTTCCCCCACATTTAAAATACCCATAATCCTCTATGTATTAATCAAAAGCAATAAAAGAAGAGGATTAAAGGACTCCTTTGGAGATAGAGCATCACGAAAAAGGGCGGCAAGTCCCTCATGGTCAAACAGGACTTGCAATTACTTTTCTATCCACAAAAGTTGAAGCTCAATCATTCTTAGCCGATCCTCAAATGATCCTTGTGATGTAAAAGGTTGATCTGCATACTCAAATACCTATCCTCTGCTTCAGCTTGCGACAGTTCACGTTGAGTCCGAGTTTTAATAGTCCCTGGTCTATAGAAATAGTATTCACATGCTTTCTTCCCAATTAAACCCATCACTTCCAAACAATGTAAGTCTAATGGTTTAATCTCACAAGCAAGATGGAGGTTATTATTACTAAGCTCAACCAAATTTTCATTAATAGCTAAGTGAGTAATCAAAGAACCTAAGATCAATGGTTGGTTGTTTGTCACCACATTAACAAAATGGGAAACTAGCCAACAACTAAGATTCACTTTAATCTTATTTTGCATGCACTATAAGAAATAAAATTCAACTTTAGATAATTTTCCTGCCGAATCTTTCTTAATAAAGAAAGTAAATGCAAAGAACCTATGAATGTATTTTAAAACAGGATCCCGAATGAAGGAATCTTTTGATTTACTTGGGTCATAAGAAACCTTTGATGTGAACCATGTTCTATACAATCATATTGGCTCGAAATTCTCTATAAAATCGTAAGCATTATTCAAATATTCATCAGACTTGGCATATTCTTGGGTAATAAAACCAAAGGCAATATTAAACTTAGTGATAGAAAGTTTAAATTCCATCCCCATTAGCCTAAATTGTGCTACCCTAGGGCTATTAAGTGAAAAATCATCAGGCTTCTTGAACTCAAACGTGGTATAAAATTCTTTAACAAGTTCGATATAGGCTGGAGTTTGAATAGATAAATAATTTTGCCAACTTATATTCTCAACTAATTCAAGCACCTTAGCTTCAATATTCAAAACACTCATGGTAGGTTTGTGAATATACTTACAGGGGATTATCGAACTTTTTTACTATAAGCACTTTTTTACTTATATGGGGTATAAAATTCTCTAAGTTTTCTTGTTTACTATAAGTACTTTTTTTTGCAATGTCTACTGACACATATTATTAAATTTAGGCATAGTTCCTAATTAACCTATTAAGTTTATAAGGAGATAAAAAAACGTTGAACACCTTATTCCACATGTTTAAGCCCAAAATAGTTTAGCATAATCCCTAATTAAATACATTCGACTCATTGAAAGGCATTTATTTGTACAAAATAGATTACCTTTTAGCATCTGGATACATGTTGCATTGCATGAAAATTAATTAGAATTAAATCCACAGCCTTTCATCAGAGCTAGTAATTTTATATGCTCAAATTTTGTGGCTTTGATTCACTTTCCATTATTTGATATTTATAATCAATGGTAGGAGATGTGTTTTTTTGCACGTTTTACAAATTTACATTTAGATGATACAATATTTTCATCGTTCGGGAGATATAAGAATGTTATTGCTGAATAATCCATTCCAGAAGAACGTTGATAATTATAGTGGAATAATCTCACAATCTCATCTAGACCCTTATACATGTCTCATTCCTTCTTTCGTTGTAAATCGCAAGTGACCATTTAGATCGGATTTAGAGGGTGGGAGAATACACAATCCTTTACTAATTCATGACCTTTTATGCGTAGGCGAGGCTTCAGCGTCAGATTTGGGTCGGGTTGCCCTATTCTTACCCGAATGAGCACTCTGATATCCACTCTCCCTCATGTGGGCGAGTGAGAGACTAGGGTTCTGAAGGAAGGGAGATAGCAGGAGTGGAAATGTGTATGAAGGTAGCAACTACTAGGCTCGACACGTGGCGAAGGCAGCGGCGTGGTGAAGACGACGGCGGCAACATAGCGTAAGCGTGGGTGGAGGCAAGGGATGGATGGTGACCGAAGAAGAGTGCGGGCGTGGGTGGCAAGCGGTGTAAGGGCGTGGGTGGCGAGTTGTGTAAGGGTACGAGCTCTAGGGATTATTCTATCTCTCTTTTTGTTTTTAGGGCTAATAATGAGTTGTATGCCCTCTTTTCTTTTTAATTTTTTTTACACTTTTTTTAAAGAGAAATAGGTTATTAAGGCATGGGCACGTCTTATTTCAAGAGCTATACTACAAGGATATATTTCTTTACTCTACTAGGCATGCCCACGGCTTAGCAATATCCATTTTTACCTAAAAGTGAAACAAAATCCACTTAAAATAAAAACAAAAAAATAAGGAAAATAAAATATATAAATGCCAAATTAAAGAAAACTGGGCTGCTTCTCAAGAGCGCCTTTCTTTAACGTCTTTGGCTAGATATTGCCATCACTCAATTGGCATAAATAGGACGGTCCAAATGGAATTGATCAACATCATACACTTGAAATCTTTCATAAAAAGGTTTCTAACGATGTCCATTGACTTTAAAAATCTTACCGGTGTCCAAGTTTTTTATTTCAACTACACTATGAGGGAACACATTAGTAACAATAAAAGGTCCCATCCATCTTGAGCGCAATTTGCTAAGAAATAATTTAAGCCTAGAATGATAAAGTAGAACTTTCTGGCCAATGGAAAAGTGTTTTCTTGAGATCATTTGATCATTGAAGGCTTTTGTCTTTTCTTTGTAAGTTCTCGAGTTCTCATAGGCATCATTGCGAATTCCTTCTAACTCTTATAGTTATAATTTTCTTTGCTTACCTGACTCATCTATCTTCATATTGCAATTCTTAACAACCCAATATACCTTGTGTTCTAACTCCACTAGAAGGTGGCATGGTTTACCAAACACCAATCGGTAAAGGGACATTCCTATTGGAGTTTTGTAGGCTGTTCGATAAGCCCAAAGTGCATCATCAAGTTCTAGGCTCTAATCATTTCTATTCGGATTAACGGTCTTTTCAAGTATGGATTTGATTTCTCTATTAGAGACATCAGCCTGTCCATTCGTTTGTGGGTGATAACCAATAGAGACACGGTAAGTAACATTGTATTTTTTTAGTAAAACTTTCACCACCTTATTACAAAAGTGAGTCCTATGATCACTAATGATAGCCTTTAGCTTTCCGAACCAAGTAAAAATATGAGAGTTGACAAAATCTACAACCACTTTAGCATCATCAGTACGAGCAGCTTTAGCTTCCACCCATTTTGAAACATAATCCATAGCAAGAATAATGTAAACGTTATTGTACGAAGATAGAAAGAGGCGCATGAAGTCAATACCCCATACATCAAATATTTTACAAACGAGAATAGGGGTAAGTGGTGATTAGTCTTTACGCCCTATGTTTCTAGTTTTTTGGCATTGTTTGCAAGACTTGTAAAATATGTATGCATCACAAAATAACGTAAGCCAAAACAATCCACACTCTAACACTTGACGGGTAGTTCTCTTAGGACCAAAATGTCCTCCACAAGCATGTAAATGACTAAATTTTAGAATTGAAGGAACTTCTTTTTTAGATACGCACCTAGGAATAATTTGATCAGAGCGGTGTTTCCACAAGTAAGGGTCATCCCAAATATAATATTTAGCATCACTTTTTACCTTATCTTTTTAAGCTCTAGACAAATCATCTTGTAATATTCTAGTAACCAAATAATTAACTATATCAGCAAAATAGGGGACTGACTCTTGAATAGAAAAAAGATACTCATCTGGGAATGAATATTTTAATGGTGATGGTTTTTCGCTCGTGGCTAATCTACTAAGGTGATCAGCGACTAAATTTTCTGCACCCTTCTTATCACGTATTTCCAAGTCGAATTCTTGTAGCAACAGAATCCACTAAATGAGTCTGGGTTTCGCCTCCTTCTTTAAAAGTGTGAGAATCCGCAAATGCGACCCCCGGGTCTCGTCCCCGTTCGTGGTGGTCTGAAGCGTCGGAAGGGATTCCGTCGCTCCATTTGCTTGGAGTTGTTTTGATGATTCATATCGGGTGTCCTTACGTCTATTCTAGATGCAAAGGGGTTCGTTCAGAGTCGCCAGTACGTTTTACGAGAAAACGGACAAAAAGGGTTGTGTAAGGGGAAAGGCTAAAGATAAGCCTTTCTTTACACGTTTTGTCTGCGAAACCAGGATTCTATAGGGTTCGGAAACTATATTACGGTTTGGGAAGGTGTTAAGCACCCATTCCGCCCTTTCGGTCTCTAGTGGTCTTATATGTTTATTCTATGTTGAAAAACTTGGATGCTTTTACTGACAGTCTACTACTTTTAAAATGAAAACCCTAATTTCTGGGGGAAGACGGGAAAGGGATGAAAACCTTTGTGTTCCGAGATCCGATGTTTTATTTATTTGAAAGATGTAAATACACATGACAAAACCTTTTATTTTGAAAGAGTATCCCGTATTATTTCCTCAGATAATAACGGTTTTCTCGTGTTGTGTTTACTTTTGTGATAGTTCGGATCTAATATCGGGACTAATTTAATATGGAATCATGACTCTTGAGAGGAGAATTATCAGACACATCGCAGTCTATAGAGAAGACAGGATATGTTGATTTTTAATTCCTAAATAAGTCTTATCAGTCCGGGTTTTGAAAACAGGGTTTATCCGGACGATAATGTACTTACTCTTCTGGTTTTGAAAGTGGTTTTATCAGGGTCTTTTGTGTCGAAAACGATAGACTATTTGTAACTTGACAATAAGTTTATTCAAATAAAACGTGGACAGAAAAACAGAAGTAAAACAAGTACACAGATATCTAATTTTAAATACTAGAAGGGACTTTCTTTACCTTCCTGACGAGAATAATAATAAGAAAGAAAATATAATACGGCAGAGGGATCTCCGGCGATAATAATCTTCTCTTTCTTCAGATATTTCCGAGAAATCGATTCCGGAGACGGGACACGTCGAGTGTCGAGGATAGATTCGATAATTCTTCAGAAATAAGATAATAGTAGAAAAGTGCTTGATAAAAATCAAATTTAAAGCTCCAAATTCTCAGATTCCAAAATGCTGCCCTTGAACCCTTGGGGGTGTTGGCCTATTTATACTGTTTGGGGAAGATTGTCGCGCGACATTTCCCCAAAAAAGGCAAGTGTCGCGCGACATATCTGTTTGTCGCGCGACATTCCTGTATGTCGTGCGACAAACGGCTGAAGTGATGGGTCCTGACACTGTGATGTGTCAGAAAGTGGTTGGTCGGGTGCAGAGAGGGATTGTCGCGCGACATAGTGGGATTGTCGCGCGACATTCCAATGGTTGTCGCGCGACAATGTGATATGTCGTGCGACAATCCTTCATAAAAATAGGTTTGTCGCGCAACAAACCCCCCCGGGGTAGTTTCGGGTGCTCGGGTGTGTCCTGGACCCAAAAAGTAGTAGTCTCGTAGGTCGTTTAGGGTTCTTGCGGGGGTCACGGATCGGGGTGTCTACAGACCCTCTCGACTCAAGCTCCTTGCTTGCAAGGAATTGAGGCGACTGGAAGAGACCATGATCCATGGCTCCCGCATGAACTCTAAAGAAGTGTTTATGCAAGAAGTGCTTATGAGTGCCTCCGGAGAGGGCTTCGTGTTTGGTTTTGCCTCCGGAGAGGGATTTTGTTACCTCATTGCCTCTTTCGAGGGCTTTGACTTGCTCCACTTGCCTCAGATGGGAGGACTACCATTGCGCCTCAGGTGGGAGGACTACCGTTGTGCCTCTCTGGGAGGGCTTCGCCTCAGGTGGGAGGACTACCGTTGTGCCTCTCTGGGAGGGCTTCGCCTCAGGTGGGAGGACTACCGTTTGTGCCTCTCTGGGAGGGCTTCGCCTCAGGTGGGAGGACTACCGTTGTGCCTCTCTGGGAGGGCTTCGCCTCAGGTGGGAGGACTACCGTTGTGCCTCTCTGGGAGGGCTTCGCCTCAGGTGGGAGGACTACCGTTTGTGCCTCTCTGGGAGGGCTTCGCCTCAGGTGGGAGGACTACCGTTGTGCCTCTCTGGGAGGGCTTCGCCTCAGGTGGGAGGACTACCGTTTGTGCCTCTCTGGGAGGGCTTCGCCTCAGGTGGGAGGACTACCGTTTGTGCCTCTCTGGGAGGGCTTCGCCTCAGGTGGGAGGACTACCGTTTGTGCCTCTCTGGGAGGGCTTCTAGATCTGTAAGAAGAAGGAAAAAATGCCTCTGGAAGGACTTTCATGAGTAACTTTTGCCTCTGGAGAGGGCTTGTGATTTTGCCTCTGAAGAGGGCTTGTGTTTGTGATTTTTGTAGAATTTAATTTGTCTCTCTTTAGACTGCTAGAGTGAGAGAGAGAAGTTTTTGTGAGGGTGAAAAGAGCTCCTCGAGGTCTAATTTTATCCGAATGTCCATTTTCCTACATCTTTCTTGAATTTTGTTCTCATGTTTTCCTCGAGTGAGGGTACTTTTCTCAGAAGGTAGTTTTCGATTTTCTTTTGCTTTCCGCAGCGTGATGATTCGAGGATTTTCCAAACCATCTCTTCTGTATCGAGCTGAAAAGAAAATTCTGTTTGAAAGTTCAATCTCTGATCTTTATTCTTTTCTCAGTTTCTCTTTTTGGTGGGCCCAACATCGTTTTCTGTTTTTCGATGCCCTTATTTCTCCCTCTTTTGGGAAAGACTTTTCCTGGCCCTCTCTGTTTTTTTTTTTTTTTTTTTTTTTTTTTTTGACCAGGAGTCTTTTCATCCCTTTGTCGTGATCAGGAGCCTTACTCACCCTAAAACGAAGCCCTGAGCCGTTTTTGGCTTAGTTATCACTTTTGGTGTGGCTCTCCCTGTCACTCTACATGTCTGTTTCTCTCGCTCGCTTTGGGCGCTCATGCGGGTTTCTCCTCTTTTCTACTCTTTCAATTTTTTCTATTCCCGTCTTATCTCGCTATTCTGCTTTTTCTTATTTGATGGTCTCGGTCCTTCTGTGAGATCAGAGACTACTTTTAATCGCGGCATTCTATTTTCGCATTTTTTTTTTTTTCGGAGAGATGATTTGGAAGTTTTCTCTTTGAAATCTTTATCATGGGTGTGCGGTTTTAGCAATTTTTTCGAAAACTGCTTCTTGGAAGCCCTCCTGTAAGAGATAAAATGAGACAAAGGTCAAAAAATCAGGAGAGATGGGTGATTGTCGCGCGACACTTCGGTGAATGGCTCTTTGTCGCGCGACAATGTGGCCATTTGTCGCGCGACAAACTGCCCCACTATATAAGCCCCCTGCTGAGCTCATTCCACCTCATTCTCTCCTTTCTCTTTCTCTCTCTAGTTCTCCTTCTCTCTTCTTTTCTTCTCTCCCAAGCGCGGAAGCTCTGCCGTGTTTTTGATTTTTGCGACCTTTTCACATATATTCTACCTATACCGATGGACCCTGCTCATCTCGACCGATTGGAGGGTGACCAGGAGGAGGTCACCTTTACTGACGCTCAGGGCGTTCTCCGCTGCAGCCCTCATCACGACGACTGGGCGGACTTGGACTGGTATGATGAGGATGGGATAGACCGCGGTCGGGCGGTGGTCTATCGGGATGTTATCCGAGCTGCTCCGGTCCCGGATGTCCCGTGGCTTTTGATGGAGCCTGTCTCTCACGAGATTCGTCGTCGATCTCTGGTATGTCTTTTTTCGTGCATTTATCTGTTCTGCTTCTTGCCATTTCCTGTATTCGTTTTAGATAATGTTAGTATGCATGTCTGCCTAGGAATAACGCCCGATTTTAGCGAACACATACTTTTACCTGTGATACCTCTTAGTTTTTAGGAAAAATACATAATTTACCCCTTATAACCCTATATCTCTCATAATTACACCAAAGTACCCTCAGGTTTGGAAAATTATAATTTACCCCTATAGCCCTATAACTATCATAACTACACCAAAGTACCCTCAGGTTTGGAAAATTACATAATTTACCCCTATAGCCCTATAACTCTCATAATTACACCAAAGTACCCTCAGGTTTTGGAAAAAAACATAATTTTACCCTTATAGCCCTATAACTCTCACAATTACACCAAAGTACCCTCAGGTTTTGGAAAAATACATAATTTTACCCTTATAGCCCTATAACTCTCATAATTACACCAAAGTACCCTCAGGTTTGGAAAAATACATAATTTACCCTTATAGCCCTATAACTCTCATAATTACACCAAAGTACCCTCAGGTTTTGGAAAAATACATAATTTACCCTTATAGCCCTATAACTCTCATAATTACACCAAAGTACCCTCAAGTTTTGGAAAAATACATAATTTTACCCTTATAGCCCTATAACTCTCATAATTACACCAAAGTACCCTCGGGTTTGAAAAATTACATAATTTACCCCTATAGCCCTATAATTCTCATAATTACACCAAAGTACCCTCACGTTTTTGGAAAAATACATAATTTACCCCTATAGCCCTATAACTCTCATAATTACACTAAAGTACCCTCGGTTTTGGAAAAAATACATAATTTACCCCTATAGCCCTATAACTCTCATAATTACACCAAAGTACCCTCAGGTTTTGAAGAAATACATAATTTTACCCTTATAACCCAATATCTCTTTCTCTTGTCTGCAGTGGGTTGGCCGGGGTTGGGGTTCTCCCAACACTATATCTTCGGAGTGGCGACGGGCACCGGCCCCTGTCCAGGAGTTGATTCTTGCGACTCCTTTTGGCTCCCTCTTCGACGCCCTCCCGGAGCGGGTTTCTAGGGCGACAGTTTTGGTGTCGGCCCTGGCTTGCCATTGGTGGGATACTACTCATACCTTCCATTGGAGCTGGGGTGAGATGACGATGACACCCCTCGATCTTTTTGCTCTGACCGGGATTCCTTCAGGGGGGGTCCCTATTCAGATCGATGTCCCTTTGCGTCTGACAGCAGAGGGTATCGTTAGTGCGCTTGGATGGTTCCCGGAGCGGCGGAGTTCCGGCGATACGATTCCTCGGGGTGTCTTGGTTACGCGGCTAGCCATAGAGAGAGCTCGGTTAGTTGCTTCAGGGGTTCCTATGACCCGTCAGGAGGCGCGCCAGTATGCCCGCGTCCTTCTTCTGTTGACACTCCATGATTTGTTCGAGGCACGTGGCGGGGACACGGCTCACCTTTGGTGGTTGCCCTATCTTCGGGACTTCAGCCTCATGTTTGACTATGACTGGGGAGGCTTCATTCTTGCAGTCCTCTATGATGCCATGGACCAGGTCTCTCGCCATTTAGCCCTGAACCTCAAGGGCTTTTCTCTGCTGTGGGAGGTACATACTTTAGTCCTTTTGTCCTTGCTTCAATTCTTTGCATATTACCTGTTGATCATTGCTGATTTCTTTTATCTTTCCTTTTCAGAGCTGGTTTGTTGCTTATACCCGCCTGGGTCGTGCCCAGGTGGATCTCCTCATTGAGAATGAGGACCAGTTTCCTTTCCTCCGCCGATTCATTGCGGGGAACTACCGGGCTCCCTATGTATACCGGACTCGGGAGACCGGAGCTGCTGCCGTTCACGACCTGTTAGAGGAGCAGGTAAATATTTTAGTTCTCTTGTTCTTTTATAGTTAAATAGAATATATAAATTATTGGAAATAAAAAACTTGTTTTCTTTTCAGGTTGAGTGGGCTCTTTGGGGTGATCTGAGTCCCCATTATGGATATGGCCGCGCCTTGACCGCCTCGAGGACTAGGCGGCTTATCCGGGATGAGTATGGCCTTCTCTTCTACTTGGGCGAGAGGGTCATTCGCCAGCACACGCCGTCCCAGTGGCCTCGTGTTCCATTATTCCCTCCTGTTCTGATGAGGCGGACGGGCGAGATCGATCCGGTGACGGTGCAGGCCTTGGTCGACGGACTCGGCTTCCAGACGTTCGTCGAGGAGGGAGACTACCCCGTTTTTGCTGCCCGTTATCTGATGAGGGAGCCGAAGGGGACTCGGGGACGGGTCTTCTATGAGAGGTACCGGGCACTGGGAGGTGATCCCAACTACATACGGGGACAGACCCATTTAGCTAGGGCGGTTCCGGGTCACTTGCCACCTGTCCCCGATCAGAGGGACAACATTCCGGATTCTGAGGACGAGGATCCTGAGGGAGAGAGGGATGTTCCTGCTGCGGCCGAGGACGGTGGTCGGCCAGAGGGCGAGGAAGGTGATGCGACAGCTGTTCCGGAGCCGTCGCCTCAGGCGACACCTGTGAGGGAGCAGCGTACTGAGGGTTTCGAGTTTCCCACCGGCCCTTCTGTGTCTCCGGGGGTCCTTTTTGCTGCTGCTGAGGCTGCTGAGGGGAGAGCGGGATTGTCTGAGGGTCCTGGGAGCCTGCGGACCTCGGGGCAGACTATGAGCAGTTCGGGCGGACTCCCCCAGCTGCGGTGGCTACTCCTTCTAGTGGGGTACCTCCTTTGAGGGCGACGGCCGTAGTGGATCCTCCGGGGGTCCGTACCTACGCCACGTTGACTCCCCTTCCGGCGACTGTCATGGGTCCTCCTGCCCGATCTCCAGGTTTGGGGGGTTCTTCATCCCGGCCTCCCTTGTTCCCGATCCGTGAGGAGAGCGGGTCCACTTCTGCTGGTGTTCCGGCGGGGTTATCTATTTCGTGGGTAGATCTACCCCCACTCCCCAGGGACATCTCTTACGTTGGCGCTGGATTACGTCGGTATCCCGTCCCAGAGTACCCCCTTCCTGAGGATACTTTTGACTATCTGGGTGGTCGCCCTGATGACGAGGTACTTTCTTCAACTTCTCTTGATACCTTTACATCCATATCTATCTATTTTGACTGTGCTGATTCTTTTATCTTCTGTCTTTTTTACAGCGGGTGAGTGTACGGGTGGCAGACCTACGGGCTTGGCACGCCCAGTATCTTTACAGCTGGAACCTGCTCCAGTACGTCGGTCGAGACCCTCCGGCCTACATGCGTGATTATCAGAGGGCTATCGACGTCTCCTTACGGCCGGACGACCCCCTGACCTCCTCTCATGTTTGGTCGGAGTCTAGGCGGAGTAGCAGTCGGACTTCTAGGCGATCCCGATCTTCGGTGATCCGTCCGACGGCACCGGTTCAGTCTACGGGTCCTTCCCAGGCGGCAGCTCCTCTTGCTCCCAGCGTCCCAGTCGTTGATCTTACTCCCGAGGAAGGCTCGGGTGATAGCGGGAGCGTGTCAAAACGCGCCCGAGTAGATTAGTTTTTCCTTTCTGCATTTAGTGTTAGTTTGGACAGATATGTATTTATTTTAGACAGATATTAAAAATTGTTCTTTTATTGGATTTATAAAATATCTTTATCTGTGTTTGATTATACTTTTATTCTCTGTATGTGAAAAGGTATATACATACACCTATATATATCAGAGTCGGTATTTTAGAAGTCATACCTTGTAGTGTAGTGATACTTTTCCTGTAAAAAAAGAGCAAAGTGAGAACAAGAAAGCATCCAAAAATGATTCTTTTGGCAATCATGACGGCTATGTGTAGGAGAAACAAAATTAGGATGACCCAAAAGGAGTTTGTCGCGCGACAATCCCTCCTGAATATGGGTTTGTCGCGCGACAAACAGGTACAGGTCCCTCTTTTTTGCTATAAATACACCCATCTTCCTTCCTTCATCCCCACACCTCTCCACAATGTCTTCCTATCGTACAAACTCTGATTTTTCTTTCATTAATGCTCGGGATGCTTTGGTATCTTCTGAAAACGGCTTGAACTTTGGTGCATTCAGTCCTTTGGCGAGCTGGTGTCATCGTCCTGTAGATTTTTCCTTTTTGTTAGGCGCTTTGCATTTTTGGAGCCCTGTGGATCACCTTTTCCGTTTTGGGCTTGACGAGCTCTGCCCGACTTACGAGGAGTTTTCCTGGCTGCTACGTTCTGACGTCTGTCTCCCGATGGCAGTTCCCATAGAAGAAATCGGTCCCCGTGACATGCTAATTGCCCTGTTAGCCATTCCGCCGGCGGCCTGTGATGGTTTTATTGCCGATGGTTTTCTTGACCTCCATAAAATGGTGAGGTTCTTTCATCGTTATGAAGATAGGGCCTCTTACGGCGTGGGGCGTACTGCAGCGGCCCTGATTTGCCTGGTTTCTGATATGCTGCTGGTGACGGGTTCTTTCCGTGTTGATCCGACTATCCTGAGTCTGATTTACCAGGCTAGAAATGGGGAGTCTATAGTGCCGATCATTCTTGCAGAGACCCTAAATGGTCTTGATGATGTTCAACGGGGGGTCTCGCCCTTCTTCCGGGGGAGTCCGCATCTGCTATACATGTGGCTGCTAGAGCGCTTTCGATCGGTGGGTTTCAACGGAGCTCGGCTCGACAATCCGACTCATTTCTTCCATCGGCCTCTCTTTGGTGCTTTGACCATGTCTTCCTCTGATTGGACGGTATGGTTTTCGGAGAACTTTCGGGCTATCCGGTGGAACATTCCTTGGTGGAAGCTGAGGGCGATGGTACTTAACACTGGGGGTCAGAACTATGTTCGGCTCCGCGGGCTCTGGTTCACTTCATTTTATCTCCCTGGGCGTCTTTTTCGGCAGTTTAACATTCCTCAGAAGGTTCCCCTTGGTCTGAACAACTTCTCTTCTGAGTCTAAATTTGTGACCCCACATGTTTCTTTATCGGTAGAGAGGATGTGGCGTGCTCGACTGACTCGTCGGTTCAACTATGCCCGTTTTGGTATTACCCGGCCCCTCCGGGCTGATATCATCCGCTCTTGCTGGCAATCTCTGGAGGGAGAACTGATTGACGACCCCTTTCAAATGGAATGGTTCCGGTTCATGGATACGGAGGCTACTGATGATAACATTGTCTTTGCATATCAGATCTTGGACGAAGCTCGGATTGATTTGGCTATTGAGGACCCAGTGTGGCCAACCCCTAGGGATTAGTTTCTTTCGTATTTGTTATGTCTCCTTTGTAACCTTTGGTGTTCTGAACCACCTTTTAATAATATATGAGGGACTGCTTGCGGGAAATAAATTTATTTACAAAGTTTAAACCGGGCCTGAAGTCACTTCTCAGGTTGCCTACGTTCCCCTTTTTGATTTTTACAAAGAACAAAAAGTTTTGAGTTGGGGCTCAGGTTTACGTAGTTCTTATTACATGCCACACCTATTGATAATACTTCTTCAGTCGATCCATGTTGACTGGTGAATGTAGTAACTGCCCATCCAAATCAGTGAGTATAGCGGCACCTCCTGTATCGATTTCTTTGACGATGTATGGCCCTGTCCACTTCTGTCCGAACTTACCCCTCGGATCTCTGGCCGGTTCTCGAATTTCTTTCAATACAATATCGTTCTCGTTGATACCCCGAGTCCTTACTTTCTGGTTAAATGCTCGAGCGATTCTCTTCTGATACCCCTGATGGTGGTATGCGGCTTTCAATCTCTTTTCATCTAGTAGGGCTAGCTCGTTGTAACGTGCCTGGACCCATTCCAGTTCATTGACTTGATTTTCTAGTATTACCCTGAGGGAGGGGACTTCTAACTCGACAGGGAGGACTGCCTCCATCCCGTATGTCAGCGAGAATGGGGTTGCCCCGGTGGAGACCCTCTCGGTGGTGCGGTATCCCCACAATGCATATGGTAATTTCTCCGGCCAGTCCCGGCAGGTGTCGGTCATCTTGCTTAGGATATTCTTCAAATTCTTGTTGGCGGCTTCAACTACCCCATTGGTTTGTGGCCTATATGGCGAAGATTTGTGTCGGGTGATACCGTATTCCTCCATGACTGTATTAGCTTCTCCTTCGAAGTGGGTGCCGTTATCTGAGATGATCTCGTGTGGGACCCCATATCGGCAGACAATGTTCCTTTTGATGAATCGGGCAACTTTTCTGGTATCCAGGGTCTGGTACGACTCGGCTTCCACCCATTTGGTGAAGTAGTCGATGGCTACTAGTATGAATTCATGGCCGTTGCTGGCTTTGGGCGAGATTTTCCCTATGACGTCGATTCCCCAAGTTGCGAAAGGCCAGGGAGCAGTCATGTTGTACAACTCTTTTGGAGGAAGCTTCTGGGATTCAGCATAGATTTGGCATTTGTGACAACGGCGTACATGGTCAGCACAGTCGGTTTGTAGGGTGGACCAGAAATACCCTTGCCTGATGATCTTGCGGGCAAGTGTATGCCCGCTCATATGAGGTCCGCAATCGCCCCCATGTATCTGATCCATCATTCTGACCGATTCTTCTTCGGTGAGACATTGAAGATGAGTCCCGTCGTAGTTCCTTTTATATAATCTTCCGGCACAGAGTATGAATCCTGATGCTAGTCTTCTGAGGGTGACCCGCGTTCTCTTGTCTGTTTCCTCGGGATACTGGTGGTTCTTCAGAAGGTTCCAGATGTCATAAAACCAAACGGTCGAGTCACCGTTTTTTTCAGTTTCTACCTCAAGGGTCATGCAGTGCGCGAGTCCTGATTTCTTTTGTACCGTGAGGGTTATTTCTTCCATCCCCTCCGGAATATCGATCATAGATGCCAGGGTTGCCAATGCGTCAGCAAAACTATTCTGGGACCTGGGGATATAGTAAAACTCCACACGCTCGAACTTTCCTGCGACATCCTCTAGTCGGGCGAGGTAAGGGACTAATTTCTCATCTCTGATCTTCCATTCCTTCAGAACTTGGTGGACCACTAGTGCTGAATCTCCGTATACCTGTATTCTCTTTATACCCTTTTGAAGAGCGATCTCTAACCCGAGTATGCATGCTTCATATTCGGCCATGTTGTTGGTGCAGAAAAAGTCCAGACGATATGATACCGGGGAGTGAGTTTGGTCTGGAGAGACTAGCAGGATACCTATCCCGTTTCCATTCCGATTGGCGGCCCCGTCAAAGTACAACTTCCAGTCTTCATTGATCTCGACGTTCATGATGGTTTCGTCCGGGAACTCGGCTTCTTCTAGCATGTCTCCTAATATCGGATTGTGGGCCAGGTAATCAGCTATGATCTTGCCTTTGACTGCCTTTTGGGTCATGTAGGTGATGTCGAATTCGGAGAGCAGAAACAACCATTTTGCCATTCGGTTCGAGAGAGCCGGTTTCTCGAAGAGGTATTTCAACGGATCGATCCGTGATGCCAGGATGACTGGGAAAACTAGCATATAGTGCCGTAGTTTCTGTGTTACCCAGACGAGAGCGGTACATGATTTCTCCAATGGTGTGTAGTTTATCTCAAACGGGGACAGCTTTTTGCTGAGGAAATAGATGGCCTGCTCCTTCCGGGTATCGGTCAGGTGCTGGGCTAGCATTGCTCCCGCAGCCGAATCAGTGACGGTTAGGTATAGGATTAGTGGCAGTCCGGTCTGGGGCGGGGCTAACACTGGGGGTTTGGAGAGGTATTCTTTGATTCTATCAAAAGCTTCTTGGCACTGGCCGTCCCACTCTCCTGGTGAAGATTTCCTCAGGAGTTTGAAGATGGGCTCGCAAGTCTGAGTGAGCTGAGAGATGAACCTACTGATGTACTGCAGATTACCCAAAAATCCTCGGACTTCTTTCTCGGTACGAGGTTTAGGCATGTCTTGGATAGCTTGAACTTTAGCGGGGTCCACCTCGATTCCCTTCTTACTGACGACATATCCCAGGAGTTTTCCTTTGGTTACCCCGAACACACATTTCTGCGGGTTGAGTCTCATCTGATATTGGCGGAGCCGATCAAAGAAGGTTCGCAAGGCTGGTACGTGGCCTTTCCTTTCTTTTGACTTGATTATCATGTCATCTACATACACCTCTACTTCTTTGTGAATCATGTCATGAAAGATAGCCGTAGCTGCCCTTTGATACGTTGCCCCGGCGTTCTTTAGCCCAAATGGCATAACGGTGTAGCAGTATGTTCCCCATGGTGTGATGAATGCTGTTTTCTCTTGGTGATCTGGGTGCATCTTGATCTGGTTATATCCGGCAAAACCATCCACAAATGACTTCAGGGCGTGGTTGGCAGTATTATCTACTATCAAATCGATGTTGGGCAAGGGAAAATCGTCTTTTGGACAAGCTTTATTGAGATCCCGGTAATCCACACACATGCGGACTTTCCCATTAGCTTTTGGAACAGGCACGATGTTGGCAAACCATGAAGGGTATTCGATTACCCGTAAGAAACCCACACTTAATTGTTTCATCACCTCTTCTTTTACTTTTAAGGACCATTCTGGCGTAAGTTTCCTCAGCTTCTGCTTGACGGGCCTAAATTCTGGCTTGGTGTGTATCTCGTGCATGACTATCTGGCTGTTCAAACCTGGCATATCAGCATAAGACCAGGCGAAGACATCCACATACTCTTTCAGAGTTTGTGTGAATTCTTCTCTTTCTGTCTCACTTAGGCTTGCCCCAATGCGGACCTCTCTTCTTTCCTCCTCTGTTCCGAGGTTAATCACAAGAGTGTCTCCTTCCTCGCTTTGTATACGCTGCTCCTCCCGTTCCGGGTGTTCGTTCAGTCTTTCTAACTCTTTATAAGCTATTACAGAATTACAAATAACAGGATAATGCAACACATAGTTTTCTTCATTGATAATAGTGTTTACAGGTACAAGTTTAAAGAGTAAATCTAGGAGTGGCCCCTTCCTAGCCTTACTTTCACTCTCACCTCTCACCCTTACAATTTCACTCTTTTCCCTTTCCCTTTGGTAGTCTGGATCAGCGTATATCAGGTGTACAGGGTCATCCCTCGGCTCGTCATCCCCTAGAACCATGATGTCAAAAAGATCTCCGATCATTTCTTCCTCCTTGTCTGTCTTGTCTTCATTTCCTTCTTTCAGCCCGATCGTTAATTTGGTGGAGAAACCGTGTTCAATGCTTTCTTTGACATATAGGTCCTCTTCATAGAAGATTTCCCATCCCGGCAGGTTCTCTCCGTCACTGTTTCTCCAAGGTTCCTGAAAACCGCAAAAGGGGAAGTCCTCTCCTTCTTTGACAAAAAACCCGTTCAAAGAGCTGAAACTCGGATACTGATGCCCTCGGCCCCTTTTCTGCTGATCGTCTTTTTCAGTGTGTTGGTACCCCAAACCTTCCTTTTCGTACCTCGTTATCGGTTCCAAGGCTTGAAGTAGTCCTGATTGTCCCATTCCTAGGCCGGCTCCAGGTAAATATTTCATCATTCTTAGCATATTTGTAATCTTGGTGCTGAGACCGGGGATATTGTCTGGGGGGAGATATTCGATTATCTGAGTGCTGAGAGTTTGTACTTGAGGCTCATAAGAAAAACCTCCTAACTGTATGCTCTGGATCCCGATTCCCAAAACAGGTAACTCCACATCTGCCAAGGTCCTTTCAGGATCTCCTTGGATGGTAATTATGTTCCCTTCAAATGGTATCTTGATCTTTTGGTGCAAGGAGGAGGGGAGTGCTCCTATGTCGTGTAGCCACGCTCTTCCCAGCAGGAGGTTGAAACTGGAGGGAATGTCTATGATTTGGAAATCGGCCGGAAATATTCCGGGACCGACCATGAGATCAAGCTTCAGAGAACCCAGAACGGCCCTTCTGGTATTATCATAGGCCCTGACGGTTACGGCGGATGGTGAAAGCTCTGAATCCAAAATACCCAAGCATCTGGCAGTCTTCAGGGGGCAAACATTTATGGTCGACCCATTGTCGATGAGGACTTGTGGCAAGATCTTCCCTCGGGTTCGGACGGTGATGTGGAGAGCCAGGCTGTGTTTTCTCCCCAATGGAGATAAGTCTTCATCTGAAAATGACAGACTTCTTTGGACTGTAAGTGACCCGATCATGTTTGGCAGTTGTTCGGGTGTGGAGTCCGGTGATATCACGGCTTCGTCCAGAAGTTTGATGAAAGCGGTCCTGTGGGGTTTGGAGGCAACCAAGAGGCCCCAAATGGTGATGTGTGCCTGGGTCTTCTTCAACTGCTCAAGCACTCTATCTTCTCCTATTTCCTTAGGTGGCGGTGTTTTCTCAGTATCCGGTGGTGGTTGGTATACCCTTCCTGAACGGGTGATTTGTTGGATCCAAAGGGATGCCGGGTTTGATTCCTCTGAAGTTTCTGACGATTCTGGCTCTGTCGACCAACTGAAAGTCCCGGGGGAGATTTCTGTCATACAGATTGTCTCCCTGGGGGGGTTTGGGATTTCCATGATTGTTTCTTCTTATTCTGGGTCCATCCTATCCCATATTTTCCGGGATTGGTTTTGATTGTGAGTGGTTGTGAGATCCCCTGATTTGTTTTTCCTAAACCCTGCCCGGGTAGGAAGTTCATTTTGGCCATCCATTGGTCAATTATTGGATTAAGGCCTGGGGTAACTTGAGCCTTTGCTGGCAGTACAATGAGTGCCCTGTAGGTTGGGTCATCTCGAATGAGCTCCACGGGATCGAAGCCTTCTTCATCAGTGGTCAAGGCATTAATCCCTGTAGGTGGAGCATGGTTAGGAAGTGGATTGTTAGTAACATTGGGCCCGCCGGGTGCGGGGATGGTTCCGGCTTCAATGAGGTCCTGGATTCGATGGCGGAGAGCTAAACAGCGTTCCGTGTCATGGCCTGCCGCTTGATGGTACGCACAGTTCTCATTCATTCTCCAAGTGTTGGGAATAGGGTTTGGTGGGGGGCGTGGGTTGAGTGGAGCGACTAGTCCGGCTTTTTGGAGTAGTTCCAGGCTCTTAACCAGAGTAGTGGGGAGGGTGCAGAAATTTCTCCTTTTCTTGGCCTCGGTGTTTGAAGAGTCTCCCTGCGTAGGCCAATTCATTGGGGGGACTTGCGGTGACTGCTGGAATGGGTTTTGTTGATACGGGTACGAGCTTAGTTGGTTTACGGCTGGAGTGGCCGTCTTTCTTCCGGCGTAAGAGGCTTTCTTGGTATCGGTTTCAACTTTCTTGGCCAGTTCTTCCTCTACTTGTGACCCCATACTCAACAGGGCTCTGAAGTGTGGGAATACGTGCTTTCCCATGCAACTCAGTACGGCTAGAGTGAAGTTCTTCTGAATGATTTCCAGCTGTTCTTCTTCATCGGGTCGTTTGGACATTTGGGAGGCCATTTCCCTCCAGCGGGTGACAAAGTCGCTGAAGCTTTCTTTCTCGCCCTGTTTGGCCATTTCCAGGTGTTTACGAGTAATTTCCAAATCCTCGTTGGACCCGTATTTGGTCATAAATTCTTTGACGATATCTCCCCAAGTCTGCGTGTGATGCCTTTCTAGACCAAAAAACCATCTCAGGGCGGCTCCCGTGAGAGTCATGTGAAAGGCTTGTGCTAATTCCGGCTCTCCACAACCGGACACTTGCATGGATCTGATGTAGGACTGTAGGTGAGTTTTAGGGGGCGTGGTTCCAGTGAACTTGGTGATGGAAGGGAGTTTGAATCCCTGGGGTAATCTCGCTTCTGGGTAGAGGGAGAAGGCATTCATATCCGTGATCTCGTCTGCACCTTTTATTAGGGACACCCCCTTCTGTAGGACCCTCATCTGCTCTTTCAGCTTCTTCATTTCCTCACTCTCTCTTGACATCTCGTCGGGCTGTTCCCGTGCTATTATCGATTCTGCATATACTGCCCGAAGTCGGTTGATGTCTGGGTATTCATTAGGAAGGGCTGCTGGGGCCGGTGGTGGAATGGGTTTTGTGGGAACTTGTGGCCATGGTTGGTATTGGGGGTCAAAACCGGGTTGTATTTGGGGTTGCGGCCAGACTATGGGTGGCTCCTGCTGTTGGTAAGTGGGGCCTGAATCTGGGGCCCATTGGTTCTGATTGTTGGGGTCGGTTTGAACGGGACCAATTACGATAGGGCCCGTTTGGGGTGGATTGGTTCTTTGAACTGGGGGGAGTACTTGTGAAGACTGTCCTTGGTTCGGATCTCGATTCGGTGGTAGTCGATCAAACCCCGGTGGTGCAGTTCGTTCGGCTGATAATTCTTCTATTCGGATCCGGGTACCCTGTTGCTCGTTCGTGAGGTTTGCCAGATCCCTGCTGACGGTCATGAGTAAACGGTGCATTTTGGCTAGGGTTGGCTGAGCTGATGATGCCTTGGCTAGGTTCTGATCTGTCTCTCGATTCTCACGTTCATCGGCCATTTCAGGTGTGCTTGGTCTTACTAGTCTTCCGGTGTGATCACGGCCGGCCCAACCTTCCAGTCTGTTTGTTGCTTCACGACTGTAGACGAAACCACGTGGCGAAGATGAAGGAAGACTGTGATGCGACTCGATTTTTGCCAAAAGAACCACTAAAAATTGCCGAGAAGAGCCCCGGATTTAAAAGGGCGTCCAAAAGTAAGCCGTAAGGTGGTACATCCCCTACGGCTGTTTGACAAGTGTTTTATCTTGACTCGATCTTATATGCAGCGCAGGTGTACGAACGGTTAAGGCTTCAGGCTCCCTCCTTTTTGGCAAGACCTTGCGATATACCCCAGGGGCGGGTACGTGCAAAAGCCTTTTGATATACTTCCCGGGTACGTGAGTGTTCTCGTCACTCGATATACCTCGGGGGCGTACTTGGCCAAGGAGAGTGGAAGTAAATGCTTTCGGTTTATGTTGGCCCAAGCAAGCCAACTCCCTACTCACTTATAATACTTCCGAGGGTTTGGGGTAAATTCACACTCGTAGAACCAATGCATGATTTGTGATAGTGCGTGTAAAAAAGGTTGGGTTTACAAATATCATTATCTTGATTACGTATTTTTGAAAAATTCCCTTTTTTTTTCTGAAAAAATGTTTCTTCTCAATTAATTAACATAAGTAGGGAAAGCAGAAAAAAGCAAGTATTCAAATAAACAAAAGTCCACATATAAGAGTCTAGTTTTCTGGTATCCCCAGCAGAGTCGCCACTGTGAGAATCCGCAAATGCGACCCCCGGGTCTCGTCCCCGTTCGTGGTGGTCTGAAGCGTCGGAAGGGATTCCGTCGCTCCATTTGCTTGGAGTTGTTTTGATGATTCATATCGGGTGTCCTTACGTCTATTCTAGATGCAAAGGGGTTCGTTCAGAGTCGCCAGTACGTTTTACGAGAAAACGGACAAAAAGGGTTGTGTAAGGGGAAAGGCTAAAGATAAGCCTTTCTTTACACGTTTTGTCTGCGAAACCAGGATTCTATAGGGTTCGGAAACTATATTACGGTTTGGGAAGGTGTTAAGCACCCATTCCGCCCTTTCGGTCTCTAGTGGTCTTATATGTTTATTCTATGTTGAAAAACTTGGATGCTTTTACTGACAGTCTACTACTTTTAAAATGAAACCCTAATTTCTGGGGGAAGACGGGAAAGGGATGAAAACCTTTGTGTTCCGAGATCCGATGTTTTATTTATTTGAAAGATGTAAATACACATGACAAAACCTTTTATTTTGAAAGAGTATCCCGTATTATTTCCTCAGATAATAACGGTTTTCTCGTGTTGTGTTTACTTTTGTGATAGTTCGGATCTAATATCGGGACTAATTTAATATGGAATCATGACTCTTGAGAGGAGAATTATCAGACACATCACAGTCTATAGAGAAGACAGGATATGTTGATTTTTAATTCCTAAATAAGTCTTATCAGTCCGGGTTTTGAAAACAGGGTTTATCCGGACGATAATGTACTTACTCTTCTGGTTTTGAAAGTGGTTTTATCAGGGTCTTTTGTGTCGAAAACGATAGACTATTTGTAACTTGACAATAAGTTTATTCAAATAAAACGTGGACAGAAAAACAGAAGTAAAACAAGTACACAGATATCTAATTTTAAATACTAGAAGGGACTTTCTTTACCTTCCTGACGAGAATAATAATAAGAAAGAAAATATAATACGGCAGAGGGATCTCCGGCGATAATAATCTTCTCTTTCTTCAGATATTTCCGAGAAATCGATTCCGGAGACGGGACACGTCGAGTGTCGAGGATAGATTCGATAATTCTTCAGAAATAAGATAATAGTAGAAAAGTGCTTGATAAAAATCAAATTTAAAGCTCCAAATTCTCAGATTCCAAAATGCTGCCCTTGAACCCTTGGGGGTGTTGGCCTATTTATACTGTTTGGGGAAGATTGTCGCGCGACATTTCCCCAAAAAAGGCAAGTGTCGCGCGACATATCTGTTTGTCGCGCGACATTCCTGTATGTCGTGCGACAAACGGCTGAAGTGATGGGTCCTGACACTGTGATGTGTCAGAAAGTGGTTGGTCGGGTGCAGAGAGGGATTGTCGCGCGACATAGTGGGATTGTCGCGCGACATTCCAATGGTTGTCGCGCGACAATGTGATATGTCGTGCGACAATCCTTCATAAAAATAGGTTTGTCGCGCAACAAACCCCCCCGGGGTAGTTTCGGGTGCTCGGGTGTGTCCTGGACCCAAAAAGTAGTAGTCTCGTAGGTCGTTTAGGGTTCTTGCGGGGGTCACGGATCGGGGTGTCTACAAAAAGCAAATATTTAAGAGCTACATGATCAGAGTAAATATTCACTTTAGTACCAAGAAAATAAGAACGAATTTTTTTCAACGCATAAACAACAGCTAAAAGTTCTTTTTCCATTGTTGAATAGTTACTTTGAGCACTATCAAGTGTTTTGGAGGCATAATAAATAGCGTGATGGGATTTTTTGACTCTTTGTCCAAGCACGGCACCGACTGTAAAATTACTTACATCGCATATTATTTCGAATGGAATACTCCAATTTGGCTATTGGATAATTGGTGTTGAAGTGAGCATATCTTTTAATGTATCGAATGCACCTTTACATTCTTCGACAAATTCAAATATTGCATATTTTTGCAATAAATTACCAAGGGGCTGGGCGATTTTGGAAAAATCTTTGATAAAACGCCTATAAAATCATGCATGTCCAAGAAAATAGCGAATCTCTTGCACAATCGCAGCGTAAGGTAAAGATTTAATAATGTCTATTTTAGCTTTATCGACTTCTATACCTTTAGCGGATACTACATGGCCTAGGAATAATGCCCTGCTCTACCATAAAATGACATTTCTCATAATTCAAAACTAAGTTTATTTTTATACACCTTTCTAGCACTTTTGTAAGGTTAGTTAAACATGCACCAAAAGAATCGCCATAGATTGTAAAATCATCCATGAATAACTCTATGATGTTCTATACATAATCTGAAAATATACTAACCATACACCTCTAGAACATAGTAGGAGCATTGTAAAGTCCAAATGGCATTCGCCACTATGCAAAAGTGCCAAAGGAACACGTGAATGTGGTTTTCTCTTTATTTTCAGGCGCAACTGGGATTTGATGAAAACCTGAATAGCCATCAAGACAACAGTAATGAGTATGGCCTACTAAACGTTTAAGCATTTAATCAATAAATGGGAAGGAAAAATAATCTTTTCTAGTTGCGACATTTAACTTTGTATAATCAACACACACTCGCCACCTGTTTTGAACACGAGTGGTAACCATCTATCCTTTAGAATTTTGAATTAACGTTATACCTTCTTTGGAACAACCTGAATTAGACTTACCCATTTACTATCTGAATTTGGATAGATCATACATGCATCCACAAGTTTAAGGATTTCTTTCTTTACCATTTCCATCATAGGTGGTTTAATCTATGTTGAGCTTCTCTAAAGGTCTTACAATCATCTTCCAATAATATCTTGTGCATGCACATTGAAGGGCTCAATCCCTTTATATTAGCGATGGTCCATCCAAGGGCCTCATTAATCTTTCTAAGCACCCGAATTAATTTCTCTTCTTCCAAAATAGAGAGTTTGTTCGAGATAATGACCGGAAGTGTTTCTTCTTCTCCCAAAAATACATATTTTAAATGATTAGGTATTTGTTTTAATTCTAATTTTGGTGCCTGCACAATAAGGGGAAAAAGTTTCGTGTGAGAAAGAGGCAATTAAATTTGAGACATATTATTCTTTATCGGATGAAGCGATTCTAATGCATGTATTGCATCTTGCAATTCAGAATGTACAGCAAAATTGCTTACAACGTCCTTCAATCCTTCAAGAGTGAAACTCCTGCTTAACACAATTTTTAGTTTATCATCATCACCAAATTCAAAAGAATCGCGTACCAGGGGGTCAATAACATCTAAAACACAAACAGATGACACATCACTAGAATATCTTATGGCATCATAAATATTAAATTTAGTAGTTTCACCATTGAATTCCATCATAAAAGTACCATCATGCACATCAATTTTAGTTATAGTTATCTTAAGGAATGGTTTCCCTAATAAAATTGGGGCTAAATTAGAAGAATTATCTTCTTCCATATCAAGTACATAAAAATCAACAGGGAAGACCAATTCATTAACTTGTACTAAAACGTCCCCTAAAACTCCTTTAGAGTATACATTAGACCTATCAGCAAGTTGGATAATCACACATGTTTCTTTTAGTGAACCTATATTCAAATATGAGTAAATTGAAAGAGGCATGACATTTATTGAGGCTCCTAGGTCTAGCATTGCTTTTTCAATCTTTGCATTACTTATTTTACCAAGGATAGTGAACATACCTAGGTCCTTGCACTTAAGAGGTAATTTTTTTTGTAGTACAGCTGAAACGTTTTTCCCTTCACTAACTTTTTCATTACCTTTCATGTAACACCCCGTTCTTTCGTTTCCTCGTAGTTGCTTTCATTCGTTTGCTTAATTCACCTCAGGTGGTGAATTTTTCATTCGGAGAGTCTCGTAATGTTATAACACTCCATATTGGTCATATTAGCCTCCTTCCACTCATGTGAGTGTTCGTTTAGTGATTCGAGTGTTTCGAATCAAAACCGAGGCGATAATCGCGTATTTTGACTTTTCGCGATTCGTTAATTTTTGGCCAACTTTGAGAGGCCATAACTTTTTCATCCGATATCCAAATGACCTCCATTTTCGACCACATCTTCATTTATTTTCCCTCTACAACTTTCGTGTTTGGGCCGAGTCGAGATTCAACCGTTTCGAGGTTCGTTTTGGGCTCAGAAAATCATTTGCTGCTGTAGTGACTTCCATGATCGATCATGGAAGGCCATGATCGATCATGGTCCTCCATAGGAGTTCTAGAAGGGTTCATGATCGATCATGGGGGACCCATGATCGATCATGGTTCACCTGAATGTCGGTTTTGAACGTTTTTAACTCGTTTTTAAGTCATTTAACACCCCTACAACCCCATTTTTGAGCACCCAACCACAGAGGGAGTGAAGGAGAGTCTTGAGAAATCTAGAGTGAAAGAGAGAAGAGATTATACACATCCTTCATCCCCTATCCAAGATTTGAGTCCCGAATCGCTTTCTCCTTTAATATTCATCATCTTTCCCGCTTTCTTCTTCCGCTGGAGCTTGCGTTGGAGCTGGGGCTTTGGCGGTACAGCTTCTACGCTTCATTATCTTGAGGATTTGGCTTATCTAAGGTGGGGACACTAGTACTAAAACTTGTTTTCCAATGTTTGATTGATGTGTTAGAAATTTAAACTACAAATTGGGGGTTTTCATTACAATCATGGATTGTTTGTATTTCTTGGGGTTTGGGCTAAACAATTCTTAGATTAGTGATACATATTGATAGATTATCACTCCTACAATGTGATTGATCATCTAGTTCCACAATTTAGCATGCGTACCTAGATATTCATGGGAAAACCGCTTCGTAGTTACCCGTATGACTTATAAATTGAGGTTTTTAGGTCTTGTGCTTATGGATGGATGATTGTGAGTTATTAATGATAGCGATACACATCTATACCATTAGATACAATTGAAGGGTATTATTTATGGTATGTGTGGTGAGAACCCACTACGGTGGAGCGTTACGCCTTAACATGCAAGTCTAATGGCATGTGTGGTGTGTGCTAGGTAGGGGTGTGCACGGTCCGGTTGACCGGGCCGAATTTCCTAGGACTGGACCGGAAATTTCGGTCCCAAAAATTAGAAGACCGGACCGGACCGAAACGCTTGTGAAGACCGGACCAGACTAGCTCGGTCCGGTTTCGATCGGTCCATTCGGTTTGGGGTTTATTTTTTTGGGCCCAAAAGTTGTATTATTATATAAAAAAAATTTAGCACAACAATAATATATGGATTATTTTTTCGCAGATTGTGTGTTTTTTTTTTTACATTTTCTGCATAAAAACAGCTTGTAAAAAACAGCAAGAGCAGCAAAAACAGTGCATAAAAAGCAGCTTAAAAAAACAGCAAGTTTAAAAAAAAACAGCACAAAGGCAGCTTTAAAAAATACAGCAGCTTCATAAAAAACAGCACAAAGGTATCTTAAAAAAAACAGCACAAAGGCATCTTAAAAAAACAGCACAAACACATAGAAAGTCCAAAACAGTCTATACTCCATAATACGCAGCAATAGTAAACAGTCCAAACTTAATAAAACTACAAACTCCAAAATAAAAATACAAAGTTCAAACTTAATAAAACTACAAAGTCCAAATACAAAGTTCAAACTTAATAAAACTACAAAGTCCAAATACAAAGTCCAAACTTTTTGCCAAACTACAAAGTCCAAAATAATAATACAAAGTCTAAACACTCAAACCATCTTCAAACAATATTCAAATCTTCATATCTATCAATTCTGAAATTTAAAACAAATAAATATTATAAATTGACATATAAACTAATAAAAAAGTTAGAATTACAACGTAACAAAAATGTATTAAAATAAATTATTACCCGATTCAATATTTTCGAGTTGTTCCACCTCGTCTAAAGTATCTCGAAGATTAATTGGGATTGATGATTTAAGAATCCAATTTTGTGTACAAATAAGAGCTTCCATCGTTGAAGGCAACAATGAACTACGGAATGGATCAAGTACACGACCTCCGGTACTAAATGCCGATTCAAAAGCTACGGTGGACACTGGAACCGCAAACACATCACGTGCGACACAAGAAAGACTTGGAAATTTGTAACCGTTGTTTTTCCACTAAGTTAAAAAACTAAACTCTTTATCTTTTTCATCAACTTCAAGACTTTCCCCCAAGTACCTTTCAACCTCCAATTTATACCCTATATTATCCTCCGACTCCATATGCTTATTAAATTGGGAGGTTAAAAATTCAAGCCCTTCTTCATCTCCTTCATCCACCAAACTAGCACTTGCTTGATTCTCTCTTTGTGGGGACACATTATTAGCCTTATTAACATCATAACATTCATCCACCAAACTAGACATACCACTTGCAATCTCAATTTTATATAACCAACCAAACCAAAATGTAACATATTTTAACTTGTATCTCGGATCAAGAACAACCGCAACAAATAACAACAAGTTTATCTTCTCAATATCCCAATATTTTTCAAATTTCTTCAACATACTTTCCACCATTTTGGATATAAAGGAATTATCATCTCTTTTCAAAGTAAGCAACTTACTATGAATGAATATAAGTTCGTTAAAGAAAGAATTTGAAGTCACATACAAAGAACCCGAAAAATGCAAGGTAGCATTATAAAAAATCTTAAGAAATTTCACTAAAGTCTCAACTTCTCTCCAATCGTTATTGGTGGGAGGAGTTCCTCCTTCTTCTTCTTTAAAGGCAAAAATAAAATTAGAATTATCTTCCTCCATTATTTCAAAAGCCTTTTCAAACTTCACCGCCGTATCTAACATCAAGTATGTAGAGTTCCACCTAGTTCTTACATCAAGACATATTAAACACTTGGACTCAATTTTTTCATTCTCAACACACTTTTTGAAAGTTGTCAATCTAGCCGGGGATGACTTTACGTACTTCACCGAACTACGAACTCTAAGAATTGACCCATCTAACTCCTTTAAACCATCACCAACAATGAGATTCAAAATGTGAGCACAACACCTAACATGGAGAAACTCATGTTCTAAAATGGTACCCTTCCGATTTTTCCCTCGACTTGTAAGGTATTTAATGATACCATTGTTAGAACTTGCATTATCTACCGTAACTGTGAAAATATAATCTACCCCCCATTCAAGAAAACAAGTTTCAATGACTTTTCCTAAATCTTCACCCTTATGACTATCAACTTGACAAAAATTCAAGATTTTTTTATGCAACCTCCACTCTTCATCAATAAAATGGGCCGTGAGACACATATAGTTTATGTTTTGGACGGAAGTCCATGTGTCCGTAGTAGGGGAAAGCCTTCTACCATAGATTAAAAGCTTTAGATTTTTTTCTCATCTTCTATATAGTTTCAAACAATCTCGTGCTGCGGTAGTACGAGATGGGATAATCAATCTTGGTTGTGAAACACCCATAAAAAGCTTAAACCCTTCATTTTCAACAAACTTAAATGGCAACTCATCTATTATGATCATTTTAGCAAGAGCTATCCGACATGCTTCAACACTAAAACAAGTTGCCGTAAGATTCACACCACCCTCTTCCTTAGGCTCAATACTCAATTGTTTTTGCTTTTTATCTTGCTTTCTATAAGGGTATTTCTTACAAAATGGTGTGTGAGCAAGCAAATTTTTTGTTCCATTCTTATTGAAATCGCATGCATATATAGTTCCACAATAATTACAAGAAGCTTTAATATACTTACCCCTCTCATTCTTAATTTCAGTAAAATGCTCCCACACCGGAGACCTCCGTTTATTTGTAGGCTTTGGTGGTTTGCTTGCTTCATTAAAAGGTTTCTCCTTCTCCGGTTGATTAGAGGGATTGCCATGCACCATTGCTTTAACGGATTTCGGGTCTCTAACTTCTTTATTCATAGCCACATCTAGCAAAAATATAATATATATTAGATAAACTTAAAATAATCAAATTAAAAAAATAATATATCAACTTTAGAGTGGAAGAAGATCTCTTAAATAGATATAATATTAGATAAAAGATATGATGCTTAGAGATTTCATAATGATAATCTTAGTTATCGAGGAACTAACTAAGCAAATAATAGTAAAAGTAGATGAGCAGTGGTGGTAAAATTCTTTGGTAATTGAAATTTTGAAATTATATATGGAGAGTAAGATTGAGTAATACAATAATGAGGTGATACCAACCCCATCATGAACAAAGGCAGCCTGAGACAACATTTAGCAGCTTGAACTACAAGTCTAGAACACATTTCTCTCTTTGACCGTTTGTAATACTCCGCTCTTTACAAAATTAAATCACACCCTTAACTCAAATATCTTATCTGATCAAGAAATTCCCATTTGTAATTCTTTATTTAAAAAACCAAATCATACCCACCCAGATCTCTTCTTTAATCAACAAGATCAAATATCATAAAAATAATAATAGAGAGTTGCCAAGAGTGAACTCTAATTTGAGAGAATCAAGTTAGAGGATGGGGTTGAATCAATAACTTGTAAGGCTGTAACCATTGGTTCAAATGTTAACCTACCAACAAAAAAGTCTCCTAATCTTTTAGGAGCATTGAGAAGAGAACAAAAACGCAACTTTTCAATTAATGCAATTGCATTTTCTAAGCGTGGAATTGGATGAGAGATTGAATGGAATGCTCTCCAATTAATATTTTAATTTCTGATGCAGTAAAAGCAAGGCCGAATAATCTCCATATTTCATCTTTTTAATAAAGAAAAGAAAAAAAAATACTCTTAAACATTTAAATAATTTTGAAAGCCCCTAATCAACAACTTCATCAACAAATAGTAACTATTAGCAAACAAAAGTCATAACTTAAAGAATCCACTTCAATCAGTCTAATGCACAAGGATTTAATGATGCCACCCCTTCTATATATATATATATATATATGCGCGTACCAAAGTTGCCCCAAAATTAAGCAAATCCAATGCCACCCCTTCATATATATATATATATTCCTAGTTCCTACAGCTATATATATCAGTTCGAATTAAAAAAACATATATATATCAGTTCTGAATGTATATATAAATATATATATATACATATAAGAGCACTAATAGATCTAGTTATTTCAGAAAATTAAAAGAAACGAGAGAGAGAGATGAAAAATACCGGTGTTTGGAGAAGTGAAAGTGGGATCGACGAGATCGACGGGATTGAGGGGAGAAGTGATAGCAGGATCGGCGGGAGAAGAGAGAGGGGGATCGCCGGGTGATGCCATGTTTATGGGGGAGAGAGAGAGACATATGTGTTTGTTTGATTGTTTCAGACTAAATTTCAGTGAGGGTTTGAGGGAGATGGTCTGTGCGGCACTGCGGCGTGATTTCGTATGTGGGGCGTGTCTTGTGAGTAACTGAGAGTCTGAGATATGAGTCTAAATTTTAGGGTTTGTTTTAAGCATTAATATTATATATTAATAATATATATTTAAATATATATATATATAAACCGGTCCGGTCCGGTCCGACTGTAGTATTAAAATGCAAGACCGAAGACCGGACCGAATTCTTTTGGTCCTTCAAAATTTAGACCGGACCGAACCGAATTCAAATGGTTCGGTCCAAATTGGTCCATTTTTCGGTTCGGTCTTTTCAGTTTGACGGTCCGGTTCGGTTTTTGAACACCCCTAGTGCTAGGCACCAGTAATAAGAGTTTAATCCTGATACTCTTTAGAACACATAAAACATAGTTGTTAGGGCACGGATTGCCCCTGGTCACGAACACGAACATGTAGGCGAGTTGTATTAGTATGCCGGATGAGCTAGAATCATAATAACCAATACTTGGCTGGATAGGATGACGTGAGTATCATCATAAAACACCTAATGAGATATATGACATTAATAATGAACCAATTGGCCTTATTATGAGAATAATCACGTGATGATAAACTAATGGAGTATATGAGTGATGAATACTCTTGTAGAAATGATTAACGATGATGTTAATGATGATAAATGGATAGTAGGCGATTATATGATTATATATATGACGATGAGCCATATGTGTGATGTATGATTGCTGATGATGATGATATACATTGTGGGAAATGAATAAATGTGATGTATGTTACTGTGATCATACATATGGGTTGGATATGATTGACCGAGCATCGGGTAGCTCCCGGTGACTCGAAGACGGGCCGCCTATTGCCGCCCATGGGTGAAAATCCCTAAACCGTACACGGCAAAAATGAAGTCGGTGACTCCACCGGTTGTTGTGTGTGTCCACAAAGAAGAGCCCACTCTGTGTATCTTGCCTTTTCACAGGACTATGTGTTTTGGGCTATAGTGTTTCTCCGGCTAGCGGAGCAGGTCCCGTGTGCCACTATTTACCTAAATGGTGAGTTCTCGGGAGGTAGTTGGGCTACTAAGGGTCATCACCCTACTAAGGTATCGCCTGGTGTAGTTTCTCTAGGGTGTCGTGGAAGCTTGTATGGGCGTTCACCTCGTTAATTATTCGGAGTGTTGTTCCCCGGGAAAGTGACCGTCGCGTGGGCTATCTCCGAATGACCTACATGAAAAACCAAATCCCTAAGCTGCCACCCCACCTAGAGGAGACATGGATAAGAACTTTGGATCCTTTCGAACTAGCTGGATTCTCTGTTCTGGGCCTGGTCAGACCGCATGGTGAAACCGAGGCATTATACAGGAGATACGATACGGATCTATGTGTTATGGATGTGAATTATTTATATTATCATTATTATTGTATCGTATCATATCTTGTATGGCATGGTTGATTATATATTGCCTCGAACGAGTGTACCTTTAGTAAGAACAATGATACAGACACTATCGTAAATGAACATAATATATATAGGAAAGCGTTGGCCACTCATAATGTACTTATACATAAAGTGGAAAGTATTAATAGCTAATGGCCATAGAAACTTGGTATACGAGTGTGAGTATGTGGTTTGGTTGTGAGGATGAAATAGGAATAAAGCCTTGTAGGTGGCCAAGTATGGAATCCATAACGTACTATAACTAAAGAGAAAGCAATAGATACTTGGCCAATTGTCACAACATACGGTATAGGTACCGAATAGCAAAGGTATAGCCTTGAGTTACACCGGAGAACGTATTCAAGTAGGTTTATATTCATGATTCCCTAGCAATGCAAGGTTGGCTTAGGGTATTCTATGGGAAGTCTAGGGCTAGAATAGGTTGATCGAATGGTCAGCTTCCTGGTGACTAGGATAGGATTCCTAGTGGGATTTGCACGCACGGGTGTGTGAGTTACATTGCATTGCATGGTTTTCAAATTACTGCATTAACGTAAAACAACTATTTTCTATATAAAACCTATATAGTTCCCACTGAGCCCGGATTTTACTCACCCCGTTTTCTAAACAGTTTTGCAGGTCAAGCGTCGGGGATTGGCGCGTGGTCTATGAGTTTAGTAGCCTCTGATGTCTTATAATTTTTGTAGTCCTTGAACCAAGGACTTGGTTGTATATAATCTTTTGTTGTATTAAACTCTTTATAATTATGTAATGGACTATGGATTTGTATAAACGGTTATACATATATATATGTGGAGTTGAATGAAATTGTGCTTGTGTGAGTGTGCTTTGTAAACCTCACGGGTTTAGTTTTTATTTAAATGAACTCCACATGCCGAGCATTTGTAAAACGGGACATTTATTTAAGAAAAGTTTTCAAAAGTTGTGATTTTTTTTATTTTAAACCTGCCGTCACGCACGGCATCCGTGATTAACCGGGTCCTAGAGGTGAAAATCTCAGAACGGGATTCAGGGCGTCACATTTCAGCTTTCTCTTATTGGTGTAGAGTTTCTTTAGAAACTTGGCATACCGAGGCACCTGTTTAATTGCATATAGTAATGGAATATTTACCTCAAGTTTGCGAAAGGTTTCAAGGATTCCTTTCTCCTCATCTTCTTTTTTAGATTTATTCAATCTAGTGGGGAAAGGTGGCCTTGTTACCAAAACCTCGGGTTGTTTTATATTAAGGCTTTCAGGTCGGTCAGTGTGAGGTTGGGATATAACTACTTCTTTTTCAGCTTCTTCATTTGGCGTATTTTGTTTCCTCTTACTAGGTTCTTTCAACTCCTTACCACTTCTTAAGGTGATTGCACTAGCATCTTGTCTTGGGTTCACCATGGTTTGTGAGGGCAATTTCCCCGATCGTTGAGACTCTAACTGGCTCACTATTGTCGCCAATTGACTCATTTGATTATCCAAATTCTGGATGCTCGTCCTTGTCTCCTGCTGAAATTGTTTTGTGTTAGTTGCAAATGATTTGATAATTTCTTCCAAAGACATATTTGAGTTGGGATTTGGTTGTGTTGTAACTAGCTGCCTACGGTATTGTTGTTAAATACTTGAAGGTTGGGCTCCATAGCTAAGATTATGATGATCCTTCCACCATGGGTTTTAAAAATTTGAATAAGGATCATACTTCCTTTGTGGTGGGCCTGGAAGTCCTTCGACTGTATTTGCATGCTCAAAAGAATCTTCTTAAAGTGTAGGGCACGCGTTGGTTGGATGATTAGTAGCAATGGAAATTTCACAAGCTTTCAAATTGTTGAATATTCCTTACAACTATTTGTTGAACAAGAGAAGTTAGATTTGTTAATTGATTTTCAATTGAAGATATATTTACCCCATTCACCCTTTTAACGGGGTTGTCTTGTCTGGGTCCAAACTGTTGTGAATTAGCAGCTATGGTGGAGATTAATTCTTTAGCGGCAGTGGGTGTTTTATTCACTATGGTTCCTTTGCTAGTAGCATCCATCATATTCCTTTCCATGGTTAGTAGCCCTTCGTACAAATATTGAATAAGGAATTGTTCAGAAATTCCGTATTGTGGACAACTTGCATATAATTGCTTGAATCTTTCCCAATACTCATGAAGGATTTTAGTATCATGCTATTTGATTCCAAAAATTTCCCTTCTAATACCTACAGCTCATGAAGCAGGGAAAAATTTATCAAGAAACAATCTTACCAACTTTGTCCATGTGGTTGTAGAGCCTGAAAGTAGATAAAATAACCAATCCTTTACTCTATCAACTAATGAGAATGGAAAAACCCGTAATTTAATTTGTTCTTTAGTTACGCCTTTTGGCTTCATGCTTGAACATACTACATGGAACTCTTTTAGATGCTTGTGAGGATCTTCATTCTCGTGGCCACGGAATTTGGGAAGTAAATGGATTAAACCAAATTTTAATTTAATGTCCACCTCCAAAGCTGGATATTGAATAGAAAATGGCTGTTGATTCACATTTGGCGCAGCCAATTCCCTTAAGGTTCTTTCTTCGTTGTCATTTTTGGTTCTTTTTCAGAGTCACTGGATGACAAATGAATCAAGTCAACAGCTAAATTTAATCCGGTTGATGAAGATGAAGAAATTTGTTTCCTCAACTTAGTTTCCTTCCTTAGTCTTTGAGCGATTTTCTCAATTTCAGGATCCTAATGCAATTTACCTGTACGAGAAGAACATGGCATAAAAGGAACAAAATAATAGATAAAGAAAAATTAATTCTATTTAATACCAGTCCCCGGCAACGGCGCCAAAAATTTGATGGGTGTCGAATCCAACAAAAATAATTCCTACTCAAATTCAATTTAAATTGTGTATAGCGGTAAGCAGGGTCGAATCCACATAGACTGGTTAGACTTAATTCTTCAAATAATAAAAAAATGGGGGGTTTTGGATTTTTGTAATTTTAAACGAATTAATTTAAAGCAATTTAAAAGAGAAAATCAATATTTATGAAAGATCCAGCCCAAGGTATAATCTCATAATTGATTCATTGAGTTGATCATCGATACAAAAATAAATCTTTTATTATTTACTAAATTAGTTATAGTTATTGATACGATCTAATAACCAATCTCTCCTTAATTTTTTGATAGTTAAAGTACAACCATTAATTATTTCTCTAAATTATAAATAACCCTAGACAAGCTTATAGAATTTAATTTACCAACAGTGTTAATAACTAGAGAGACCCAATTCTAATCAATGGATACAAAGGAAGGATCCATTTAAATTATATTATATATTCCCACAACATAAACCTTGTCTATGTTATTTTACCATTAATATTAGAACACCTAAACAATTATGGATTTAGATTTTCTAATTGACGGTATATTGTTTCATCAATCAAAACAACGTGCACTTTGTATTAATTAATCTGCAATAATATAATAAAACATAGAAGATATATAAATAGTATAGAATAAAAGAGTAGTAGAAATTAATTAGATCTCACAATTCTTAAAGAATAAAAACCTTGAATAACCTTGAACTGGAATAATAGCTTAACAATCCATGGAGCAGAAAAAATCTTCTAACTTGGAGAAAGGAGAAGGAAATAACGTGTTGTGTTATTTCTCCTAACTCTTACCCGTAAAACAAGAGGTACAATAAAACTCTAATTCCTCCTAAAAATAGGAGTCCTAAAATAAAGAAAACTAAATATTGTCTTTTAATTAAAATAAGAAACATACTAAGGAAATAAAGAAGCTACCAAAATAATATCAAAAACTAATTAAATTCTTCTACCAGTTGTGAGAACAAGCTAGAAAATAAGGATGAATTTCGGAATTAGAGCGTGTCCATGCCTTAACAAAACAACATTTTTGTCTTTTTTGACGCAATTCTGAGCTTTGACGTGCCTACGATTTATGCAAATACTTCTTCTAATTTTTTCAGCTTTTCCAACTTTAGCTTCCTTCATCTTTAACTTGGGTTGTTAGCTCATTTATGTCCATATCCATCATCTTTCCTATACAAACACGATATGCAATCAATATCCACAAATTAAACATTTAAAACCAATAAAGCATGGGAATATATCACAAGATAAATAATAATTATGTGTTTTATCATACTGTATCGAAAAACTTATATATTAAGTTAAATAATACTAAATACCAATTAATAATGCCCCTTAGTTTGGTTTTGTTATTGGCCGTTGTTGTAGAAAAAAAAAAGAGGGATTTTTTTGCAAGTTTCATTTAATGGAAGTGGACTTGCCAATTGTTGATTTCTTGAAAATGAGAAATAAATAAATGGGGAGTACTTTGGTAATGAATTTTCGGTACGAGAGTTTAGATACAGTGACCGTGTCAAACCCAACCTTAGATAAGACTAGACAAAATGTTATTGTTTTATTTTAAAAAGTTCTATCTCAGAGGTATTTGAACTAAGCACAATTCGGAATCTGATCCGGAATGGGAAAATGAGGAATGATGAACATGTTTTGAAATTTGCTCATGTGATTTTTTTAGAATAAATATCATTGCTCCTAGTTTAAGTGCATTTTTAAACAAAACCACTTGCCGAGAGTTTATTTAGGATGAATATTATTTATCATTCAATAAAAAAAAGGTACTATAGTTTTGTATTTAGAATGAGTTACAAAATATTCTAGTAATTCGTTAGCCTCTTTTGTTCTCATAACAAAGAGAGATTCAGTTTGACCCATATGAACATAATTATCGAATTTTTAATGAAAAAAATATGTACAACTTATCTACATTTCGAAACTAATTACGTAAACAACTTTAATTTAAGATACGTGATACACAAAATGATGTTAGGATGATCTGATTAGTTAGTTAGATAGTGATGTACCAATTCTAAGTGTGTGACTCATTGTTTAGTGAACCTAATCACTTTTAATTTTTTTGAAAGAAACATCAAACAACTTTACTGACCATGGATGGAAATTATCACTTTAGTGAATTTTCAGTACGTTAGAACATGTTTTGAAAAAAGTCTCATAATTAATTTAACCCATATATATATATATAGTTTTAAAAAATAATATATAATGAACTCTTAATTTAAACAGTGAGAGTATTATTTTTAAAATATTGTACTTTTTATATATATTTCTTATTTTCTTTAAAAAAAAATATGAAAAATTAAGAATCTGCTCTCTTTTAAATTCCAGATTCTATCGATGCCTTTTCCTATATAATCTGAATCATTATGCATTATTGAGATGAATTGAGGGAAACAAAGGGATTGGCATAAATAGTTAAATCTCGTTCACAACGCAGTGATTAGTTACTCTTGATTATTGATTGAATGGAGAATGTGTGGGATTTAAAACATATTACCTACCTAGTAAGCTTTTGAGCTTGGAGCACTTATATTATATCATGCTCATTTTCTTTGATTGTGTGATTGTCATGCGTGATTGATTCTTCTAGAACTTGCTTTGTTATGCATGTGGAATGCCCTATGGTTTGGATGCATTAAAAGTAAGGGCATTTAGGTGAAGCCGATTTTAAAACTTTCTAAAAAGCCTACCTTGAATTATTCCCTTAGAGAGCCAATTTTTGAGCCTTAGCCTTTCATTTGTTAATTAGCCACAATACAAGCCTTGAGAATCCTTCTTTGTTAATTTTCCCATGTTTTGAACCCTGCATTGAAGAAATGTATATACATATATAGACCTGTTCATGAGAAGTCTCGGCTTGTTACTTTAGAAAGGAAGGAAATTTTGAAGATCGAAGAATTGAGTTGCTAAGTTTTTGAATGAAGTGGAAAGTGAAGGCTTGATATGATTATTCAAAAAAAAAAAAAAAAAGAAAGAAAGAAAGAAAGAAAAAAAGCCTAAGCAATGCCAATGGGTTGTGATTATGAGAAAAGCTTAATCAAAGAAGAAAAGAAAGTGAATGAAAGAGGTGTAGTCTTGGTTATTTAGAAAGTGATTCAAATGAAAGAATATGTGATGCGTCTAAGTCAAGCTGAGATCTTTTGAGAATAAGTTTGTGTAATTCCTTCAATGAAATAGCCTAAATATCCTTTATATCCCACCTTACCCGAAGCCCCGTTACAACCCGTTTAAAGACCCTTACTTTACATTCGAATCATTGTGGTATCGATGTGATATATTAGCAAGCCTATGGTAAGGATCTTCTATGTTTTGACTTGAGAGTATACACTTTAAACCTTAATCACTTTGAGCGTATTGAGAGGTTAACTGCGAGAGTGTTAGGTCCCAACACATTTGAATTTCGAGAAAATTATCGAGGTAATTGATTAGTTGTGTTGGTTTGTGGGATTTACTCTATTTTTGTTGATTTCTTGTTACTTTGAGATTTAAATCTTTAAGGCATGATGTTTTTGGGTTGTAGAGGAGTGCTTAAGGTAGAAGAAGGGGTGGTGATGAAAGTAATTTGAGCTCTTGAATGCTTGAGGACAAGCATTGCTTTAGTGTGGGGGAATTTGATAAGACGCATAATTGTTATTTATCTTGAGATATATTCCCATGATTTATTAGTTTTAAAATGCTTAATTTGCGAATATTAATTGCATATCGTGTTTATGTAGGAAAGATGATGGATATAAAGATAAATGAGCTAAAAGCCCAAGTTTAAGATGAAAGAAGCTAAGTTGGAAAAAGTGAAAAGCCAGAAGAAGTAATTGCGTAAGCCGTGGGCACGCCAAAGCTAGGAGCTGTGTCCAAAAGACAGAAGTGCTGTTTTGTTAAGCCGTGGGCGCGCTCCAATTCCGAAATTCAATTCTAATTTTTAGCGTGTTCTCCCAGTTGGCAGAATAACTTAATTAGTTTTTGTAATTGTTTTGGTATCTTATTTATTTCCTTAGTAGCTTTTTATTTTAATTAGGAAACAATATTTAGTTGATTTCTTTTAGGACTCCTATTTTTAGGAGGAATTAGAGTTTTATTTTGGTTCTTGTTTTAGGCCTATAAATATTAGGTAAGGGTTAGGAGTAGAATATACACAACAATATATTATTTTCCTTCTCCTTTCTCGAAGTTAGAAGACTTTCTTTGCTCCATGGATTGCTAAGCTATTATTCTAGTTCAAGGTTATTCAAGGTTTTGATTCTTCAAGAATTGTGAGATCTAATTAATTTCTATTACTCTTTTATTCTCTGCTATTTATATATCTTCTATGTTTGATTATATTATTGTTAAATCATATCTTTTATTCCAAATAATCAAACAATAATATAATCAAACATAGAAGATATATAAATAGCAGAGAATAAAAGAGTAATAGAAATTAATTAGATCTCACAATTCTTGAAGAATCAAAACCTTGAATAACCTTGAACTAGAATAATAGCTTAGCAATCCATGGAGCAAAGAAAGTCTTCTAACTTCGAGAAAGGAGAAGGAAAATAATATATTGTTGTGTATATTCTACTCCTAACCCTTACCTAATATTTATAGGCCTAAAACAAGAACCAAAATAAAACTCTAATTCCTCCTAAAAATAGGAGTCCTAAAAGAAATCAACTAAATATTGTTTCCTAATTAAAATAAAAAGCTACTAAGGAAATAAATAAGATACCAAAACAATTACAAAAACTAATTAAGTTATTCTGCCAACTGGGAGAACACGTTAAAAATTAGAATTGAATTTTGGAATTGGAGCGCGCCCACGGCTTAACAAAACAGCACTTCTGTCTTTTGGACACAGCTCCTAGCTTTGGCGTGCCCACGGCTTACGCAATTACTTCTTCTGGCTTTTCACTTTTTCCAACTTAGCTTCTTTCATCTTAAACTTGGGCTTTTAGCTCATTTATCTTTATATCCATCATCTTTCCTACATAAACACGATATGCAATTAATATTCGCAAATTAAGCATTTTAAAACTAATAAATCATGGGAATATATCTCAAGATAAATAACAATTATGCGTCTTATCAATATATTCCAATAGCTTACATTTGCTGCACCCCACGTATCACACTCACACATGTTTTTTATTTTTCTGTACCCGACTTAACTAATGTACGTGCCAATCTGGTAATAAATTTGAAGGTTACAAATATAATAGAAAAAATTTAGCACCGACTTCCATTTGTACATATTTTATTAACCGAGTCTTGTTAGTACCGTAACTTAAGTTGATTATTTGTTGCAATGTATATGTGCAATTTTTTTTACCATAGTAAAGAAGCAGTTTATTTAATATAGGCAATAAAATTAGTTACAACTATAGCTAGAAAGGTCTTAATAATGCACGTTACATCCATATACAATGCTTCTTCTATAAAAGAGGAAGGAAACAAAAAGAGAGAATGCATGAAAACATTCTTTCTACCAAAATTTGCTATACCATTAAATTTGTTAATTTCTTTATACACAAAAGATATGCATGCTCGATCCAAACTTTCAATTTCTTGAATATGAGGTGGTCCATGGATAAGCTGCCAATGAGTGTGCATTGTTTGTTTCCAATATATATGTACATATCACATGTAAGTTAGTTTATGATAATTATATCACATGTAAGTTAGATATGTTAAAATAATAGTGAAAGAAAGAAGAAAATAAGATAAATCTTCTTATTCAATTGATATCTAACATGGGTAGGGGTTAGCTCAATTTATATTAAGAGCTAACATCCTTACTTCTCTACAAAATCAATGTGAGACAAGTTATAATATATATACTATAAGGTAATCTCCTCATTCATACTATAATTCCAATGTGGGACAAATTGTATATTTAAATATAGCATATGGACATCCACATATAAATATTTTACAATACTCCCCTTTGGATGTCCATTATGCTATAATTCAATGACAGTTGAATCATTAAAACCTTTCTAAGGAAAAACCCAATGAAAGAAAACCAAAATGAAGGAAAAGGAGTATAACATCCATCTAGATCATTGAACTGGCATCAAATGCATAATATGCTACCTTGTTAAAACCTTTACTAGGAAAACCCAATGAGACAAAACCTAGTTAAAGAAAAAATAGTACAACGAGCAAATATTAGGTAGCACACTTCAGGATGCTCCTCCTGATTATTTGCTCCCCCCCTCATAACAACAATTACATTTAATTTAATGATGAAGTCAAATCATAACAATCTCGAAAAATTATTTTTGGAATATCGGCTTCAACAATCACCACATGGGCAAACTCTACTAAATTGTCATAAAAGTGGATTCGCTCGACTTCAATCTTTGTGTTCTTCTAATGCCTATATGAAACATGTCTTACACTTATCAACTTAGAACTTTCTTAAAAATGTTCTACACACGCTACATTGTCTTCATAGATAATGCTCGAAATATCTGTAATAGAAGAAGACTAACAAGAACTATAAATGTACTGAAGTAAAGATCTCAATCATATATATTTTCGATTAGCTTTATAAAGAGTTAAAATTTCAAAGTGATTAGAAGAAATTACCACTAAAATTTGTATATTATATCACTAAGAAATAATAATAATAATAATAATAATAATAATAATAATAATAATATTATAATATTATTATTATTATTATTATTATTATTATTATTATTATTATTATTATTATTATCAAATACTGAATGCAATTGAGATCATACATTATGATAATCAGAAAGATATCATGGATCAGCATAATCTATCAACTTGGAACCATAAGAGTTATGTGAATCAAATTAGTGATTCATCATGGATGTTTGATGATATGTTTGATACATTAATTGGTGCTAAGTTATATATATTTAGCAAGTTAAGAAAGAAGGAAATGTCAGGTCTAGTGCATTGTGATAAATACCAATTGCACTTAAGTATGGTACTCTAGGGCAAATACTTCTTCATATTTTTCTTTAAAACAGTATAGATTTTCATTACTGCATAAATACCAGACAATTATAAAAATGCTTGGCGGTTTTACCTTATCCATGAGTGCATCTCTCAATATGCAGGTCGAGATAAAATTTTATTTTCCTAATGCATTTAATTTTAAATTCTTTCATCAAATAGTTAGCAGTTTTTTCGAACTCTTCAGGAGTCTCAATTAATGTATCCACATAAATTTTTACTATTGAAAATCGTTTTTGATGATTCGTTTGTAAAGACACATGGCAAATGGGATTATTTCTATTTCATTCCTTAGACAAATCTTTGCTAAGATGATTGTATCGCATTCTTCTGGAATGGATAAGTCTATACAATTAGCGTCTTAGTTGTATCGAGTACGTACTCTTCGACTTTGCTTCAAGCAAAGTTAATCCTTCTGCAATTTTCACATAAATATTAGAGTTTAACTCCTATATAAATTTGCAGTTTCAATATGTTTGAATTTTATATACAGTATTTCAACAACTGCTAAGCTAATTATCAGATATTTAAAATTTATATATTGGATCCATAATTGGGGGAATATAATGCTCATAATTAATCCCAAGTTTCTGCAGGAAACCTTAAGCCACAAGTTGTGTCTTGTGTCTCGTGATTTTATTATTCTCAATTTTTTTCCTTACAAACACACATTTGCAACAAAAAAAAATGTTAATACCTTTTGGGGTTCATACTATATGTCCAAATATACCACGTTCGTTTAAAGACTCCAATTATGTCTTAATGGCAATTTCTCATTTGGCCAATTTTTTTCTTTGTCGACATTTATTTATTGAACGTAGTTATGTATCATTATTATCATTACCCTTAGATATTTTAATAGCTACTGTATATGCAAATAAATCATCGATGACATTTTATTTTATATTCTACACATCTCTTATTAAATATTGAGATCTCTTTATTATTTAGTACCAATGCCTCTTCAGGGTTTTATGTAGTCTCTTCGGGAACTTGCATCTTTTTCAAGATGATGGCCTTTTCTGGGGCCTTAAAGAAAATGAATTTTCCTATAACCTCTTCTTAAGTGAAATGGGGAACATCTTCAAGAGTGTTCTTAGGGCATGATTACTCAGACTTTCTCTTCTAGAGAGTTGAATCTTTGGAACCTATAGGTCTGCCACGCTTCTGGCATGGTACAGATTCATTAATCGTCATATTTTGAATTTGTCCTCTAGGGATACTAATTATGGCAGATGCATTTATAGCTGGCACATGTAAGTTACATTTTAATGCATCATTAAATCAATCGGTAATGTGTTTGCAATTTATTGCAAAACAATATTCTTTGTACGGTACCTTCTCACATTGTTATGTACGTGAGTTTAGATGAGACATAGTGGGATTGTTCCACTATAATTCTCGCCATTCTTCTGGAACGGGTAGTTATGCAAGTATTTTCTTATCTCCCTTTAACGACGGGAATACTTTATCATTAAAGTGATAATCTGCAAAACGTGTACTTTTTATTGGATACTTTGTGTATATTAAGCACCAACTTATTGAAAAACTTCTAGTTTCTCAACAATAGCATGTGATATGACACCGTCTGAAAAGTGTATTATGTAATCCATAATCCATACATTTAAATAAAGGAATTATAAAATAAATGATAATTAAGGTCTTTTAGACCTAGATTGGTTTTTCTCTCAGCTTCTCATCAAAAGCCTTTTTATCAAGAGGAATGCAATCAACGACTTTATAAAAACAATTTCAACTATATAATATCTACTGAAGATATACTTATCAAGCTCTCCCCTATTAAGCATGATTGTTTCCACATTATTAATTGTATTTAACTACCACGTATTTTGGTACATACATGGTTATGATTTAGAGTCCGGCGCTTCTTAATAAAACCACTTCAGGTGGTTATTGAAATTTATATTATTTTTTTTCTACCTCTATTGGGGTAGTTACTATGTTTACCTCTAGTAGAGGAAAACTATTGTCCACCTCTTCTGGGGGGATTGTTACACGTATTTTCTTGACCTCTATTTTAATAAAAGTTGGCACTTTTTTTATAGAATTGCCTTAGAACTAATTGTTCTAAAATTATGATTTCATTAATATTTGGTTGTTCTAATCTGATATAAGGAGACTACCAACTTACCTAGACCACTTGAAAAACAATAATCTTGATAGTGCTACTTTATGAGCATATTCAAGGGATAATAAATGGGGAGTATTTGATAGTACTACTTCAGGAGCAAAGTATCAAAAATAAGAGAGATATACTCAGCCATCGTCATAAATTCAATCTATTCATTACGAGTGTTGGCATGATGACCATCCTCTGGTGGTCATACCCATTCTTCTGGGATTGCCAAAGACCTAATAAGTCTTTCTCAAGTATCTATAAATTGATGACGTGGAAAGTTAAGAACTGATGATTTCTCTTATAAGACTTTGGGCTCATAAGAAACAGTGAACTGCATGTTCTTGATTAAAATAAAAATGAAACTTTGGGTTCATAATAAATAATAAAACTTTTGATTTTATCAAAAAAGTTTGGGTTTGAAAATTCTAACCTTATATACTGATCTATTATGTTTGTAATAATTTATTTTACTACTTAAAGCAATTATAGAGAAGTGATATAATAAAAGGATTATTAAGTTCAAATAGGAAATAATATAACAACGGCATGCATGCTTATATATAAAGTTACATATAATTTTAATTAAATAAGAATTTAATATTTACATGGGGCTTCATGCCCAAATTTAGGTTATCGAATTCATGAGACTTTAATTCAATATCCTTTTATATCAAAATTTCAGATTTGATTACTGAGGCATATTGTTATTGGAACTTCAGGTCCTAATTTGTGACTACGGAGCTTCAGGCCAAAACTTATGATTGCAGAGCTTCAGGTCCAAATTTCGGGGCCATAATAATAAAAGGATTATGTCGATCCATGAAAATGAATAGGGAAGTTCAAATTCCAAATATAAATTATGAATCTTCGGGTCCATAATAATTAATAGGGAACTTCAAGCCCCAAATATAAAATATGGATCTTAAACTTCAGGTCCCAAAAATAAATATGCATCTTCAGGTCCAAAATAATAAATTGGAAACTTCATGTCCCAAAAATAAATTATGGATATTGAGATCCAAAATAATGAATAGGAAACTTTAGGTCCCAAAGATACAAATAGTGGAACTTCGGGTCCAAAATAATAATAATTATGAATTTCAAGTCCCAAAAGTATAAATCATGGAACTTCAAGTCGAGATTATTTAAAAGTTAAATTAACTACTGAACAACTCGTAATGAGAAGTATATCATACTTTGTACGCTAAGAAGCGTATTTGGAACATTACTATATATATATTCTTCTTGCAAAATTAACTGACAAATTATTTATCATTTTTCTTTAGCAATTACATTAGTGTGGTTCCAACTGCAGCTTCTTAACCTTTATCTTTTTCTTGTTTTTTAGAGGTGTTTGTTAGATGAGTGCGTTCTGTCTTTTATCGCTAAATATTTTCTTCTTATTGCACACCGTGAAATATGAGATCATTAAGAGATCATTTATCCTTATAAGTATTGCAACTCATTATATATCCTCATGAGTTTTGTAACTCACTGTAAACTAACTGTATTGTGCAAGAAGAGAAATAAAGAACTTAATGCACAAGCAAATTATTAGACAACCTTAACTTTTGTGCCTTTAATTTGAAAGCGATATTAGACATTTTCATAATGTACTTCCCATATGTTCCCCTTTCTTTATACCTTATTGAAACCAGACTAATCAAAAAGTAACTTGCTTTAATCTTTTCATCTTTAGCAAAACGCTTCTTTAATTTCTTTAAGGAACTAATTAATGTTTTCCTCATAAAGCTCCTAGATTTATTTTATTTTATTTTATTTTATTAGAATAAAACGTTTTATGATAATAAAAACAAAAGAAATCACAAAGTTTTATTTACAATTCTTAGAATTTGTGCCGTTAAGTATCGATACTGAATTTATGTTGGCAGATATATATATAAAGAAACATAACTAAAAACTAAATAGAGAACAAATTATAAAAATTACAAACTTACAATTAATATACATGTCATAAAATATTAACAAACAATATATATGAATGACACAATTATTCAAATTATTAATAGTGGGTCCCCATCACAAGATACCTAGCAAAACATTGATATTTAGTCGTTTGACATAGATATCAACTTGTAATTGGCCCTCTCAATGCAGTAATCAAATATAGATGACTTCCTTTGGGGCAACGTATTATTCACATGAAAAACTTGATTGTTATGTCATATTTATTACCGCATGTGTACATGTTATTCGGCCAAACAATAATCTTCCTTTGAGCCGATTATTATTCGTATAAATAACAAACACACATCTTAATATTCCAAAACAAACAAATTTACGCGATAGAGGTTACTTTGGCAACTTATCTTTTCAATTCATCTATTTTAAAATATCAGACAATTTGTGATTCGCATCCTTATGATCTGAAAAAAATAGATTTTCTATAATGATGAAATTTGCAAAGCACAAACCTTATCTTTCCCACATTGACGTGTACTGCAATTTTTGGATTACTAGCAGTCTAGAGGCTTGCGTACCCGAACAAGATTGTAATAGATATTCTTAGTACAAGAATCAAATGTTGGTAATAATTCTTGTCAAACAATAAGCATTTCTTTGGACTGATTTATTGCTCATATGAAAACTTGATAATTACCACACATTTATTCCTGCATGTGTGTTTATTATTTTTCCAATTAATAATCTTCCTTTAGGCTGATTTTTAATTGCAAATATAATAACAATAGAAATATCGAGAAAAAAATAATGTCTATTATTTAGCTAACCAATAACTTTTCTTTGAGCCAATTATTATTTGCATAAATAATAAACATAAATATCTAATAAATAATAAGCTTGATCCAAATATTTATCACAATATATGCAAGAATAAAATTCTCCACTCTTAATATTTGCAGTATATTTAAATTTACCAAAGTAAATTAAATTTTTAAATGTATATGTATATATTTAAACAAATCAATTGAAGCTTAAAAAATATATACATATACATATACATACACAAGAAGAAAAGCCACAGTTAACAACTAGATCCAATCACAATCCAATCAACTTATTTATATATATATATATTAAACAAAAATAAAAGGCCAGGTCAAATCGTGATGAGCTCAAAGATAGCACTGGAGCTGGATTATGGAGTGAAGACTATGCAGACCCCATCCGGGTTCCAAGTGGTCTGATTACCCGAGCTAAAGTGAAGAAGATCAAGGAAGCACTTATGGCCTTGGTCCAAGCGATGATGAACAAAACTGAAGCATGGAGGAGCATTGAGGGAGATCGGACTTAAGAATGGAAGACATTACTTGTTCAAATAGCAGCCCAAGAGATTAAAATGTATATTTGATAAATGGGCTGGGCTAGGCTTTGTTTATTTTAAGTTTAATTTATGTTTTAGCTTTGTTTGGGCTCAAAATATGTAAGAAATTATTATTTTAGTTATGTTTTATTTATTTTCGAAATTGGGCTTAGGTTAGGTTTTTTTTGGTTTATTACTTTTTCTTTTATTTAAAAGAGATAACATTATTGTTTTGAACAGCCTTTGATTAATAAAAATTTGAGTGTTTTCACCTCTTGCGTTTTAAGAACGTCTCGAACAACCAGAATTAGGATTCTTGTTATTCTTCGACCTATCAATCAATTAATCCATCAATTGATTGTTTGTCTTCGACTATACCAAGGTTCTTTCTCGTTTTAGGGATTAGGTCGAGGTTCCACCTCCATCATACTCACGTGATTCCAAGGTTTTTGCGTCTTCAAACGTTAAGGGTTGCGAATCCATCTTAGCTAGGTAGAAATACGATCACCGCTTTCATATCAATTTGTATCAGAGCAAATTTTTTATCCAGGTTTTATCTTTTGTTAATTTTATTTGCTCTTTTAATTCGTGCCTATTGTTGAGATTGGTGCTCTTCCATTCATTATTGCTTGCTATTTATCGTGTTCATCATATAAAAAAATAAAATTGAATCTGCTCTTGCTTAGTAATTCCGAGTCTGTTCTTATCGTGTATTTCGAATCTGTTCTTGCCTATTACGAATTTGCTTCATTTGTTTCATATGTGTTAATTAAAGTCAAAATCTTCAATTTCGTTTTTGAACCCTAACTGCGAATCTGTCTATCACAATATGTTTGATATTGCAAAATTGTTTATATTGCTTCTGCTAAGGGTTAACTTCGATTGCAATACAACCATTACTGCCTTGAGTTTTATTGAGATACGAGATTGTTAAGGTTGTTAATATTTCGATTACTGCATATACACCCTTAGCTGCGATTGATTGTTTCATACAAACCCTAGCTGTGATTGCGAGTTACTGTTCTTGCACATAAATTTCGTTTAAAGCGATTTCTGATTAAGTTTCAAATTGTGCTTATTATTCCTTCCGAATTGTTGAATTCTGGAAATTTTGATTACACCAGATTAAAGTAGAAGTTGAGAGACCTCGAATAATAAAAAAAAAGTATAAAATTTTTCAAAATTCGCTGCTATTTCTTTTTGGATTTAGGTTATATATGGTCTAAGGATTCTAAAAATCTAGTTTCCACGAGACTGAATTTTCGCACATTTTTCTTGATCTTTTGCCTCTTATTGCATCTATAATTCATTGTGATTCTAAGGTTCTTGCGTCTTCAAACGTTAAGGGTTGCAGATCCATCTTAGCTGAGTAGAAATACGATCGCCGATTCATATCAAATCGCCTTCCCTTTTTTTTTTACTATCGCAACTATAATTCTTTCATATATACGTATAAATATTTATATAAACAAATCTGGATATGTCACATCAATCCAAAGTATATAATATATATTAAACCAAAAAAGACACGAAGACTAAAATTAACAGGCTAACCTAATAAGACTTTTTGTCATTTATCGAAGCTATCATGCTGAGAATCAAATCGAAAGGGAGGCTGGATCCATGTGATGTGATAATGCGTAGAAAAAAAAATCGCATTATTATATATAAATCTAATGGCACACAAGTTATAATCAACCAGAATATATATAAAATTATTAATGATTCAACATGAGTTGCTTTGATACCACTTGTTAAAAATTAATCCCTAAAATCAACATGTCAAATAATCAAGATCTAAATAAAAAATTACTTAAACCGCGTACCTGGATTCATGATAAACGAATGCGAAAGTACAAGAATCAATCACAATAAAAGTGCGGATTGAGCAGATACGTGGTCTTCCTCAACCAAATCGTCTTAGTATCTTGATAGGAATTTTGGTTCTTTTACATATGAGGAGAAAGGGGCCGTATTTTGATTTAGTGTATTGGGGACCATAACTCTAATATCTTCTTTATATACGGTTTAATTAGGGTTCCCATAAAACCTTAATAAGCCCATATAAAGTATCTACACATTTGACCCACATTTATTTGAGTAGTCCATGGATTTAAAAAAATTAATTAGATCACTAAAAAATTAGCCCTTTAATTTAAATAGCAAATATAATTAAAATATTATAATTTATTGCCCACATAAATTAGAAAATATAAATTTTCTAAAAATTACATTTTAAAGTGTTATAAAAGAAAATTGAGAAAAGAAATGCTCACATGGTAGTGTAAACTTGGGGTGTATTTTACACAAAAATTAAATTTAAAATAATGCTTTAGCATGAAAATTTTACAAGTTTTGTATATTTTTCATAAAACTTAAATATACACTACTGTTGGAGATACTCTAAGTGTGTGACTCATTGTTTAACAAATCTAATCACCTTTATTTTTTCTGAAAGAAACATCAAACAACTTTATTGATCATGGATGGTGTGGTTAACTAAAAATTATAGAGATAATAATGGGCTTGAACAATTAGCCAGTTTAAAGTCTAATAGGAGAATTGTAAAGTAATGGAGTATAGCCCTAGCTTGTCCTTTTTGGTCATTTAGATTATCCATTTGTAACCTTAATTCTATTTATATAAATAAAAGAAGGGATAGCCCACTTCAGATGGAGGGGCGAAGCAAAGAAAGAAATAATTAACTAGATAAATTATTTTAGAGAGAGAAAGTGGTAACTTTTATTCTCATTTGAAATGCCTTTGAGCTAATAGAATCAAACACACACACACACAAAAACAAAGGATGTACTGCCGAAATAGCATAAGTACTATTGAAGGAACCTATCGTACCCAAAAATATCTTATCTCTTTTACTATTTTCATTCGTTGCTCCATTGATCTTGCTTTAAACACATCATGTGGGAAACTCAAATTTCTTAGACCCCACAATTAGCGCCGTCTGTGAGAATCAATCGATTGGTGGAGTATTTCTAGGCTAGTCAATAAAGCATTCAAAGAAAGTCCCGACAAAGGCAACATGAAAAAATGCTTTAAACATTAGATAAGGCATTTTCTTTTATTAATTATATATCGGCATTCTTTTAATATTATTAAATATCATTGGTTTTGTATTGCAGAGTCTACTTCACAAAAGGCATATATAACACCCCCCCCCTCCAAAAAAAGGGGGGGTGTTATTTAATAAGTAGAAGAAGCAAAAATATATTTTTTACCCGATCCCTAGTGCAACTGGTCGATAATGCTCTAAATACCCAATTTGCATTATTTATGTGTAGTTCACTGATCCAGTGCACCCAATTTTTGTGTAGAAAATGGTTGAAAGTTCCTAAGACATGTTCATCCTAATTGACAGATTGCAGCCAACTCGGCATCCTTTGACCTTCATTAAGATGAAAGCGCGAGAGCCGTACTATATACTTGTTTAGCTCGGCTGGTTAATTACACTTATTAGAGTTGAGAGGTCACGATTTCAATTCTTGGCTTTAATAATTTATTTTTTACTTCGTTAATAAATAACAAAAAGCATTAAAAGAAATAGCATGCGAAGCTTTCGTCGAGCTAGCTAGATGGAGATTTTATAGATTCATGGTGCATGTTTTCTTAAATGACCGGGACAAGCCTAGCTAAGGCTGGTAATGTTTAACATGACACGTTAATCTGACACAAACTCGACACGAAGTTAGCGGGTTTGGGTATATGATAAATGGGTTCGGGTCAATTTTGTGTCAGACACGTTTAACCCGCAAAATAAAAAGGGTCGTGTTTGAGTTAACCTGCTAACTCGAAATTGACCCGCAATTAACACGATCATTTTTTTTGTAGCTATATATATATATATATTTTATTTTGCCATCTTGGTTGGACAATTATATTCTTATTTTGAGTAGTGGTAGTAGATAATAGTTATTATGTTTTTAATGAAGGATAAACTAGTTATTCTTTTATGTTTTTGCTTTGATGATGGGGTGCTATTTATTTTGACTATAAATTATTATTATCATTATTTTAATTAAATATTGAATTTTGGTATTTGATGATACTTATTATTATTTATTAAAAATTTAAAACTATTATAAAACAAGTTAACCGTTTTCACATGAGACTTGATTGTTATTATAATCTTAAAAGGTTAATCGAGTCATGTCGAGTTGTAGGTTTAGCATGACCCTCTTATTAAAAGGGTTAATCGGGTCGTGTTGTGTAACCTGTAAAATAAATAGGTCGTGTTCGAGTTAATATAAATGACACGATTAATTAAACGGGTCGTATTCGGGTTAACACTTATACTGTAATACTTGTATGTTAACATAACCCGAACACGACACGCTAACTCGAATTGCCACCCTTAAGCCTAGCCGATCTGGTTATAGGGAAGAAACGCATTCAAAATTTTAAAATCATAGGTGGCCGAGCTGGTTGGCCGTTTAGTCTACATATGTTTTTGCCGAGCAAAGAAGTGGTTGTCACAGCAAATGTGTTTACCGAGCTAAAAAGTCGACAACATCAATAAATAAAGATTAAAAAGCGTAAAATATCACAATAATCTTATTTGGACGAACTGGTTTACATTCCAGGGGTACACGCAATGAACCTTCAAGACTCAACATAAGCATTTTCAACATAAGCATTTGACTTTGGCTGAACACCTGGAGATATGCGCTTCGGCAACAGTTAAAAGCAAAGAAAAAGGAAAAATTAACATTAAGGTAAATTTAGCCAAGCTGGTTAGCCATTGTTATAGGTTGTAAACATTGTATTAGGAAGGTAGATAAGTTAGGAATTCTAATTAGTAGTGTTTCCTTATTTGAGTAGGAGTCTCATGTATATAAGTGTGCATTCTTCTCTCTAATAATATAATATAATTTTCTCCTTCTCATAATAAACATGGTATCAGAGCGAACAGCTTAGGGTTAGGGTTTTTTCGAATTAAGCAGTTGGTCGCTGCCAGTTGGTTCCGCTGCCAGCTTAGGGTTAGGGTTCTGCCTTTGTGTTCGCCAGTCAAACCGATTGTGCGACATCACCACCAACCTAAAACGAAGCACCACCCTCCGACGACCTTCTCCACAAAATCCGGTGACCAGACGACCTGCGCGTGGTCCTCACGCGCCGCCAGAAGGAAAACGGTCCAGTCCCACTCGCCGGCGCGTGGAGGCGCGTCCCGACTCCGTTCATTCTCCGGCCACTCTCGTTTGGCTCGTCTAAGTGTATACAGCACGTATATGTGCCTGGTTTGGTTCAGTTCGTCCCTATTTGATACAGATCAGATTTTGGTTTAGCTTTACCGTCGTCGTTAATGCAGATCTGAGTTCGGTAACTTGGTTCAGTTTGGTTCTGCCTCAATTTATGGTCCGTATTCCATATTTGTGTTATGTTCACTGATTTGCTCAGTTTGCTCGGTTTATCTGAGATCTGTGTGGCTTGATTTCTACTTCTGGTGTGTACAACGCATTCCGGTATCGTTTCATCTCTAATTTGCTACTATTCACTGCCTCGTTAATCTGTTTTATACGCTGTTTTGTTCGTCGTAATTTTGGCTCTCGCTATAAAGTTATTTAAGTATGTCAGAGCAAAAGGCGGCAGTTATTTCTGATGTGGTTTCTGTAATGTCAAAGATTACTGAACATAAACTTAATGGCTTCAACTATCTTGATTGGAGTAAAACCATTCGAATTTACTTGCGTAGTCTCGATAAGGATGATCACATGACTAGTGATCCACCTTCAGATGAGTCGGGAAAGACGTGGTTAAGGGAGGATGCTCGGTTATTTTTACAAATTCGGAATTCGATTGACAGTAATGTGATTAGTTTAATTAACCATTGTGAATTGGTTAAAGAGTTAATGGATTATCTGGAATTTCTATATTCTGGAAAAGGGAATATTTCTCGTATTTATGATGTGTGCAAAGCTTTTTATCGTGCAGAAAAGCAGGACAGGTCTATTATGAGTTATTTTATGGATTTTAAGAAAACGTATGAAGAACTTAATACGCTATTGCCGTATAGCCCTGATGTCAAAGTTCAGCAAAGTCAACGAGAGCAGATGGCTATCATGAGTTTTCTAGCTGGTCTTCCGGCTGAATTTGAAACAGCTAAGAATCAAATTCTGTCTAGTCCTGAGATCTCATCCCTACAGGAAGTGTATAGTAGGGTTCTTCGCACAGAGGGGACTCCACAAGTTCAGACTTCACCTGTTCTGTTTAATAGTGCTCTGGTTAGCAAAAATAATGAGTCAGAACTCGGGCGATCACAATATCGGGTAGGCAATCACGGAGGAGGATCAAACAGTAACAATTTTAATTCTCGCGCACATGATTTCGGAGGAAGTGTGACTCGGGGACAAAGTTCTGGAGGGATCGTATGTCATTACTGTCATAATCCAGGACATTTGAAGCGGGATTGTAGGAAGCTTCGGTATAGGACTCAGAGAGCTCCCTCGGCCCATATTGCATCCTCCAATGCGATGGTTGAAAAATCAGTCCTTATCCCTGCAGATGAGTTTGCCAAGTACTCTACGTACCAAGAATCTCTAAAGTCTTCATCCACTCCAGTCACTTCTGTCACTGCAATTGCTGATTCAGGTAAACCAAATACATGCCTTGTTTCCTCATCATCGAAATGGGTCATTGATTCTGGTGCCACGGATCATATGACAGGTAATTCTAGCCTCTTTTCTACCTTTCAGTCACATATATCCCCTTCCAGTGTTACTTTAGCAGATGGCACATCTTCTTCCGTTCTGGGATCTGGAACAATCACCCCAACCCCTTTGCTTCCCTTATCATCTGTTCTACATTTACCTCAATTGTCCTTTAACCTAATTTCTGTAAGCCAGCTTACTCGTAAACTTAATTGTTGCATCTTATTCTTTCCTGATTATTGCTTGTTTCAGGATCTTATGACGAAGAAGATTATTGGTAAAGGACATGAATCGGGCGGCCTCTACATCCTTGACACATCGATACCCAAATCCGTTGCATGTTCGGGTGTCACATCTGCTTTCAAGGCTCATTGTAGGCTCGGTCACCCTTCTCTTCCTCTGCTTAAGGAGTTGTGTCCTCAGTTTAATAAGGTGTCCTCATTAGATTGTGAGTCGTGTCAATTTGCCAAACATCATCGTAGTAGTCTTAGTCCGAGAGTCAATAAGAGAGCCAGTGCTCTGTTTGAATTAGTTCACTCTGATGTTTGGGGTCCATGTCCTGTTATGTCAAAAACTGGGTTCAAGTATTTTGTTACTTTTGTTGATGATTATTCTCGTACAACTTGGTTATATTTAATGAAAAGTCGTTCTGAATTGTTTTCTCATTTTTGTGCGTTTTGTGCTGAAATTAAAACTCAATTTGCTACTTCTGTCCATATCTTGCGTAGTGATAATGCCAAAGAATATTTATCTTCCTCTTTTCAGACTTACATGATTCAGAATGGTATCCTTCATCAAACTTCTTGTGTTGATACTCCATCCCAAAATGGAGTGGCCGAACGGAAGAACAGACATCTTCTTGAAACTGCAAGAGCCCTATTATTCCAAATGAATGTTCCAAAACCATTTTGGGCTGATGCAGTTTCCACAGCATGCTTTCTCATTAACCGAATGCCCTCATCTGTTCTTCACGGTGAGACTCCTTATAGTGTTCTCTTTCCAAATAAATCATTGTTTCCTATTGAACCTAGAATATTTGGTAGTATTTGCTTTGTTCGAGATGTCCGTCCACAGGTTACTAAGTTAGATCCCAAGTCTTTGAAGTGTGTTTTTCTTGGGTATTCTCGTCTTCAGAAAGGATACAGATGTTATTGCCCTAGTTTGAATAAGTACCTTGTTTCAGCTGATGTTACCTTCATGGAAGAAACACCATATTTTCCTTCTTCCACTTCCAGAAGTCAGGGGGAGGATGATGATTTGTTAGTCTATACGATCACGTTCCCTGAACCCGTTGCTGAACCAGCACCAGTCAGGCCTCCCATCCATCAAGTCTACTCCAGACGCCAGCCTGCTGATTCATGTCCTCCGCCAGCTTCTTCTTCATCATCAGATTCCGTGACGAGTGATGATCTTCCTATTGCTTTACGCAAAGGTAAACGCCAGTGTACTTATCCTGTTTCGTCTTATGTCTCTTATGATCACCTATCACCATTGTCTTGTTCATTCATTGCGTCTCTTGATTCTATATCTGTCCCTAAAACTGTTAATGAGGCTATATCACATCCTGGATGGCGTAATGCAATGATAGAGGAAATGGATGCTTTAGACACGAATGGTACATGGGACTTGGTCACTTTACCTGCAGGGAAACAGGCTATCGGATGCAAATGGGTGTTTACCGTTAAGATCAATCCTGATGGGTCTGTTGCTCGTTTAAAAGCCCGCCTCGTTGCTAAGGGTTATGCTCAGACATATGGCGTTGATTATTCTGATACTTTTTCTCCTGTTGCTAAATTAACATCTGTCAGGCTATTTATATCTTTGGCGGCTACTCATCATTGGCCTCTGCATCAGCTAGACATAAAGAACGCTTTTCTTCATGGTGATCTTCAGGAGGAGGTTTATATGGAGCAACCTCCTGGGTTTGTTGCTCAGGGGGAGTATGGGAAAGTCTGTCATCTTCGTAAGTCTTTGTATGGCTTGAAACAAAGTCCTCGTGCTTGGTTTGGAAAATTTAGTCAGGCTATTGAGACGTTTGGCATGGCGAAAAGTAAGTCTGACCACTCTGTGTTTTACAAACAATCTGAAGCAGGCATCATTCTGTTGGTTGTGTACGTAGATGACATTGTCATTACTGGGAGTGATGCTACGGGAATCTCTTCTCTTAAGTCCTTCCTTCATGCTCAGTTTCATACAAAGGACTTAGGGATGCTAAAATACTTTTTGGGTGTCGAAGTCACAAGGAGTAAAAAGGGTATTTTTCTATCTCAGAGGAAATATGTTCTTGACTTATTAGCTGAGACAGGAAAATTGGGGGCAAAGCCGTGTAGTGCTCCGATGATTCCTAATGTACAGTTGACAAAAGATGGTCAACTATTTGAGGATCCTGAGAAATATAGAAGATTGGTGGGGAAGTTGAACTATCTTACAGTGACTCGTCCGGATATTGCGTATTCTGTTAGTGTGGTGAGCCAGTTTATGTCGTCCCCAACAATTCATCATTGGGAAGTGTTAGAACAAATTTTGTGTTATCTGAAGGAGCACCTGGACGTGGTATCTTATACGCCAATCATGGACACTCTCGTATTGAAGGTTTTTCAGATGCAGATTGGGCAGGTTCCAAGGTGGATAGAAAGTCCACATCAGGCTATTGTATCTTTGTTGGCGGAAATTTGGTCTCATGGAAAAGTAAGAAACAAAATGTTGTGTCACGATCCAGTGCAGAATCAGAATATAGAGCTATGGCCCAATCTGTGTGTGAAATAATGTGGATATGTCAGCTCTTAAATGAAGTAGGGATTAAGACTTCGGTACCGGCTAAATTGTGGTGTGATAATCAAGCTGCCATACATATTGCGTCCAATCCCGTGTTTCATGAACGAACGAAACATATTGAACTCGATTGCCATTTTGTCCGCGAAAAGATACAGCAAGGCTTAATTTCCACGGGATATGTGAAGACCGGAGAGCAATTGGGTGATCTCTTCACGAAAGCCTTAAACGGGGTTCGGGTTGATTATCTTTGTAACAAGCTGGGCATGATCAATATCTATGCTCCAGCTTGAGGGGGAGTGTTATAGGTTGTAAACATTGTATTAGGAAGGTAGATAAGTTAGGAATTCTAATTAGTAGTGTTTCCTTATTTGAGTAGGAGTCTCATGTATATAAGTGTGCATTCTTCTCTCTAATAATATAATATAATTTTCTCCTTCTCATAATAAACAGCCATCAATTTTTTGTGGCCATGGTACCCAGTTCTATAATTGCCAGCAACATTTTTTTTGCCAAGATCAATTTTCTTATGAAGCCCAGCCGCCTTGGTAATATAAAAGAAATGTGAATTAGATTTTAGAGTTGTCTTTAGCTGAGTTGGTCAGCCATTTTTTTCTCTCAGTTTATATAGATTTCTCGAGTACAATACTCGGTCATAACAAGTATTTAATACTTGCCGACTAAGAAATTGTGGTAGCCTTCAGAGAAAATAGGCCAACAAGGCAAAATCTAGTTTCGAGAAATGCAAAAAAGATTTCAACAATGTATCTTGCTAAGCTGGTAAGGCATTTCTCCATAATTAGTAATAGATTGCAAATTCAGTTCTTGGCTACTATAAATATTTTTGTCAAGTTAAATAACAAGTAGAATGAGAAATAAAAAAGGCAAGAATTCATTCAAGAAGTTGTTGCCGAGGTAGTTGAAAGTCCATCCTAAAACTTCGATTTTGCAAGATCAAATCTTGGCCATTGCAAACTTTTTGCAAAAGCTGAAGCAGCTAGCAATTCCAATGAAAAGTGAAGTAATTACAGAGGGAATCCTGAACCTCCTTTTCCCCTTTCAATTAATGAGCCAAAATAAATTAGGCCTTTTTTTGCAAACCCAAGATTTCCCACGGGGGCATGATCGGCCTAAAGCTCGTTGCAGTTGACTAGATAAATGCAAGACCTTTCTTTAAAGGCATTGCTTAAGACCTTTTCCTATAAAGGCAAAACAAAGACCTCCCATAGGGGTATTAGCAGCCTAAAGCTCATTGAGCTTACTGGATAAATGTAAGACCTTTCTTCAAAGGCATTGCCTAAGACATTTTCTTATAAAGGCATAATTGGCTTAAAGCTCGTTGTTGCTGGCTGGATAAATGTAAGACCTTTCTTCAAGACCCTTAAAGACCTTACCTAGGGGCACCACTAAGGCTAGTTAAGGCGGCTAAATTGCCTGGTAAGCAAGGCCCAGAAAGTCGTCATAAGTGCCACTTCTCTGGTTGGGCTGAAATGAGTGCCGCCTTTGAGGCAATTTTTTAAGTTTGGTAAAGCTTAAAGACTTTATAGACCAATTCGGTTGTTGTGATTGTAATGCCAAGAAGGCATCTTTATTAGTTTGGTGAACCGCGCAGAGTTTAAACTTTCAATTCCAAAAAGTTACAAAGACTAAGTAAGCCACAAAAATCATCAACCAACTTGGGTAAGGTGACTGTTTGTGCCTTAAGGGAAAAGCTATGAGGTTTGGTAGGCCAAACAAATGTTTAAAATCATAAGTTTCAAAAAATCTAAGAATTGACTTTAAAAACCATGAACAATACCTGCTTGATAGGCTAAAATAGGTGTTTTTGCCTTAGGGGCAAGTTGATGAGTCCTGGTAGGCCAAACAAGGTATTTGAGATGATGATTCCAAAAGTTTTATAAGTGATGATTTTTGGCAATTTTTGTGCAAAAACAGTTAACTCGGCCACCGAGCAAATTAGCCTCACAAAAGAGAGAGGAAATACAAGTATAGCAAAAACTCCATCCATATAAAATCAAGCATCCGATTACATGTGGAAAGGGCTTCTAGGCCCATTGACTACAAAAGTAGAAACATAATCAAAAAGTGAAATAGGCTCACCCTTCAAGTATTGAAACATCAACTGTCACCTGCTCGGCAATAGGTACTCCTTGATTTACCACAGTTGGCCTAACAACCTAGTCCACAACAACAATAACCTATTAGGTTAGCAAGAGAAAAAGATTCAGCACGTCAACTATTCATATATCAATGCATCTCACTTCCCAGCCACATAATTTGAAGTTTTTCAAAAAACTTTGTTTACAACACTTGGTGAATTATGTCAAAAATGACAAGGATAATAAGGCTAAGGATCCAAGCACATGAACTCACCTTAGCCGCCAAGCTCACATGCTTAGGGGGCAATTGTGGTTGATTAAAAAATTATAGAGATGATAACGGGCCTGAACAATTGGCTAGCCCAAGGTTTAAGAGGAGAATTGTAGTGATGGAGTATAGCCATAGTTTGTCCTTTTTGGTCATTTAAATCCTCCATTTGTAACCCTAATTCTATGCATATATATATATAGAAGAAATGATAGCCACCTCAGAGAAGGAGCAAGGAGGCCAAGAGAGAAATGATTAGCTAGAGGATGTACTACCGGAATAGCATAGCACTATCAGAGAAACCTATCGTACCAAAACATATCTTGCCTCTTTTACCATTTTCATTCACTACTCCATTGATCTTGCTTTGAACACATCATGTGGGAAACCCAAATTTTTTGGACCCCACAGATGAAATTTATCACTTTTGTTTTGTATAGTGAATTTCCAGTACGTTGAATATGTTTTGGAAAAAAAAAAGTCTCATAATTAATTTAACCCATATATATTTAAAAAAAATAAAAATGAGCTATTAATTTAAGACGATGAGAATATTTTCCTTGAAATATATTCCAATAGCTTGCATTTGTTGCACCCCACATATCACACTCAAACATGTTTCTTATTTTTTTATACCCCAATTTCTATTTGAGCTTAAAAGATAGCCATACGACATCAAAGAACTTTATTGATCATAGATGAAATTTATCTCTTTCATTTTGTATAGTGAATTTTCAGTACGTTGAATATGCTTTGAAAAAAAGTTTTATAATTAATTTAACCCCTATATATTTTTAAAAAAATAAATAATAATAATAATAAATTCTTAATTTAAGATGTTGAGAATATTATCTTTAAAATATATTCCAATAGCTTGCATTTGTTGCAGTACTCCACGTATCACACTCGCACATGTTTTTTATTTTTCGGTTCACCGACTTCATTAATGTGTCAATCTAGTAATAAATTTGAGGGTTAAAAATATAATAGAATGATTTACCATCGACTTCCATTTGTGCATGTTTAATTATATAGGCAATAAATTAAGTTAGTTACATCTCTAGCTAGATAGGTCATAGTAATGCCCGTTACATCCATATACAAAGCCTCTTCTATAGATGAAGGAAATAAAAATAGAGAATGCATGAAAACTTTCTTTTTACCAAAATTTGCTAGACCACTGAATTTGTTTCATTATACACAAAAGATATGCATGCCCAATCCAAGCTTTCAATTTTCTTGAATATGTGGTGGTCCATAGATAAGTTGTCGTTGAGTGTGCATTGTTTGTTTCCAATATGTATGATACATTTTCTTAACAATGGTTGGTTCAAACCATTGATCCCACATGAAAAAATTGTAGAACTCAACATAAGTATATAAATAGGGGAGTGTCACCAAAAAATAATAAGGCCTTTTAAGATGAAAAAAACCTACACTTGTAGCCTAAAAGTGTTTAAGTTGGGAACAATATCGTTATTATATATGGGGACCGGTGGGCCCAATTGATGCCCTGGACCCTGCCCTATGTGCCGGTGGACACAACAATTAGTATCAAAGCTCGATGGTGAATCCACGTACTTGTGGAACAGTACCGATAACCAGACTTAGTGGAGTCAAGAAGAACTCGGTAGAGCTTTAAAGTGATGAGTCGCTACAAAAAATATCGCGGTATCTCGACTCGATGGAGCCTATGACCAAAGGTGGACAATCTTGGTGTACCTCGAGATATGTATTGACTAAAAGTGAACGATCTTGTGGATATTGTTGAGTGGTGATCTACATTGACATTTCAAAAATGTGAAACCGAGTGGACCGGCGTTAATCCAAGGTAGAGCCAAAAACCCTACACCTATGGCCCAAATATGTTTAAGTTGGGAAAAATATCGTTATTATGTACACGTACCGGTAAGCTCAGTTGGTGCCCTGTGCCCAACCCCATGCGCCGATGGGCACAACACGCTTCACATGTAAGTAAGTTCATGATAATTATTATATCACATGTAAGTTAGTTCGTGATAATTATCTTTTATTCTCATTGAGAAAACTTAGGGTGATACTATTGTAAAGCAATATACCTTTTTTAGCAAATTAGGATTTGGCTCAAGATTGTAAGGTGATGTTTAGTTGATGTTTTGAGTTAAGTTTTTAAGAAGAGTTTTTAAAATCTGGTGTTCGGTAGAATTTGAAAGTATGTTGAAAAGTGAATTTGGTTTTTATTTGAGTTTTTTCAACCAACTAAAAAATCTTATTAAAAAATTTCACAAAATAATCGCAATGAATCTTATTTTATAGATCTCGACAAGTAGGTTTCAAATATATATTTTGTATCTAATTTTAATTTTTGGATTTAAAGTTATAGTGTTTTAAAAGGTTTTTTAGAGAGAGAAAGTAAAGTAAAATAAATTTTGAAAAGTGTAAAAGTAAAGTTAATTTTAAGTTTAGTTTTTAAAAAATTTGAGAAATAAACACCTACCAAACTGGGCATAAGGATTTCTTTATTTAAACCCTTCACATTTAACAAATTAGTGAATAGCCCAATTCTTAGTATTTAACTCAATTGTTTTGGTTTTAGCCCAAATTCAAATTTTATTTTATTTTATAATATTCTTGTTCTTTTTTAGACTAATCTATCTAGATTATCTTTAGTGAATGATAATGTTTGCTATCTCTTTCATTTTTTAAGCAGTATATTATATAATTAATAATAGATATTTATGATATTTAATAGTATTTATCCTTATATCTAACCCAATTAATAATATATATTTATAACAAATGTATATATATATATTTAAAAAAAAATTAGTTAAATAACACAATATCAATTAATAAATGTTACATCTCTCTACACAAGCCGTTGTTCGTCTATTTATAGAGGTTTTGAAGATTGACCTCTAATTCTGGTGGCACTTATCTTCCATTACGAAGAAGAATATAGCAATAAAAAAAACACATATTTACAATATCAATCATCAACGTCAAAGTCCAGTGTTCATGGCGAAATATAAGATTTACAAAAGTTATAATGTGGAATTATGTGTTATTGCGATCATTCATTATATGATTCAACTGACCACAAGTAATCGTCTATTTGGTGCATGAATAATTATTATTAAAACGTTCATTCTAAAGTTAGTAAATTCTTTATTCCCATTCATTTGAGTCCCCATCTCTACATTATTTATATTTAACATTTTCGGTCTTGATGCTTTTCTTATGATTGTGTTTTTAATTTTACTTGTGTAATATCGTTTCTAATTTGACTGCATTTTTAGTTTGACTTCTGTAATATCTTTTTTTAATATGACTATATTTAGTTTTACTTGTTTAATTTTTTTAATATGACTATGTTTTTAGTTTTATCTGTGTAACATTTTTTTAATACGACTGTGTTTTTAGCTTTACATGTGTAATTTTTTTTTAATATGACTTCATTTTTAGTTTTATTTATATGTAATATTTACTACTAATATGTCTTCTACATGCCTCAAGTATTAATGTTTGATACTTTTAATATAACTAATTTTAAATTTTACTTGTATAATCACTTTTTTAATATGATTATATTTAGTTTTACTTGTATTTAATATTTACGTCTAATATATCTTATAGATGCTCCAAGTTTAATATTTTATATTTACTGCAAGTCAACTTCTTAATTTTTTTAGTATATATTTATCGTAAGACAATTAATATTTACCAAAAATTATCACTTGTAATTTATATTTACGAAATCTGAAATTTGAATTTAAAATCATAAAAATCTCTAAAAGATATACATTTTAGCAACAACTAAATATAATTTTAGGTGAATAATAAATTTAAATTTTAAAAAAGATAAGATAGGAAAAACATTAAAACAAAGAAAAGTAAAAAAAACCCACAATAAAATATTTATAAAATATATATTTAATAATTATCCACTCTTTTGGGTTGGTTACTAATTTTCCAAATGATGTGGATTAAAAGTAAAACAATTTAAATTCTATGGGCTAAAAACAAAAAGGGCCTATCTTTTTTTGGTGTAAATTAATATTGATTGGATGAAAATACCACAATATTTATAACTAATCAAATCTCTATATATTTAGCCTTGCAATATCATTCTCCAGAAAATAAACTAATTTAGTGCAAACAAAATTGATTTAAATCATTTCTATTAAGCATAAATTTTAACCGTTTGACTACGTTATTACCATTTATTTTAATTATTATTTTTTAATTATTTATGTGCAAATGGCACACACATTACGTATGTATAATAAACTTGTTTAACATAAATCATATATCAATTAAGCTCTAATTATAACTTGTTCAAAAATAGTGTTAAAACTTCCCCTTCTTTTTTTCACAAAAAGGAAAGCTTTATTTAATATTTACAAGCGTATTACAAAAGTCCAAAACTTTAAAATATAAATTGTGTGGTGGGGAGAGAAGATGGATTGTCTAGTGGCAGTCTCCACCCTTACCTTAAGTTTAAGGGTTTGACTCATGAGGTGGGAGGGATTCTTTTTTATTTGTATTTGTAAAATTAAAGGAGAGACTTATAATTATATCTCCCTTAATTTTATTTATTTTTAAAATAAATAAATTGTGTGATAAGAAGCAAGGTGCTTCAACTATATATACATATACTAGATTATAACCCGTGCTATGCACGAGCGATTTTATAAAACTTGTGTCTTTGCTAAAAATTATTATAAAAAAGAATTGTCAACTATAGTTCTACAAATAAATTAGAAATTTTACTATCTTGTTTATAAAGTTGAAAATAAATTCAGATTGATCTATAATATAATAGTAAAAATAAATTATAATCAAAGTATAAATGACAAACACCAATTTGTAAATTCTTAAGGTATGTAAGTTAAGATTAATAAAGAGAACAAATATTTTTTTTTATTAATAATCGAGGAGATTAACAAAGTTTGTTTAGAAAAGAAAAGAAAAAAAGAGATTAACAATGTAGCTAATTAATTTGTACATTAATAATTGCCATGTGGCAATTCCAGAACAAATCCTTCTCACTCCTCCCATTTTATATATATACTATTATATTAGATTAGATAATAATATTATTATAATAAGTAATACAAATTATTAAGGCAATTAATATAGCAGTTAATAAGAGAGAAGTTATTACTTCATCTGTAATACTATAATAGTATATGATTAGATTAGATTAGATTAGATAATAATATTATTATAATTATAATAAGTAATATAAATTATTAGGGCAATTAATATAGTAATTAATAAGAGAGAGGTTATTACTTCCTCTGTAATACTATAATAATATAATATATGATATCAATATTATCATAGAGGGGAAACGTGGAGGGCCACACAAATTTAATGTAATTTCATGCAATTGCAAACACCTGCAAGAAAAGAACTCCATTGCATCACTATTTCATTCTGAGTAAATGGATCCCAATTAAATGACAAAAAAAATTCAGATGAAAATTTAGGGCTTCTAATGAATAAAAATTTCTCTCTTCCTCAAATGTAGAAAACCAAAAGAAAGTTGGATTCGGATACACCATCAATATCAAAATCATATACATGTGTATATATATATAAGTAATGAAGGGAAGACTACTTTCAACTCTCATTGAAATTGTATTATATTTTTTTATTTTTGAATTACCTTGCAATCATTTTTTTCATAAAAAATATCTTAATTGCTAAGGAATAGATTCACACTTAACCATTGGGTCATCTTTCACTATATATATCTTTAACTTTTTTTCTTCGAATTATATACATATATATATATATATATATATATATCAAGATGTTACAAGTCATATTGACACATATCCATGTATAGGTAGATTTGTGTCTCATGATACCATTACTTAATTATCATTGCATTACAAGACTATTTGCCGGTGCCACTTATTCCCTTATTCTTATCTTAATACATCACATGATTTCATGCCCAAAGCAAACCCGTAAAATGGGACCACAAATACAAGTTAAAATTTTGAAATTGGGCACAAGTGCCTGCATGAGCCTTTTTTCGGTAAAAAGATGAGAATAATATTTTTTTGTAAAACATGTCCTTGTATTTTAATGCGGGTTACAATGGATCACTGTTGATATTTTTGCATTAAAATGACAAAATGAGTAATTTGGTAAACTTAATTATCATTAACATTATTGAATTGATTTAGAATTAATCATTATTTATTTTATGTTTCCAATTTTGCTTTAAAAATAAATAAATTACCCTTCACTTTATATAAACACTTTTGGTTCAATTTGGAAAGAACAAAAAAGGGGTGGGCTCTCCCAAGATCAGGTTTTCAAGGAAAAGCATAAACGGATTCGGTTGTGGGCTCAAGGTTTTACCAGTAGGTTGAGTCCAACAGAAATTAAATATGATGCTTATTATATTATATAATGTGTTTGATAAAAAAAAAAAAAATTGTGTTAATCAAGATGGAATTACACGATGTTTTCAAAAAAAAAAAAAATGGAGTTACACGATTGATTATTTATCCTAAAAGGATCTCAAAGGATAGATAAGATTGTTTTACCCTTTGTTGATGATATTCAAAAAATTATTTTGTGTTAATCAAGATGGAATTACACGATGTTCTTTTTTTAAAAAAAAGAAGGGCAATTACACGATTGATTATTTATCCTAAAAGGACCTCAAACACAATCTTATTATATAAAATATTATACATCATTTGTAAAAATGACACGGAGTAATTGATTTTTAATACCGGATATTAAAAAATAAGATTTCTTTGAAAAAGTTTATCGCAAAAGAATTAAGAAATAATATTTTTTTTAAATTAAGGGCATATTTTTGACCAAACTTAAAAAAGAAGTGCAATGTTAACCTTGCAGTAGATTTTCGAATTGTAATATCTTATTGTACTATACAAAATTAAGTTTGCACTGCATGTTTTTTTATCAAATTACTATATCTAAGTGTTTGACGACTTAACTTTAAAGTTATTTTAACAAATCACAAATTTTAACCCCTTTATTAATAGTTTTTTCGGGTTATGCAAAGTTAAGTTTGTTCTCCTTGTTTGTTAATATATTACTATGTATTGGAGTTTATTTGATATTCTTTAGAGTTATATGAGTGTCACATCAAAATAAACTAGTTAAAAAATATAAACACATCATGCAAAATAAATTTGCATTAAATTTTTTTGAATTGCAAAGTTAAATTTGCACATAACACAATTTTATGCAAGTTTTGTGCAAAGTTAAGTTTGCACAAAATACAATTTTGGTCAAATCCCTTATTTTAAAACACAATTTATAAATAGGCCCCTAATTCATAATTTTTTAAAAAAACAGGACCTTATTTCAGAAAAAAAATATTATTCCTTAGTTTTTTTGCAAAAAATATTGTCACACCACACCTTTTGTCCTATTTTCAATTTAATATCGTTGGTTGAATTTGTGAAGTAATTACTGAAATTTTGCTACATGGCACATCCAGGGAGGCTAGATAATTACAAACGAACCATTAAAATAATTTAGACATCTGCTTTTGTTGTCTAATGGTTTATCGTTCAACCTACTATACTACCATTGCTTTAGTAATTCCCCAATATGAGTACTAGCTCGGGATTTCCCCAATATTAGTATTTCCCCATTTAGATTGGGATTGTTTGGGAATCATAGCTTTCGAATTGGAATTGAAATTGTAGTTGCGTACAAAATTCCGACGCTCAAGATTATATAGGCTAACTTTTGCTCCAATTCCATTTCCAAATCTCGGAACTAGATTTTCCAAATACGCTATATCAAGTGTTATCTTTTTGGCATAATAGCAGAACCTGTAAGCAAAACAACTTCGCAACAGTCAGTTCTTCACAATAGCAAACACTGCAATACTAAGGTGCGTTTGACAATATTACATGGAAAAATAACTGTAGTTCTTAGAAATGTTTTACACTGAACCATTTTTCGGGGAAAGGAAAAACCTGGAGAGGAGGTGGTTCTTGATTCCATGGAAACTGATTCTTTGAAAAATTTACACAATAAAACACCATTCTGAAGATGGAAAATGGCTTCTTAATCATTTTCCATGGAAAAAAAATGCAATCAAACACACCCTGAGAAGCTGAACAACATTTTCCCTCCAAACACAGGCAAATGTTTCTGCAGAAATAAAGGCTTACAGAAATTGTGATTTAGAAGCGTTGCAAATATTGGTCCTTCACGATTTGTAAATTGCAACCATCACGGTCCTGGTAAATGCTTGTTGAGCTCCAGTGTTGATGGACGATTGTGGTGAAAGGAACAGTTCAGATATAAACTAAGACGAGGGTCCCTAGAGGAAAAGGCGTATAATCTCTCGGAGTGATATCAAAATTATCAGACAAAAAAAAAAAACACGCAAAAGAAAATAATAATTGTATTCAACATGGTTGCTAAGGAAAGAAATCTATTACAAATTCTAAGCGAGTTACAGAACACAATAACAGCGGCCAAGTGATAAACTCAACCACACCCACAAAAAAGATACAAGGACCGACTTTTGGTAATGAAACTTTGTTGCTAAAGTCATTGAGAGATTTATTTAGCTGATATTTCTTCCTGGTCTTTATATGGATCATCTGTATAGGAGACACCCTGTATACATACGTACATAAACTCGTAACTGTTTATATAAGTTATAGGTGAACGATTCCTTACGGCCCAAGTACATGTTGGAAAAAATAGCCATCTAAAAAGAGACATAATTTCGAATAACGTCCACCTTGATTCATGACAGAACGGCCATTTTTCTGTTGATAATTGTAATTGATTTTGCTAACTGGATTCTGCTAGATAAGTCGTATGGGCGCCAGCTCTCTCGGCCTGGGTGTGATATTCATAGTAAGATAGAGTTAGTACAAAGACGTGGAAAAGGGCAACATTTTTCTTTATCAAAATATTTAAATAAATCCAACTTTTTCGAATTTTACCTCTTTATCCCACTTGCATCTGATAGTGATGATTGCTAGTATCAATGTTTGAACCAGGGTCCCACTAATCATTCCGGTCCAGATACCCTGTTAATCGATTGATTTCAGAATCCAACTTAGAACTAATGCTTTGAGGCACCTGACCGCTACTTCTTTTGAAAAGAAAGCTCTATTCGAGCAAAATTTATTGAGAAAAAGGTATACAAATGAGGTTAACTCTCTCCTGGGATTTGAAACTGCGTCTAATGGGGTTTGAGCATGTTTCTTAAGAGTCCGCTTTCCTTATGAAGCCATAATCAACGTACCAAAACTGATGATAAGACACAAGTTCGTTCTAAACCATTGATTGTGATGAAGTTAGTGCATTCTTTCAATATGAAAGTTAAACATGAACACCTAATTAGGGATGGAGTGAGTATATGGAAGCTTGGCGTAGAACACATTTAAAGTGACTTCTCCCAAAAATGGAACCCACATGCTACGGACTCTCCAAATAACATCTCGTAAATGATTTTCATTCAAAATGGACTCACATCCTATATACACTGTCCCTACCACTACCTCTCCTCTCAAAACCCTACAATCTTTCTTATCTCCCCCTCAAAAGGTCTAAATCTACACAAAATCTAAAACAAAACATATCTAAATAAAAATAATTTTGGGTCATCTAGACTTGGGAACTACCAATATTTGCAAAATTATTAGACTTAGGTATGCTTTTGTTTGAAAATTACAATTTGGTACAAATTCCGTTTGTTTCCATCCAAATGAATGGACACGCGATTATCATGTACCCTTTAACTAACATTAATTAACTTAAATTGACAAAAATAACATTAATACAAACTAGGTATGTACTGTTGTATTCAGCAATAGGTGCATGCTGTTATTTAATTAGACTTAGGGGGTGTTTGTTTAGCCATCTGAAATCTGAAAACTTAAAGTTTTCAGATTTCGGTGGTGTAAGGGTTGTTTGTTTGAAAAAAAAAATAAGTGCTGAACCACTGCAGTTTGAAATTTTGGTCCAAAATTTTAAGTGGCAAATATACCACTTAAATCTGAAATCTAAAAACACACCAATACAAAATATCTATTTTACCCTCATTCAACCCTAACAACACACAGCTGCTTCACTTTTTCTCTTCTCAGATCAACCTTAACAAATATAAAGTATTAAATAAAAAAGGCAAATTAATTAAAAAGGAAAAAACATGCTGCCTCTGAAGCAAGAAAAAAAGGCAAATTGGTATGACAATCAATAGTACCAGGTCATTCTACACTAAAACCATGATCTTTTTCACTTTAGATTTTATTTGTAATTAAATTCAGTTTAGATTTTATTGTACGCATAATTTAGGAACTTGAACATTATAATGCTTTATTATTCAAATGTGGGCTAGCATTTTAAATGGGCGAAAATGGATATTGAGACATGTAATATGTGATGGAGGGAGTATTTGCAATACCTGCAACTACTTTGCTGAAATATAAATTGCCATCAGTTACTCTTCAAGGAATACATTTTAAAATTTTGTTTTTGTGTGTGTATGAGCATTATTTTTTTTATCAAGTGCTTTTCTAAAGCATCTTTGGTACTTTCTCGTAGTATATCCACTTTTTATTGTATTGCAAAATGCAAAGTTTTAAGAATAGAAACTTTGCATTATGTAAACTATGAGAGGTGGAAAACTTATCTTATTATTAGAGAGAAGATTATACCCATATATATATACAAAGACTCCTATTTGAGTAAGGAAATAATCCTACCAATCCTACTAATTGGGATCTTCTAATTATCTACTTTCATCTTATATTATTTATAGTTCATATACAATATTTACAACTCATAACACTCCCCCTCAAGCTGGAGCATAGATATTGATCGTGCCCATCTTGTTACAAAGATAATCAATCCGAATCCCGGTTAAGGCCTTTGTGAAAAGATCACCCAATTGTTCTCCAGTTTTCACATACCCTGTGGAAATTAAACCTTGCTGTATCTTCTCACGGACAAAATGGCAATCAATTTCAATATGTTTCGTGCGCTCATGGAATACAGGATTAGACGCAATATGTATGGCAGCTTGGTTATCACACCACAATTTTGCTCGTACCGAAGTCTTAATTCCTATTTCAGTTAGGAGTTGACGTATCCACATTATTTCACACACTGACTGGGCCATAGCTCTATATTCTGATTCTGCACTAGATCGTGACATAACATTTTGCTTTTTACTCTTTCATGAAATCAAATTTCCTCCAACAAAGACATAGTAACCTGATGTTGATCTTCTATCCGTTTTGGAACCCGCCCAATCTGCATCCGAGAAACATTCAATATGAGTGTGTCCATGATTTGCGTATAAGATATCACGTCCAGGTGCTCCTTTCAGGTAACACAAAATTTGTTCTAATGCTGCTCAATGATGAACTGTTGGAGATGATATAAACTGGCCCACCACACTAACAGAATATGCAATATCCAGGCGAGTCACTGTGAGATAGATCAACTTTCCACCAATCTTCTATATCTCTCAGGAACCTCGAATAGTTCACCATCTTTTGTCAACTATACATTAGGAATCATCGGAGTACTACACAGCTTTGCCCCCAACTTCCCAGTTTCAAATAATAAGTCAAGAACATATTTCCTTTGAGATAGAAAGATACCCTTTTTACTACTTGTGACTTCGACACCTAAAAAATACTTTAGTGTCCTTAAGTCCTTTGTATGAAACTGAGCGTAGAGAAAGGACTTAAAAGAAGAGATGCCCGTAGTATCACTCCCAGTAATGACAATGTCATCTACGTATACAACTAATAGAATGATGCCTGCTTCAGATTATCTATAAAACAAAGAGTGGTCATACTTACTTTTCGACATGCCAAACGTCTCAATAGCTTGGCTAAATTTTCCAAACCAAGCACAAGGACTCTATTTCAAGCCATACAAAGATTTACGAAGATGACAGACTTTCTCATACTCCCCCTCAGCAACAAACCCAGGAGGTTGCTCCATATAGACCTCCTCTTGAAGATCACCATGAAGAAAAGCATTCTTTATATCGAGCTGATGCAAAGGCCAATGATGAGTAGCAGCCAAAGATATAAATAACCTGACAGAATTTAATTTAGCAACGGGCAAAAAAGTATCAGGATAATCGACTCCATAGCTTTGAGCATAGCCCTTAGCAACTAGGCGGGCTTTTAAACGAGCAACAGGCCCATCAGGATTAACCTTGACGGTGAACACCCATTTGTATCCGATAGCTTGTTTCCCTACAGGTAAAGTGACCAAGTCCTATGTACCATTTTTATTTAAAGCATCCATTTCCTCTATCATTGCGTTACGCCATCTAGGATGTGATAAGGCCTCGTTAACAGTTTTAGGAACAAATATAAAATCAAGAAATGCAATAAATGAATAAGAAGAAGGTGACAAGTGATCATAAGATACACAAGAAGAAACAGGATAAGTACATTGACGTTTACCTTTGCGTAAAGCAATGGAAAAATCTCACTTGGCACTGAATCTGATAATGAAGAAGCTGGTGGAGGACATGGATCAGGAGGGTGTCGCCATATGGAATAGACTTGATGAATGGGAGGTTTGACAGGCGCTAGTTCAATAGCAGGTTCATGGAATGTGATAGTATAGATTAACAAATCATCATTCTCTCCCTGACTCTCGAAAGTAAAAGACGGAAAATACAGTGTTTCTTCCAAGAATGTGACATTAGCTGAAAGAAGGTACTTATTCAGACTAGGACAATAGCATCTGTATCCTTTTTGAAGACGAGAATACCCAAGAAAAATACACTTCAGAGACTTGGGGTCTAACTTGGTAACATGTGGTCGGACATCCCAAACAAAGCAAGTACTGCCAAATATTCTTGGTTCAATAGGAAACAATGATTTGTTTGGAAAGAGAACACTATAAGGTAGTTTCACCATGAAGAATAAAGGAAGGCATTCGATTAATGAGAAAACATGCTGTGGAAACTGCATCAACCCAAAATGGTTTAGGAACATTCATTTGAAATAATAAGGCTCTTGCAGTTTCAAGAAGATGTATATTCTTCCGTTCTGCCACTCTATTTTGGGATGGAGTATCAACACGAAGTTTGATGAAGGAAACCATTCTGAATCATGTACGTTTGAAAAGATGAAGATAAGTATTCTTTGGCATTATCACTACGCAATGTATGGATAAAAGTAGCAAACTGAGTTTTAATTTCAGCACAAAACGCACAAAAATGAGAAAACAATTCAAAAGGACTTTTCATTAAATATAACCAAAATTGCACGAGAATAATTATCAACAAAAGTAACAAAATACTTAAACCCAATTTTAAACATAACAGGATATGGACCCCAAACATCATAATAAACTAATTCAAATGGAGCACTTGCTCTTTTATCGACTCTCGGACTAAGACTACTACGATGATATTTGGCAAACTGACATGACTCACAATCTATTGAAGACACCTTGCTAAATTGTGGACACAACTCCTTGAGCAGAAGGAGAGAGGGGTGACCTAGCCTACAATGAGCTTTGAACGCAGATGTGACTCTTGAACATGCAATGGATTTTGGTATCTGAGTGTCAAGAATGTAGAGGCCTCCCGATTCATGTCCTTTACCAATAATCTTCTTCGTCATAAGATCTTGAAACAAGCAATAACCAGGAAAAAATGAGATGCAACAATTAAGGGTACGAGTAAGCTGGCTTACAGAAATTAGATTAAAGGACAAATAAGGTTAGTGTAGGACAAATGATAAGGGAAGCAAAGGGGTCAGTGTGATTGTTCCAGACCCTAGAACGGAAGATGATGATCCATCTGCTAAAGTAACATTGGAAGGGGATATATGTGACTAAAATGTAGAAAAGATGCTAGAATTACCTGTCATATGATCTGTGGCACCAGAATCAATGACCCATTTGGATGAGGAGGAAACAAGGCATGTATTTGGTTTACCTGAATTGGCAATTGCAGTGACAGAGGTGACTGGAGTAGATGAAGACTTTAGAGGTTCTTGGTACTTAGAGAACTTAGCAAACTCATCTGCAGGGATAAGGACCGAGTTTTCAACTATATCAGTGGTAGATGCCATGTGGGCCGAGTGAGCTCTCTGAGTCCTGTACCAAAACTTCCTACAATCCCGCTTTAAATGCCCTGGATTATGACAGTAATCACATACGATTCCTTCAAAGCCTTGTCTCCAAGTCACACTCCCTCCCGAATCACGTGCGCGAGTATTAAAATTGTTAATGTTCGATCCTCCTCCTTAATTGCTGCCTCCCCGATACTGTAATCGCCCAAGTTCAGACTCATTATTTTTACTAACCAGAGCACTATTAAACAGAACAGGTGGAGTCTAAACTGGAGAAGCCCCCTCTGTGCAAAGAACTCTGCTATAAACTTCCTGTAAGGAGGAAATCTCAGGACTAGAAAGAATTTGGTTCTTAGCAGTTTCAAATTCAGGTGGAAAACCAGCTAAAAAACACATGATAGCCATTTGCTCTCTTTGACTCTGCTGAACTTTGACATCAGGGCTATATGGCAATAGCATATTAAGTTCTTCATATGTTTTCTTAAAATCCATGAAATAACTCATAATGGACCTGTCCTGTTTTTCTGCACGGTAAAAGGCTTTGCACACATCGTAAATACGAGAAATATTCCCTTTCTCAAAGTACAGAAAATCCAAATAATCCATTAACTCCTTAACCAATTCACAATGGTTAATCAAACTAATCACAGTACTATCAATCGAATTTCGAATTTGTAAGAATAACCGGGCATCCTCCCTTAGCCACACCTATCTTGAATTATCTGAAGGTAGATCACTAGTCATGTGATCATCTTTATCGATACTACGCAAATAAATTCGAATGGTTTTACTCCAATCAAGATAATTGAGGCCATTAAGTTTATGCTGAGTGATTTTTGAACATTACAGAAACTACATCAGAAACAACTGCCGCCTTCTGCTCTGACATATTTAAATAATTTTATAGCGAGGACCACAATTACTATGAACAAAATAGGTCACAAAATAGTGCACAAAACAGCGTACTAACCATAAACGAGGTAGTGAATAATAATAAAATGAGAGATGAAACGGTACCGAAATCCTTTGTACACGCCGGAAGTAGAAATCAAGCCACACAAATCTCAGAGCAAACCAATGAACAGGTCACAATATGAAGTATAAACAGTACTAACCACAAATAGAAGCAAAACCGAATTGTACCAAGTCACTGAATTGTTACCACGAAGGCTAAACCGAAACAAACTCAGATCTGCACCGAATAGAATTGAACTGAGCCAAACTAAGCACATACACGTGCTGTACTAACTGAGACGAGCCAAACGAGAGTGGCCGGAGGGTAAACGAAGGCTCCACACGCCGGCGCGTGAGATAGAGTCTGAAACTTGTGGCGGCGTGTGAGGGCCACGCGCTAGGCAGTTCAACGCCGGATTTTGGGCGAGTGCTAGACGGTGGATGGCACAACTCCCTGTGTGGGAGGTGAGATCAAATATTCGCTGACGAAATTCGAAGTTGGAAGCCCGGCAAACCCTAGTCTGCCGTTAACTAGCAAAACAAAACCCTATTCCTCTGATACCATGTAAACTATGAGAGGTGGAAAAATTATCTTATTATTAGAGAGAAGATTATACCCATATATATATATATGCAAAGACTCCTATTTGAGTAAGGAAATAATCCTACCAATCTTACTAATTAGGATCTCCTAATTATCTACTTTCCTCTTATATTATTTACAGCTCATATACAATATTTACAACTCATAACACACTACAAACAAATTGAGGTCTTTGACTGGCTCTTGTAGTATGCAGTTACTATTTATTTGTTTCATAAGCTTGCATTCATGTAGATGGTTGTGGAAACCATCTATATTTATTTATTTATTATCAAACGGATTTTTGAAGTTGTATTGTAGTTGATTCAAGGATTTGAAGATATTATTATCAATGCTTAATTAATTTTTGCATTTAGTGAGATAATGGTGATTAATAATTTTCATAAATGAAATAGGTTAGCTTGGATGAAAAGTTTAAATTACATAATCTTTTTTTATTTTCATTTAGAATCATTTGGTCTAAACAAATTGATAAGGGAAAATTGTCATATTAAAAAAAAAATCAGTTTTCAGATGTGTTATATTCAAACAAACAACATTTTTTTAGATACAGTTTTCAGACCTAAACAAACAGTTTTTTCAGTTTCAATTCAGTTTTCAGTTTCCAATTTCAGTTTTCAGTCGTTTTATCAAACGCCACCTTAGTTACACTAATGAAAACTTATGAAACCGAACAATAAATGCGTAATTCTAACCTAAACACAGTCCTTTCCACCCATGATGTTTCAAAAATCTCTAAAAACCGTAAATCATGGATAACATCAATATATTGGAGGATTGCAACAACAATCTTTGGGGTGCTATAGCGCTATTAGCAATAGCTATAAATGGGCAAAATATCAATTTTATCCATGATTTATGGTTGTTAAAACTTTCTAAAACATCAAAGTTGACGACGACTATGTTTAAGTTACTTTTGCAAGTGTTAACATTTGGTTTCTTAAGTTTCCATTAATGTACCTAAGTCTGATTAACAAATACCAGTATATACCAATTGCAAAATACACTATTTACAGCACATACCTAGTTTGCTTGATGTTCCTTCAGTCAAATTAACTCAGGTTGGTTAAAGGGGCACGTGATAATCATGCATCAGTTTTGGACAATGTGGACCAATTTGTACCAAAGTCTAATTTCCAAATAAAAACATACCTAAGTCTAATTTCGCAAATTATAGTAGTACCTAAGTCTAAATGACCAAATAATTTTCTTAAGTATCAAATTGAGTTTTTCATAATAGGCAAGATTATTTTGACGTAAATATTTTTTTCAAAAAATTTGCAAATACAGCTGAAAACTGGTAGTGCAGCAGGCACAATTATAATATTTCTTGTTGTAATGGTGTGTCTATCTCTCTCACTATGATTTTTTTTTCTCTCATGTCATCACCTGATATGAGATGCTGTAACTGTAAATCAATGCTTTATATCAAATACTTACTTTAATGCCGAAGCCAAACAACCAACCCAAGACGACTCCAAGAGGGATTCCAACAATATAGTAGCTTCCGATATTTATAAATGCAACCAATGCTTGCCAACCAGATCCAACAGCTACCCCTGAAGAAATTACACATTGTGGGTATAAGATGATTCTCCAGAAATTCATTTACAATGTCAAAATGGGATTTATGTTTTTTCACAACAAAAACTATGTTCAAAAAAGCGCCAGGCAATCAATTTTTTATTTATTTATTACCTCTTCAAAATATAATCCTAAAGAATCTAACTTTTGAATTTTTTTCGGGAATGGTAATGCTGGTCTATACAAATAGGTGTAAACCTCACCTATCAGTGGTCCCTTTGAGGGATTTGAAACTTCCCTTGATGGGGAAACCATCAGTGAAGACTTGCTTTTGCTTTACTCCATTTTTTAATTGCACGGTTTCAGCGAGAGGGGTCCATTTACCATTGAACTAGAAGCTCATGTGCAAAACTCTTTTGAATTACAAAATTCTAATCTCGCTTCTAGAAAAGGAATAGGAATTCCCAACCCAATCTTTTGTGTATTTCAAATATATATATACACAAAAGCCTTTTAAAAGAAGTGAAAAAAAATCCACCAAGTTGCCACCAGCCGAAGCAGCTAGGTGGGACCCAGAAATATTTCTAAACACTGTATAATTTCCTCACCAGAAAGAACAGGCTGAATGCAATTGAGGAGAATGGTTAATGCCAACAAGAATGCCAACTCTTTGACCATAGCAATTACAGAAGTGCTTGAAGTAAAGATCACGGCAAGCAAATTAGGGAAGGCCATGATGATTGACCAAAAAAGAAGGCCAACTACGAGAGAGGTTAATGCAGAAACTACAGTGGCAAATTTGGCCGCTTTTGCATTGCCTGCTCCAAGCTCATTTGCTACACGTACGCTGCATTCACAGAGCATTAAATGATAAATAAATAGGCCAAATATGTGAGTAAAAGATTTATTTAACAAGGATGGCCAAGAAGCTAGAAAAAAAAAAGGGTAATTTAGACTTAGGTACTCCCATAATGGGCGAAATTAGACTTAGGTACTCTTTTGTTTCAAAATTAGACTTTGGTGCCAATTCCGTCTATTTCCGTCGAAAACTAACAGTCACGTGATTTTAACCAACCAAATCTAACTATAGTTCATATTTTTTAAGAAAAAAAAAAAAAGAAACAAACAAATTCATTTCATTCTATAGATATATATGTATCTCCAAATCTTCCTATCATATACACCCACCAGGCCACCATTTATCTATTTATATATACACATACATCTAATTCAATCTATTCTCTCTACAAACACATTTAATTCATTCCATACACCACCCCCTCTCCCTCTCTCTCTGTTTAACAGCACCACCGTCACCATGCCGGAAACCATACAGCCCAATCTCAACGGAGCTTACTACGGCCCCTCAATCCCACCACCATCCAAAGCCTACCACTGCCTAGCCGAGTCGGCAAACTTATCCATACGAAACCCCAACAAACGTATCAGAATTTACTACGATAGGATCGACACCCGGGGGTACTATCGGGGACAGCGATTCGATTCGGTCGAACTGGGGAGGTTTTATCAGGGGCATAAGAAGACCAACAAATTAACTGTCAAGTTTACGGGTCAGAATTTGGTTATGCTTGGAGAAAATCTAGTCTTCCTCTTTCCGCTCAATCTTCTTCAGCTTGAAGCTCCCGTCCGAATTTGTGGGTATGTGTATTTGGGTATTGTGATGTTGATGATGGATGGAGGGTGGAGATCGAAGGTGGAGGTGGTGTTGATGATGGATGGAGGGTGGAGGTGGAGATCAGAGGTGGAGCCTCGGAGGTGTGATATTGATGATGGAGATCGGAGATGGGGTTTTTGTTAAATTTTTTCTTTTTTTTTTTTAAATGTTAACTATAGTTGGATTTAGTTGATTAAAGTCACGTGAAAATCACGTGGCTGTTAGTTTTTGACGGAAATAGACGGAATTGGCACCAAAGTCTAATTTTGAAACAAAAGAGTACCTAAGTCTAATTTCGCCAATTATGGAAATACCTAAGTCTAAATTGCCCAAAAAAAAATATACCAAAAAAGTTCGATATAATGTAGATCCAGCAATAAACTTGAAATTAGAAATAGCAATGGTATATGGACAATGTGAAATGCCATTGGTTATTCTATTTTATGTTTTCTCTTTTTTCTACATTGAGTGCAAAAGCCTTCGAAATCAGTTTATATAACACATTTTTATGAAGTTCATTACTACGTGCGCGAGCGAGCGAGAGAGAGAGAGAGAGATGAGCATACCCTGTTGCAGCGAAAAATCCAAGGGGAATCATGGATTCCCAACCGTAGAATGTAATGCTGTTCAACAAAGTTCTTTGTTTTCCTTATTTTGATATCACAAAGAACAAAATGAAGCAAACAGAATAAAAACATACTTCCTTCGTCCCAAATTAAGAGTTGTAGTTCAAAATTCAGCGTACTAAATCTCTTCTTGTGCGAGTGGTTTAGCTTGGGGGTAAAGGCACCCACCCGGATCCGGGGAGATCCTGGTAAAGGCACCCACCCGGATCTGGGGAGATCCTAGGTTCGAGCCACACATGGGTGCGTTGGGGATTTTTCTTTGTTTGTAGTAAAGAAGGAAGAGGCTTGGATCTTCCCTTTTTTATTAAAAATATAAATATAAAGGGCCTGTTTGGCGGGTTTTTTTTTCCAAATTTTAAAAATTCAACTCAAAATCAATTTTACTTTTACACTTCCCAAAATATATTTCACTTTACTTTCTTCTCTCTAATTTTTTTTTTAAAACACCATAACTTTAAATCCAAAAATCAAAATTAGATAAAAAAATATATATTTGAAACCTACTCGTCGAGATCTATAAAATAAGATCCATTGTGACTATTTTTTGAAAATAATTTATGAGATTTTTTCATTGGTTGAAAAAAACTCAAACAAAAACCAAATTCACTTTTCAACGTACTTCCAAATTCTACCATACACCATATTTTAAAAACTCAACTCAAAACATCAACCAAACATCACAAATTAGTTTTCAATTTAAAGGGAAGGTCTAAGTTTCTTCCATTTACTACAATAATAACAAAAATAGATGAGACTTGAACTCAAGACCTCTCCTAAATTAGTTGTCATTTTGACCATTGGTTACATTAATTTGAGACAGAGGTAGTAGTTAAATTAATAACAGGTTCAAAGACAAACAAACCAAGGGACTAGGATCCGACCAGATGGACAGGGCATTCACAGCAACATCTGTGTTCTTTATATTCCCTGAGATTATGATCAGTAGCCTATAATAAAAATTCTCCAACCTAAAAAATAATAGACATTCTTTATCAATAGGAAATAAAAATATTTGTGTGTGTGAGAGAGAGAGAGAGGAGCTAACTCTAAGTGTGCGGCGGTGTGCAGGGTGGGAGACTGCACGGTACCCTGGCTATAGTGGTTATAATAAAAGTTTATGTAACTCGTGCAAGTGGCCCTATTTTTTATCCACATTTTGCAGTATATGGAAGAAGGGCCCATGATTTTAATTTTTATACAAAGAACTGTATATCTCGGGGCCGGCCTATGAGAGAGAGAGAGAGAGAGAGCATACGAAAGCATGACTCCAGAAGCGACCGAGAGTTTGAAGAAGTCCCAAAGGCCAACAAAAGCTTGCTTAGAGAAGCCATTCCAAGAATGTGGACACCAACCACAAACACTATACACAAAGAGTCCCAAAACAGACAGCCACCAAGAGAAGTCAAGAGTAAGGGCAGTCCCAACAATGCCAACCCTTAAATAATAAACAAAAAACCAACTAATAAGAACATGGAAAGCAAGTGCCCCACCAGAGACCCAAGCAATCACCGATGTCTTAAGTTGGCACTGTAAGAACCTCATCAACGTGAATTGAAACGCGAAGCTCAAGTGCATTGGAATCAACCACATTGCCACCACACCTGACAGCTCTGCCACTGCTGTTGTCTGACCGGTAAGCTTCAATAGGGGCGTGGCAAATAAGAATAGAGGCAGCAATAAAATGGTGCTAAGAAACAGAACAATCCACGAACGTTGCATATATATACCCAACATGTGGTATTGTTTAGCCCCGTAAGCTTGTCCACATAGTGTCTCGAGTGCGCTAGCCATGCCTAGCTACAAATAAAAGTCGGAATATGCAGGGAAAATTAGTATGTTTGCAATATAAAACTCTTAAAATACCCCTATAGTGGCAATAGTTTGACTTTTAGTGGATTCTAGTATTCAAATTAGCCTTTTGATTTTTGGTGAATTTTGAATATCATCAAATCTATTTTTCTTGACAAGTTTTTGGGTCAGTGGTAATACTGTTTCTAATAGAAGCCTCCACAATGCATATGTCTATGGCTGATTTTAACTATTACATATGCTTGTAGGCGATATACGTTACTAGTATGTTAAAGTTAAGATATGACTAATCTATGAGTGAAGCGAGCCCTACCAGCTCAGAATTCAAAGATTTCTCGTCTGAGCTGTGAAGGTAAAGTCTCTCTTCTCCCAAGTTGTATTGTGAGCAATGAAAAACTAGTTCATGTCCCAAGTTGTATCTTGAGCTCAAAAGATAATCTATTCCCTTTCAAAGTTTCAAGTTGTACGTTGAACTCATACGAGAAAGTATTTCGCTTCCAAGTTGCATCTTGAGCTCAAACAAGAAGTACTTCCCTTCCAAGTTGCACATTGAGCTTAGACGAGAAAGTATTTCTAATCCCAAGTTGAATTTTGAACTTGGATGAGAAAGCGAATATCTTCCCGAGGTTTACACTATGATGACCATTGCAAGTGTTCATCAAACTTACAGGCGAAAGTTAAACTAATCACCCTATAAGTTAACATTGGTATTGTAGATGCTTTTACTGGTAGTAAGGTTACCATACAGTTAATCAGCATTTAGCACCTTCTGAACTTTAGACAAACTTTTTTTCTTTGGGTCCATTTGGTGGGGGGGAGATAAAATTGATAAATTGCCCAACCATGCTAGCGCACAAGTTTGAACCCCGCGGGCCGCGGTGGAAGCTACTCCCACCAGATAACTTCACCTAACGCAGCTTTTGACAAACTTTAAGTGGGAATAAATGCACTTCTTTCCGGGCTAAAAGTTTGTTTAGCCTAATGTACCTGTTACTTGATTAGCCAATAACTACATGATTTCAACTAATTACAGATAGCCAGGTTAAATCTCAATTAAAGTTAAAGAGGTTAGCTTAGTTGGTACAAGACTAAACAACCCTGGTGGAGCCGTGCACTAGCATTGGTGGGATTCTTATCCCCTTCCCTCACCATTGCTCCACTGGACAAAAAGGAAAACACAAAGATAAGAAACCTAATTATGGGGGGGTGGGTGGGTGGGGGGAATCAAGTAAAACGATTTCAAGGAATTCAAATCTTTTAAATGTAAAAAATCAAAGTTGGCGTTTGTTTCTACCTCTTAATGCTGGATAGAAGTCTATTCAACATCTTATTCAGCACTAAGACGTAGAAATAGTGTTTGTTTTTCTGTCTCTTAATGCTGAATTGAATTAAAATAAAGCATTGGGCGTTAAAAGGCAAGACTTCTGTTCAATGTTGATTTCAGTCTAATGAATTTCTTTTTCTTTTTTTTACCAATAGTGCCTGTATTCTTTTTGTTCATTAACTATTGTATATATAGTAATAAGAATTAAGAGTTCAACATTTCCTGGTAAGAAAAAATAAAAAAAAATAAAAAAAAACAACAACAACTAAACCCTTTAAATTAAATGTATAAAAATAAAAGAAAAAGGGCAAGGTGAATGGAAAATATGAAAGTAAGAGAATTGGGTGTTTTACCAAGAAGCCGAAGGTGATGGAGATGATAACGGTGGTGGAAATGGAGATGGCGGAGAGTTCGAGGTCACCGAGGTGACCAGCGAATGACTGTGTTATGACTGTGAGGGAGAACATGGACAGGCGACCGAAGATAGAGGGTCCCGCAATTTTCCATATCTTCTTCGACTCTAGCCATGCTCTTGAGATCAAATCAAAGCCGTCGGATTGACGGCTGTGATGAGGGTCATCTACTTGTGGTTGTGAAATTAGCAGAGGCTCATTGCCGCCTTCTTCTTCTTCTTGTATCATCACCATGGCCTTATGTTGTCAGCTGTGTGGGGTGAGTTTGCAGTCCAACAGTGGCCACTTAGGCCATCTCCAATGGTGGTTTTTATTTTTGCATTTCTATCCAATGTGTTAATATTATTTTATAATATTTTTATATTTATTGGCAATATATTTGAATTGGTATAAAAGGATAGAAAAGATGATTTCCAATGGTGATTTTTATTGTTTCATTTTTTTCTTACTTTGTCCCCTATTTAATAAAGAGAGAGAATTAGTGGGTCTATAACAATTAATGAAAATTTGCCATGTCACATAGAAAATTTCTATCACCATTTCTACATGTAAAAATGGTGATAGAAATTCTCAATCCTACTAGACTTCCACTTAGGATAGAAATATAGATAGAAATGCCCATTGGAGAAGATTTTTCTATTATTCATTTCTATCATAGAAATTTGCTTGGGTAGAAAACACCATTGGAGATGGCCTTAGTTCGGCTTGGTAATTGACCAACTGAAAGAAGACACAATTGTATCGTACGGTAAGTACCATGGTTGTTTTGGGTCGGTGTAAAAATTAAGGGTGAGTTTGATTGTAAGTATAAAATTTGTATGGAAAAAAAAAAGGTACATGCAATTGAATTATTTAGAATTGAGTTGCATGAAAAATGTAGTGTAGTGTGTTTGATTGCCTTAATTTTCTACTCAAAAAATATTAATTGTGTTATAGCATTTTTAATGTAGAAAAAATTATTAGTATTTTTTTATATATAATTATATAGTCATGATGGATCTTGTTTAATTGATCTTGATTAGTAGATTTTAAATATTAAATTTTTATATTATTTTGAATTTTATATTTTAAGTTATAGCATTTTTAATGTAGAAAATGGTAAAAATCTTGTCTCATGAACCGTACTCAATCATGGAAAACAAACCCCCGCCAGAAGAAAACATTTTCTTCAATTGCCTTGAAAATCACATGTGTGAGCCAAAAGTGGGAATTGAATTGCTCGAAAAAAAATGTCAATTAAACACCTTAAGTTGTCAAATCAAGTAGAAAATGCTCATTTTTCATGGAAAATGTTGCCAATCAAACACACCCTAAGTGATTCAAACTTAAATCGAGTTTAAAACTTTAATTTAAAATTTTCAAACTCAAATTTGAAATAAATTTTTTGATTCAGTTTATTTTAACTTTTATATATATTTTTCTAAATTAAATAAATTGTATCACAACATTTATTTTTTAAAAATAATTACTCATTTTGAATAAAATATATTAAATTTGATAATTATAATATTTATAATAATTCAAAAAATCGATTTCTCACTAAATTTTGTAAATTATTAGTTTTAGGGGTTTATTGATTTAACTTCCTGCGCTAATAGTCATATTTGAGAAAACTCTCTATATAATTTTTTATTAAACATAACTCCCTAAAACTTGACACCATTCAACTTCCGTCAATATTTAATATTTTTTGACAAAAATGCCCCTATTTTCTTCTTCGTCTTCTTCTTGTTAAGAACCCTAATTTTCTCCCTCATCTTAAGTAAAAAGCCCCAATATTCTTTTTCTTCTTCCTATCTCCTCACTCTCTCTTTAACCCAAACCGCTCCCCCACTAGCGACCTCCTTCTTCCCCATTGTTCCGTTCATCCATTGCAGGAGAGAGAGAAGAACTGAAACTAGGGCAAAAAAATTAGAGAAAGAAAACTTGCACAACTTTTATCAAACTCATGAATTATAGCTTCATAGTCATGGATTCAAAATTTAAAGAGAGAAAGCTTGCCACCACCACTGAAATCCGAATTTTAGATTTGATCCCAATTTGAAACCCATTTGAAATCAAATTAAAATCTTTTATTTCTTGTTGGTGCCGCCGGACATATCTGAAACCTAATCTAAAAGTGCTCTGTTTTTTATACGAGGGTTCCTTCACTAGATTTCTATGCTTTGACTGGACCAGGAGAAAATTATTCAACCACACTTTCACCAGATTCCTACACTGTGACTAGACCTACAAAAAATTATTCAAACTCTCCTCCACTAGATTCCTACATTCGGAGTAGAGGAAGTGAAAATGGTGCAATTGTTCATTTACCAGATATCTACCAGCATCATACTGGTACTAATGGGAAGAGGGAACAAATAATTTGGGTTGCTAGTGTTGGCATACTAGTGTTTTGGATGTTTATGAATCTCAATGTTATAATTGTGAAATTTGATTTTAATTTAGATTTTTATTTGGGTGTAAATTAAAGTAGAAGAAGAAATTAGGGTTCTTAAGAAGAAATGAGAAGATTGGGGAAGAAAATGAAGGAAGGGAAATAATGAGCAGGGGCAAAATCGTCCAAAAACAGTGATTATGTATGAAATTTTCACGGCGTCAGATTTTAGGGAGTTAAGTCTAATAAAAATCATTTTAGGGGGTTTACTCAAATATGTCTATTAGCGTAAGGGGTTAAGTCAATATATTCAATGATTCGATTCAGTTTGGTTCGGTTTTACAACGTCACGCCCCAAACCCGAACTAAACATATTTGGTTTCGGTTCGCTTTCTTTATTTTGGTTCGATTTTTTACAGATTGATTCTACTCACTATGGTTCAACCGTTCAGTTTTTAGATTTGCCATAACACCCCTAGTAAGTATGATAGGAGCCATGCTCCGAATAGAATGTTCATCTCTTTAAGCAAAATGACGGTCTATTTTGAGAATAAAATGATGAATTTTTTTACAAAATTTGGTGAAGATGATCGTCTAATTTTTGAAAATAATCTTAAACATCAATTTTTCGTTGCATCCACTTTCAAATTAACTTTTCAATGAAATTTTGTGAAAATGATCTTATTATATAGATTATATCTGCCAACTTTTTTTAAAAAAAATCATCATACTTTCAAAATGGACGGTCCTTTTTCTCTAAAAAATGTCCGTTCTCTCTAGGGCAGAGCTAAGTATGATATGTTCACTCAATTATTTGGGTGTTAAATAGTTGTACAATAAAAAAAAAAAAAAAAAAAGAGAGATAAAATAAGTATTATGACATTCTAATACGAAGAGAGTAAATAGAGGGAGAGAGAGGTACCAAAATCCAAACATGTAAGCAGTTGGGATCCAAAAGCCTAACAATTAGGTGTCTAGGTACCAAATGCTCAACTCTAAAGTGTCTGTCACCAAACTTAGTTGAATTTAAAATTTAGCATTTTGGTAACTTATGTAACATTGACATACCATCATCTAATGCATATATGCATTAACTATTAGGAAGTAATTTTGTGGTGAGTTTAGTAGCAACCACCTTACTTGAGCCTCTAGTCTGAGAAAGGTAGAAAAGGTAATTTAGTAGTGCCTCTCAAGTATGGATGGCAATTTAGGTTTAAGTGTTGCTATTGACACCATAAGATACAATACGAGATTTTTTTTAACTTGAATTTTGCACATTACCTTGATGCAAATTTTGTTCCATGCTATCGTATATGAAAATCTCATACTCTTTAGTTGAAGCGAAATTCAATATTGATTCAGAAAAGTGGGCAGATGTTAGGAGCACGCCATATATACTTTATTTAATTCGGGTTTAAAATATATTCATACTTGATCCGGTTCAAATTCAATTAATAATTAGGTCAAAAATTTCCGGGCTGCTTAGACAGACATTGGGCCTTCTCAACCCAATTAACTGGCTGTTTAAAAATAGTGCATGTGATGCAGAAAAAATAGCCCTAATATAGTAATATGGGTTATTTTGACCGTAATTCAACATATAATATGTAATTGATATTTTTTTTTAACATCAAAAAGCCCGTAAAGGTGGAAACAAACGAACTATGAAGAACTACTATCCCTAGAAATTAAAGACGCCAACTCAGGAGGCTGAAACACAATAAATTGTGAATTCGAATCTCCTTAGATAAATATGACTCTTAGGCTCCGTTTGATTGCAAGGTGGAAAAGAAAAATAAATTGAGTTAGTTTTGGTAAAAAGATGGAAAATAAGTTGAGTGATAGAGGTGATATCCTCTTAATTTTTAAGTTTTTCCATGAAAAAATTTTCTTTGTTTGGTGGTGAGTAAAAAATTTTCACCAAAAATGATGAAGGATGGAGGATATATACTCATAAAATAAGCAACATCTCTCACATTGTTTTTTATCTTTTCACACAAACTAACTAAATTTATTTTTCTTTTCCATCTTTGCAATCAAACAGAGCCTTAAAACAACAAATAATATTTTATGATCATTCTTTTACCAACGTGAATGACTTGCCTATTATATACATATTATCTCTCGTATACAATGTATAGGGTGGCTAAATTTGGAAAGTGTTGTTTAGTTATATCCATTTTGTCTCTTTAATTGTTAATTATTGTGTACCGCTAGTGAAAGAGCTTTTTTAATGGTTGTATAAATATTAAAGTATAAATCTGATATGTCAACCTACTTTTACACAAAATTTGAAATATAAAAAACTTGTACTTCAATAGTAGTTTTGTAAACTCTTGTGTAAAATTTAAAATAACTAATAAGATAACAACACGAGTTTAATGTCAATTTACGAAATTTAATATTATTTTTTCTTGAATTTTTCTTAAATTTTTCTATATATAATTTTGTCATAATAATAGATATTATTTTGTAGTTTTTGATGAGTAGTAAATTTCAAATATATGATTTTTAGTAAAATATAATTTTATATTAAAAATTCTTACATTTTAAAGTTTTATAAAAATCTAAGGATAGAGAATCTTGGTTTGGCAGTGCAAATTAGATGTGTATTTTACACAAAATACAAACTTAAAAGACTACTAGAAATGAAATATTTTATAAATTATATAAATTTTAAATAAAACAAAATTATAAAAATTTAGTAGAGATGCTCTAAGGCGTTCTTGTTCGGTGCATCAATCCTCACCTAGCACTTGAAAGGTTGTGTTTTGAACTCAGTTCCCACTTTCACTTCAAGCAGTTGCAAGAAAAGTACCACAGAAGGACTATACCTACTTAAAATTAAGTTAATAAAGAGTATGGGAAAAAAATATTATTCACATACAGTATCAATTAACCATTATTATTATTTGACTATATTTTGATAGAGTGAGTTGTTACACCCAAGTACAGTCAATCAAGTTATAATATATTTGAAAAATTCAAGGTCGAACTACAGAGAATGAGAGGGATCCTACTGTTCTAATTTTACTTTCTAAGAGGAGGGAGAGAAAAAGAAAGAAAGTATTATTTAAAGATCGAGAGAAGATGGAATTAAACTAAAGATATAAATTAATTAAATTAAAACTAATTAAGGGAATTCTAAACCTAAGGTGCAAATTAAAGGACCACAAGTTTGCTACCAAAAAAGGCTTCCTAAATGCATTGACTTTAAATAAATAAATAAATAAATATATAAAAATAGCGTACTAATTAGAAAAATCAAACTTTAAAACAAGATTAAAATCAAGTAAAACAAACATTAAGTATATCTGTAACTAGTAAACACGAAACTAATGCATTCGGGTAATTCAAATTGCGGTCTAAATGTAACTTTCCACTAATTTTTAGCTCTTAAGCTCTCCTATCATCTAATTATATTGCTAATGAAAGTGTATGACGACCCATGCATGACAAAAATCATATAAACCGGAATTTAATGATAAAACTTGACGGCAAAGCTTTTGACTTTAAAAAGTTTAATCTTAAACTTAGTATTACTAATGCGTGACAAAAACAATCCAAATTAGCTTCTTATTTATACTCCACCCAAGTGCTTAGGATCATGGGTCAAATAATCCACGAAGAAACAAGTCAAACTAGAGCTAAAATGTAAAAACGGGAGCATAATCGATTATGGGGTGCATTTTTTACTTTTTCATGTGCTGCTTCGATTTGTATCGATTCTTCAACTCTCAAAGGTATTTAAGCACTGAATGAACCCCGGCCCTAGGAACAACTCCTTACTTCTTGCTCATGGTTTGGAGATAATGTGTGGACTTTTCCTCGGTTTAGGCCTTGGAATGGATGGTAACTTTCTGTTCGGGCCTTCTTTTTTGGTTTTCAGTTTTCAAGCTTCTTTCTTACGTCAAATCTCAATTTCTTAACCATTTTTAGCCTACAAAATAACTTAGTACAACACAAATACCATGCAATGCGATATTTTCATGTTTAAATTAATTGAATTTATACGCAACTTTGAGTTTTAAAAAGCAATCAAGAGTTAATTGAGTATTATTAAGAGCGTATAGAATGTACATTCGGGTCTCAATCATCACTTATTCAATCACATATAGTTGCAATATTCGAAGAGGGTCCACGAAAAAATGAAATTTCAAGCTCTATTTTGGTAAATCGGTCGGTAAATGGCGTTTATCAATACCAAAACTAAGAAATAAAGTTCAATAGTAGTTTTACTAGTTTACCGATCAGTACTTCAAAATGAAAACCAATATCATACCGCTTGATTTTTTGGTATATTCTATATTTTTGAAAAAAAAATTGATTTTCGGTAATTCCAGTTAATTTCGATTAACGGTATTATTATTTATTAGTGTAAATGTTCATAAATATTCTTTGTTAATTTCGGTTTTCGATAACTGTTAAAATTTGAGAGTAGAAACTAATTTTAGAATGAAAATTATAAGAATTTAAGCAATATTTATTCGAATAATTATAATTAAAAATAAATTAGTGGTCATGATCACTCGATAGTATAATAATAAAACATTATTTAAAAACATAGTAATTTGTAAGGATTAAAATCCTTTATATTTTTGGTATTAGATATATTCAACATTTTTTGTATATAATATTCGATAGTTTTGGTATTATGTATTTTTGATACTTTCGGAATTAGTGTTTTCGGTATTACTGATTAGTATTTTTGGCAAATTATACTTTTCAGTAATTTCGGCACGGTAAATGGGTATTTTTGTTTTTCTATGAGTAATACCAAAACCAAACCAAATTTTTTCTATATTTTGGTATTTTAATATGTGATACCAAAACAAATTTTTTTTTTAGAAATTAATTCAGTTGGTTTTCATACAACTACCAAGTGACACCCCTAGTTTTTATCATATCATTGCAAAGACATAATTTAAGAAATAAAAATAAATATAAACAAATATACATTAGGGTAGACCATATTTGTTCCATAGGTTTGTTTTCAAGACCGTTAAAATAGTGTTTAATCAGAGATAGTCACAAATTACGAATAATAATTAGTCAATGTATACAAAAATTAAACCAAACAGCTCGTGAAAAAGATAAAAATAAAATATAATCATATCAACTTAACTAACTTGTATTTTATCCAAAATACAATTGTGACGACAACGTAAAGCAAACCCCAACTCAATATTCACATGTAAATATTATTCAATGAATATGCAAAGTAGACTAATATGGTTAACAGTGTAATGACAGAGAAGCAGCCATCAATGTAATGATTTAGTCAAATAGCTCATCCTTCGAGGTTTCAAAATTATTTCTCACAGATTAAGATTTTTTTTAAAATGTCCCATATCATACGTATTAATTAAATTACACAAGTACATTTTTTATCATTAAATAAGTTAAAATTATTATGTTGCTGTCTCAAGTTAAGAATTTAAACTATTAATTTTTAAAATATCCTAAATCAATAGTTTTATTTATTTTTTAGATTATAATCAATATATCTAATTTCATTGTAAAATCAAAAACTTTTGCTTTCGACCAATAATTAATTAGGATGAAATAAATTAGAATTTAGAAATTTCAAATGTTCAAAGAAGAAAAGAATCTTTTGTTTAGAGCACACGAAACTCATGTCTACACACACATGTAATTACAAAAGTGTGCATCTATATTCCCTTACACGAACCTTCCTCAAGTAGGTGTTGGTTTGTTTTTTTTTCTAATATGTTTTCGAGCATAAAATATTAAAACGTAGTGTCACGGTTTTTATAAGTTAAATATGTCTCACAATAATATTATGAAATGTATAATATTTTATGCTGGGACCCATCTACCTCGTCGCCATGCATGTTTCTAGCTATAGGCTAAAATTTTGTAACTACCCATATTTTTCACATTTTACCCATCAAAATTCATGTTATTTGTAAATTTTAATGGTCAATTTAGGGTAATTATATTAATATTTTGCAAAAATATATTAACACTTTAAAATTATTTTTAGTGACAGTTTATATTAATTTTTTAAAACATTTTTTTTATCATTGAAAATAATTTTAAAATATTGATACCAATATCCTTAATTTACTTGAAATATTGCACATCATCTTATGCACGCCCGGCCAGACATGCAAAGTAGACTAATATGGGTAACAGTGTAATGACAGAGAAGCAGCCATTAATGCAATGATTTAATCAAATAGCTTAGCCTTTGAGGTTTTTAAAATTATTTCTCACAAATTAAGATATGTTTTTTTTAGAGTTTTTAAATAAACTCAAGAATTTGGTTTTCCCATTCTAATAGGAGAATACTTTTTTCTCACTCTATTCATTTAAAAAAAATTAACTTACTTTAATAGTAGGGTGAGTTTACTGAATGTATTATAGAGATATTAACTTATGTAGTTTTTAAAACAAAAACATGAAAATTTTAAATAAATAGCCACAAAAATATTCGCCTCACCCAAAAATAGAAAACTTGCATTTCACTGGATCTATCATTTTTTTTATCAAAACATTCAACCCACGTCATCTATTTTATGCACACCAACCATACACCACCTTTTTTTTATACACCAAACAATAAAACTCTTTCTTTTTATTGTGTTGGTCGGAGATTAACCCTAGAAGGGGTAAATAGGGTTTATGGCAAATATGAGAATTTTAAAATTAATCTAAATAGATATCTTACAAATATAAAACTCAAAGATAAAATCAAGGAAACAATTGAAATAAACTCAACAATAATATTTAAGGAGATGAGTTTAGAGAGATTGAACCATAAAATCAAGTCATTTTGTTTACACGGTTCGTTTTTACCACCACACTTTTGCGCCAAGGTCGGTGCTCGAGAATTTTCACTATATGATATTTTTACTGGTGAAGATCGAACCTTCATATAATTAATGTACAATTTTTTTCATTATACTTCTCACAAAAAACATTATTATTATACTACGAGAAAACCTTTTACAATTGAATGAATAAAGATTGTTTGGTGGAATAGACCAAGATATAATAATTCTATCCATGTGTTTACAAAGATATAAGATAGAAACTCACTTCCAGAATTAGAGAGATTTGATCAACGGAAAAGAAATATGATTACTAAAATCAAATGTTTAAGATTGCTTAAGAAATTAATTAAAATAATGCTCAGGATAAAGATAAAGTTCAAGATTGATTTTTAAATAAATAGGTTGTTTGGAAAATGTTTTTTAAGTGTACAAATACCCCCAAAATAGGATCATAGCCGTTTGAGAGAAAATATATCCGCTTGAAAGAGTTTAGGAGTAAAAAACAAAAAAGTCTTATGTCAAGGCCTCAACAGTCGACTATTATCTATCTGATTAATATACGACTGTTAAGCCCAGCAGTCATTTGTTGGGGCTTATACATAATAATCAAATAGTCTTTTAAGCCTATAAGCTCACCAACTTTTCTTATTTCATTAAAACAAGCAATCATCACAAAAATATCATTAAACCTATGTTTAGGATGATTAATTAATAAACGGTATGATGGATAAAGAGAGGTCATTTTTAGATAAATGTGTACAAAAATAAAAACCTTTTTATTTGAAAATACCATATATCTAAATTGGCTTTTTAATATAAATGATATAATTTCAAAAATGATTTTGACAAAAATAATTTAACAATTTTTTTAATGATCATATATCAATAAACTTCAACAATTAATTCCTAATCACTCACACATATTTTCTTCACTTGAATTTTTTTAAAACTCTTTCAATTTGTTGATATGAAGTCTTTAAATATTGTATTTTTGGCTAACAAAGATGCCATGTCACTTTGAATAATTCCATATCACGTTGAATAGCTTTTTGTCAAGTCCATGTGGCTTTCTTCAATCCAATGCTTTTAACAAAAATATTTATATATCTATATATAGTTTATCCACGTAAAATCAAACAATTGAATTGTTAATAATCAAAATAAAATTATCATATAATCAACATTATTTCAACACATTGTACATCTATGAAATTCATCACTGTCCTGAAAAAGTGTTTTTAGAACTCATTGTTCATTAATAATTGAGATTTCCCTCTAAACCTTCAAATGGATCATTTATTTATATTTAACAAAGTAGTTTACTTTTTGTATTTTACTAATCATTAGAAAATTATACAACATTTCATATGTTACTAATCATCATAAAATTACACAATTAAATTTGAGTTACATAACAAAAATAATTTAACACATATATTGTATAAATAAATATCAAACACAAGTTATAAATAGTTCATAAAACATCTCTTAAATTTATTTTACTCAAAAAGGTACATTTGATCACTAGCACTGTGTGTTCTAATCACCAACCTTTTGTATTTCTGTATCGTATATACTATTAAGTAAAATTATATTCAAAGCATCTATCCATTAATTAGATTTCAATCATTTTCAAAAAAAAATGTAAATTTCAATCCTTAATACTGAATCAAAATATATGACTAATGTAATGATCAATTAGGGAATAATTATTCAATTAACAAAAAGACATAATCAAATGACTAAATAATTAAAAGTATTTTAAATTCATAATATATATATATATATATTATACTAGTAATTATTGTAAAAATAAACTTAAGTTATATCCAGGTATTGCTTCTCTTAATTGGAGTTACAATATATAAAGATCCATTCATTTTTGTTGTTGTTATAATAGAAAAGGAGTACAGTTTCTTTGACATTTGCTACACATATAACATAAAATTGATGTAAAAACTTTTATAGGGGTGAGAATAATAATAATGTGAGTGTATTTAAGAACATCATTTATTTTTTAAATGTTTCTTATCATATCACATTATCAACGTATCAAATTACACAATGAAAAATAAACTAGATATATTTTTTTACCATTAAATAAGTTAAAATTATTATTCTCATGAAAATTACTACCCCCAGTCCAAATTAAGAACTTTTACTGTTAATTTTTGAGATGTTCTAAACTAATCGTTTATTTATTTATTTATTTATTTTTGAAGATTATAACCAATATATCTAATTTCTTAGTACTCAGAAAGTTTTGTCTTCGACCAATAATTAGTCAGTTTGAAATTAATTGGAATTTAGAAATTTCAAACTTCTTTTGTTTAGAGCACACGAAACTCATGTCCACATACGCATGAACTTACAAAAATTTACAGCTATATTCCCTTACGTGGACCTTACTCAAATTCAGTGGCGGAGCCGGGAATAATTTTCAGGGGGGGCCAAAAAAAAAATTAAGCCAAATCAAACTTAATAATTATATTTGCAGACCAATTTTTTACTAAAATACTTCTCCATTCTGTTTCAATATTTCAGAAAAGTTAAAAATGATATACTAAAATTAATTATATCTTTTGATATATAATCCAAAAAAAAATGGAGACCGTGTTTCAGAAAAAAAAAATTAAACGATAGTGAAGAATGGCTGCCTGCAAGAGAAACAGAAGAAAGTGAAAACTTAGTATATATTACAAACTTACACCTTCAACTTATAACACTAATTGCACAAAGCCCTCCGCGCGCCTCACCAAACATTGCTTGCCTGACTTATATTATAGCTCCTCTCCCTAAACTTATAAGCTAATTACACAATGGCCCCTCAACTTTCCTTTCCCACACATAGAGCCCTATATTCTCTAAAAATTTTCAAAAAAGTTCATGTAGGGCCATGGCCCCACTTGGCCCCCATGTGGCTCCGCCCCTGCTCAAGTTGGTGTTCTTTTAATATGTTTTCAGCATAAAATTAATATCACGCAGTCTTTTAATAAGCTAAATATGTCTCACAATAATATTGTGAAATATATAATATTTTATATTGGGGCTGCGTAACTCGTGGCCATGCATTATGTGACTAAAATGTTGTAATTACTCCTATTGTTCACATTTACACATCAAAATTCATGTTATTTGTAAATTTGAAGGGTTTAGAATTTGTCATTATATTTAACATGTCACGACTTTAGGGTAATGTCACCTCTTCCCTCTCTTTCATGTCCAACCACTAGTATTCCGGTAAAAATGATACTCTTGCTTTTCTATTGCCATGTGTACGTGCATATATTGGAAGGAATTAATATTTTCAAGTAGCTCATCTCTTTGCGAGATCGGTTGGTTCTATATCAGGTCCCGGGAGTTGGGAGTCTATTCCCCCTTACTCATTATTAACGTTTTAGCTTTTGATTTAATATAAGGTTTCTATTTTTCTGTCAAAAAAAAAAGTTATAGGTTCAACTTTACAAAAGAATTTAATTTAAGTTCTTGAAAAGTTTTTTTTTTAAATCATAATTCACCGGTCTAACTCTTACGAGTTATGAGGACTAAAAAATTAAGTTTATAAGATCTCTATCTTGTTCAATCTCAAAAAAATCAAACAATACTTTTTTTTTCCAAAAACAAGAGTTGAACAGGTTAGTTTACACTATCTCGACTAATCCCTCCTTTAGTGATCTTAATCGCATATTTCCCATGAAACTGATGCATTTAGGAATTTATAACTTCTTAGGGTGCATTTGATTGCAAGCATGGAACTTGCCATGGAAAGAAAATAAGTTACGGGCAATTGAATTGCCTAAAATTGAGTTGTATGGAAAATGTAGTCCAGTGTGTTTGATTGCCTTAGTTTTCTACCCGAAAAATATTTGTTGTATTATGGCATTTTTAATGTAGAAAAAATTATTGGTAATTTTTTTTACATAATTATATAGTTATGACGGATCTTGTTTAATTGATCTTGATTAGTAGATTTTAAATATTAAATTTTTATATTATTTTGAATTTTATATTTTAAGCTATGGCATTTTTAATGTAGAAAATGGTAAAAACCTTGTCTCGTGAATCGTGCCCAAGCATGAAAAACAAAAACCACCTCCCCCAAAGAAAACATTTTCCTCAATTGCCTTGAAAATGCACATGTGTGAGGCAAAAGTGAAAATTGAATTGCCCAGAAAAAAATGCAATCAAACACTTTAAGTTGTCAAATCAAGTGAAAAATGCTTATTTTTCATGAAAAATGTTACCAATCAAACAAACCCTTAGAGTACCTATAAACTCTATTTAACATGGAAAAAAGTAATGCATGTACTAAACCATATTCAATTAACTAAAAATTATGGCTCCTCTCTTGACCATGGTCTACGTCATATATATTAATTTACTCAACAAATCCACTAGAGAATTGTAGGCATGTCTTTGTTTTCTTTTCCTTTTTAAGAAACCCACTCATCATTAAGGTCCAGCTAGCTAATAAATATATAGAAATATTATGTTGTATATAAAATTAGCTAGGGATTACTAATTATAAATATCTCTTGTACAGGTAGAAAGTTGAAGTTTGACAATAATGGTTTTTGTATTAATAATGTCAATAGTCATGTTGTGTTTGGAACAACATATGCGATAACCTCTTTATACGTTGTAAAGAGGAAAGTTATGCATGAGAACAATATATAATTAATAATGAAAAAAATATAAGTTAGAGTATTTTTTTTCAAGAAAGCTTGAAGACTTTTAGAGTTCACTAAAGGAATAATGGAATTATATTGTGTTGATCGGCATCTCGTTATCTTAAATTAATAGTTTCACACTTTAAATAAATTTATTATTTTAAAAAAAAATATTAGTTTAACCTCGTGCGATTAAATACTTTTAATTAATAATACAAGAGAAAAAGCATTTGGATGACCCGAAAAATGCGTTGCGAAAAGGTTAGGATGACATTTTCTTGGAATCCAGATTAAAAGTTTGAAAAAGAAAAAGTGAATCAACAAATACGATGAACACAACCAAGAATTATTAGTAATAGATTGAGTGCTAAACATATATGACAACTAATTAACGTGAATAGTAAAAAAAGGAATTTGTCAGTCAAAACATATTAGGAGTTGCATGTTCTACTACTGCCACTACAAGATAAGAATGCCAAGTCAAAAAAAAAAAAAAAAAGTCTACGAAGTTGTTAGACATAACATTAATTAATGTAGAAAAGCAAATATAATCTAAATATATAAAATGTGAGCAGCTTTTTGTTGGGTCTGTGAATTTATAAAAAAAAATAGTTTTTTCTTTTCAAAAATTGTAATAAAAATACTTGTTATTATCTTTATTTTGTTTTAAAATCTACTACATAATATTAAAAGTTATTGGGTATTTTAGAAATGGGTAAAAACTTTTCCATGAGAATGTTTTTGAGAAAAAATTAGAAAATATATATTTTTTAATTGATGGCATGTTTTTTAATTAATGTTAGTGCGTGTAGGATTTCTATTTATTAATTGTATTTTAAAATGATGTGTTTGATCAAAACTATATTTTGTACGAATTTAACTTTACATAATTGTATTTTTTTTGTAGACTTAACGTTGCAATCTAAAAAATTTAATATAATTTTTTTTTTGCATGATGTGTGTTTTTTTTAACAATTATTTTTTATGTGTTACTCATGTAACTGCAAAGCAATGTTAAATAAACCTCAATACACAGTAATATATTAAAAAATAAAAACTGCAAACTTTACTTTGCATAACTAAAAAAAAAAAATTATCTCTTGTGTTTTTATCAGCAAATATGTTTAAATTTGTAACTTCTTGAAATAATTCTAAAACAATGTCAATAAAACAATTAAACATAGTTATATGATAAAAAAAAATATGCAGTGAAATTTTAATTTTGTTCGACGCTATAAAAATTACAATTTGAAAATATATTATAAAATTAACATTATACTTCTTTTAAAATTTGGTCAAAAATAGATCTTAATTTATAAAAATAATATTATTTTTTTCAAATAATTTTTTTTATCCCGTATAATATTACACACGCGTAAAATATAGTACAACGAGACTACTAACGTAAGTTTAAGAATTTCACGCAACATCAGAATATTGCTTTCGGCTCTCACCACTGGACCCAACTTCTGTCTCTTTCAGTCTTTATTATTATCACTGATATACGAGCTTTTATTTATTTCTTTTTGTTTGTTAACACACATAATAATAATATGAGCCAATACATATTGGTATTGTAGACTATTTTTCATCGTACCAGATCCTCAAATGAGAAGCAGATTATATAAACATATATATATACACACGTTATTCTCTAATTCAAATTCAAATGATTCATAAGCTGAAGAAATTAATTTTGTAAATATATTTCCAAATTTAATTATTAGTGATCGAAAATATTCGATAAAAAATGGCTCTGCGTAAAAACGGTTAGTATTAATGACAAGTTCTATTTTTATACGTATGTATATATATTGAATTTTTTAATAGCTTAAAAACTATAAAACACAAAATTTCTATTTTCAGAACGATTGTTGACAAAGTAAAAAAAATACACTGATTGAATTATTGTACATTATGAAATCAAAATGGTAACAGCTTTGCCATTCTAGCAACAATTTGTACTTTGATATTATAGTTATCCTAAAAATAATCGGTCTAGTTTCAATATTTTGTTTTTAGAACATATCGATTTAAGATTGTGATTTACTTTTGAAATACAATAACTTTTTCTTTTTCAAACTTTAATTTTTCACAAAATAAGAAAGTTAAATTTTCATTTCACTATTATTAAACCATTTATTATTTTATCTTCCTTTTTAAATTACTTATCAAGTCTTAAATATGTATCATTAGTACAAAATATATATATATATATGTAAATAGAATCCGGATCTAGTACAGATCAGTCTGTACTTACTAAAACTTTTAACGACAATTTTATTTTATTAAAATAATAAAAATATGTTTTTAATGATAAAAAACTATCATTAAAAATTTAATCTGCACCAAGTCCTAATTATATATTTATATATACACACTCTGGGAGAAAAGGATAGAGAGAAACCCGGAAAAAGCACATGGCTAGCTAGGAAGAACTCTAACTTGGCTTGCTTTTTAAATGCAACTTGCTATAGATATATAATTAGTTAGTCCCCTAGGACAATAACGAAGACTTTTATTTCTATAACCAAATTATACATATTAAAGTTAACCTTTTCCTATTTTACTAACTTTTGACTAAACAAAAGTTTTGAATTTGGCCACGTGAATATTTTAGGTAGCGTGCCCTAGCGCTCCTATCATGCCATCTATAAAATAAACATGCACGTTGTAATATTCTTAAAGTTTCCATCAAGTTAATCACTTGGGGTTATATATATATAGTCTTATCTACATTACCATTTTCATCATCTCTCTGTTGATCATTTTTGGAGCATCATAACAAAATTAAACATGCCTCATCCAAGGAAAATTCTTTCAGCTTATCCTTATTATTCTCCCCCACCACCATCACCACCACCTCCACCTCCACCTCCACCAGTTGCATGTCCTCCTCCTCCACCACCACCACCACCACCACCGCCCCCAGTGGCATGTCCTCCTCCTCCACCACCACCCCCGTCGGTTGCATGTCCTCCTCCTTCACCTTCCAGTACCACTCCTGGCAGTCCGGCCACACCACCTAAAGCATATACTACTCCACCACCCCATCACAAACCACCACATCACAAGCCGCCAAGAGAGTCAATGCCTCCTAATAGTCCTCCTGAAGCACCTACTTCTCCACCACCTCATCACAAGCCGCCTCACCACAAGCCTCCATATCACAAACCAATGCCTCCTACTACTAGTCCTGTACCCCCACCTGAAGCACCTACTTCTCCACCGTCACATCACAAGCCACCAACAAAGCCAATGCCTCCTAGTTGTTCTCCTGTGCCGCCCAAAGCACCTCTTTCCCCACCACCACATAACAAGCCACCTCATCACAAGCCACCAACAACGCCAATGCCTCCTAGCAGTTCACCTGTGCCACCTGAAGTACCTGCCTCTCCACCCCCAGAAAACAAGCCACCACATCACAAGCCGCCAACAAAGCCGATGCCCCCTAGTAATTCGCCTGTGCCACCACAAACACCTACATATCCACCACACAAGCCACCAACAAAGCCATTACCTCCTACCATGCCACCCCAAGCACCTACTTCCCCACCTTACCATCACAAACCACCGTCAAGCCAAACACCTCCTGGTGCTCCAAGTATTCCACCACAAAAACCTATAGCACCTGCACCCGCACCCCATAATAAACCACCACCAAAATCAACACCTCCTGGTAGTCTGCCAAAGGCACCTACCTCATCCCCACCACATAACATGCCTCCACAAGCACCTACTGCACAACCACCGCATAGTTACTTATCGCCTCCAAAGCAGACACCTCCTGGTGGCCCCACTATGCCACCGCATACTGCACCAACACCACATAATGCATACCCTCCAAAGCAAACACCTCCAGGTGGACCAGCGACACCACCACATAATGCATACCCTCCAAAGCAGACACCTCCTGGTGGCCCCACTTTGCCACCGCATACTGCACCACCACCACATAATGCATACCCTCCAAAGCAAACACCTCCAGGTGGACCTGCGACACCACCTAAAGCACCAGCTTCGTCACCACCAAAGGCATCACCACCCGGCAAACCAAACATGCCACCACATACACCTCCAGGTTGGCCAGCCATGCCACCAGTGCAATGGCCGCCAGTAATGCCTCCGTCGCTTGAAGTACCACCACCTTACCCCACATATGTCCCACCAACCCTATCTGCAACCCCGCCAAGCTTCAGCGCCATTCCACCTTCCGGAAACATTTTGACTCCACCGTCACCACCAGGAGGCAACAACAACACCACTGTCATTGTAGTGTGCGCAACCCTTGGCGGCGCTTTTTTCCTAGCATTCCTCGCCGTTGGTCTCTTTTGCTTGGCTAAGCGAAAGAAGAAACCAGTTATGGTTCCTGCTGCCGCCCCTTGCGTGGATGAACCACCACCACCACCACCGCACCATGGTCACTATGAGGGAGGTGGACCACACGGTGGTGAAATTCATCAAGCTGGAGGGGCTGGGGGCCACATGGGCCCCTCCGGTCATCCTCATCCAAGCTACTAGCCGTGCACCTAAGCAAGTGGGACCGCCACCAAGGAAGTTTGTTTAATTAATTTGATTTGAATTCATTAATATTTTGAGAAGACGGTGACACATTGTACTAGAACTAATAATTTCAACTTTGTCTGCATAAAGTTGGATGCGAGGAAAGTGAAATGCATGCTTGAAAAGCCTGGTGTACTATGTTATTTTATTTTGTGTTGCTCGTTTTTTTTTTTTTTAAAAGAAAGCTAGTCTTGAAGCAGATCGATAGGTCATTCTTTTGTTTGATCGAAGTGTTGGGGTTCGTTACTATACTGTTGATATATTGTTTGTATCTTGTTCATCCATGTGTTTTATTTGATTTGAATTAATAAATTAAAGAGCAAGTGACTTTTATTATGAATAACATAAGAGGACAGTGAAATGCTTAAGTTAGTGCATTTTAAGCGTAATCATCTTCAGACCAAGAAAAAAAAAGAGCATAATAATGCTTCTTTTAAACTAATATATTATTTAATGAAAGCCAAATTTAATAATAATTAAAATTTGTTAAAGCTTATTTAAGAGAGCTAACTAAGTGGGCAGGCAAAAAAAAATTGTTGTGGCACTTAGAAATTGTTTTAAGGGAGTGTTCCCTTTTTTTTTGTGTCTATTTTAAGGGAGTGTTCTCTTCTTACGTATTAATGTTGAATTGAGAGGTTGTCAATACTAAGATGTAACATCAATGTTTTCTTTTATCATCTTATAATACTCGGTATTTAGTATTAAAAAGTAAGGTCGAATTGAATGGTACGGTGCTAATAAAAGTGGAAACGGGAGTGTGTTTCTCCATATTTTGTTACAGTTCGAATTACGAGAATTCTATTTTCCTCTTCCGTCTCCCGTGATCGAACAACGGATGTATCTACATACTATTAGCATATTAAAAAAAAAAAAGCAAGATCGAGCTTAAATCTTTATAATCTTAATTAACGCATTTTTATTCAAGCCAGTACGTACAACCCTTATCCTTTTGTTCACATATGGGTAGAATTGTCAAAGTACATATTTCAAAGTTAAGAGTCAAACAAATACAGTTGATTAAACAAATTGAGTTTGAAACATGTACTAGTGGTGGAGGATTAGGTGGGAGAGTATTTATATATATATACACACAGAAAGAACATGGGCAAGAGTTAGCTGTGATCGATCCAGAATTATATTTGTTAATTGTTTGTTAACTTTGTAACCCTTAATTAGTGGAGCTTTGTCTAAGCATGCAAATTGATTATATCAAACAAAGATTAATTATATGGGTGATTTTGTTTCCATCCACCATATCTTGCAGTAATTCACCCTTAAATTATGAAAATTTTGTACAAAATTTTATAATATTACCCTTTTTAAAATTGATAAGTATATCCACCCATTAAAATTAATTTATAATTGTATAAATTTAGATTTTATTTTAATTAAGATTCCTAATTCAAATATAATTCCTTTCGTATTAACCTTTCAAAAAAAATCAAATGGTTTAGGGTTAGGGTTAATAGTTGCACGTGGATTGATTGATTTGAAAATATCAGTAAATATTAATGGCCGTTGCTTAAACATTAAAGGTTAGGATCTTCACTTTGGAAAGAGGGAATATAGATCGAACATGGGAGCTGGGGAAGCAGTTTTCATTATGAGATTCATAAACCATAGCATATAATTAGATTCTTCAATTGGTTTTTTTTCTTCAGCAAGCCACGCACATATTTGTTGTATAGAGATTGGGGAAACAAGCATATACATATATACATAGTTTAAATAACAAATCCACTTGCCCTTTTTAAAGATAAAAGAAATTCTTTATCACCATTGATTCCAGCCACTGTCTTGCAGTTAAAGTGATGACTTGTTTTTTCTTTTCTTTTTTTGGAATTTGGTTACGGTGGAAATATGAGGAGCTAGAGAGTCTATAGATGCATAATTTTTTTCTGAGTGTTAAGAGGGTACGTAGTTCAATTGGTCACGGTTTGTATGAATTTCAAAAAAAAGAAAAGAAAAAAAATTAAGGTTGAATTAGCATTTAAGGCGAGCAACGGTATCAATTTCCTAGGCATGATAAAACACCATCTTTTCATCTTGTTTTAAGTGTTTAGTGACATGTCACTATCAAAACCGTTCGTCTTTAATCTTATGTAAATAATGGTTTGAATTCGTCCACTGCACCAGTAATGTGAAATTGGCCACTATAGAGGAGCCGCTTGCGGCAGGGTGATGTTGACCCAGAAGGAGAGGATTCAATTTTTGTTTTTGACATTTACTTTAAGTTAATTAAGATTTATTTATTGTTTGATAATATTATACTCTAAAATTTTAAAGTGGTTGTACTTATTAATTTAGTGAATATTTTAGTATTAAATTATTATTCAAAATAATATTTAAAAAATTAAATTAATAATATTTTTTTTGTCAATTTATCCACTTTCGCGGATTAACTTAATAGGTAATGTGGATTAACTTAACAATGTGGATTAACTGCAAAATATGGTGGATAGAAACAAAATCACCCAATTATATATGGTGCTATTGCCAAAATTAAACAACTATGTATAATTATTTTCAGAGCAATGTAAAACAAACTTTACAATTTTAAAAATATATTGTAAAATTTCTTAAAACAGTAGTATACTCTGTTAAATAAATAATTACTTTGACAACATAAATTAAAGAATTCTAATGAGGAGATAGCATATTTGACTGGTGATTGTGCTAGCTATTTCTTTTTTCTTTATTTTTCACATGCATCACCCTATTTAAGAAAAAAAAGAAAAGAAAAAAAAATATAAATAAATTACGCTCTCTATTTTGGAATATATATTTTCTCAAAATGAACCGACACCAACTCTGAATTTATATATATATATATATATATTATTACATTTTTTATATGAATCAATTTGTACGGACCAAAATTTTTGATGACGTTTTTTCGTCGCTAGAACATTGGAAAAATATTTTTAATGACAAAAAACCATCACTAAAAGTTCAATCCATATGTACTAGTTCGTGTGAGAAATTTTCTTTATATATATGTGTGTGTATGTGTATCGCTCGTCTAGTGCATATCCTTTGCATGCTGTACATGAACTTGGAAAAGGAAATGTGTGTGTGACAAAAATTCGTCACTAATGTCTAGCTAGATATGGCTATCAAACTATGTACATATATACACTAGAGTTTTGTGTATACGCAATAAATGTGTTATTCAAATATAAGTAGTTTAAAGAAAAAAATTGAAAAAATGATAAGTTATGCAACGATCAAGAGTCTAAATATCGTCGCTAGTATCGAAAGTTTGAAATCTATTACTTGCGCTACAGTACAATTTTTATTTTTTTGTGAAGTGAAAGTCCGCAAGACGTGTCTTCAATAACTGCCAAAATGACAAAATGTCTTTCGACTTTATATAATAGTAGTAGATACATAAGTAGTAACTCAATGATAAAATTAATATTTTCCAAAGTAAAACAATAAATTCAAAACTTGGTACATTGTGAATTCTTAAATTTATTTTGAAAACAAAATAATGATAAGTTGGATACATTTGGATTACAAATCCACTGAATGATCCAAATCGTGAAATCGACAGTACTATAACTTGGAAGATGAGGGTTCAATTCTCTGGACCCTTTCCCAAAGTTTTCCTACCCGACCTACAATGAATCTAAATAGAGAAATATTAAATTGAATGTATTCAAAGATCCCAAATATTAATATAGTTATGCTTTTTGAGAAAAACATCAAATGTTTGACAATGATATAGTAACGACAACGAGGGCAATATCCTTGTGATACGTACACAAAAATTGTAAAATGTCCATACGATAAAAATCAAATTACGAAAGAAACCTTTGTGTTGGCTACAAAGTGTACATAGCAATGAAAAAAAATTTGGGAGGTCCATTTTCAAACACAAAGCCCATCGTAAAAATGGAAATGACTCTCTTTATACAAGATGACGTATAAACGAAAGCGAGACTCTTAATTTTAAAAGAAGGTATTATTATTTTATATAATTTATAGGATGTATATTCTTTTTAGATGATGTGCTAAAATGATGCAAATTTTGGACCCCAAGTTAAAATGCAATCCAAGTAGAATAATACCCCATATCAACTATATAGGATTTCAACTCGGAGGACAAAAGCCCAAAGCCTTCCAACTTCCAAGCACATCTACTTTCCAATTTGGGTTCAGAACGCATTTCAATTAAACTCGAATGGTATTGAAAAAATGTCGCGATTATTTTAAGAGAGAGAAAAAAAACATGTACATATATAGACACGTGAGTGTGGGGCCGACGTGTTTATCTGTAGTACAAATATTAGAATCATATTATACGATAATATAATATAAACAGACATAAAATTATAAGTTAATTAGGGTATATCTGTATCATCTAGCACGTTTTTGAGAAATAATATATATATATATATATAGTTTGGCTATAAAGATAAATTCTCATACTTTAATAAAAAAATGAATGTTTATTTGGAAGGGTAGATTTTTAAAAAAAATTTGTAGAGATGATCTATATAGTGAGTAGAGTAGATATCTCTAACAAATTTCATAAAAAAACTCAACCTAAAAGTGGATGTATTAAAATTTTTGATATATATATACATATATGCGCATTTTAGACTGTTAAATTTTTTGATGATCATCTCACCCACTTTTAAGTTTAATTTCTTAATTCAATTTCATGAAGACAATCTATTTAATTATTTAAAAAATTGTTTGACCTTTATGCATGTAGCCATCTGTATGTACTCCAAATGGCTACTTTAATAATCAAATTCTTCAATGGAAATTACAACGATTTAAAGAGAAAATTAAAACACTCAGATCATTTACATTGTTAGATCACATAGGTTAAGATATTAAAATTAATTATCATTCTTTTAGGAAAAATCCATACATGACTTAACAATTATAGTAAGCATTATAAATTTATAGGTTAAAGCTAAAGACCATTAACTTGACATCTAATTTGGTTACATTTTTTTTCACAGCGTGTGTTACAAATTGCAATTCAGGAAACTTTTTAACTGTGACCAGTCACAACCAACCTAAAAAATGGAGAAATATGTAGAGATTTAAATTTTTTTAACTGAATTTCACTTGTTATAATTATAGCAAATAAAAGTACCTTATACGCATCATAGAAGTAAAAAAGTTAAAATATATACACACATATAAGATATTAAACATACAATTAAAACTTTTGTGTTCTCTTACAAATGTTATAAGTTATTCCTTGTTTGCAACCTCTTGGCAAGCAGCTTTTTTCCCGATACTTTACATCTTATATTAACACAATATTATGCCTAAAAATCAAGGAAATAGATCACGATATAAATGAGACATACTTTTCAATTTATAACTTAAAACAAGATACCTCGTGCAAAAATCTAGAGAGATTAATTAAAAGATATGGAAGAGGGGGTATGATAATTGAACAATAGAATAAAAACAAACAACTTTGCATAGAATATATTTAGAAATAGTAATGTGAAATAAAGAATTACCTTCGTAACTTTCATCATTGAAAAACCCAATATCAAAAGTAAAGAAGGAGAATACAATGAATGTTATATATCGTGTGAGTAAAGTCAATTTAATACGCAACAGTGATCCATTTTCTTGAAACCGTCATGCAATGAAATTGCTAACTTTTAGTGTGCATTTGTTACAATATTGGAGGTTTTTACTTGCACATGATACCTTTAATAAATGTCTACTTCCTCCGTAATATCATTATGTAATGTATTAAAATGATAAAACTTTAAAAGTTAGTATTATTACATATATGCCACTATCTTTCTAAGTCTTTGGATCTCTAAGATTCATTTGTAAACATTCAATTTAAAAGTTAGCGGTCACTAGATGAAGAGTGAAATGTGCTTTATTTTGTACTATGGATGAGTGCATCCTTAACGAATTCGGGTGATTATTGGGTTTACCCGCTTGACACGAAATTATAACAAATTGGTTAAAGGGTTACTTTTAATAAATTTGGGCCACCCATTAGACCCGTTAATTTTTCTAAAAATAAATTAAATATAGAAAATAATTATAAGGACAAATATGAGATTGTCCTTAGGATGAAAGGACACAATTTTTTTCTTATTAGTTTGCACGACAAATTTTTGGATAAAGGACGGAGTTTATGTTTTAATTAAGGACATTTGTCCATATTATTTTAATATTTCAATTAATTAAGTTGAATTACAATACTATCATTCTTAAAGATAAATATAAGAAAATAAATATACAATTAATTTTAGAATTAAATCAATGTAAATAAATTCAAACCAATTCAAACACATATCACTAGAAAATCAAAAAAGAAGATTAGGTAAGAATTATTCAAAAAAAGTCAAAGGAAGAAAATGTCTTAAACTAATCAGACATACTATGACTCTAAAATTGTAAATATGTTAGCAAGTAGATATATTAAACTACATTTTTCAAAATTAATTTTTTGATAGCATATTAAGTTACGTTCTTTTAATTAATTTTCTAGCTGACATATTAAGCTATATCATCTCAATTTTTTGTTAGACATATTTTATGTCAAACACATTAACCCGTGGGTTAAGCGTTTTACTAGGAATATGATATGTCTAGGGCTTCATTATTGTAGATATGTTGGTTGTAAATTTGAATATAGGTTCTCTTAAAAGAAGATTGAGGTTGGTATTGGGAAAGAGGGGATGGGCTTTTAACTCATTAAATTAGGAAATGGGCCCAAACTTGAGTATGAACATATTTTTTGAATTACTTGGGCCCATTGAAGAGCCCTGCTTTTTTTAATTTCTACACAAGATGGCTCATAGGCCTAGATTTAAAATATCTGCCAAGAACAAAGTTGAAGGGCAAGTGGGATTTTGTGGAAAAAAAAAATCCCATTGTCCAATAAATTGCATTTAATAGGATTTTTAAAAGAACAAATAGGCTTGTAAATGCCCGATGAATCAATAATGAAAGGAAGGATTTTTAAAAGAACAAATAGGCTTGTAAATGCCTGATGAATCAATAATGAAAGGAAGCTCAATATAAGAGTTAAAAGAAGATAAATAAATTGACCTCTTGAAAGAGTGATTGGGCCCGTGAGAAAGCAAAGAGAACCCCCACCTCTAAAAGTTTGGACGCAACTAAGATAATTCGAATGAGACTTGATTTGTTCTAATGAAATTGAACCAACCACTTCATTAAAAATATTTTCAAAGCCCAAGTGACTCGCTGCAGAAAATGAAGTAGAGCCCTCGTGATCCCAGTTTCCCATGTGTACTTCTTTTTGTGTTTGCCTACTTCTTCTCAATCTATTCATTCCAAAATCCCCGGCCGCATCTCAAATTATTCATTTCAAGAAAAGATTTCTATATATTTTCGGATTTATAGATGTTTTATCCCTACTTTTCTAATTATTTTAGTTTTCCACTCATCTTAATCTAATGCAAAAAAATATAGTTGAAAATTATTTTTAATTTTTAAAAAATATATATTTTTAACGTGTAATATCGAGTTGTGTCACTCAATAGTAAACCAAGTCATATATGAATTTGAAAAATATCAACATATAGATTATTAAAAGGATGGAAGAAAAATTACTGACATTTGTTAAGACCTGATACGAAACTGACACGGACCAATCATTGATAGCACTATTTATAAGGTTGAGGAACAAATAATTTTAAAAAGAAAAAATTCATCAATAATTAAAAAATAATGGGTCCTTAGGTGATAAATCCTTACTATGTATCAATTTAGACAAGAAGGACATGATACAATAATTGTTTTAGCCAGAAATCCTTTTTTGCCAACTCAACATTTTTATCTATGAAAATGCCCTTCATCATTATTTTCACTTTTTAAATTTTAAAATCCTATAAGGTAACATTTGTTACTCTCTTCTTTCCAAAAAAAAAAAAAGACACCCTCTTTGAATGCTAAATACAATTCTTTTTTAGAATATCTACACAAATAATCTAATGAAGTAATTTTTGCAGGTAAGGTTCAAGTTATACTGGTGTAAGATTAACTAGTTTTACACCAATTCATAACTTTTTCTCAAATTCACAATCAATCACTTTTACAATTGGATTAGCTATTTTGTTGTGTTTATCTAGCACACAAAATTTCATACCAATCAGTAATTAGCTTGTACTCATTTAATTAGTATTCTTAGTTTTACTTTAATTTAATATATAACATGATTATGAGGAGAGAGTTTTGCAACTCCAATTAATAAAAAAATTTACATGCAACTTTGATATATAATAATGATATAATAAAACATATAGATTGGTGATAGGGGTGGGCATATGATCCAATTTAGAGGTTTCTAAACCATCCACATCTAATCTGATCCGATGGGTCGTTCCAATCCAAAAAAGTATTGGCATGGCATCGTTTCAGTCCGATCCAATTTAATAAGCAAAAAAGGGAGTCTTGGCAATATACATACCATAAAATTTTCAAATTTTCAAATATGACAAATTTACAAAATTAAACAAAATAACTTGTAGTCAAATTTCAAAGAAATAGTAGTATGATAAATAGACTATCATTACCACCAATAACACAAAGATATGTGTTACTTTAAGAAGAAAAAAAATACTAATTGGATAGGTTTATACAAGCCTTGAATTCGAAACCGATCCAATACTTTTTGGTTATCAAAAAGTGGAACCAATCCAATCCATTCAATCCATAAATTTAAAAAAAGTAGATTGGACTAGATTGTATTGGATCTTGCCTACACCTAATTGGTGAATTATGAAGCTAAGAAAAAGTTATTGACGGATGTAAAATATTTTTGTTTTACACTTAGTATAAGTTGAATCTTCCCCAATTTTTGCATTTTATTAGTGGATATTGTGTTTGTTTTTTTAGAGAAAACTTCTGACAAATCCTTCGGTGAAATTTGTAAATTTCCATGAAAGTTTTGTAACCAATTTTTTTTTTTTTAAAATCATAATTTTGTAGAGAAATTTAACGTTACCCGACGAATCTAAGAAAGATAAACAAAAACACAAATTAGAAAAAAAATTGATGTGATTAATGTAATTAGCAAATTAGGAAACAATTTAGATTATGTGACATTATTGGCAAAGCAATCTACAAGTTTGAAAGCATATGGTGTAACTTCTAAAAACAGCATTATGTTATAGTAAAAAGAGAATTTTCCCCCAATTTTCCTAAAATAAATTGTGTAATTTATACTTAAGAATGGAGAATTATCACGTATGTAAGTGCGTCAATATAAGCATTAAAAAAAATAGTAGTACCATAGGCATGTGATTACAAACTTATATAGTGTCTCGAGTATGAGGGGAACAAAGATGGCAAATGGGGTGGCTTTTTTTTTCCATTAATCACAATTTGATCTCTATGAATCCCAGTTTTCTTCTCCCTTTAAAATCGAATATCAGGCATATCCGTGCTCTTGAACCGTCTTGTATGAAAAAAAAATTTAGAAGGAATCAATTAATTAATTGCAAACAAATGTTAGTGGAAGTCAATTACAGTACAAATTACTTTTATTAATGTAAATAAATGTTAGTGGGAGTCGATTAACAGCACAAATTACTTTTATGGGCCAACTAATCACATATACTGTAGGTGGACGACCGCTTTTATCAAAAAAAAAAAGAAAAAAAAAGAAAAGCGTAGGTGGACAGGTGCCGCTTGGCCAACAATTAACCTGCCCAAATCTAATGCAATAGGTAGCAGTTACGATACAAAATTTTTGCATATACTATTTTGTCTTTATATTTTTTTATTAAATAAAAATATAAATTTTATAACTTGAATTCATGATCTTTGAATTAGAAAGGAAAATAATTTATTATTAATCTAAATTTATATTTAATAATTATTTTTATTTTATATTAAGTAATCGTATAGTACGCATAGAAAGCAACATGCACAGACATTACGTGTGATTAAATGTCTAATATATGATATAAATCAAGGGCGCATTAGAATGTAAATTAATGAAGATGATTGAAAATAATTAAATTATTATATTAAAGTGATAGTCTTGGTTTTCTGTTAGGAACGTCTATATTTGAAAAAAAAAAACAAGAATACAATAATATTAATAAGATGCCAGAACATTACAAAAGTCTTATTTTTATTTTTATTTTTTGAAACATGCCAACGTGTCAAATCTCTTGATCATTTAGTCATGTTTAAATTAATAATCCTTAAAAAACATTGTTCTCCGTATATGTAAAAGAAAAGTCCCAAACATTCCGTTCTGACACCAACTTTGGGAGTTTCCTATTTTACCCATACCTTTGTATTTGTTTTCCAATAAACGAATACTTTGTTGGGACTTGAACGAGGTTTAGGTTGTTAAGTACTTGACCAATAAGCTAATTAAACATCTATTAAATGCTTCCTAATTTAAATTGGGTATTTTTAAATGAACCCACTAAAACAATCTACTCACCCCACCCCACTTTAAAAAATTTGAGAGAAAAATTCATTTTTTTCAGCCAAACAATGCTTAACCTCTTATCCTTTATTTCAACACCGCCAATTTGCTGCCTCTGTTACCGATGATATTTTAAGGGTTCAAAGATGTGCTAAAGAATGAAGGTGGACAACTCCAATAAATTTTAGTGCAGAAATTCTTTACTCCTCTCCGATTAATTCCCCTCACTAATTAAAATTAATAGGTTATGATGTAAAAGAGGAGCAGAACATCAATGGCCAAAGATTCGTTGTGATTGCAAAGGACACGGAGCCATCAATGGCCAAAGATTCCCACCACCACCATACCAATTTTTTGTCGCTAGGGAATTGATAAGAATAAGCATACTCTTAGTTCATAATTTCTGGGTTTTCTTGATCTCGATCTCGATCTCAATTTTATTTTATTTTTTGCCAATTTTTCAATTATTGGGAATTGGAGATCTCAATTAGAGGTAAGTGAAGGGAATTAATTGGAATTAGGAGTAAGTTTATAGAGTGCTGTGAATTAATATAATCGCGGGTTTAGAATAAGATAGATAGGGAATAAAGTCTTGTTTGGATTTTAAGAAAATAGTGGAGTGAGTAGAAAGGAATTGAAAAATTTTGGTGGGGTAAGATGCAAGTTTACTCAACCTGGAGTGAGAAGAATGGTTTTGTGGGCGTGTTTAAAAATTCCCTTTAAATTACACATCCGTATGCGTAAGGGTAAGGGGTGCACCTGTATTATATGTATATTGATGTCTAGTGATATAGAAAGTGAAAAAGTGTTCTTTAAGAACAGTTATGATACTAATTTTATGATTGGGCTCCACTCAACACCATCCATTTAAAATTAATGGTTTAGATTTAAACCCCACTTAACAAAACACCTAAATGTTGTTGTCTCATTAATTCCATAATCTTAACACCTTCCATTTACTCACTCTATTATTCTTTGCCTTTTTAACCGTGTTTTTTTTCCAACAAAGAACTCATGAATGCGGTAGATGCAAGAACACAATCTAGCTTGTAGTGCTTGATAATCTAAAAATGTGGAGTATTTAGATCCATTAATCTCATAAACTCTTTATCCTTAAAAAGGACATATTTGATAATCGAAAAAATAAAATTATTGTGTGATTTGGTGTATAATGTTCTTGTAGGTGGTTTAAATTTTTAGGCCCAACCCATTGAAATAATTCGAGAGATGAGTTCGTGTATATGGAAAAGAAAGTGAGTAAGAACAACGGGATTTTTTTGGTACAGTAGGTTCCTCCGATAGTGTTTAGGCTAATCTGGTAGTACGTCCTCCGTTTATGTGTGTGTGTTTGTTATATTGAGCTCTTAAGGCAATGTGTCGATTGTTTTTCAAGCTTTTTCTCTCTAAACAGATTGAGGTAAGCTGATAACTATGGAATAGCCCAAATTCTCAACAACCAACCCCCTCCTATGAGCCTTCCCTATTCTATTTACACATACAAAATTAGAGTTACACTTGCTCATTAGGGTTGGTAGCAAAATGACTAAAAAAGGTCAGACTTGGATAAGACTTCAGCCTTCATTCCCTTATTCGCTATTAACAACTTCTGAATTTGTACGTTGGTAGTGGAGCGGTGTAAATCTGTACAATCCTGTACATGTCCGTACGATTTGGCATGATCCTCTTCATGTACTCCTCACGCATTTCCCATGTGCAAAGGCACGTGCAACTTTCCTTGTTGATCTCGGCCTCGGCTAGCTCGTCTTGGCACATTCGGTCGTTTGTATTCTAGTGTGTCCTTCACTTGTTCCTTTTGCTTGTGCCTGGCCCATTTGTCTAACTCAGGATAATGGTTCCTAAGTAAATTGGGCCGACCCAGTAAATTTTAACCAAATTTTATGCTTCCTCAGTTCTGATAGAAACTATTTTAATATAAACAGTATTGATACTTTTTGTGTTTAGAAAAAATTAAGATTTATTAAAGTAGTTTTAGATTTCAAGAAACATGATTTATTTACATATCGTATTTTCCATATATTTATATGTATCATGTGTTGTTTATATATATAATATTGAGATATCGAGAAAAATAAACGTGTTAGCTGTTGACATTGTAAGTAATTTTGCAGTGTCTTTTCTTTCTCGGTTCTCTAGCTTAACCTTGTATCTAGACGAAAACTGAAATTCTGAGAGGGAATTCATTTGATGGAATTGTGAACAATGTTAAAATTGCGAAATTAATGAAATGACGAAGGTTTTTTAATTTACTTAAATTTTTTTTTGCGCGGGGTTTAAATCCGAACCGTTAATTTTAAATGAAGGATATAAATTTAAACAATTACTCTAGAGAAGCCATATCCCTAGTCGTATCCGCGTGTTCTTGTTTAAAAAAGAAAGATACTTAACCAATATACTACTACTTCATTCATTAAATTTTTTCATATGTGTATATATATATCTGAAAAAAGAGCAAGCACACATAGTACATGTTTATAATATTTGGTGCAATGCGAATGGCCAGTCAAATAAAATGGAGGAGGCGGAAAATAAGGGTGGTGTTATTTACACCCTCTAAATATGTCACAAACACCCGCACTAAAATTTAACTAAAAACACATTTTAACATCCCCTATTCCCTTTATTTATCACAAACACTCCATTCCATTGTCTAATGTTAGGTGAGTGCTTAGAAACATATTCTCTCTATGTGAGTCGAGTTTATGTAAGTGTACTCACCTCTTATTAAGCGTACCTTATTTGAAAAATACTCAAGTAATTTATTGCCTGATATTAGGCGAGTTCTTATAAACAAATACTCTCCAAGTGAGGCGATTGTACTCATTTATCATTAAACGAGTTTTAGAGGAGTATTAGTGATTACAAATTTATCTTAGAAAATTTTTGTGACAAATATAAGCAACGTGAATAATACCACCCGAAAATAAAGAGAGTTGAAAGCATGCGCTTCGGGCATGCGCTTCGGAGATATACACAAGAGTAGGAAAAGAGAGAGAGAGAGAGAGAGAGAGAGAGAGAGAGAGAGAGAGAGAGAGAATTAACATATGGCTTGATGCATATCGATCACATTGCTTTTTGACCATCGGTTGATATAATAATAGAAATATTCTATTTGTTTTAAGTTAACATCTTTTACAACATTTTAAATTAATAGTCTAATTTTTTAAAAACATAATTAATATTATAAACCTTATTATAAATAAATTATATTTTAATTTAACTGTTGATTATGTTTAACTTAGTACTTTAAATAATATACAAATATCAAAGTCAAACTCTTAATACAAGACCGAAGGTATTTTTAGTAATCAGCATATTCCAAATTGATATTTTATCCATTTATTTTAATGAAAATATACTTGAAAATTGAAAAAAATAATTAAGCAATCTATATATTGAAAAGAAGTCAAATTATATGTGCTTTGGGGTTGGGGGGGGGGGGGGGGGGGGGGGGGAGGGAATATAATATGGTCCATAGAATGTGAAAAATACATGTACTTCAATTCTCTTTGTTTGGGTATATTCTCTTTTTAATTAGTTGCCGTTTAGCAACCTATAAATTTTTAGTTTTGACAATTTTCACTTTTCTCAACATGCATGGTTTTCTCTTACAAGAGTTTGTTTAGAGAAATACGATAAATTTAAAAGTCCATTTGATTCCGTAGAAACCTCGTGGAAAACTGAAAAAACGTTCGTTAGATTGAGATACATAGAAAGTTTGATCAATATACATTGAAAAGAAGTGGATTAATTACATAATGAATTGCTTAAAAATTAAGAAAATTAGATCAAATCAGTAGCATCGTGGAAATTGATTCCACAAGAAAGTATGCAATCAAAATTTTCAATTTCCTCCTTTCTTTATGTATAATTTGTGAAGTCTCTCCATAAATTAGTGTTTTGTACTAAAATGAAAATTATCATTCAAAATTAATAAATTACAGATAAAAATTCAACCAAGATTTAAATAATTGAACAAGAAGAACATTGTCCTGAAGTTGAATGCTGAAGGGAGACATGATTCCTTAAACTTTCTTGAAAACGTCGAATAATTGACGTCTTTAATGATAATTTTTTGTTGCTAAAAAATATCTTTCCATGATTTGTCATTGAAAGTTAGTCTGTATCAGATCTAAACTCTAAATATATTAGCCTACATACTCGTACATTTTACGTTTGTACAATAAGATGCTCATTTTTCACGATAAAAACATATAATAACATTTGGTCTAGCTTAAGAAAATTTACTATTTATAAATTCAACGTTCATATGAGTTCAGTTATTTCTTTAACATTATTTTTTAATCAGCGTGTTTAATAGAGTGTATATACGTACATATATAATTTTTATTTTAGTTAATGTTGTGAATTTGTAGTTGATGGCACCATCAATTAGTCAACTAGTGACATATGGTACACTGCTGTGGCAATGAACAAGGTAGGATATGGACAACGGCATATGACAGAATCAGTCACAATTGTGGACTCCATTTCCCTCCGAAAAATGTTTTTTTAATTTAATTTAATTTTATTTATTCTGCTATCAATATATATATGTGTGTGTATATGAGTGGGATGAAAGGAGAAATAACCTTAATCAAAGTAATAATATTTTGTAATTATCTTAATGAAACCAGCTAGCCAATGCTACAGGAAAAAGTCATAATGAGACTTGAATCTCACTGTTCCGAATTCAGGTAGGTCAATTTTTTTTAGTCGGCTGAATTAATCCACTTGTTCAAAGATTTTTCTTTTTTAAAATTATATTCAAAGTAGTTTAAAAAATTGTTAATGTTAAATTAAAGTAGTATTTTATACCACGGAAGAACCAAGGCTTGATAACAGCATCAACGAAAATCAAATATAAAACCTAACACCTCAATGTTAAAAGTTAAAAATCATTTTAAAAACTAATTTTAAGTTCCTCTAAAATAATCCGTTTTATATTAACAATAAAATCATTTAGAAACTTTGTTAACGTTGAAACCTAACACGTAATTGATGGAGAGCAAAATATATTGTGAAACTTTCTTAAAATTTTATATTATAATCACAAACTTCTTTTAATCAAAATTGACTATACTAGAATATCTTTTGCGACAAAAGATGTCTTAACTTTTTTAATTAAAACCTTTTCTTTTTTTTTTTCATTATTGATTTTAGAATGACAAATATAACTGTTTGTAGCAATACTTCAAAACTAAGGGGTAAATGTTGTAAGATTGACCAAAATGCAAAACAAACTCCTAAAATTAAATAAAATATAAATTCCTAGCAAAAAGTCTACTAAAGATTGTATCCTGGACTAGTATGGTCCAATGACTAACAAGTAAGAACCAATCATTGATTTTTGCCATCAAGTTCTCCTTTGAATTCTGACCATAATGATCATAGCGCCGACGGTTGAAGGAAGGGGCCAAAGGTGGGTACGATACTTAAATTTAAGATCTTGGTCTGTATTAATATTTCAATATTTTATCACTTTAACTTAAATTCGAATAATTAGAACTTTGGCAAGTAAAAAGTTATTAATATACCGTAAAATTTAAGAAATAATGGTAGAAATTTAGATAATTGTCAAAACAATAATAATGACTTTAGAAAGAGCTAATAGTTGATCGACTATTATATATATATATATAAATTTTGTGATAGTAGTTATTTTATACTATAAGTTATGGTATGTAATTCTTATAATATATCTTTAGATAGTCAGTAATTATAGCATTGCTCATCCATATATATATGTATAATTATAACCACCAAGTTTAGCCTAGTAGTAGTGACATTGGGATTAATGGTGGGTTCGACTGGGAGCTCTCTAAGTTGAATCATGTCAGCTGTAAAAACCCCTCCCGCGAGCAGAGATTAATCGAGATGCGCATAAAGCAAGTTTTTAATAAAGGATAAATTGTTATTTTAATTACCATTAAATTGTTTTTTTTTAACACTTTGTGGCTATGTAATTAATTTGAATTTATTGGTTTTGGAACCAAAATATATATATATATATATAACTAATCTTCAGCTTAATCCTATCTACTTTCTCCATCACCATCCCCAGCCCACTCTAAATCAGCCTAATCTTACATGGATGAGAAAAGGAGAATATCAAAAGAAGATTTATATAATTCAAACAAGTCTAATTTCTTAAGAAGTATATCACAAAAGAGTACAGTTGTTTCCAAGTCTCATTTTTTGAAGAGTTTCTCAAAGAACTCTTCTTTCAAGTCTTCTCTATCAAGGAGTTCATTAACAAAGAGCACTACTACTACTACTACTACTACTACTACTTCCAAATCCCCTCTGTCAAGAAGCTTTTCTCAAAAGTGTACTAATTTCACGCGCAAGTGTAGCAGCTTGGCCAAAGAGCATAAAACAAAGTTTTACATTGTCAAGCGATGCATAGTAATGTTAGTTCGATGGAAAAAGAACGGAGACTTGTGAATTAAAGAATAATTATTTTAGGAATTAATTTCCACGATCCTGGCCACATGGTTCCGATGGATCAGCCTAAGGCAACACTAGAGATGTTCAAGAGGTGGACATAAGATTTATGGTAGACTTCACTACTTATCTATTTAATACGTCTACTTGAAAATTAAGCAAATATGCTTTAATATGTTTATTAAAAAAATAATTATAAATATGCAATTTAATATGTCTATAAAAAAAGTACTTAGTTTTTATCGTAAACATTTTTTTTAACATATTATTTTGTAGGCATATTAATTTGTACCCATTTTTTTTTATCCTTTTTAATTTTGTAGGCTTATTAATTAATAATTAGAACATTTTATTTTGTTGGCATTTTTCTAACATATTATTTTTTTAGGCACGCATATTAATTTGTAATCATTTTTTTATCCTTTAATTTTGCAAGCATATAAAATAACAACTACAACACTTTACTTTGTAGACATTATTTAAGGACTCAGATAGATGAAAATATTGAATATTGTTTCATCATTGGTCTGAAGCTAAGCATCCAAGTTGATAAGTTTTTAATTATTTATTTATGTAGTTGATTTTATTGCTTTAAATTTTGAAAACTCCACTTTTTTTGGAAATTTAAAGTTTCCGAGTTTGAATTTTTTTTAAATTTGTTTTTCATTTGACTTTTTTGAATTATTGTTATGTTTACCTTTATTTGAATTTTTTGTTATATATTTTTTAATTTTTTTGAATTTATTATCATCGGCTTAATTACATAATTAATTATATATTTAGTTTTGGGTATTTATCTATAAAAAAGGGTAGTTTTGGAATTCAATGTAATTAATTAAAATAATTAATTTTTTTTTGTTTTGTCCTTAATTAAAAAGTTGTCCTTCAAACTAATCTCCTAAAAAGACTGTCCTTTATTAAAAAGAGAGTGTGACATTTGTCTTTTAAAAAAAAGCCCCTTTATTTAACTTTATTTTCTCTCTTTAAAAAAACTTTAAAAATATCATAACTTTAAATTCAAAAATCAAAATTTGATAGAAAATATATATTTGAAATATACTCATCAAGATTTATAAAATAAGATTCATTGTAATTATTTTTTAAAAAAATTTTATGAGTTTTTTTTAATTGATTAAAAAAAACCTTATATAAAATTTAAATTTATTTTTAAAGATACTTTTAAATTCTACTAAACAATCAACTTCAAAATTCAATTCAAAAACTCAATGGAAGGTGCCTATGCGTGGATGAACACATACTAAGAGAAGGACCGACCGGTCGGTAGTATTGTGGGACCCATTATTGCATTATTTGATTCACAAGCTTATCAACTGTGGTCGCGAAAAAAAACAAAATGTGGTCGCGAAAAGCTAATTGAAAAAATGAATATATATATATTATACGTTCCTAGGCTATATTGCTCACGCGTTGTGCACGTGAGGGTATAAATGGACACAAACAACCAATTCTACGCATCTCAATTTTCCTGTCCAAATCTCATTTTCGATCTCAAAATCAGAATCTAAACATAAACAGAGCGTACCTTTATTCGTTTTCTTCATTTCTAAACAACCAATTCTAATAAAAGAAATTATTTCTTCAGCTAGCGTACCCAACTATCAACTATCATTATTTGTATTGGTCCATTTACATAATACTTCTATATTTATTTTATTTTAAGTATAAATGCAACAATCTAAGAATTACCTTATTCTATGATCGAAAATAGATATTTGATTACATAATCTTTTAATTTACAAAACAATTTATAAGATATAACTCAAAAAGAGAAAAGAAGCATGGCAAAATGCAAAGATGCAAGTCTTTTTTTTTTTTTTTCAATTCTTTCTAGATTCCTAAACAATATCTATATATAGATATAGCGAAATATATTATTATATGTGTTAAATTATAGCAAATACAAATTATTCAAGTAAAATACAATTATTATTCTAGTCCATATGAATTGTTCACATCAAATACAATCATTATCCTAATTATACAAGCACTCATAAATACGAATAAGACAAACGAAAAATGAAGAAGAAGAATGATAATCATTTTAAAATCTCGCCCATTTGGGCTTATATGACATTTCTTTTTCTTTTGAAAGGGCTTATATGCCTTTATACACACTAAAACTTGCCAAAATACAAACTAGCTAATTATTAACCAATAAAATAAATAGATAATTAGTATTTAACCCAGAATTTTAGATGTCTTTTTACCTAAACCTACTCCTTTTTAAAAATTAGTGTTCAGTCCAATTGTTTTGCTTTTAGCCCAAATCAAAAATTCTATTTATTTTAACGGTAAATTGACTTAGTTACCCTTGTTAAATGATTAGTTTAGTTCCGAATTTTGCTCCTCATTATTTGACCGTTAGTTGGGAAATCAATGAAAATAAACATCAGTGGACGTAAATTCACACTCTAAACTATGTAGAAATTTGAAATCTATTTAACCTAAAAAACTATTGAAAAATTAAAATCAAGAGCAAAGGGGCAGTGACACCCAGAAACTGAGGGCGGACTGTTGATTTTTCGTCACCAAACGAATTGAAATCAAGAGCAAAGGGAAAAATTTAGAGCTTTTTTGACAGGAATATAGAGAGAGATGGGAATAAGAAAAGGGGGAGGTGATGCAGCGCGCTTTTGTACTTCCTTTCTTTTTTAAGTTGAGAGGTAAGATCGATTATCTACCATTTATCCTTTTTATATTTGTATAAAGGCGCGCATATATCAAAACTATTTTACTACTACACATATATATATATATATATATATATATATATTCTTACTTTTATTTTAAACATTATTATAGGATGGCCTTTACAAGAAGAAGGTGCCAAGGCATATACATGTATGAATTAAAAAAAAATCGTTTAAATCCCTTTTAAAAAATCCTAGATATCAGTAAGCCTAAAAATCCCTTAAAAAAACTTCAGATATTTAAACAAGCCTAAAATTAGTTAGATAAATACTTAAGATCTCATTAATTTTAGTAGATAAGTTCTAAAATTCAAAATTTATTTATTTTGTAAATTTGGATTCAAAATTTGTTTAAATCACTTAAAAAACTCCTAGATTTTAGAAGCTTCAAAATTAATCAGATAATAAATTTAAATAACAAAAAAAAGTGAAAAAGGGCATCATTGGAAACATAATTATTTTTAAAAGGCATAAAAAAATTAAGAAAGCTTATAACTAATTTGCAAAACGTATTAAGTTAAATTCCAAATATTATGGACTAAAAACAAAAAGCGCATAAAATAAAATAAAATAAAATAAAATCCGATCTTTTCTCTCTCTCTATAACTTACACATTTATACTCTCATCATAGAAACATTTCTAGCTAGAGAGAGAAACTAATAAGAGAGAATTGAAGGATAGTGTGTTCTAACATCCATGGGGGAGATGGAAGAAGCGCAAGTTAGCCCAGCTTGAAAAGAACACTTCTCATACTAAACTGCGTCCTCCTCTCAATCGGCAACTGTGGTGGCCCACTTATCATGCGCCTCTACTTCATCCACGGCGGCAACCGCGTCTGGCTCTCATCTTGGCTCGAAACCGCCGGCTGGCCCATCATCTTTCTCCCCATCCTCTTCCTCTACCTCCGCAACCGCCGCTCCACCACCACTGCCGGAACCACTACTAAACTCTTCCACATGAGACTCCCACTTTTCCTTGCTTCCGCATTCATTGGGATACTTACCGGCTTAGATGACTATTTGTACGCCTACGGCGTGGCTCGGCTACCTATCTCCACCTCGGCTCTCATCATCGCCAGCCAGCTTGCGTTCACGGCTCTGTTCGCTTTTCTATTGGTCAAGCAGAGGTAGGTTTGTTGAAATTTTAGAATTTGGACAGGGAGAGGTGGCAATTTTAAAAACCACTCGATAAAAATATCATTGAACAAACGAAATTAATTGACAAATTTAACCGAAATTAAAGTTATATTGATTTTTTTCGTGTTACTCAGGTCTCGTCATCTCTAAGTTAGAAAAAATTATTTGTTCTGTTTGCTATAGTATGCTTATTATGACTTAAAATTGCACTTGTGTTTCCTGTACAATTTCGTATTTACATGGGGTCGTCGTGCCATTTCTTGTCAGCCCAAACACAATTCAAAATTATGAATTACCACCCCAAGACAAGATGGAAACATGCTTTGAAATAGTTATATTATATTGTGTATGAAGATGTACAATTATTATGTGTTATATTATCTTCGGCCTATTTTTAAGACCAGAAGAACAAGCTTTTTTTTTTCCCTTAATTAATTAAATTCCTTGACGCATATAACGTCCTATTAATAGTGCTAGAAGAATATATTCATACTGGCACAAAAAACTAATCATTCTTCAATTTTCTAACCTTAAAATATCAAACACCTCTATTAATTGTGAATCATTTTTTTCAACAAGCTAGGTTTACGTCTTACTCGGTAAACGCGGTGGTTTTGCTGACGGTGGGGGCGGCAGTGCTGGCACTGCACACGAACAGTGACCGGCCGAAGGGGGAGTCGAAGAGGGAGTACGCGTTGGGATTCATTATGACGGTTGTTGCGGCGGCCCTGTACGGACTGGTGCTGCCGATGGTGGAGCTGACGTACAACAAGGCGAAGCAGGAGATTACATACACGCTGGTGATGGAGATACAGATGGTGATGTGCCTTTTTGCTACTCTCTTTTGCACTGTGGGGATGCTTGTTAATAACGACTTCAAGGTACAATTACTTTTTACCACTCTCTCTCTTTCTCTCTCTCTCTCTCTAGGCAGCTATATATGTTAAATATTTTTCTCCTTTATTTTTAACGAAAGTAAAAATATAATTTATATTTATATAATAAAAATATCGAATAAAAATATATTTCAATCCTTCCTCTCTCCTCTATTCTGTCTCTTATACACAAACACACATTTCAATAAGCATATTATCTGCGGACCAAAATAAATTTCTCATAAACCAGATTGACCGATGGCTTTCTTTTTTTTATTTTTTTAAATTATAATAATAAGAAGAAGAATTCAACACTTAAATCTTTTACGATGTTGGCCCGATTAGCTGATCTCACTACAATCAAATTTAACGTCATAGGTAATTAATAGGGATGACAAAAATACTCATAGGATTGAAAATTTGCAAATCTTGGATCTAACAAAGGTGGATATGGGTACAATTAATTGGGGATAGGGATGGGTCAGAAATTTTTCGAATTAGTTGATTTCGAGTATGAGAGTCTTTGTCCCGTATCCGCCCCGATGCTTAACCATATATATATATGTGTGTCTGTTGTGTATATATGTATATAAAATTAGTATATTGTTCATTGTGTGTATATAACCTCATCTATATATATACATATGTTTATAACCTTATATTACTTCTAACTCCCCTCTTCTTCTTTTTTACATTTTCTTTTTCCTTTTAAAAAATAATTTATTGGGGAATCCCTCGAGGACCCGTTTCCCAACAGGTATTGGGATTACCGAATATCTCAAATCGGAGATGGGAATGGCTTTTGGTATCAGAGTCGTAAACCCAACCCGTTACATCCCTATGTTATAGGCGTTATAATACAAACCTGGTACTAAACTATTTATGAGTACTTTCTTATATCAATTAATCCTTATAACGTTCCACTATTTGTATATAGCGTAATACTTTTTTTTCCGTTTTAAGTTACAAGTAAATTTTTCATTTTTAGAATATTGTAAATTAGAAGTTGGTTTTCGCTTTATCATATATAAATACTTAAGCATGTTTACGCCATGTATATACATATCTTCTTTTTACACTCCCACATATTTAATTTTAAATGAAAATCCTTAATAGATAAAAGAGATGTTCAATGTAAAATATTTTTGTAGTCACATTTTTTCCTACTTTTAATTAAAACAAATAAAGGTAAGAGCAAGAAGATAATAATACCGTCAATTAGCTTTTCATTTAGAAAAAGTCAATATATATAATCTTAAATATTTAAAGCTGCATTCTCACATGCACTATTCAATGATGGAATAATGATGAATTATTGTAAAGACTCCTTGTTGTGAGGCTATTGTTTGTTTGCTTTAAAAGTCATTCTTTCGACCTTTATGAGAAGCTATTAGTAGCATGGCCTACCAATTTCACAGCTTTTATTAATATATATATATATATATATATATATATATATTCTAAAAAAGAATAATGTTATTATTTTACTTTTGATTGTTGTAAGACCATCTATAATAAGTAGTGAGAAAAGCCAAATTTGACTGGTGTCCTGCCTTACTGCAATAGTCAATATGCTAAATTTGAGAGAAATAAGCTAAAACAAAAGTAAAAATACAGGTCGACAATTATTTATACTGCACGACAGATCAAATATCGGGGCTAAGTATTCTTGCTTCCACAACACATGATGTGTTTTGGGAAGCAAAATGGTGGATGGCACAACAAGTCAAATATCGTGCAAGGCTTGCCCGCCATGATGCTTCTTCCCTCCTTTACCCAGCTTTCTTCCCCTTTTTACTCTTTCACCTAGCAAAAAGGTCAACACGACAAATCAAATATCGTGCAAGATATATTTACCTTTCACCCGCTGCACCACCTCCTTCGTTCGTAAGCTAAAAATACACTTTAACACTACCTTATTACACTACCCTCTAGAGATGGTCTAAGGGTGATCATTTGTTCAAACGTGTGTTTGAACATATTTTTATTTTTTTAAGACGATTGATAGTGCTAAATGTAGGCATCGTTTGCACAGTGATAATTTCTTATTAAACCAATGAAATTTGTTCCTGTGCTAGCATCAATATACGTAGTAACTTAAAATATGTGTAGTATTAGCCCAATCAATTTTGATGTCTTCTTGTAAAATACTTTCGTTGTGAGGTTATTGTTTGTTTTGCTTAGTCATTGTGAGAAGGAGGACCAACCAATTTTGACTAACACTGTTCTTGTTGGACTCTATGTTCATAGGCCATTTTCTTTTTTTCTTTTCTCTTTTCTCACAATCAAATTATTCCGTCTGTCTCAAATTAAAAATTCTATTTTTAATTTTTACATCTTAAATTAAAAGTTCCATTCATTCTTATAATCTAAAATGCAAATTGACATGCTAAGAATTGAGCTTTTAATGTATTCACCCCTCTGTTGTTTTTCCTCTAAAAAATGGAGTACTATAAAAGTTCACAATATCTTAAAATATAAACTTCAGTTTAAATACATGTATTGTTCTTGCACGTATCTAAAGTTTGTTACCCGTCGAATAGTAGTGGTCCAACCACCTAATAAACTCTTGAACACAAGTTTATCGTGAGAAAAATATCAGAGAAGAGCTAAGGGACGTATGGACAACTTTTTGTTGCAAATATTAATTATTTTAGCTATATTTATTGTCAAAGTGTTTATGAATATCCAAACATGGAGTTCAATAATTATTAAATCAGGCGTAAAAACCAAGTGGTCGATACGCTTAAAAACCGTGAACCTTTAATTTTGATGTGAAATGACTTAAAAAGGACTCATTATTAGTCCTCTTTAGTCGAGACTATAGCCCAATGAATTAATTTTGCAACTTGGAGATTCTATTTCAATCTATGATTTATTTTTGTCTCTGCTTTTTCTTAAGAAAAATCTCCATGAAAAAGACATTTACCGATCCTTGTATTTTTCTTTTTGTATGGGGAGCGGGGTGGTGTTTGGTTGACCCTTGAAAGTGGGTTACTGTATCAACTATCCAGGACCCTAGACATCACAAAATGATCGAAGAAGCTATATGAATAATATACATATACATGGGAAGGATGTTAAGAGACCAATATTTTAGTTTATAAATACAAACTAAATTTACAATATGTAATAAATACCTAATAATTATTTATAATATGTATACTTTTAAAAGCACAATAAATGTCTGTATGGCATTTGGCGAAGTGGTGAATCTTTTGACAATTGTTTGGGAAAAGTTCGTATCTACCATTGAATTATTTTGTATTATGCTATTCATTAAATTACTCATACACGAGTGATAAACGCATTCCGTATTCCAATTTTGACCTTATCGGCTCTTGTTTTTGTAGGTAATTCCAAGGGAGGGAAGAGAATTTGAACTAGGGGAAAGGTGGTATTATGTTGTGCTAGTATTGAGTGGCATATTTTGGCAATGTTTCTTCTTGGGAGCTATAGGAGTCATCTTTTGTGCCTCCTCCTTACTCTCCGGCATCATCATTGCCGTCCTTTTACCGGTGACGGAGATCTTGGCCGTCATTTTCTACCACGAAAAGTTTCAAGCTGAAAAAGGGGTTGCTCTTGTCCTCTCCCTTTGGGGATTTGTTTCTTACTTTTATGGTGAGATGAAATACAACAAGAAAAAGAAACAAAGCATTTCCCAAATGGAATTGCCTCAAACTATTACTCCAACTCCATGATCAAGTTTTTTTTGGTGTTTTTAAGTGTATTTTTATTACATCCTATATGTATAGTGAAGAAGATTATTAACATATATATTATTGTTAATGGGAAAATGAATGCATTAGATAGTTTTGGTTGGAATTTCGGATTATAGGGCTTTCACAAATTGTAATATTTTGGTTTAATAAAATACTGTCAAGTTGAATTCGTGGTTTAGAGAATAACTGGTAAGCCCAATAAAAATGTGATTTATAAAAGATAATTGGCTATGATACTATTTTTTTTTTTATTGTTTTAATTAAACTACATTGAGTGTGTTTAAATACAGTTCGTTTACTTAGGCTCCGTTTGATGGCAACATGAAAAATAAAAAAAAATAACTAATTTAGATGAGAATATGGAAAATAAGTTGAAGAATGTGATAAGATTAACTCTTGCTTTTTGCTTTTTTCCATGACAATTTTCTTTGGGTGATGGTGAAGAAAATTTTTTCTCAAAATATTAAAGGAGAATGGATGACATATACTCACAAAAATAAGTATGAGATAGAGAGTATCTCAACATATGCGTCAACTTATTTTTCATTTTTTTTATCCAAATTAATTTTTTTTATTTTTATTTTTTATGTTACTATCAAATGAAGCCTTAAAACATAAATTATCACCGACACTACATGCACTTAATAGTTATTGGGGCTATGATACTGGCCATTATATGTGGCGTATTTAGTTTGGGCATGCGCACCTTATTCGAAGTGCCTTTAAAGCCTTTTTTTTTTGGTTTTTTTTATGCTGGGTCAGCTCTCCTTCGATTTTGCTCAGGAAAGTAAAAATAAGAGAGAAGCAATCATTATACCTGGTCTCACCAGTTTATTTATTTATTTATTTATTATTACAAGCAATTACAAATAAATAAATAATTATTAGCACATCAATTGTACCAAAAAAAAATTCATATAAATATGAGTAAGACTGGCGTTTTATATTTTGTGAGCCACAACCAACTTCATCAAATAAGTAATTTTTAGGGTAGCCATATTGTCAGAATATAATATTATTTGAAAAAATTATAATATATGTTTTTAAAGTTGGGACTATATTTCCTTTCATTATAACTTCTATTCAATTTCGTCCAACAAAATTTAGTTAGAAGTCTAAACAGATGAATTTTGTTTACAAAATTTGGTAGACTTTATCTTTATAATGAGTAAATCATTTTCACAAAATTTCATCAAAAAATTTAAAGCAAAAGCAGGTGTAATAAAATTTTAATACATATGTTCGTTTACGACTATTAAAATTTTAAAAGAGTTACTCATTATAAAGATTACTTCCACTAAATTTCGTAAAAAAATCAATTGTTTGAACTAGACTCTATTAAATAAAATTAGACAAAAAAAAAACAAAAAAAAAGAGCTAATTTCCTAAAATTATACATTATTTTAATAATAAAAATAATTACTTTCACAATAATACCACCCTATCTTTTTTCGCCTCTATTTGCTTGAATACAGTAATCATAATATTAGTAGATCTGACCATAATCTTTTCCTTTCGTTTTCCTTATAGATCTTTCTGAATGTGTGGATTGATGCGAGTATCCATTAGCAACTAATGCCACGTGGTACACTTCTCCATAAAAAAGAAATTTTAAAAAATTACGTGGCATTTTAATAAGTATATATAGTGGTCAATCGCTTAAGTTCTAAAAAATCGAATTTAGTTGAAAGTTCTCTAAGTTGAGTTTCGATATATGTAAAATTTTTGGTGGCCAGTGATTAATACTCTCCGTAAAAAGAATTAGTCAACATGTATGAAAATTAGTCCGAATACTTCTATTAAACCATCTGCACTGGGACGGGTAAAAATGTAGATTTGCATTTTGACTTGCCTCATTCGATAGTGGTAAAAGCTTAAAGTGGATTGAAAAGTCTAAAGCAAAGTTAAATATAGAAGCCTACATGATGTATCATTTGTCGGGGTAGGGATATAGCAGTCTCACGACACATGACGTGTCATGTGGTGTCTCCCATGACAGATCATATGTTGTGAGAGAGTGTGATGTATAGCCCGATATATCTTGTGTCGTGCGACACATACATTTGAATTTCCTCCCGTTGCAAACCTTCTTTTATTTAAACCCCCCATTCTCAGTCTCCCATTCTCAGTGTGTTTCTTTTATGAAAAAAAAAAAACACTCCATTCTCATTCAACAGATTGTATTTTCATTATTCTCATTTAATTTTTCTCTATAGATTTCACAATGTCTAGATTTTGCAGAGCAAATATGACATCATTTGAAGATTAAGCCTTTTATCGAGTTTATATTAACGTCAGTCTTGATTCAATAAATGGTGCTAATCAAACTAATGAAAGATTATGGGAATCGATTGGTCAAAATACCATGAGCAGCTAGGTATTTCAGCTTCAAGAACTCCATGCTCTCTCCAATTGCGATCGACAATTAGTAAATGCGTAACGATATATATCTCAAAGTTATCTCATCCAATGAGTAATCAAGGAAGCGGTACAAATGAAATGGACTGGGTAAATTACATTCGATCAAAGCTATTATTTTCATTAATTGTTTATTCTTTGACGAATAATTTATAATATTACTTTTTATGTTTGAATGCAGATTAGAGAAGCTCGAGAGAGTTATCAAATATTACTCTCTCGGTTCGGTTCGGTTCGGTTCGGAGACTTTCTTGAAGGTGACGCGAAGCAAAACTTACTTATTCATCTCTTGGTCAGCGAATTATGTAGTTCATAGTTAGCTAGAGCGATAGAATTCTATGTCTGACTCCATGTAATTGTCTTTGATATGAATGATTAATCAAAAAAAAAAATCTTTTGTTTTTGATAGGTGTTATCAAAATTTAAAAGAACACATTATAAAGTCTATATTTTGGTTGGCTTTATTCTTTTAACAAAAACATGTTTGTTTGTAAGTTGTTTGAGTTGTTCGAAATTACATTTGAAGAATACAAGCAAGCCAAGCTACCGAAGCGATGCACTGAAGAATTACATCGAGTTAGATATAGTAAGCATTGGCATTTGAATTTAATTTTCTAGGTGGTATTTTTAGAAAAACCTTTTAGGTCGAGTTAATTTTTTTATTTATTTTTATTAGTGTTTTTCTCGCGTTCGTAATACTTCGACGAACCGAATTTATGAGAAAAACTCTTGAATTATATTTTTAATATATTTTTAGAGTTGCTCCAAAAATTTAGATTAAATTAAAACTCAAATTAATTTAATACGCAAAAAAAATAAAAATAAAAGAAAAAAAGGTTTTAAAAGAAGAGATTTTATTAATTAAATAAAAAATTTTTGAAAAAGCCCAAACTCATTCATTTAAATAAAGGGTGGTGATGTTGGCACCCCCAAAATCTCTTGAAAACACTCCCATTTTAATTCGGTCAGTCGCAACCGAATAACGTATACGTTATTCGGTTGTGAATGACCGAATATAAACTTGCAAAAATTTGAAAAAACTTGAAAATGCCTTACTCGGTTGTCAAGAACCGAGTATAAAATTTGAAAAAACTTGAAATTGCCTTATTCGGTTGTCAATAACCGAGTATACAAACTTATATTCGGTCCTCAACAACCGAATAATAGATACTTTACTCGGTTGCGAATGACCGAATTAAAGTGGGAGTGTTACCAAGTGTTTTTGGGGGTGCCAACATCACCACCCTAAATAAAACCCACTTGTGAGTGCTTTTTAAATGTGTGGTTAAAGAATTAAGGTGATGTCCTTTTAATTGCCACATGTCAATTTATGATAGTTGCCTTTTTAAAAGTGTGGTACAAATTAAAAGCTTTGAAACTTTGAATTGCAAAACGCTGGACCGGTCCACATTTTGATAATGTGTACCGGTCTAGCACTATTTTAAAACTCGGAATTATTTTTTAATTTTGGATTGGTTCATATTTTTTTGATGTGTATCGATTTGGCCTTTAAATTTAAAGAGCCTATTTTTATCGCAAAAATTATAATTTTACTTATTTTTAACCCTTTCTTAAAAGGAGTTGGCTTCCATATTTATATAAATAGATTCATAGGACAAGACACTTTTACACATATTTTAAGATAGTTTTTAACACCTTAGAGAGAGATTAAAACCTCAAAACATAAAACTACCTTAGGACTTTTTATGAATGCCAGACCAAGCGTTCTTTTAATAAAGAACAAACCATATCCTAAAGTGCGTGTGATTCGCAAACGAAGTTGAGAAACGGTGTGATACCGTGGCGAGTGATTCATTGTGAACATGTTTGTGTGATTCGGATATGAGGACTGTACGCGCAGAAGGTAAAGATTTTTGTAAGTAGCTTGTGCGACTCAAGTTTCGTAAGTCTGTACGGTTTGAGATTAATCGAGTTTGTAAACCTTTGTGCATATATTGGATTGTTGAGGATTAGTTTTGCACTGCATGTATACCTTGTTAATTCTAGTGTTTCCTTATCTGTTTAATTATTTTATTAATTGCTGCATACTAGAAAAAATTAAACAGGTTTTTTAGAATTAAAATATGTAGACTTTTAGTTTTTACTTTTTTATTTGATTAAAATTGGTTTTTGAGAATCTAACCGTCAAATAACAAACTTAGGGGTAATTAGTTTAATTCGCTTTCGCACGCGCACCCCGACTCCCCTTTTTCACACATAAAGTATGGCTTGAATACATCTTTCAATACATAAAGGTCTCGTTACAACCTAACAGATAGCGGTAGTGGATCTTCTTTGGTTAATCTAGGTAATGATTCTTCTCTTATTGATATCGGAGGTCTTGATGAGAATAGGCCTACAGGAAGGAATCAAGCAAAATTATATATAAAAAAAAGTCTAACTATTCACAATGCTTCACTTGAAAGAGCTCAAAAAATTTTGAAACTATACGAAACTAATTTAGCTCTACAAAATGCAGAGCAAAAAAGGTATGCATGAAAAAATGGAGCGTTTAGTATTTTGCAAGGAAAAAGAACGAAAAAGGAATAAACTTGAAGAAAATAAGAGGAATCGCAAAGAACAAAGGCTCATTCGAGGAAAAAAAAGGCGATTTCGAAAAGACAAAAGACTCAAACGAAATAAGTAAAGAAAAGATACCGCCGAGGAAAAAACATTAATGGGAATGGATTTAAGTCGCATGACTGATCAACAACGTGAACTTTATGATTATCAAATTCAGGAGTTGCTAAACCGAAGATGTCAACAAAGTCAAGCATCGCAAAACTTTTCTCGCCATTTTCCAGATTATTAGGGAAAACAATTATCTTATATTTATAATGCAATGTTTTATTTTTTAAGTTATTTATTTTAATTGTACTATTTTATTTTAAGTATTGTATTTTTTACTTTATTTGTAATGTTTTATTATTTTCTATTACTCGAGATATTTCGTTTTACTATTTCACATTTATTATTATAACAAATATTTAAAATATTATATAATAATAATAATAATAATAATAATAATATATAATATATAATATATAATATATAATAATATATTAAAATTAAGATTACAAATTTATAAACTTAAGGGAAACAATACAACAATTAATAAAACAGAATAAATAACATGACTTAACATTTAAATAGATTAAATAACATGACTTAACAATTGGAGTACAAATCTGGTAGGTCCATTCAACTTAGGATGGCTGCGATGATGTTGAAGCACTTTGCGTATCATGTACCTGCCCTTGTAACTCATGTGGGTAACATGGAAATTGTACTTCATTTCCTACCAAATTATAAAGCCCCATTATATCGGTGTTCACCCCACGACTAAGTGCTGCCAAATACAAACCGCGTGATACAGTAGCCCAATATTCGGTGTACTACTCCACTATAGCCTCAGTTATATATTGCGTGGAGATAGTCCATTCACCTTGAGATAAAGCAACATATAATTCACGAGAAACATTTTCCAATTCAGAAAGTTATGGGTCTATTAAAATAAACCGAAATCTAGATATGTTAGACGACATGACATTAATTCCAGCTTCTAAAGCAACTAAATTTAAGTACGGTTACCAAATAATGGACTGCGTATATTGCATTTCCAATTGTTGATTTGCGACATCATAGTTGAACCGCATGACATTTTTTAACTTTTCATTGTAATTAATATTTGACCATCTATGAATTCTCGGCCATACGTTGACAAGTGGTTATTTTAATATTTGACAAGTTTTGCAGAAGTGTTCGTAATAGAAATACTTAAATTAAGAATAAAAAATAAATAACACATATTTAAATAAAAAATAAAAAATTTATATGTTGAATAATAAATAATACCTCTATAACTTGTCAAAAGTAATTTACACTTTTCATTTGTCTCCGGCACACAACATCAAGACAATGATATATTCGGGCCATAATTGCTGACTGTGAGAATCTCGACGAGATCCCGACGTCGTTCGGCGCGTGGCGCGATTTGAAATGGTTTTAGAGTCGTTAGTACGTTTTTTGAAAAAACGGACAAGTGTGTTTTGTACCCTTTTGGGGTACAATGTTGTCTGCGCAACTAGAATGAGTTCGAGAATTATGTTATGAAGCGGGAAGGTGTTAGATATCTGCATCGCTCTTTCGGCTTTTAAATGAACATGCTCGATTTCATATTTTATCTTGTTTCCTACTGTTTGTGGCCTAAGGTGCATATATATCAATTTTATTAGCATGCAGGAATGATAACATAGATTTGCGAGGCAAAAAATAGGAAAAATAACTAACAACCGATCGAGCTTCACCATATACCGATCGGGCATCACAATAGACCGATTGGGCTTCTTTAACAATGGATTGATTTTGGTGTTTGTCGGTGCAAGGGAGCATGCAAAAGTTAATATCAAAGTATTTATAGTGTATTCTTAGTGCAGGATCAATTTATACAACGTATGAGTTATTGGTCCAACTTTGGATTATTAATATTCAAATGATCTATTTATATATAACATCCACAGGTATACACAACAATCACAATAAATTATATACATACATGGAGGCAATCAATAAATTAAAGACTGATTTAGAGAGATTAATAGAAAATCGTATTTCCGAAGATAAAGCCTTTTATTTTGATTAATATTGAAAAAGTATTACAAACTAGTTTAAGAATTTTGGATACAATATGTTCCTATCTTTAGATCTAATTCATATATATTCTAAGTATAATTTTGAGCATTTGCTCTCTCTCGGGTATGTCTCGGCTCCGGTGGCTCTTCTGTTCATTCTCGGGCTCTTATGCAGCCCTCTACCCCTATTCAGGGGCTCCCCCTTCTTTGTGCTGCATTCTAGTTAATATAGTGTAGGATTATGCCTTTTACGTTGAAGATCGATTGGGATAGCTTAAAAACCGATTCATATAGACCAAAGTCTGATGCGTGGAAGCCTTAAATCAATCGGGCATAGCAATTTTGATCTCAAAACCGACCCGCTTAAGCCAAAGACCGACCCGGCGTGCAGGAAGACCGATCGGTCTATTATAAGACCGATCAAGTTTTTTTAAAAACCGATTCAATGCAGCCTAAAACCAACTCATTGACATGAAAACCGATCAGTGCAGCTGAAGACCAATGGGAATTGACTCAAGGACGATCAGTCATAGGTAAAGACCGATCGGTCTGTTTGTGATCTTCCTTGCATTTTTATTTTGAACAATCGAACTGAAACACGGCTTCTTGGTGTCAAAACATACCCTTCTTTTGTGTCATCTGAGCTTAGTATTTGGATTTCGAGTTCTTCTGAGTCTAGCGAATGACGTCTAACCCTGTTTTCTCGGAATGCGACCGGCCTCTGATTCCAAGGGTTGTAAAATGGGGTGTCTACACTGACCCCAGTCATAATTGCCATTATTTTTCATATCCATTAAATAATTTAACCAGGCAATTTAGCAAGTACTAGTTGCATTCAGTTAAAATATTATATCCGAGAACGTAAAAATAAAATGCTCTAGCAATAATGACTGGTTCAACAACTTTTATTATTCTATCAAATGCTAAATAATAAATTAAATCTTAACCTTTAATGCAACCTAATTCAATGGTAGCATTATTAAGCAATGTAAAAAATGTATCTAATGTTTTATTCGTATCGTCTAATAATTCCCCATCAGCATATGGCGGAGGATCTAATTTTCCTCAAATTAAAATTCCTATATTAAATCAATCAAAAGAAAAATGCATTATACATATATTTTTTGCGTAGAAATAAAAACATAAATAAATAAATTAATAGTATAAAACATTAAAATATGGAAATAACTAAATTGAACATGTTCTCATTGTGAAGTTAAACAGTTTAAGGCCAATCTCACATATAGGGATGTGGAATGTATGTGTAGTATCCCACCAACATTGAATACAAGTTTCGACAATGCCACGATCTGATTTTGGCACGTGAACCGAGAAAATTATTGACCACCTGGCATTATCTATTAAACATTTTACCTCATCATTATGCGATAAGGTAACATACAATTCATTGATTGTGTGCCACGTCGATCATATTGCGAACTAATTCCTATATTTCAATTTTTGGATGTCAGGCTTTGAAACGTGGTATTCGTTATCAATTACACGTTTGTATTCGCCTAATGAAATTGAATGATTTTTGGGTTGAGTTTGCCATTTTGTCGATCTACATTGTGTGTTGCTGGGCCTTAGTGGATCATTACTAGATCCACTTTCATCTGCATGTCTTGTAGATTGTTTAGTAAACATTTTCTTGATTGACTTCATTCTACAAAATTAAATTTATATGGATAAAATGTATATAATAAAAAAAAATTAATAGTTTGAGATAAATGATAAATAAATAAAATGCCATAAATTAATTTATACCTTTAGAGAAAATATGGTAGATGATACTGGAATTTATATTGAATGTAGTGATGGAAATGAGGTATGAATATTGAGTAAATCTCCGAAGTTTTAAATTGAGCTTGTATGAGTGTTTTGAATATAAGATGATGGATATATATATATATATATATATATGAGAAATGGTGAAAATTTGACAATATCATTTGAAGCATGCAGTGTATAATTGATGGTTAGGAGACTACAATGCATGCAAGCCTCTCACATGTGAATCTTTATAATTAAGGGGGAAGGCTCCAAAAATGTCCCTGCCATGACACATCATGTGTTGTGGGAAAAGATGGGCTAAAACACACATGATGTGTCATATGGTGGTGTCACGACATATCATATATCGTGTGAATGATGATGTCTCCCACGACATATCATATGTCGTGCGGAGTGTTTTTACACTTCTCTCGGTGCAACTCCACCAATATTGATAGGCTAAATATACAATATTACCTTATACTTTTATTTTTTCCACTGCAGATGGTCTCATAGACAATATATATACAGTGAGAGGGAGAATGGCATTTGATTCACGACCAACACTCAACAGATGGATCGATCATTATTTTACTTTTTTGTTATTGAATTTAAAATAAAAGATGCCTAAGTACATATATATATATATATATATATATACATATAATGTTGCTAAAGAGAGGATTGGTATCTTTAAAAAAAATTGATCATGAGTTTTGAACAATAAATAAATGAGTCTTTTTTGTAAAATGTGATAGAAATAATTTTCATGCTAAATATTACTTCTATTAAATTTTATTAAAAAATTCAATCATATTAAATGTGATCGTTTAATAAAAAAATAAGATTATGATAATATATATTCTAAAAACAAATTTAAGGGTAGATATAAAATATCCTAACATATATTAGATATAGCACATGATAAGGTCATTAAAGGAAGTCTTATATATATATAATAGATATATTGTTCGGACCCCTATAATATATATATATATATAGGATATGTTTCTCGTATGGATCAATCCTTACGGACTGGTCCTTTTACTACAGTTTTCCGTCATAAAAATATTTGGAGAGTGTTTTTTGTGACGCAAAACTATTATAAAAAAGACCAATTCATATGGACTGGTCCGCACCTGAAATTTCCCCCATATATATATATATAAGAATATCAAGTTATATAAGATTAAAATGTTTTATACTTATTTGTAACTTTTTACTAGATTCATAATTAATCGATTCCGCCATTAGATAATTTTTTTTGTGTTTATCAAGTATACAAAGTTTTAAATCAATCAGATATGTGTAAGCATACAATCACTATGCTTAATTTTTCTTAATTTTTAGAAGGCTTATAAGTTAATATACAATATGATCATGATGAATAATTTTTACATCTTTGATTAATTTGATTTTTACATGCATCTTTGATATATAGTTATCATCTAATTCAATAGTTAGATTAATGAATTATGAAGTTAAGAAAAAAATATTAATATGCGTAAAACTATTTTAATTTATATTAGGTGTATCTTGAACACTTCCCACATATAATTTAATCTAGTAGATTACTAAAAGTTAAAATGCTTGGTTTCACATAAGTTATCTATTTTTAATATAAAAAATTGTGAAGCCTACTAATTTTTTTTTTGAAAAAGGAGAATGCTTTAAGCTAAATCGGAAGCAAGAACATCCAAAATAAAAGGAGGCAGGACATCCCCCCAACTCTCTTGACCGGGCATAAAATGCTCAACCCTAGCAAGACTATGAGCTACAACATTTGCTGATCTACGGGCATAAACTACCTTACAATGATCCAGGTCTCCAATGAGAGACTTACAATCAGAAACTAAAACACCAAAATAAGAATAATCAGGCTTATCGTTGTTCACAACTAACACAAGCAGTTGGGAGTCTAATTCAACAATCACATGATGAGCATTGATATTTTTAAGCCAGCTGAGAACTTCTCTCATACCAAGAGCTTCAGCAACAAGAGGAGAGTAATTGCCCAGAAAAGTGCCTCGTTTACCTGCTAGAAGAGAACCATTAGCGTCTCTAATAACTCCAACAAAGCCACAAAAATTAAGTCGAACGTTGGCATCAATATTACACTTTACCCACCCAACAGTGGGCTTTTCCCAGCGCAGGACCGAGAGTACTGAGTGAGCGCGCTGCTACCTATGATCTAGACAGTGAGCTGCCGTCCATTGCTACTGATGGTGTAGGCTGGTACGAAGAATAGCTGCTGGTGTACGAGACGAACCTTTCCATACTTGCCTATTACGGTTTTGCCACAGAACCCATAAAATAACAGCCACATTATCAATATCTTTCTTCAAAAATATCCTACACATGTGATGCCACCATTGAAGAAACGAAGAGCCAGCACCGGAGTGATCACCTTTTCCTAACGCTACCCAGACCCGCCGAGCAAAGGAACATTTGACCAGTACATGAAAATCAACTTCTTCATTATTCCTGCAAATTGGACAAGAGTTCACAATATTGACTCGACGAGAGTTAAGCGCTGCAATTGTAAGTAAACAGGAAGAGAGAGTTCTCCATAAAAAATTACGAATTTTAGGAGCCACCGAAAGACTCCACACATAGTTCCAATGAGTAATAGTAGGAGAGAACTCAGCACGATAATGGGTCAATAAATAGTTATAACCACTCTTTACCGTATAACAACCTCTCTTATCCCACGCCTAGTAAGCTCTATCGTCCTCGGGATTTCTAGATAAAGGGACTAAAAGAATTGCACCACGATCCCTTTCAAAAAATAGATGAGAAATAACTTCTACATCCCAGGCATTACGATCAGCGTTCATTAGCTTATCAACATTATGTAGAGCCCACTCCGGGTGAGGGGCTGTTTCTATAAAGGGATGCGAGTGGTCATCAAGCCAGGGAGAGCCCCAAATGCCGACTGAGTCACCTTTACCAATACGCATACGAATCCCTGCCTTTATCATGTCTTGAGTTGCCAAAATAGACCTCCAAGAATAACTTGGATTATTACCTATTTGCGCCGAAAGAAATGAACAATTGAGGTAATATCTGGCTTTATAAATAGGGGCCACCAATGAGGTAGGATGAGTTAGAAATTTCCAGCTTTGTTTTCCAAGCATAATAAGGTTAAAGCAATGTAACTTTCGAAATTCGAGACCACCCTTTCCTTTCTTCAAGCAAAGTTTATTCCAGTTCTTCCAATGAATACCTTTCTGCCCTCCACTACTACTGCCCCACCAGAATTTAATCATCAATTTTTCAATGTCATCACATAGGGAAACCGGTATGAGAAACACACTCATCACGTAGCTGGGAATAGCCTGAACAACAGACTTTAGAAGCACCTCCTTCCCGGCCCGGGAGAGAAATTTAAGTCGCCAACTGTGCATTCGTTTGAAAGCCTTTTCCTTAACGTAATCGAAAACCGAAGCTTTATTACGTCCAATGAGAGAAGGAGCCCCCAAATATTTACCATAATTATTGCACTGATTTACCCCTAAGATATTACATAGATTATTTGATTCAACAGCAGATACATTAGTGCTAAAAAGAATAAACAATTTGTTGAAATTAACCATCTGACCTGAAGCCTCTTCATATTGGTGCAGACATAATTTAATTTGAGAGGTTTCCGATGCCGTGGCTTTAAAAAAGATAAAGCTATCGTCAGGAAAGAAGAGATGGGTAATCTCCGGAGCAGCTCGAGCTACCTTACAACCATGTAAAAGTCCCTGCTGGGCATACGATTGAATTAAGCACGATAAACCTTCTGCACATATTAGAAAAAAGATATGGGGAAATTGGATCCCCCTGGCGTAACCCCCTGCTTGGGCAGATCGGACCAATATCTCCATTCGAGTGCTTCACCATGTACCGCACTGTCATAACAAATAATAAAATAAGTTTAACCCACTGATCAACGAAACCCAATTTCTGCATCATATGTTGCAAAAAACCCCCCATTCAACCATGTCGTATGCTTTCGCCATATCTATCTTTAGTGAAGCCATACCCACTTTCCCCGTCCTCTTCCGTTTCAAAAAATGCCCGATCTCAAAAGCAATAAGAACATTGTCCAAAATTAACCTGCCGGGTATAAAGGCGCTCTGAGATTCTGAGATAATTTGATCAAGTACCGTCTTCAGTCTATTAGCTATCGCCTTAGTCATAATCTTGATCACCACGTTGCAGAGAGAAATGGGTCGAAGCTCTGTCAATTTCGTGGGAGCTTTAACTTTAGGAATAAGAGCAATATTCGTATCATTCAGATTATCCGGTAACCAAACATTATTGAGACAATCTAAGCAAGCTTCCACCACCCGAGGTCCAACATCCGTCCAAAAAGTTTGGTAAAAGCAAGGATTCAACCCATCAGGTCCTGGACTTTTGTTTGGATGCATTACCATAATCACATCATGAATCTCCTTTGCAGTGAAAGGCCTCGTAAGAAAAGCGTTCTGAGCCTCAGTAATTTTGCGCTTAACAGTATGACGGATAGCTTGATCATTGCACCCATTAGAGGAAAATAAATTGGAAAAGTATGAATTAATCAAAGCTGGCATACCTCTTTCCCAAGTACACTCATTCCTTGCATCATCGAGCAACATATTGAACGAATTATTTTTCCCTCTAGCAAACGCGTAAGCATGAAAAAGTTTAGAGTTAACATCTCCTTCTTTAAGCCAGTACACTTTCGCCCTCTGCTTCCAATATTCCTTGCGTTTCAATAACAGATCAGTCAGCTTTGCCTTTTCATCCAACACTAACTGTTGTGAGATTGGGTCACGACAATGAGACAGAGAATCAATTCTATCTCGACACAGGCCTATTTCTCGTTTGAATTTTTTCCTCAGCTCCTCCCCCCATTAAAATAAATCATTCCCACAACTAACAATTCGTTGATGAATACCCATAGGAATATCATTGCACCAACTTCGTTCAATAATTTTCCGACATTCAGGTTCAAACCGCCAGTTATTCTCAAATCTGAAACTTCTCTGACGCCTTACCCAAAGCTTCGGGAAGCTGAGAAACAAGGTGGAATGGTCAGATGTTGATACCGAAATATTTTGTAAAGCTGTTTGCACTAAGAGAGTCTCCCAATTGTGTGAGACGAACCCACGATCTAGTTTCTCTTGTAAGAAATCTACCGAACCCCTTGCTCTTTCCCAGGTGAACGCGGGACCCCGCATAGGAACTTCGCACAACCCACTATCGCTAATTGCTTGGCGAAAACCATTAATAAGGCTCAGAGGATGTGAGTATCGGCCCAGCTTTTCTGATTGAGATAAGATGTCATTGAAATCACCGATGATACACCAAGTGAAGCCTACTAATTTGATTCGCTATAAAATTTTAAAAATTGTAAAGGATTGAAATATTTAAATTGAAAAAGATTCTAATCTTATCGTTTTTGCAACTAATAAAATTAGTGAGCCAACCATTTTGATTATTGAAAAATGTTATTAATTTTTATTATAGAGGAGGAAAATTTAATTATTAATTTAATAATTATTAAAATTGATTATAATTACTATTTTGATTAACAACGGATAGTCAAAATATTTAAATTTTTTATTTTTATCCAAAGCCTTATACCAAGAAAGATTAGTGACGCACATATAGCACGTCGATCAGTAAAATGCCTTCGATCAAGAAGGATCAGTGCCACACATCCCTCATCAGTTTACGTCTTACCAATATTACGATGATCTTTATCTTTTTAATTTACATTGATAAATCGAACCATCGACTTTAACCCCCTAAACTGTGTCAGCGAACACTACCGCAATAGTAATTGATGTGTTGAGATGAGCTTGCCATAATTCTTATTAACAAATATTTTAGTCACACAAGAGTAAATACAACATGTACCAAAAAAAAAAAAAAAGAAGAAGAGTAAATACAACACTAAAAGTCGTTAATTACACAGTTACAACCCGAAACACCCAATTGCTCTACACTTTATATATTCAGAGGAAAGAATAAATATTGACATATCAGACACCATGGAAAGTGAAGTTAAGTCCAGCATGAAGAAAACCCTCCTAATACTCAACTCAATCCTACTTACCATAGGCCACTGTGGTGGCCCACTAATCATGCGGCTCTACTTCATCCATGGAGGCAAACGGATGTGGCTCTCCAGCTGGCTCCTAACCGGCGGTTGGCCAGTCATTCTTATCCCTCTCTTCATCACCTACCTCCGCCGCCGCAGCACCACCACCACCACCAAACTCTTCTTCATGAAACCACCTCTTTTCCTAGCTGCCGCCTCCATTGGAATCCTCACCGGCTTAGATGACTATATATACGCCTACGGGGTGGCTCGGCTTCCCTTATCCACCGTGGCTCTAATTATAGCTACCCAACTGGCTTTCACTGCTCTATTCGCTTTCCTATTGGTTAAGCACAAGTTTACTTCTTATTCGATAAACGCGGTGGTTTTGTTGACGGTTGGGGCGGTTGTGCTGGCTCTGCACACTAGCAGTGACCGGCCGGAGGGGGAGTCAAGGAGGGAGTATATTTTAGGGTTTGTTATGATGGCGGCGGCAGCAGCACTGTACGGATTTGTGCTGCCGCTGGTGGAGTTGATGTATAAAAAGGCCAGACAGGGGATTACTTACACACTGGTGTTGGAGATACAGATGGTTATGTGCCTTTTTGCTACTCTTTTTTGCACTGTGGGGATGCTTATTAACAACGACTTCAAGGTACACAAAATATTATCATCTATCAGTTATTTTTAGCTGCATTTGAAATTACAAGATTACCTTTCTTTTGAAATATAAATACTGCTTATGGTGAGCTTCGAACCTATAACTTCTATTATAATTAAACATGTTTATCCTGCTCCTCTATAGTAGAATAGTAAATTTTTTATTTCGACCATTCAATTAAAATTGGACGGTTTGAATTTTGATCAATAATACGTATTTTCCTCAGGCACACATACATACTCATTTAAATAGAAAGTCTTATCAAAATTTGAACCGTATATCTAATTTAAAACTAACAAATTAACAACTACTTCACATATGACCTTTTAACTCTTCTATAAAGTATTTTTGTCACTTTAAAGAGTCTCATAATAAACACATGCCTAAACCACTCAAGCAACTACGTCACATGTAACCTTCAAACATGTTTAAAATGTAACTATTCCAGTAAATTACCGCGGCGTTTTAAAAACTCCAGTGCACTTTTAGATGTGCTTGCTTGTAAATGTGTCCACAGGAAACCGGACGATTGTACTATAGCATTAGTCTATGCTTTGTATAAGAGCATCTATAAAGTTGAGACACCAAGTTAAGAACCAATTCGTGTTTGCGACTGTACATTTATTGCATGAAATAAAGTAGTTTAGCATGAAGTCATACAACTTTAATGAGAATAATAATCCCTTAAAAGATTTATTGAATGAAATAAAGTAGTTTAGCATGACCTAATAAAACTTTAATGAGAATAATAATAATCCCTTAAAATAAAAAGTTAGGTATAATTACAAACTACGAGTCTACGACCCATCCCGTCAGCAGAAAATTTTTCTCTGGGTTTGGTTGATATTAGACTTTTTTTTCCTTAAAGTGAAGGATCCCCACCATTATCTTGAACGTTTACTATGGTCGAATGAAATACATAGCTTTGAAGATTCTTATCTCAATCCGTATTCTTGTGTTTCATTTTTTTAGTGAAGACAGAAAGGTAGTGATTGTGGGTGGATGATTTTGACACGTGAAAGTGATTGAGCCTAATTAAAGCTTGTATAAATTTTTATTAAGAGTTTAAGATTAGCCTCCTTTGGTCCTGTACTTTTAAGATGTAATGACTCTTCAAATAAAGGTTTTTTTTTTTAAATAAAAAATAAATAAAGGTTTTTTTTTTAAATTAAAAAATAAATAAATTAGAATCATATTTGTCTTTCTGGACATGCATAATGTAATAAATCACAATAAAGCAAATAAATTGTATTATTAATCATTAATGAATAATGATTGAAAACACTACTAATTTTCTTGATAAACTGGAAACGAGATAGTAATTACTGAATATTCAATTACTGTTTTCTGTTTTTCCATAGAATTCAATTTTTTGGGCTATGGGTAAGAAATTGTCAATAAAAGATGAGGAAAATATGGAGATCACCATTCTTTTATCAAACGGACCTAGAATGGTTGTTAACTTGTTATCTTGTAGACTTCTATATTTCAAGGCATCTATCTATATTCACTCAACTCGTTGATTAGTTATAGTGGTTTATAATAATGGTTATCAAATTCATGTTTTTGTAGGCAATACCAAGAGAGGCAAAAGAATTTGGACTTGGGGAAACCATGTATTATGTTGTTCTAGTTTTAAGCGCAATCATATGGCAATTTTTCTACTTTGGAGCAATAGGAGTCATTTTTTGTTCCTCTTCTTTGCTCTCCGGCATCATCATCGCCGTTCTCCTACCAGTGAATGAAATCCTGGCCGTTATTTTCTACAGTGAAAGATTTCAAGTTGAAAAGGGGGTTGCTCTTGTACTCTCTCTTTGGGGATTTGTTTCTTACTTCTATGGCGAAATTAAGTACAGCAAAAAAAAGAAATACAGCACTTCTCAAATGGAGACGATTCAAACTGTCAACTCTCCATGTCCATGACTAAGTTTAGCATGTAAGATATTGCATATCATATACAACACATGCATTACAATGAATACAATTAGCATATTGAAGGCCCCGGAGAAGATGAATGTATTAGTGGTCACTATATTTTCCGGAACAAATGAGAAGCAAATGAAATAATTCAAGTCCAAGAGAAAGAGAGGAAATTGCTGTAATTATCATATTACTATTACTAGAGCTTGTAACACACACTGGGTGTGTGTGTGTGTTTAGTACACTTTTATACAGTGTGATGGTTTTTGGGTGAGTAGTTAAGATCCCTGTGCTTATAATGGACAAATTGCATAAGAATTAACCAACTATGCAAAGAACCAGTCTAGAACCTTGGAGATGGAATTTTGTGTGTATATAAGTGCGCACATTCTTATTTCAGGGTGTTGAGTTTGATAGCACCTGGTTACTGGTTTCCATGAAATGCCCCAAGATTCTGAATTTCCCATCAAGAGTAGTGTTTGATTGCATTAATTTCCCGGGTAATCGTCAACATGCTATAACTTGTTCCAACTTATTCTTTGCCTTTTCCATGTAATCTAAAAACAACCTCCCGTGCAGTTGTTCTTTTATATGAATATTTTCCATATAAGCCAATCAAACACACACCTCAAGTTGCAAATTTGGATCTAACCTGCATAATAGATGAGAAACCATCCATATGCCTCAGTCCTTTGATTGCTTCTCCACCAAACGAAAAATAACTGGAACTCTGTTGCTACTAGCTAGACAGGAGAGACTTAAAAGAAGGGGGAAAATGTGCGCGAAGTTGGATGAGCAATTAAAACTTCATTTTTATTCAACAAAAGATAATATTTCTATACATCAATTGACATATGTGAACTTACAAAGATTCTATGCTAACAAAAAGACTGGTCTCTCGGATTAAAAAGAATATACCCCTATTGTAAACAATCGCCGAAGATTTGATCCATCAGAGACCACCAACGAGAGAGCTCTCATCACAGGACTTTGTTAAGCAATAAAAGGATCAACATAAAGAGAGACAACTCGAGCATAAACTTCGGGGCTGTAACACGTCCAATAATATGCTGCCACCTGTAAGTTCAACCAGTAGATAGCTGCTGATAAAGCCTGTTAACCATTTCCAGAATGCTCATCACATTCAGAATGGACTTAACAAGATGTCAGTAATAACGGGTCAAGGACCAAGCCATCTCATTAAACAATTTTAGATGAAAACAAAAAAAAAAGTTTGAGATAGAAAGAAATACTGTAAGGAAAAGCTAATAAAGTTTGTGAGAGAGCATACAAAACAAATTTAAAAGAGCCAAAGAAACAAACACGAAATTTCATGTTCAATCAACAACCTCCACATAAATACCATCTATAAAGAAGGGCGTGCTAAAATGTATATAATGTGCTCAAAATTGTATATTAATTGTGCAGTTGTTGTGGTTAACGACTCCTATTATTCTAGGATTATTTGCTAAGTACATAATTTCTGAAGGTTGTCAAAAGGCAAGGTGGAATCTCTTAGGGTGAGTTTGATGGCAAGTGTTTTCAATGGAAAACTCCCTAAATTGCAATATCTTTCAGCCTTAGTGGTGCTTACGAATCAATTTCCACAATACAACTTTGCTTCAGCCCAAATTTCCTTTTCACCACCAAATCTAAAAAGCACCTCCATTGACTTTTGGTTTCCCATGAAAAACAATTCCAAGTAATTAAATTATTTTCCACACAAACCAATCAAACATGCCTCCTTTTTGAAAATGGAGTGGCTTGTTCCAGTGATCTTATATATTGGGAGGTCATCGATTTGTTCTTGTTCTGTCCTTTTTTATGCCTAATCTGAAACTCTCTTCTTCTTCTTTTTTGTTTTGGATAAGAAACACCTAATCTGAAACTCCAAATGACAGAACAGAAAACAGCAAAAAAGGAGAGATTGTTTTTATGCCCTTTGTTTCTTTCTTTCCCCTTTCAAAAGAGTAGGGCACTAATTACTTGATAGTGAAGAGTTACCCCCTCCAAAGATAACATGCATTCAATGCAGAAAAGAAACAGAACGCATAAATGACAAATTACTTGGCAGATAAATTAAACTCACCAGTTTCCTTCAGTAGACATGTTTCCATGTTCAATTTCTTCCTTCTCAAATTCCTCTAGTATCGCCCGTTGTTGTTCATTTACCGCACTGTAGAACAATGCAACATGGAAACACAACTAAGATGATGATTTTCTCAAACTTCAATTAGCAGATACGTTGTCATCATACATAGAAAAATATATAATGAAAGCGGACCATCAATATTGCCAGGATAGTAGTTTAAAAATGTAACAAGGAGCGAACGTTCCTGAGAAGTATGAAATTAATACATATTTGTATAAGCAGAGTAAGAACAGAAAACTCTTACACTGGGAAGTTAATTCGGAAGCGTACATACTGATCTCCGTGGTCCACAAAAATACCATTCTTCGGCAATCCTGCACAACTTATGCATGAGACAGAGAGAGAGAGAGAGAGAGAGAGAGAGAGAGAGAGAGAGAGAGAGAGAGAGAGAGAGAGAGAGAGAGAGAGAGAGAGAGAGAGACTTTAAAGTGAATTTCAGCCATGGTCCATTATACCTTTGCCTCTTAATATTGTAACTTGTCCAGGCTGAACCCCCTTCGGTATCTAAAGAAACATAAACACAAAGCATTTAAAATAGGGTACTAATAATCAGTATCAATATACTTCACTCACAAACGAAGAAATTTCTCTCATAATCATTGTAAAAATTTAAGTACAAAGATAAATGGAGAAAGAAAACGGGGAGAAATTTTAACCACATTTGGTTTAATATTGAAGAAACCAAAGGGATGACTATCAACAAGGAAATAGAGATTGACGAAAGACCAAGTACGGGAACCTAAAAATAGAAATGAACATTGTGTGCCATTTATCACTGATAAATTATATTTTTTACACATCCAAATAAAATGTCCAGAAGCTTATTAATACAAGAGGCAAATTTTCTTGAATTTCATTTTTCAGAATTCCCACCTTGTTTCCTCTTTTCTTGGACATTTCAAGTTTAAAGTCAAACAGAATCTGTTATAATGTTCTTCTCGTAGTTTCTCTTAGGTCAATGCTGTTTTTTCCTCAGTCTATAGAAAAGGAGCATGGAAAAAACCCTATCACATCTTTTTTCTCCAGGTCTTAATGTTCTATTATAATTGGTATTCCTTATACAAGGTTTATCCTTCACCAAGCTGCCACCCCGGAACAAAAAAAAAGGAGAGAGAAAGAGAGCAAAAAAAAGTCAAGAAAAAAATATCATACTTTCACTTGTGTCTTCCCAGACAAAGTCGGTACCTCAACCTTCCCGCCAAGAATAGCCTGTTCAAAAAAGCGAAGGGTTAATCAATAATGCCAGTTCAGCTTTTGCACAAGTTTACTACATTAGTTCTCTTTTTCTTTTTCTTTTGAACAAAAACAAAAACAAAAGTTGACAAGAAAATTCAGGGGTTAATCCATAACACGAGTTCTGCTCTGTGCACAAGTTTATTATATTAGTTCTCATGTTCTTTTTCATTTGAAAAAAAAAAAAAAAGGGCCAAAGCCTTGGAACAGAACAAAAATTGACTAGAAAATTCACACAACGTGATAGCAACTGTAACTGACTAGAAAATTCACATATAAACTATGGTACAAGGAGCTAGGAAATTCTGGGAATGCCACATAAGTACTTTATTCCAAAAATTTAATCCAGCATACATTAAAACTGTTGGAAAAAAAGTAAAAAACCATCAAAAGAATTCTTAAATAAGTTAATGACTTGTCCAACAAAAAGCAGACCTCAACTCTTACTGGAAGGAAAGCTGCTTTGCTCACTTTCAAGGCAGTTAGTATTGAGGTACATGGTCCAATAACACGTGATTTTTTCATGGACAAGATCATTTACAGCTATAATAGTTTAGAAACTTCAATGAAAATGTCAATTCGAGGGGGTGGACCCTCCAATGATGGTTCACTTTAAGGAGAAGTAAATCTTTTCTGCAGAATCAGTAATTGCTCTTTTATTCCCAATAGACCTCTTTTATTCTATTAACTCGAAAGTATTGTCTCTCACAATCACATAATAGTTAAACATTGTGAATTGAATAATTTATACTTTGATGTTTTGAACTCCTCATGAACGAACAAAATAAATAAAGGAAGGAAAAATACATCTAGTAGTCAAAGCTACCGGAAGACAAAATTCTATCAAAAACAAGCTAGAAATTGGTGGGACCAGGACTAGTTCTCACTTGGGTGAAGTTAATATTTGCATCCACGTATATATCCGCCCCGTCTCTAGCAAAAATAGGATCTTTAGAAACCTACATGCCAAAAGAAAAGTAAACTTAGAAAGGCAAGAACAATAAGCATCCCCGACCGACAAACAATATAACTTTAAAGATAGAATGCAACCAAATAGAAGAACAAGACCCTTGCAACGACTAACTATAGGAAAAATTCAGTACAAAAAGGTTTGTGAAATGGCGAAAGATTTCTCGACATTGAATTATTATTACTAAATAAAAAAAATTTATTTATTTACGAGTGTGTAACAAACACTTTCCGATTTTCAGCTAGTTCCTAATTCATTTATTCTTTCATATGAATTAGGTTATTTATGTCAGAACACCTAGTATTGAGTCTCACCAATCCCCCACCCCACCCCTTTCACTTGTATGTTGTTACGAGGAAGAGACTTGGAGCTTCCTTCGAAGAAAAAAATATACACATATCTCTATATCTTCCTTTAGTGATATGTGAAAAGGGAGATTCAAAAGAGTGGGTAGTTTTGATACGGTAGAAAGGGTAGTTGGAGTACATCTAAATCCACTGATCTAAAACGTCCTCCCAACTGGAGTTTTATTGGCCCTTCAATGTTGTTATGAAAGCTCCATCATATTTCATTTTTATATAGATACATATGCATGACTCGTATATGCCTCCTTGAAGACCATCCAAGCTCTTCTTAAGAGTGGCATGAATTACGAAAACAGCATTGTGCCAGCCACTTAATATTATCAACAACAATAAATATTACTTTCGCCTCAAAAAAGTGGGTCAATGAACTTCAGAGATGAAATATCTAGCTGGTAGCAAATAGATAATGCCAAAAAACAATCATCATAAAGCATCCAAACTTTGTTAGACATTAGAAGAACAGACTAAAATAACTAATACTGTGCCTTTAGTTTTATGAATAGGTTGCCAGGTTGATTTCGTCCTCCAGAATTACCAGCTTTTGGTACACGGATCGTATCCTCCGAATCCACACCTGATACATTTAAAACACGTAGATCAATGAAATAACAAATTGAACTCCCACTGTATGAAAATAATGAAATGGAATGTGCACGTATGTAAGCTAAAATAACATATACACACTTACAGAAAAATACTCGGCGGTAACAAGTTTAGTTTCAATAATTCTTGGTTTGTGGGTTTCTTTATTCAGGAAAATTGCACTTATTTTGGGACAACATATCATGTCTCTCCTACAATCTCATTAATCAATTACCAAAAAAAAAAAAAAATACCATCCTGGTGATATAGTAACTTTAACCTCCTTGACCCCCTCAACCACTCCTGAACCTCCACATGCCCTACAATATTCCTGCACCAAATAAATTTTGAGGGGGGGGGGGGGAAGGGAATAGCAATATTATTCAAAGGGTTATGTAAACTTTGCCTGAATCACTATCAGCCTAGAAGTCAAACCTTAATAATTCGGCCTAGTCCTTTACACGTGCTGCATGTTGACGTGAATGGAGGAATAGTAACCTAATAATTGGGTAAGGTAGTATTAGAATAAGATGATAGGTATAAGAAGTTTCAATCATTATAAATGTGGGTTTTTGCACTTACGCTCCCAATGCCGCCACAAGTTGGACAAATTGTTGGTTTAGCATCAAATGGGTGACCAAGCCCTTCTGCATCACAAAAGATGGTAAACAAGAAAGGAAAACTATTAATATGGCCTGGAAATATTTAACTTGTAATTAAAAGACCATAAGTAGCGGAATAGTAACGCCAAAACACCGGTTTACATGACATATCTCAATCTTCAGCGTGACAGTTCAATTTATACAGCTTGCAGGAATGTTGTTGCTGAGGTTCAAAATTTGCGCCTTTTTTTACCTTGCCCCCTTTTTATATGTGAAATTAGACTTACCCTTATTATCATAATAGTTAAGACTCTGCACCTGCACGCGGGAGAATCTCAGAGAATTACATAAAAACGCTGGGTTAAGTCGAAGGCTTTGTGTAAGTGGGTTAACCTAGCGGTAAGGTGCCAATCCCGGATCTAGGAGATCCAGGGTTCAAGACACACCTTTGGCGGGTTGGTTTCTGGAGGGGTGGGGTTGTGTTTCTTTGTTATTGTAGAAAAAGTCGAAACAGATTATGTTAAAAAAATTAGACATCGCCCCCCATTTTTATATAATACTATAGGATTCCCTTGCATGCAGGGGCCAAAGTCTAAAAATATGAAAGCATGGAGCAAGTCTAATTTCACATTAAAAATAGGAAGCAAAGTTAAAAATGCCCTAAAATTTATTTACTAGATACCTTGGTGATTAGTGGTTTTACATCATAAAGAAGATAGTGGTACAATTAATTCAGGACTGAACTCTCGTTATCAAATTAAGAGACTACGCGCCACTCCATTTTGGGACATCCCAATTTAAGAGTCCACTTTCTAAAATCAATGTAGCAAATCTCACCATAACTAAATAAGTATTGTTGGTGTGACAAACTAGAGAAGGCTAGTTTCGACCACACAGTCAAATGATTGGAGCAATAAATGAAATGAGCTAAGGGAGTCAAAGATGTATAGAGAAGGTTCGCCTTATATGAATATATGGGTTAGTCCTCCTCTTGGTGAATAGAGATAGGAGTTCGGGTTGCTTTATATTATAATGACTGAATTGATATTACAAGCTTACAAAGTCTCTCTAGCTATTCTATCATCAAAATGTTACAATAAAATGTTACAATAAGAGTATTTCAAAGCTCGTTGGAAGAGCTCTGTCCTTCAAGCTTCGTAATCTGTTGCTCGAAGATAAACCTTCAAGCTAAACGCCCACATTCTCTAGAGCTCTGGCTCCTAAACGGCTCCTGAGCAAAGCTCTCGAGCTCCATTCGCTGAGGTATAACATGTCACTGACATAGGAGGCCACGTGTCGAAATGAGACTAGCGGAGCGGGTTAATTAATTAACCTACTCTATCAAGTATTATTCTTGACCATTAATTATCTTAACATTAGTATATATCCTTAAAATGTGTGATCCCACCAAAAAATAATTGAATAAAAAATTCAAACAATTAAGGGGTTCGTTGAACAGACAAAGTGTTGCAAAGATGAAAGGATCAAGATAGAACACTCACCGCAAGAATCACAGGGGACCCTCGCATCGAAGGACAGGTTCTTTGTGCATCCTTTAGCTGCCTCAGTAAAAGAGAATGGCAGCTCGACCTACAACTCAAACAACATATACTTGAAGTGTTTCAGCTTGGAAGATTGGCAAAACGAAATGTGGTAGGCCCAACCAGTTAACCTGAATATCAGTTGCAAAATTGTCTGCCTCGTCTTCAAATATCTATGACACATCACAAAACTGTATAGGGTGAAGATTTGCGTATTTATTATATAATAAATACATTACATAGACTTAATATGAAGGGTGAAAACTCTGTCTATTATCAAAAAATATATATATATATATATATATATATGAAGGGTGAAAACAAGATGACCTCAGAAAATATTTTTTGGAATGAATCAGAAAAATTAGCTCTATAAGAATATCTGAACCCCTCTGCATCCCCAGCAGAATACGCTGCACCCTCAGAACTCCTACCGCTCTCCTTCATCTGTCATCAAGTATTGCTTAGTTCTAAAGATTCGCTGGATGATAAACCAGATAAAAATATCACTTGAGAAAGTAAAAAACCAAAAAATAGCTATTACCCTGTCATATTGAGCCCTTTTTCCAGAGTCTCGTAAAGTCTGGAATTTCCTTTCCACAAGTAAGCGATGAATGAAAATTGCCATACAAAATATTATTGCAAAAGGAAGAGAATTAAAATTTAAAAAACAAAAAGAACGAAAATTTTGATGATGCAAACACAGCTACAAACCTCGTAAGCATCTCTTAGCTCTTGAAATTTTCTCTTTGCAAAAGCGTTGTTCTTGTTTGTATCTGGATGATACTTCTTAGCAAGCTACACAACATTGTAGGAATCTAAATAATCTGAAACTCAAACTAATGAAATTTCTGTAGCGTGACGTCAATGAAATTTCAAGAGAACACAAAAAAATGTGGTCTAACATAAGATGGATTTAAAAGCCATCTTACTATACAAAAGACATCATCATTTACTCCATCTATCAAAGATCTATTTATTTATTTATTTGTTCTAAGCTTCTTGTGGTCGTGTCAGTAGGGTCCTCTGCTTTTACATTTTTTTTTCTTTTTTTCATTTGTGGAGGGTTGAAGTTTTGTTTGATTCGTAGTCTGGAGTAATCACTGAATATCTGCATGGCAGCCGCACACATATTGAATTTTTGATTGCGTTATTATCTTATATGTCCAATCACAAGAAAAAGTAAATTATTGACAATAATTATACATGTATGTCTACAATATAATTTTAAATGTCGTATTCTTGCTGTGTCCATGTCAATGTAGGCTTGTATGTCTCCTATTTTTTCTGAAACTCACCTTGCCGCCATGTCTATACTATTACATACCCATGTCCTTGATTTTCAGATAGAAACTATATTGTGTATGGCATAAAATATTTATGCTGATAATCATTTGATGATTAACAGTAATTTTCTGGATGCAGGCTTCAAAGTAATAAATAAAGGTATATGTGTGTGAGTGTGTTCAACATTATATCCTATCATAATAGAAAACGATGTACGATGTAGGTTGCAGCAAGCTTGCAGTACAAGTATACAACAGAATAATTCGGGAAATGGATTGTAAAAAATGCATAAGGTTCTGCTCGAGGGACATCTTTGACTTTCATAAACTGGGACAGCAAAAGGTCTTTGATGAAAATTGGAAAATAAAGAAAATAAAAACTTGGTTTTATTAAGAGCGCGATTTGATAAACTGAAAAGTACTCACAGCATGAAAAGCCTTCTTAATCTCATCTCGACTAGCATCTTTGGAAACACCTAGAACTTCATAATAATCTTGCTCACTGGCGTAACAAAATCCTAGTAAATAAAAATTAATTAAGGATCCAATAAATAGTTGAACTATTAGCAGATATAATATGAAATTTTAAACAATAAAACTAAAAGAGATTCTACATATTATCATATTTGAAGGGGAGTAAACATGTGGCATGAATAGAACGCTTGAATGATCAGGCTTTTGTATGTGAAAACTCAGCAGGTCTCCTTGGGAGACTGTAATTGTAGAAAGCTGATGAAAGAAAAATATGTAAAATATAGTAATCAGTCAATTTAAATATATTATACAGATCAACAGGTATGATTATAACTATTTTACACTACAATCTATACTATATATTTGAAAGACAGAGAGGCTGAGGTTCTTGGATTGCTTAACTATCTTGATCCTTTTTGCCCCTTCTTTCCCACTTTTCTTATGATCCTATCACTGTCAAGTTCCTCTGTTCACTTTGGTAAATATCATTTTGAAAATCGAAAACGCCCTTCTAAGTATAGTCGTTTGCTTGGGGGGTTTATAATTTATTTCTATCAAAAGCAAAAAAACACTATCATGGAAATGAATAACTACAAAGATGTAAAATGTTATCAGTGATCTCATTATCACTTAGGAGAAAAAACCACCAAGAGGGAGACCAACAAGACAGAGAGCTCTCTTTTCTTATAAAACATGTCAAAAGTATCAAATCTCCTTCAAGCAGCTAGCCAAAGACTTGAACTTTTGTGGGTAATCCTATTTTCCAAATCTCTCATACAATGAAATCCACGAATAAGTGGAGAGTAATTATTTTTCAAGTCTGATAAACATGTTCTCTCATCCTATGACCTCTTTGCATGACTCTCAAGTTCCTCCAAGTTAGCTCTGGTACAAGATCTCCAAAGTGGGTTAGCTGGTCTCAACTCAAGAGGGCAAATTTCCCACCCCTATCTAACACCCCCCCCCCCCCCAACAAATACACAGGGTAATAAGCACAAGTCAGTAAGACAATATGAAGCATTTTTTTTACTGTTTAGAGATCGGATAGAGAAGAATTCAAGGATCTTTCCTGTTTAGCAGAATCAACACTATTTTTTTTCATTATGGATAGAGTGGTTTTCTGATGTGAACTACGATCGTATTCTATCCAAGCAAGATGGATCCGCAACCCTTAGCGTATGAAGACGCAAGAACCTTGGAAGCACGCGAAGTTAGTGGAGGTGGAACCTCAACCCAATCCCGAAAACGAGAAAGAACATTAGTATAGTCATAGACAAACAATCAATCGATGGATTAATTGATTACTAAGTCGAAGAACAACAAGAACCCTAATTCTAGCTGTTCGAGATGTTCTTAGAACGCAAGAGGTGAAAAACACTCAAATTTAATTAATCAAAAGCTCCTTAAAACAATAGCGTTAGCTCCTTTAAATAGGAGTAATTAAACCTACTAGGTCTAGGAAAATAAACAAAAACGAAATTAATGGGTTTTCCACATAATTTAGGCCCAAACAAAACTAAACATAAATTAAACTTAAAATAAACAAAGCCTAGCCCAGCCCATTTATCTAATACATGTTTTTAATATCTTGGGCTGCTATTTTGAACATCTTCAATTGGGCCTTTAAGCAATGTCTTCCATTCTTGAGCTCAATCCCTTTCAATGCTCCTCCATGCTTCAGTTTTGCTCATCATCTCTTGGACCATGGTCATAAGTGCCTCCTTGATCTTCTTGGCTTTAGCTCGAGTGATTGGGACACTTGAAACCCAGATGGGATCTGCATAGCCTCCATTCCATGATCCAGCTCCAGTACTATCCTTAAGCCCATCATTCCCCTCCTCTTGAAAAAAAATTATCATCAATTCGTCATCTGCACTAAACGGACTTAGATCAACAACATTAAATGTAGCATTCACATTATACTCACCTGGAAGATCAAGTTTGTATGCATTGTCATTGATCCTTTGCATAACTTGAAATGGTCCATTTCCTCTCGGAAATAACTTAAAACGCCTTTGAACTGGAAAACGTTTCTTTCTTAAGTGCAGCCAAACCCAATCTCCTAGTTCGAAGACCACGTTTTTCCTTCCTTTGTTTGCTTGCTG